>OY987290.1:5523290-6131801 GCA_963920785.1 Sphagnum contortum | reverse complement strand
GAAGATGGAGGAGGGTAAAGTGGCAATGGTTAGATGAAAAGGGTATTGATGAGAAGACAACAAAGAAGCACTTGAAATAAAGACTTCTCTTTAATGGCTCTTTTATGGCTGTCATAGAGAGAGACCATGGAAGGATGTGTAGCTTTTCAGTTGGTCCCACATTTTAAGGAATGTTCACCAAGTATTATTACCTTGTGAATTATGAGTTTATTTTTTGGGAACTTTATATGGAACATTTCCTATTTTTCCTATATTGCTGGTTCTAACTTTGAACTTGCCATAATGGAAGGGTCATTCATCCATCCATGAGTAAGGGGTCATTCATCCATGAGTAAGGGGTCATTCATCATCCATGAGTGGAGGGAGCCGTATGTTGGGTTAACAAGAGTTTTTAAGAGTTCAGTTCATTATGTGCATTT
Source organism: Sphagnum contortum (assembly GCA_963920785.1). Lineage (NCBI taxonomy): Eukaryota > Viridiplantae > Streptophyta > Sphagnopsida > Sphagnales > Sphagnaceae > Sphagnum > Sphagnum contortum. Next base: position 6,131,382 of record OY987290.1, on the reverse strand, counting down.
CTAGGTGATGTCTTTGTGTAGGGTAAAGCCTCAGGCTGGGGGCGTCACCAAAATAAGGGGCCTAGGAGAAGGCCATAGTCAAAAAAATTGTGTAGGTTAAAGACCTAGGTTGGTGGGGGGGGGGGGGGGGGGGGGGGGGGTGGGAGGACATTTCCAAAATATGGGGCCTAAGACGACGTGGTAACCATCTTAAGTTTCACATTTTGGGAATGTTTGTGACCCATTGGAAAGTATGAGGCAAAATTTATCATGAACTTAAAACATATGTTTTTCACTAGTTTTAGGAGGGGAGCATTGTTCTTCCGCCTACTCCTTAAGAGCGTGAGGGAGAGAGTATACCTAAAATTTTAGTGTAAATTCCTTCCCACTCTTAACAAGTGAGCAAGATCCCTCCTCTTTCTTGCCTTGCCTTGCCTTTAGATTTATTATAGAGTATAGTAGCTTAAGGGAATTTGGCCCCTAAGTAATAATAATAGGTCTATGTTTATATGAGGATTTTTTGAAAGATGGTATTTTGGCTTGTGTTGAAACTTGAGATTAGTTATAATAGAGTTATAATAATATCTTGAAGGATTTTGGGTTTCTTTTAGAGGATTTGGGCCAGCATGTTTGTGATGCCTTTGTTGAAGATAACATTTTTGCTTGTTGAAGATTACATTTTTGCATGGTGAAATAATCGAGTTTCCATAATTCTTCTTCTGTTGCCTTCAAGATACTTTTAAATGTAAATGGCAAGGCCACAGGTGTGACACACCCCCTTGTTGATAATAGGATCCAGACTCAATCAAAACTACTACAAACACCGAGTTTTGGAGTACTAAACTGAAGAGATTGGTGGGGAAAAAGAGTGAAGGTTAAGGTGTATCTATGCAAAGGGGATTTCACAGGTTTCAGCCCTGTGAAGGACGGCAGTACTTGGGAGTGACCACATTGAGAAGACCTTGGCTGCATATATCCTTCATGCAGAAATGCAAACTAATTCTCCTTCCTTTGAAAACTTTTGCAGAAATCAAGAGTGTTCAAATAGAGTTTTACACACTCTACCATACCAGCCTAAGGATGCGCTCCACGCCAGTTCATAAGAGCAAAGCATAATTGAGAAACCATTTTGGTTTGAGTGAGGCTCTACAGTCCAAGAAGCATGAAGCTTTGTAAACATCACTGTAATAATGTTGGATAGTGTATCAAACAACCCGCAAGCTGTTTGTGATTGCTGGTTTGGCAGCAAAATTGAAAATACTTGAATTGGAACACCAATTATCTATGAGAGTTATTATTCCGTAGTGGCTGTTCAAATATTAAGTCCATAAAATATAGTGCCCACAATGGAGTCATCTAGAAAATTTAAATAAGATTAGAAACTGCAAAGCTAGAAATGTGAATTAGGTGGTGCAATTGAAGCTATGGATACTTCGCTCCATCCTGAGTATGGATTCCAGAAGCACCCAAGTTGTTGAGATTGTGACAAAATATTTCTTCATCATAATTGGTCTTTATATCCTAAGAAAACAAGGGAACAAGTAGAAGATTACTGAGAAGTTCCACATCCCTGATCCTCTTTCTTAGCAAAGAGTGGTGCTTCTGAAGTGCATACATAGGCTTTGCACTCCACAAGAGTCCGGAGTCATGAACTGTTTCAATGCATGTGTATTTCATAGAGAAACAGTCGTCTGAACCTCCATAGAGATGCAATGCTCCAAAATGTAAATCCCTTTTGTCTAGCTCACAGAGGTTGGCCAAACACTGTCACCCTTCACAATATCAATTGCTTTGTCTAGCTCATGGAGGTGGGCCAGACTATGTCACCCTTACCAGCTATTCAAACAAAGTGCTTCTCTTGAAGGGATTGCTGAAATCAATGGTGACTCTGCTGGCACTTTCAATTGAATTCCATTGAGATACTTCTTCAACATGTGGGTTGTTACCCAATTTCTCTTTGGAGTTGTATGTTTCAGTAGTGGCCTTTAGACTAAACACTCTCCAAGGATCCTGATACACCTGCAATCATGATTGGATTTGGAGAATTATGCATGGACATCATTGTGGTATTTAACCCTGCATCAGTTGCATTGGCTGCAAATTATAAGCATATCTCCACAATTAACAACGTAACAGAGGTTGGACTTCAAGACAAGCTCAGCACATCATTCGACAGATTCACAATCAAGAAACAAAGGAGAATTCATTAGACATCCAACTTGAACATAACTCAATTGTAGACATGCACAAGTTAGATACAAAAGAATTGTCGCACAACTATTTGCTGCAATTTTGTTTGCAATTTGGTATCTATCTTCAACTATAATTGCAAAATCCTCAAAAGCCTCTCCACTGTGTTCTGAAAGGGCTGAATTGCTAGATGATAGAGTTCCCAACATTGTTGAACTTCCCTACAATTTATCCGATGCTACATGTGGAAACATACAATTGTAAAAGTTTTGTAGTGTCAAGTATACATATAAGATCTTTGGAATCAAAATCCTCCTGCTCACGTATTCCAATCATGGGAAGCAAATTACTAGCCAACCTAGAGTTGTAATACACCTGTATGTGGTCCAAGACAGTAAGTGCAATGCATGTAACCAGAGGTGCCAGTTAATGAACACAATTAGGTATTGTCGAAGCAACCAATTTTGTTACAAAGAATGGCATCAATTTCGTGGCATCCGATGAATGGTTTTGCAAGTGTCATGATATCAATTTTACATTGAAAGCCTTGTGGGCCCAAAGGTTTGGGTTTTTCCCTTAGTCCACTCTGCCTTAAGCTAAATTAGCAAATTCAAAGTTGACTGAAGCAATGGGAGGGGAGCTAAAGGAATAATTTTATCAGAATAGTACATGATCTACTTCCCATCACATTGAAAACTAACTGCATATGTGACTCAATAGTTTACAACCTCCAACATCTTCTGTTGAAAGTTTGGTCAAAAAGCTTGACAAGAAATTCATGTAGTTGGAAAGCTTGTCTAACAACTGCATCCACCAAGAAGTCATTGGGGAAATGAGAGGAGGATTTGCATTGAACAAACTGCATATCTAAATGCATGAAGATAGGATAGAAGAGACAGAAGGATGTGAGATTTTAGTCAAGGGTGCGAGATTTTACTTAAGGTTCTTCAATTGGCAAATCAGAAATGTCATCATCCCGTTTCTGAAACATTCCAACACAACAACAAGCAAAACACTTGTGAGCATCCTGGTGACTGCAAAACCTTAACTAAACCCCTCTCTGACACAATGCAACCCTAAAACATGCAAACACTATTTATTGAGCATCCTGCTCTGTCTCTAGGTCCATAGTTGAACATACGAAGTGTGCAGGGCTCATGGTTCCAAGATTGGGGTCTGTACAAGAAGTCCAAGTGTTAACATGGGGATCGCGACATTCAGAGTTTGCAATGTCAACATTGGAACTTCTTGCAATTACATATGATCCAGTTTGCCCTGTTTTTCAATGTGCAGATTTCAAGTTGGGATTGGTGCGGAGTGTAATTGGGTGCTCTGTTTTTGTGAAGGTTGTTTATGTGAAGAGTTTCCCATTTATCTGGCCCTCCTTTAGCTAGTGTGTATATTTGTCCAGTGCTAAGAGCATCATCTCCAGTGGTGCTCAGTATGTGATCCTGCAGAGTAAAATTGGATGAAAAAAGGTCAAAATTTGACAGCTTGGGTCAGGAAGATAATTAATGGAGGTAGGCCTGAGGGCTCAAAACGGAATCTGAAATTTCAGAGCGCCGTGTGATCACAAGCACCTTCAAACAAAAATAAAATTTCTTGGTGCCTTCCTTTCACAGCCTTGTGGCCACAAGCACCTTCAAAATAAATATTTTTTTTTGTCATGCTACCTTCCTTTCACAAGCCTTGAATTATTGTGACAATCGTTAATTACATTGACAATAAATAGAATTCAATAGGTGTTCGTTTTTTTGTGTTGTCATAACTACAGTAGGTAGTTGAGGTACATTTTCCATTAAAATTATTAATATCTTTCATATTATTGGGCGCTAGGTCTACCTCCACTCCAAGTCCCAAAAAGGATCAACTAGTTGAAGAAACGCGTGAGGGGTGGAGAAAGGGTTATTGCAAGGCGGACCAGCATACACAATCAAATATCTCAGTTGTCGCCCCAAAAGGGAGTAGCTGAAGTTACTGTAACAAATGCACAACATGTTCTATACATGCCATCCAAAAACAGGTACGGGCTTTTGAGGAATGCACAAGTGGACCCAATTCTTTCTTTAGCTGTGACCCACACATATATACCATATTACTCTTTACTTGATAACCAAACCCCTGGGAGACCACCCATTTCTTGAGCTAAGAACAGCGCATATGTAATGTACCACTCCTTTTATTGATAAATTAATCCCTAAGAAACCACCCATACTTGTACACATACATGGTCCCCAATGACCGACCACCTTGCATTGCCACATACCATAAAGTAAGTAAGTTTAGGGACCCTCTCCCCTTTCCCCTTGTTGCACAGTTTGTGGTGGCCCGTAAAAGTCTCCAACAACACTATGCAGTTGGGGAAAAGGGTGTAATAAACATGATGGAACTGGTGCACAGTGTTTCTGATTGGATGATCATGATGATTGGTCTAGGTGGTTTGCTATTACTTTTTTCGGCTTGGAATTTGCAAAAGTATTTAATTATTCAATAGACACGTGCTGAGCTGTCCTTGTTACTATGGTACCCATAAACCTATTAGAGACCAAGTCTTCTCAAAAGTGCTTGATTTTGCCTCTGGCTTGTTTTGTGCTTCAAGTACGAAAATTTCACAAATGGTTGTATTTCCTAGATATGGGATGGATGGCTTGGATCATGGTGGGATTGACTATTTTGTTTTTAGGACATGTATATTTTAGCACTTTCAGAGGCAACTTCCAAAGCCATCTTTTTCAAAAAAACACGGTTCCTCTTTCTTCATTGTGGGGAAGACCGACATATAAAAATATTGGATGAGAAAGAGGTAAGCTTGGTATGGACAAGTTGCCGATAGTAAAGCAAATACAAACATATACGACAGAAGTCTCCAATTTGAAGACCCATTAGACTTTTGGTGTCCCAAGCCTTTTTTTTAAGCAAAAGTACAAAACGAAAAAAAATTATTGCTAAAAATAGGAAACGGAAGAAATTATTGTTTCTTTTTTCTCTTCATTTCTTGGGTGCTTTCTTTTTAGAATGATGATGATGATGGAAAAATTCTGCCAAGAAACAAAAGTCATTGAAGACAATTCAAAGCGTTCTGTTGTGGATGAACTTTTGTTCATTAGACTACTCAAATTAAAAATCAGAAGCTTCTTTGCTAAAGTTCCCATTCTTATTAGTACCATTAAGAGCACGGAATGCGGATGCATAATGTAAGAACTGAAGTCTCAAGAGTTCTTGTTTTGGTGCAAGGAATCAATCAGGTTCTCATAACATCATGTAAGAACCAAAAGCACGAGAGTTCTTGTTTGGTGCAAGGAATCAATCAGGTTCTCATAACATCATGTAAGAACCAAAATCACAAGAGTTCTTGTTTTGGTGCAAGGAATCCATCGGGTTCTCATAACATCCTATAAGAACCAAATGTAGGTGTTCAATTTGTGGGTTAAAATGTCTTCTGTAATAGTTGTTTCTTTCATGGGTTTATATTATCATTTGAGGCCCAAAGATACTTAATGCGAATGGGACAACATTTTTACACACATGTTTGTTATATTGGAAATAACTAAATATTTTTTCAACTTATCACAATTATGGAGGTAGTTTTAGATTTTATTTTTTTAATGTTATGAATTTACTTTATTTTATTCAAAATTTACGCATTATGTTGACAAAGAAAACCAAATTGGATGAAGGTTCTTTTTAGAAAAAAAAATGAAAATGTTGCCATATGGATACAATGAGTTCCATTGGTTATAAAGACTAGGGAGGGTTTTGCAAAAGTTTTACTTTATTATCTAACCTTTAGTGAAATTTGGCTTCTTCATTCTAGATGATTGCCAATACACTTACTTGAAAACATGGAAAATAAAAGTTCCCTTGGAATAATTAACAATTTTAGAAATCATAACTTAACTATTTTACCTAATATACAATTTTTTACAATGTTTAAATTTTAAGTATAAATTGAATATTTTATAAAGTAACTATTAGTGAATTTTATTTTTTACCACAGAAAATCAATTATTTGATAACCACATGTTGAAGTTACCCTTGTATTACAATATATGAAATTTCAAAGAGAAAGGAAACATAAACATAAAGCACTTTATCTTGCTCCACATAATGTGATTATAAAAATTATATTACTTAGCAGGTATTTTTTTTTATAAAAACGAAATTGTTAATTTTAGATTTTTGTAACTTGGTAAACAATATCAAATTTTCTATTGAATTTGAGCAAAACATTGTTAACACCCATTTGTTGGATCACCTAGTGAAACCAAACATTATTAATATTATTGTTGAAGCATCTAATGATTCCCAAACTAAAGTTTCTTTTCAATTTTCCAAATTCTAAAATAGTCAATTGTTAAATTTGGACTTTTGAATGGTTTTGAATTGTCTAAATACACGATTTTAATAAAATTTCAATAATACTTCAATATTCATTTAATTATTGAATATTTTGAAATTGATTGATATTAATTATTGAGTAAATTTTCAGTATTTAATTGTTAAATGTTAAATATATTCAATTATGAAATCTGAAACATTTTATTAAATATCATTTGTTCAATAATTGATCAATATTCACATGAATCATTCAAATATGAAAATACTAAATAATGAGATTTTCAAAAAACATATTCAATACTTGATATGTCAAATATTGGAATAGTTCAAATTGTTTTTCCATAATTATTGATTGTAGGTCAAAACATTAGAAACCACACTGGTGCACTTGTCATCTATGTATTCATCATTCCATCTAAGCTTATAGTCATTGAAGAGGATGCAAAAAAACCAAATGTAAGTATTGCAAGGAATTTCTCAATAACTATTTTAACAATATTCAAGGTCTTGATGAAAACATATGTTAACTTGTTGGATGTGGGTATTGCACTTCAGGTTAATATTTCGGATGGTTCCATTTTGATTTTTGTCCATTTAATGCATAATGTACATGTGGAAATATTGTAACCTTCTTGATGAAAATACATTCTAGCCTTCTACTTAATGAAAGATATGTATAACACAAAACATTCAGATTTGTGAATGTAATATCTAAATTTAGTGTACATAGCAAAATTAATAACCATTGTATTGGTAGGTTTAAATCTAAAATACCTGACCAAATGTAATACCTTAATTTAGGTGGAATCTTCATTGCAACAAATCAATATCAAAAACAAATTAACATACGCTCATTTGAATCATAAAATTTTTATTGATATTGCCACAAACTACATATATTACAATATCTACATGAAAATAATTATTAACTCATTACAAATTTCACCCAAGGGCAATACTCATCTGAAAATTAGTATAAAAGTTTTACCAAAATGTAAAGGTTTAGTCAAATTGAGAAGTTTTGTTAAGAGATAAAGGTTTAATTAGGGGTATAAAGGTTTTGTGGAAAGATAGTGCTTTAGCCAAGATGTAGAAAGATTTTCTCAAGAGGTAGTAGTTTAGTTAGAAAATACAGAAGTTGAGTCAAATGCTATAGAAATTTTTGTTCAGAAGTAAAGATTTAATCACAAAATGAAAAAATATTTGTATAAAGAAAGAAGGGTTTAGCTAGGAAGAAATAAAGATTGTGCTAACAGGTAGAGGTTCAATAAAGAAGAGATTGGGGTTCATACAAATGGATGGCTTCAAAACAGGAAAATTGGGTGGTGCATTGGTGGGTGTTGGATTACTAGCTTTCATTAGGTTTTATTTACCTTCTTGCATTCAGAAGTGACACTTTATGTATTTATTTATTTCTCCAAAACCTTCTTAAATTCTCAATTTATTCCCACAACTTATTAAGAGATCAAATGTGAGATTGAAAGGTGGATTTGCAAGCACTAGAAGGTGGGAGTTAAGAGCATTTCCATGGGCATTCAGTATGTCACTCTAGATAATAAAATTAAATGTCTCAGTTTAATGTTTTTTTTTTCCTGGCAACCCCACGAATAAAATTGTGTTTGGAACTGCATATATGTGGGAACTATTAATAGCAAACTGCTTAGACGAATCATTGTGTTTCACCAATTAGAAATACTGAGCCATAGTCAAGTCCAATTGGAGGTGCATTACTGTGTGGTGCCTTTTACCAGCCACATCACGCTATAGAAATTTGCTGGGAACAAATAATTTCGTGAATTAAACTGACACATTTTGAGTTTTCAAGAATAAATTTTATTGTCTGGAATTGTAACTTGGTGTGTAATTTGATGTAATTACTTAATTACTTAGGTAATTGTTAAAGGAGGTAAGTTGAGTGGTCATGGTGCATCGACTTATGTCATGTGCACCATGTGACGTTGTTTCCTTGTGATTAAATGTGGAATCACATGGGGAACCATGTGATTTTATTTTGTTGTGATTATGTTTCTTTTTGATTATTTGGGGAACCATGTGGCGCATAATTTTTAGAAAGTTTCTTGACTTGTTTCCTTTTGATTAGTATATAAAGGGGTGTTTGTGACCTTGAGAAACACCACTTCCCTTTGTAAAAAATTATGGTTTGAATACAAAATTGTTATTGAAGTTTTGGTTTTTGAAAGACTTTTGATTTTGATTGTTTTTAGTGTTGATAGTGTGTAGTTCATGGTAGGAGAATGATGAAGTTCATTACCTATGCATAGACACATATTTTGGTGTTGATTGTGTGTGGTTTGTGGTAAAAGAATGATAAGGCTAACTACCTATGCATAGACAAATTTTTTTAGTGTTGATAGTGTGTAGTTCATGGTAGGAGAATGATGAGGCTCATTACCTATGCATAGACACATGTTTTGGTGTTTGATTGTGTGTAGTTTGTGATAGGAAAATGATAAGGTTCACTACCTATGCATAAACAAAAAGAAGGTGAAAAAGCAAATGTGCAACCTAGAACATAGATCTTCATAACTATGTAATAAAATACATAATTTCGATCCTATACCCGTTCGTGTCCTACAGAGTCACATACTCAGCACTAGTGCAGATCCTCTAAAGTATTAATGAGGTTCACCGATCGAAATTGAATTCAAAATGGTTGAGGTTTAGATCATTTTGGAGGCCAATGAGTACATGTAGCTAGAAAGGACCTATGGTAGTTGAGAAGGAAGACCCGTTAGACTTTTCATGTGCCAAAGTTTTTTTTAGCACAAGTATGAAATGAACTCAAATAATTAATATAAATCACACAATGGGGAAGACCAACATATAAAATATTGGATATTTTCAAATGGTCGAGTAAATATGTTTATAGGAAAAAAGGGACCCTAATTGAGAAGCGAGACCCATTAGACTTTTTGCAGACCAAGTTGTTTTAACAAGAGGAAGAAATTCAACTAACCATTTCAACATATTTCACCCTCTAATGAACAAATCCATTCCTACTTCCAACATTTCACAAATAATTTCATTGGAAGGCTTGAAAACTTAAGTGTAGGGTTCTTGTTTTGACTGCAGGAAGAAGAAAACCCCATGTTAATAATGATGATAATTGTGAGGATCCCCAAAATTCCTTTTTGATGGGCATCTTTGAGTGGAAAAATTTAATCAAGCTTCCGACAATATCAAAATAGTTTCCCCACTACCCAGTGACCTAATCAAGGAAAGAAATGAGGTTTATGAGTCCCAATTTTAATGTTTCAGATTCATAAAAACGCCAAAAAATGATTCTGCTTGTTTATTTAACAACTAACTAAGTTCATCACCTATTTTTACCTAACCCAATATCCCCTTCCCAGAGTTGGGATACCTCTTAACACCCCTTCTGGAGAGTCGGGCCAAGGGCATTTCATCCTACTCTTTGGTATGCACCACATCCTCAATTTTTTGACTGGTTCTTGAACATAGTAGGTTGAAGATATTGTCACTAGCTATACTGTACTGTGACTAGACACGTTTGCCTTCTACTGATAAAGCTACACTGACACAGCAATTGCTGTTATATGTCCCATCAGGGATAGTTAGAGTTTATATTATGTTTACTAGTGGGTGCCTGTGCCTTTCGGACACTGTGAACTCCCCGAGAACATTTTCAAAAAGATTCTAATTTTTTAAAAATATTTTATAACGAAAATAATTTAAAAAAAAATTGCCCCCCCCCCTTCTCCCCCCCCCCACCCCTTCCTCGCCCATCCCCCCCTGCTCCCCCCCCCAACCCGTTCCCCCCTACTATCCCCCCCACCGCTTCCCCGCCCGTCCCCCCCTTGCTGGCAGGCAGTTACTTTCTGCCCGGCCCCCCCCCCTCTCCCACCCCCCACCCCTTCCTCGCCCGTTCCCCCCGCTCCCCCCCAACCCGTTCCCCCCCTGCTGGCCCCCCCACCCCTCTGGCTCGCCCCACTCCCCCCCCCCCACCCCTGCTGGCAAGCAGTTACTTTCTTCCTTTAATAGCTGGTTCTGCCATAGAAACTGTGACAGGGTTGTGCAGAACAAACAACCCTGTGACAGACAGACACCACCACTGTTGCCTTTATATATAAGATAATAAGATGCCAATGCACAGCTGAATCTTCAGGTACTTCATGAAGACTGTCTAGGGTTATTGGGCTTGGAGTAGTTGAAGGTTGGTTTCCATGGTACCTGCTGCTAGTAGAGGGATGGTTTGTAGGAAGTAACAGCATTTTTGGACAATGCAAAGAAGGCCCGGAGGCTCAACAGTCATGTTTTCTCCTTGTTGCGGGCTCGGGCACCACACGAGGACAAGCTTCCATCCATGATCACCCAAAGTGGCTCAGTTGTGCATCGCATCAAGTACCCCTTACACCTTCTTTTTATGTAACTTTGGCTAAACAGTAGTAATATCAGTCAAACTATGCTTTTGAGTTCATTGGTTTTGTGATTTCCATATTTGGGAAATTGCTGCTGTTGCAGTAAGAAGCGTTTGACCGACCATAAGATAGCTTCATTGAGGCATAGTTCCAAGGCTCACAGATGTAAACAGAGAGTTGGGATTCCTAGTAACAACTACATTTTCGGTAGACTTTTTAAGCAACCACCTCATTCTAGAGTTGTACCTTCTTGGGCTTGAGGCTTAACGTGTGAAGTGGACAGGTCCAATGAACTGGAAAAAACAATTGAAAAGGCCGCCCCTCGGGGCCCACACGTTTCCTGCCGCTACATGGCCCAGAAATTGAAGACTTAAATGAGATGTTGAGGAAGTTTCGTGTCTTGAGAAGAGTTCCACAGAACTTCAAAGCTTGTACTTGAAGAGTTACGCGTCCAAGATCTCTGTCCGTGCTCTTCTTTTTCTCCCTATTGCCTTCTCTTTGGTAGCTTGTAATCACAAGAAGTAGCTGTATCTTTTGGAGACTAGTCATCGTGCTTGCGAAAATTTGGAGAAATTATTACTCTTTCTTTCAAGAAAGTCTTTGTTTAAAGTTTTCATCTAAATTAGGTTGTTGTGAAATGTCGTCACCGAGTTTTAATCTCAACTTTGTCTTGTGAATTCCTGCATCTTTTCAAAAGGGTTTATGATGAGCGGTTGGTTACGAAGAAGAAGATGGATAGGGACTCTGTAAACAAAGTGAATGGAGTCTACGAGAGACAGAGAGCTAGGCGCACTTGAAAGAAAGTTCACAAATTTTTTGCAAGGAAGAAGGAGCATCCCGTCGTCAGTACCCCAATCAGCACTCGTACAGGAACTACCTAGCGGTGCCTCGCGAAAAAAGCAGAATGGTTGAGCGAAGAGTTCTTGTGGGATTGCATTTGGGCACCACTTACTCCTCCTTTGCCTACGCGCACGAATTCAAGCCCTCCCCCATCTTCACATTCTATGACTACTGGCCGGGAGAAGAGTTGAAGCGTGATGCAGCCGCCACGGCCATCTACTACAAACCAGGGGTTGGCACAGCGAATGGTGATCTTCGCTTCAGTAGTTGGGGATCCATGGCCTGGAAAGAATTTCAGAAGGATCTGAAAGCAATGCGGGAACAAGCTGCAACTCGTGCGAATGTTCTGTCCTCACGCGACATGCCTGTAGTGGGATTCTATGTTACGCCGTTGAGGCACCATCTTTCGACCAGCGATGCGGGGCCTTCCTCTGGATCAGATCTTCCCCCGGGCCTGACTCTGAACCGCGTCATCTCCGACTACTTGCGAGCGATGGGGAACTTCATCCTGCGACATCTCCAGGTCCATTTCAGGTCGGACTTGTCGATGCAGGAGGTGCAGTGGTGTGTGACAGTTCCTTCGATCTGGAGTCACAATCCACGGCAGCAGATGAAATCATGCATGGTGGATGCCGGACTTGTGGTGGGTGGTTCAAATGGAATCAATGCGAGCACCCATCCTGTGATCATGGTTCTTGAAACTGATGCAGCCTCCTACAGTTCTTGCGACAAGTTATCCCTCCAGCGGGGGCATAAGGTTTTGCTCGCTAACATCGGATTTGATACCACCGACGTGGTCGTCCAAGAGTGGGTCGGGTGTGACGGCGCACATAACTTCAATGTTTTCAAACACTTGATGCACAGCTCTAGTGGCCTGGGGAGGATCCACGTGGACAAACAGATCATTGAGGATCACTGTCACAAATTTCCACGTCTTCCTGAGGACCTTTTTCTGTTCCCTGAGTTTGAGACTGGTTTGCTAAAGAATTGGGAGAGACGAACAGGGAGGTTCAAAGAATTGAGAGATTTTGAATTGGAGTATGACATGGACAACATTGTAGACCCCATAGTTCTAGCAAGTCTTGACTTCATTCTTGACCGACTATCCCAAACAACTGGCATCCGAGTGATGGTGGTCGTAGGTCGTCTTGCAGGACTATCAGACCTCGAGAGCAGCATGAGAGACATATTTGGTGACAGGGTTGGGGAGATAGTCTTTGAAGACGCTAATGAAATTACCATGTCTGTGGCAGCAGTCAGGATTGCACAAGATTGCTTCCCTGGACACCATACGAAAACATTTGACTTTGTAGTGGAGGGCATAGACAATGTGCTGATCCAGACCAGACAAATGGATAACCACAATTGGGCCAACAACAACTGTGTGAACATAAACCGGGGGCAATGTAATCACTTGGCAAACAAACTGGCAGAGATGAAGGACTGGCTCTTACAAGAACACCAGAATCCGGAGATCATATTGACATGGGCTATGCATAGAGATCTTCTGCATCTGCTAAGAGTGGTCAAAAGGGCTGATTTACTTGTACGGGAGTGTTGCAAGAGTAAGGACTGGGGTAAAGCAGCAGTTTTGCAAGCCGGCAATGAAGAGGCTTTTCTTGCAATTCTCCATGATTTGAAGTGGTGGTGTACACACTTTCTAAATCTCACCATCCTGTCTGGGTTGAACTCCAGCAGGCAAATTCAATCTCTAGGAGATGTGGACAAACTCAACCAGTTTGAGCAAGATCGAATCCTTGCAAGAAGGGCGGCCTTGGACAGAGAAGAACTCGTGGCAAACTTGATGCAATTCAAGAGGCATGATAGAAGTGATGTCATGGTAGATCATTTGTTAGACAGGTATTCTCAGCAGGCCAGTGACCAGAGTACTAAGGTAGAGTACCCCCTGCTTCTGTGGAACACACAGGATGACAACACTCCTCTGATTTCAGAGGATCTTTTGGGACGTGGTGCTTATGGGGTGGTCTTCAAATCAACCTGGTTAGGATGGAACTGTGCCAAAAAAGTCTTCATGGGTGCTGAAAATGTCAGCTTCAAGAAAGAGGCAGATATATTGGCAGCCCTCAAGCACCCCAACATCATACAACTATTTTGTTGCACAACTGATGCAAAGTCATGCTCCTTGGTGATGGAACTCATGTCCACAGACCTTCGCAAGTTGATGGATGACAAAATGAAAGACCCAAAGCATGTGGTGCCATTCTCCTTGCCAGTAGCAGTGGACATCATGCTTCAGGTGGCAAGGGGCTTGAAGTACATGCATGAACAGCAAGTGGGCCACCGGGATATAAAATCATCTAACATTCTCGTGAACCCCACATCAGTTCCAGAGTTGGTTGACATGGGTTACATCGATGTTAAAGTGGCAGACTTTGGATTGGCCAAGGCGAAACTAATGAGCTCGACAGCCAGCAACCAGACGAAGGATATTGGAACAACACCATACAGGGCACCTGAGCTCTACACCCAGGTATCTCACAAAAATTGTATCAATGATGATTTGTAAGTAGAAGAATGAGCCCAGGCAAGTGTTGAATTTCATCTACCTCACTTGTATCCTGCGTCATCACACTAAAAATTTGCACTAATGGTGGGTGCACTACACAGGAGGAGATTGCAAAGAAAAACTATCCACTCAAAACAGATGTATACAGTTATGGAATTACCTGTGCAGAGATTCTCACAGGGAAGATTCCATTTCCATGGCCTAAATATAGGAGGGCCGATCTCTTGGAAGTAATATTGAAAGGAGAAAGACCACCTTTACCAGATGATTGCCCGACTCTTCTGGCAAATCTGATAACCAGATGCTGGGATACAGATCCATGTAATCGACCCAGCTTCCTACAAGTGTGCAATGAGCTTCTGAACTTCAAAAGATTGAATATGATGATCTGAGTCCTCACTACGGAGAGGGCGCCATTCCAACCCTGGAACAAGACCAATCATAATTAGATGCTAGTTTCAATACTTTTAAATGTTTGAATGAGAACCTTTGAATATTCGTTGTGGACATTGTGCTCATGCAGTCAGTTATTTGAGGTGTCAAAATTTAAACATATATGTTCTCCTCACAGTCCATGGTTGTGCCCGGATCTCCAAATTGGTCTCAGAAAGCTGATCCAGTGGAGCTGGTTATATCTGCACGGGGCCACTTCCTGTATGCAAGTGTCCATACATGGTCCATCTATTGGGTTGTAAGGGGCTCATGTGCATTTGCTCCTAAAGCACATTATGATATTGTAGTTAGGCTTTTCTTTCTTTCCTGGATATCAATCCATTCTTTGGACTCATCCGATTTGTAATTGCATGCTTTGGTGATTTGGAAGAAAATAAAATGCATACTTTAACACAAAGTGCTGCAGGTGGGCCTTCAGGAATTGTTGATTACGTAAGATATACCTTACTCAGTTCTCCTTATGCACCTGTTGGCTACAGGTTGAACCTCCATCTCAAAAGTTTTTGTTGGCTCTGGCCAGTGGGAGAGATCTCACATCCATGTAAGATTTGGGGTGCAAATTGGGGTTTAGGGTTCATCATATCTCATGATTTTGTTTAAAAGCTGTCGTAAATGGCAGAGGCAATATGTGATCAGCCATTTGTTTATGCAGATTTGATTTGTGAGGCGAGATTGATTTCCACCACTGATTTCAAAATCTGATTGTAGACTCAATGGTTATGTACTATGTATATATGAACCTTCCAGTTTGAGACCTCATCAAAAGATCCCAAAGCTCATTGGGTGTGCTGGTGTATAAGATTTGGGGCAGAAATTTGGGCTTAGGGATCATCATCGCTCATGATTTTGTTGAAAACCTGCTAAAAACAGCAGAACCAACATGCAATCAGCCCCATGCACATTGATTTGTGAGGTGAGATATATTTCGTCAGCTGCTTTCAAACTCTGATTGTAGACTCAATGGTTGCATATGGATACATTTCAAGGTTGAAGTTGGAGACCTCTTCAAAAGATGCCAAAGCCCATTTGGATGTGCTTTAGAAGGAAAAACTAAAATATCAGGAAGCTTACCTACACATGCTTGTTACTGCTGGAATGAGGATATTATTGTCTCTCTTACTAGCAATGTTCAATGTGTGGTCCAAAGACCGTTAATGAATTGTTTCAAGAATACAATATTTTTTGTTCTTCAAATTATGTACTCTAAAACTGTAGAACCAATTCTTCTAATGCCCAGATTGGTAGCAAGGAAAGAATTGTTTTTGTGATAACTCATTACATGGTAATTATTTAATTCTATAGTTCCATTTTAGGCACACATTCAATGGTGCATGTAACTCTAGTAATCAGCAAAATTTAGAATTGAGTAGGAGCATGAGATGATTAAATCATGAAAAGTTACATATTTTACTGCCTTTCCTTTGAAGCAAAGAGATTGGTGGCTAGTCTTTCAACATGATACTCAGTATTAGTGTTTTCTTGGGATGACTTCAGATTTTCAGTGAGTGGCTATATAGTATACCTAAGCAAAGACAAATTCTGCACATCTGGGTAGGTCTGAAAGTTTCACTTCAGCAGAGTTTTGGTGGACTAGATGTTAACTGGCTGTCTGTAACTTTTTTCGTTGAAGGAAACTTAGTGACAAAGCCATTCTTTTAGCATTGGGTGGTGACATTTACAATACACTTTTTCATTACATGGCCAAATAACAAACATGCTCAGTAGTTCCTAGCAAATGAGCTTCCAATCACATCAGAACTTGGCAAAAAAAAATCTCTCTAACATGACCTTGCTACAGAGTTCTTGTCCAATGAATGTACTATAAATAAAGCAGCAAAAAACAAAACCCAAAGTAAAAGAAAAACAACAGGATATACTAGGTTATGACTAATGACATCAGAAGGGAAGGGAGAAGCAGGATGATTCAGCAGTAAAGGTATGATTTAGACTCAAATTTGATAGTAACATCTATGAACAAAGATTAAAAACTAGTTTGAATCACATGACAAGAATAAAATCAAATGTAAGTGAATGTAAAGCCTGATAGGAAGATAGGGGAACAAAGAGAGCTGAATTATGTGTGGATGAGGCCTTTTACGAATAGAAAATTAGGAAAAGATTACCTGCTATACAGAAGTACCTCAGGCAGCTTCAACACTAATCGTGTTGTTTTCAGAAAAGTTGAAATTTTCAAAAGAAATAAAATTTCAAAGAACAATTTGTGAATGAAAATAAGGATCTTTTGGGATATTCTTTTCGACACAGAATCATTCAACTAAAATTATTATTTCACAATGAATTGTTGAACTTGCCATGGAACTACATTAGATTGTGTTCATTTGTCATACAACCATGCCGTGTTGCTGAGCAAGAATGTCATCATACAAAATAGTGCCCTGTAGCCAATCTATTAATTTAAGAGGCAAACAATAAGTAAGCTTTGAACCTTTTCTTTGTCTTCTGTCAATTGTCCTAAGCTACTATAGCATAGGGGAAAATACAAAATTTCCAAGGTTGTTCTCCAAATATGTTGCACAACCACAACCAATTTGAGATGATCATTTAGTTTGTTTTATTAGTTTTGAGTTCATGACTGGAAGTGTTGAAAATGTCTGCTCATCCTTCATGCTGCTAAGAACCTGCATAGTTGGATTTTGAGCCACAAGTTGAACTCAAGGAATGAGTGTAATAAAAACCAGAAAGGTGTCAACAGAATTGTGTAGTTATACAAATCACCACAAGATGTCGAGAGAATGAAATGTGAAGATGAGATCTTTGGTGAATAGAATGTGTACTCTTTGGGTACATGACTTGTATACTGGTAACATGTAGATTCACTACTGAGAACCCAGTAGCCGCACCTACATGGATCTACTTATGTAGTACTCACTTATTATGTTACCTCTGTACCCTCCCACAGGATTTATTCTCTATTAAATAGGTTATCAAGTTGAAACCCGATGTCAATTTAATTGGTAATTCATCCACAAAATAGTCCGGACTCATGGCCTTTTTCTGACTGGTAAAATATCGGCAATAAGTGAATTTAGAAAATTTAAAAATTTGAAGATGAAGTAATTTTTACGGTTTTCTAAAACTAAAAATGAAGAAATAATAATAAAACTCACCAGACTTCTATATTTGGTTTTTAGTGTTTAGCCCAGAATATAAAAGGATATTTAAAGAATTGTAGTTCATGTGTGGTTTATAGCCAGAATTGGTTAAGTCTTCCTAGAGATGATCAGAATTTTTGTTACTACTTCAGAAGGATGAAACAAACTTCACTTCCCACAGGCTTCCAATGGATGTTGCATTAATGGCCCATTGTTCATTCTGGCCATTTATATATCTATCTATGATTTGATAATGGATACTCCAGCTTGACTTCAGTCAGTACCAGTGATTTTATTTTGTTTTTGTTTTGGTTGAGTTTATGAAAAAGATTTGTTAGCATTATTTCAGGAGGCGACACTACATAATGTTGTAGTTCCTAGATTTAGGGTGTTCATCAGGTTCTTTATTTTCAGTAAATTTGTGATGTAGCTGAAATGGCCATGATCCATAAGACAAGTTAGCCAAATCTGGCAATATTTTTAAAAATAGTAGAAACATTAGCCTTCTGTATTTCTGGCTACCTCCGAAGATGAAACCTGATGTGAACTTGTTTGGGGTCCAGCCACAACATGGCCATGATAGGCTTCCAATGGATGCTGCAAAAGTGGCAGTTGGTTCACTCTGGTGCTTTAAATATCTTTGGATTGGATAAATGAGTGTACAATTTGACTTGAGTAAAGACCAGTGAAACAGGGTGTTTTTTTTCATTTTCTTGTTATCGAAATTTTGGGCAAGTTTAACAAAAAAATATCAAATTTAGTCAAACTTACACTAGAAAAACAAAATTTTCCCGATTTCTTGGTGAAACTATTATGGTTTGGTTGAGTTAATGGGAACAGTTTCACAGCATTCAGTGTCAGCAGACCACACATTACATAATGCTGTAATTCTTTGATTTTAGAATGCTTTGCTTATAAAGTCCTTCATGTGCAGACTGCACATTGTTAGGAAATGCAGCAAACATAGTTTTGGTGATCACTCACTAATGAGCTGGCCACAATAGCCATTGCAGCTGCATGAATGAGTGATCGTCAAAACTATGTTCGCCAAATTACCAAGTGGACACCCCTGACAGCAAACCACCACCAATTAGCTCGGCATTGGTCAATGAACAGTCAATCCGGCTGTTATCAGGGCAAGAACTAGCGACTGGTAAAGTGAGTGTGAAGCTGGATTAGAGTGAATACCTGGAAAAGAGACTCTTGATCCTTGCATTCTTAACACTTGTTACTACTCACCCTCTTCCCACACATTGCACCAGCTTAATGGCAGTATGAGGTTTCACCTACACAGCAATTGGGTGCTGGTTGGCTGTTGCATTTAGAAAAAACATCCAATCAGGTTAGGAAACTTGTCTCAGTCCTTCACAAGGATTTTAGTTTAGCCCCTTCTGGGTTGTGGCGTACCCCATGGGTGCTGCATCTAAAGCTGGGCCACCATTCAGATTTCTAACTCCTAATTTAAAACTAAGATCAAAATTACAGCTTATTGCCAGATGAACCTAATTCACTTGAACCTAATGGCTGGGGTTTCTTTTGATCCCCAATCCAAAGAGACCCCAGCCATGAAGGGCTCTGGAAAAATGGGCAAGAGTCCCAGAATTTCCTGTCTTTTTAAGGGCCAAGTGAAACAACCCAGCAGTGCACTATATGAACAGTAGTTGAGTATGATCAATCCCTTTTGAATCTCAGAGCTCCCATCCCTCACTTTGACATTTCCAAAGCTCAAAAAAAGAAGACGGTAACCCAAAACAATGAGGAGATTTATCAAACAAGATATCTAAAGACTAGACTTCAAGATCCCTGCAGTCTGCTAAAGCTAGGTTATTTCAGCATAATGAACCGAACAATTGCTTGTTGAAGCACTCTGCCAGTATCACAAGAAAGAAGAATAAAGCTTGTTTTCATTCTCTAAAATCACTCCAGGTAACATTCCCAAACATTTATTCTATAACAAACAACACAAGTAATGTGCCATAACTTGTTTCTTAGTATGAGGAGGTTGGAAGGTTGAAAATGCATATAGAAATGTTGAGGTTTGTGCACCCCTTGGTAAAATTAGAGAAGTAAAATCAGAAACTCAAAATTCTGGGTAAAAGCTAGTTGCACTTTGTGTGTTCTTTTGCATAGGCCACATGGTTAAGGCGTGCAACATTTAAGTCTTACTTCACTATGGCAACCCTTCAAAACAATTCAAGGCACCAGTTTGAACAATCTCATCAATCACAATTTTTTTCTTCGCACAGATTAAGACCACCCTATATTGTCCTCACAACCCAGTCCTCTGCAATTCTTAGGAAACACCAAGCAGAAAATGTGAATTAAGTGGTGCAATAGAATTAATGACTACTTTTCTGCTTCCTGAGTGTGGATTTGGGAAGCACAGAACTTGTGGAGATTGTGCCAAATTACTTCTTCATCATGATCAGTCTTCATAACCTAAGAAAACAAGGGAACATGAAGAAGATTACAAAAAACTTCCAAATCCCTGATCCTCTTTCTTAGGATAGGTTTTTTGCAGGGAGGCTCCCCAACTGCACAGGGCTTTGCACTCCAAAAGAGTGCAGATTCAAGCATGAAACTGTTTAAGTGGACATATTTCCTAGAGAAACAGTCCTCCAGGATCCTGTAGAGAGATGAAATACTCCACAACATCAATTGCCTTGTCTAGTTCATAGAGGTTGGCAAGACTATGTCACCCTTCACAATATCAAATTGCTTTGTTGAGCTCATGGAGGTTGGCCAAACTATGTCAGGCTTGCCAGCTGTTCAAACAAAGAGCTTCTCTTTAAGGGGCTGGAGGTGAAATGGAAGGTGATGCAGGCACATTCAATTGAATTCCATCAAGGAAGCCACAGTCTCACCACTTTACATGTGGTTTCTTACCCAATTGCTCTTGGAGTTTTGTGTTCAAGTGGTTGTCTTTAGACTAAGCAACTCTTCAAGGATCCTGAAACACTCACAAGCACTTTATGAGTTTGAGAATAAATGAACATCAGTGTGGAATTGAACTGTGCATCAGTTGCTTGGGCTGCAATCATAATCATACATCTCCACAATTAACAAACAATGGAAGTTGCACTTCACGATTTAAAGCTGAGCAACATGTCATTGTAGAGATTTTCAAGCTTCTGATTAAATATTACCCTAGAACTGTAGAACATTTTCTTTTCATGCCCAAAATTTGTAGTGAGGAAAATAATTAATATTGTGACAGGGTTTTTATTTCAATTTGTTGATATTGAAAATTTGGCAAATTTTTTCCAACAAAATAGCAGAATTATGTAATGATTATGATAGCAAATTTATGATGTGATTATGATATTATGGTAATTAAGTCACTCTACCACCGAATCAGCAACGGGGTAAATTTATACCCTATTTGGTGATAAATATTTTGGTTATCCTTTTAATTGTCGTACTGAACTTGGTAAATATTATAGACTTACCCTGTGTTACTCTAGTAGGGTAGTACATATTTGAGGTTTACAATTGCCCTAGCAAGGGTAACTTTTTTGAATAGGGAATGCATCAGATTGTTACATAGCATATATTTCCATAGTTTGCAATTCATGCGATTATCATGGATTTCTTGGGATTATGGTGACTAACTGTGAAATTTATATTTGCTTGGGCAATTTATATTTTACATTACACTAATTACTTTGAAAAACATTCTTACCATATTCTTTTGGAACCCATTCACATTGTATTACATATGTCATTATAAGAATGCTTCAAATCTACTTTTAAGGCCATGATTGGTTTAATCTATTTTTCCCATTTTTTTGTATAGGATGGTAGGTTTGTGAAGAGTTTGCTTTCTTTTATGGCCCTCCTTTAGTTAGTGTGTAGATTTGTTTAGTGCTAACCAAACTACAGTTTTTTTTCCATCTCTAGCAACTCATTTCACCCTTCTTGATTTACCGTAATATTTTGGTAGGTTAAATAGTAATTATATTATTCTTAGGAATATTAATTTTTAAAATAATCTATTTTGTTTCAAAGATTTAAGTTTTGTGAAAGGAAAATGATTTTTTTTTTTGGAATATTTTTTTTGACATGGAATTGACAAAATTAATTAACTATTTGATCGACATGTGTTGAAGTTGCCCTTGGTACAATTGTTTTGCTAATACTTGTTAAAGCCCAACTCTTTTCAAAAGTAGTTCAAAGCTTGGATCAATGGTGGGAGTTAGAACCACTTCAAACTAGGAGTCAGGCCAAAAAATCTTGAGGCTAATAATGATGGAAAATTTGAGCACTTTTCGGTTGGTTGTTTGGACCCAAGTTATTAGTAACATATTATTTGATTCGGGTCAATGAGTTCAGCCGGTAAGTCGGAACTGAGGCTTCAACCTTTCACAATGTGCTCTTTCTTTTGGGATCGGTCTTTATCTCATCTTTATCTCATCTTCGCTTCTCTGAAACCCTAAAAGTCAAACCACCATAGATGGCCAGACATAAGATTCTTCTAACTCTTGTGTTTTTCATGACCATATTTCAAGTAGAAAAAATAAAAAACCCCTCCATCATTCACAAACTCAACAAGAAGAAAGAAAAATGAAGAGAGATGATATGAAGAAACAGAAATTATAGGGTTTGGTTTAGGTTTACTTTGATCCTACAATGTGAATTTTTATCAAAATAATAATATTTCATTGCAACAACATTAACCTCAAGGGTTGCAAATCGGCCTCCCAAGTTGATAGGTATCTTTATTTGCCTTGTGGCCAAGTCAAGGCCACGATGTGGTAGATTAAAAGAAATGTTTTTTTTTATTTGAGCCCTTGATTCCTGTGTAAAGTTGGCTTTATGTATATGACATATATTTCAACACTTTCAAAGGCAACTTACGGCAACTTCCGAAGCCATAGTTTTCAAAGCACACCGTGTTTTCTTTTCTTTCTTGTGGGGGAAGACTAACATACAAACTATTGGATAGGAAAGAATAAAGGTCTATATCACAACTTGCAAATGGACGAAAAGAGATGCTATCTCATATAGTGGGATGGGATATATTCCATGGCTTAAAGCATGGGGTGTAAAATAATCTTATTTTCTTGGCTTGAAATGCCACTTCCCCATTCATTTTTCTTTCAGATTTAAGAGCCTCCCTCTCTAGGCAAAAATGACGAGATTGATATTTTATTACATTTGTTATCTATCTATGAAGGAAGATAATTTGTTTGTTTTGTTTGTCTGTTGCATCAAGATTTTTCAAATCACATCTCTTATTACCCTTTTGATATCATTGGAAGGCTCTCAATGAGTAAGGATGCATTGAGTTGATTTCATAATGTTTTGACATAAAATGGAGAAGTTATTGAATATTGAACAATTTTTTGCTCAAACTTCATTCGAATCAAAACTAAAAATTATAGGAAAATATGGGTGCACTTTTTGTATTCTTGGAAAGCCCTTAGTGAGTAGGATTGAGTGAAGGTGTTTTTTTTTAAGACCTTAGGTGTTTGAGTAATTTTTATCATTGAAAGTTTTATCAAATAACAAAACTTGTTTTGGAAGAAAAATTACATGACTAACAAGTTCACACTTGGGTGAACTACATAACTACACTAATATCCACTAATCAATGGTCCCTCTTGAGTGATATCATGAGAATTTTTTTTAAGAATATATCTAATGCAATAAATTGGGCTGGCATTACCTTCTTTAGGGCCAATGTGAACCAACACCCATTACTGCACCAATTATTGTTATGTCCTTAGGTTGATGGTTGTGTTTATTCATCTAGCTCTTGACCTTGCATTAACCAACATGTATCACAATAAGCTTTTTTGAATTGTTGAACTATGATGACCTTCATTTTTTTGGATCATTTTTTTCTCAACCATGACCTCCATACTACCCTCCCACCTGGCTATCTTACTCACTTACATCTTGGCTTTACTTGGCTAAACTTGTTTTCTATAAACGATTTTTTTTTCTTTTGACAAAATCTCTATTTTTTGTTAGCTAACCTTTATTTTTTGAAAAAAAAAAGTATATTTTTCTCTCAAAGTTTTTAAATTTTTTTGACAAAACCTTTATCTCTTGACAAAACTTTTGTTTCTGGACAAAACTCTATCTTTTCTTGCCTAACCCTTTACCTTGAAAAAAATGATTTTTCTTTTTCCATTGAACCTTTATTTTTTGACAAAACTTCTGTATTTCTTAACAAAGCACTGCTATTTCCTAATTAAACTTATTTATTTCCTAGCTGAATTTACACATTTTTAAAAACCCTTTTAAATAACATGAGCCGGTTATTACCAATTGGTCAAATTTGTAATGAGATGGCAATTTTTTTATGCAAGTATTACATAGCCTTAGAATTTGTGTCATTGCTAATAAAATTTTGTAATTCAAATGGGGATATTATCATTTGTTTTCATACTAATTTGTTGCAATTAAGTTTACATCCAAATCAAGGTGTTATTGCATTTTGCTAAGTATCCTCAACTGAAGCCTATCAATATAATGGATGTTAATTTTGGGATGGAGCCCAAATGTAAATATCAAATTTGTGGGTTTGGATGCCTTACGTAATACTTGTTTTTTTTGTGAGTTTATATTATCATTTGAGACCTAGAGATAGTTAATGTGAATGGGACAACATTTTTACATATATGCTTATTATATTGGAAAATACTTAATATTTGTCATTTTATTATAGTTATGGAGGTAATGTTAGAATAATGTTTTTTAAATGTTATGAATGTTCTTTTTTCTTGCAAATTTTTGCATTATGGTGACAAAGCAAACCCAATGTGAATTGGATGAAGGTTTGTTTTATGGAAAAAAAATGCAAAAGTTACCATATTGAGACAATGAAATCATATTGGTTACAAAAAATAGGGAGGATTTTCAAAACTTTTACTTTATTATCTAACCTTTAGTTAAATTTGACTTCTTCTTCTAGATGATTGCCAATACACTTACTTGACAAAATGGGAAATAAAACTTCCCTTGTAATAATTAACTATTTTACTTAAGATACATTTTTTACAAATTTAAAATTTTAGGTATAAATTGAATATTTTAAAAAGAAACTATTAATGTGTTTTCTTCCAAGGTATTGTTATAACACAAATTTCTATTAGGATCATCATATTGTAGTACCTTGGTAGTTTTAACACCAATTATATTGTTTTAAGATATGTTGCAAATTTCAAAAACAATTTTCGAAAAAAAAAATCTTTGTAGGAAATTAATGAATATTTTGAATATATTTTTTGAAAATTTTATTTTTGACCAAAATTTAATCAATTATTTGACAAATGTGTGTTGAAGCTACCCTTGTATTACAATCTATGAGATTTCAAAAAGAAAGGAAACAAAACCATGCATATGTAATACACCAAAAGAATATTATTCTCTGCTCCACATAACATGAATATAAAAAAATTATATTAATTATTAGGTATTTAGTTAATTTTGGACTAAAATTTTATTTTAGATTTTTTAAACTTGGTGATCAGTATTAAATTCTCTATTGAATTTCAGCAAAACATTGTTAACATCCATTTTTTAGATCATGTAGTGAGACAAAACATTATTAGTATTATTGTTGAAGCATGTAGTGATTTCCAAACAAAAGCTTCTTTTCAATTTTCCAACGTCTAAAATGGTTAACTGCCCCATTGTTGACTTTTGAAAAGTTTGGAATTATCTCAATGCATTATTTACATGTTAAAGAAAATTTGAATATTATTTGAATATTCATTTAACTATTCAATATTCTTAAATTGAATGATATTAAGTATTGAGTAGATTTTCAGCTTTTAATTGTTGAATGTTCAATACATTCAATTACGAAACCTGAAATATATTATTAAATAATCATTTGTTCAATAATTGATCACTATTCACATGAATATTCAATTATCAAAATATTAAATAATGAGATTTTCCAAAAAAATATTCAATACTTAATATGTTAAGTATTGGAATAATTCAAATTGTTAATCCATAAGACAAGTTAGCCAGCATCCATAAGACAAGTTAGCCAAATCTGGCAATTAAAAAAATGAATTATGGTGACTAACTATGAATTATATTTGCTTTGGCTATTCATATTTTTCATTGGACTAATTAATTTGAAAAATATTCTTACAATATGCTTTTGGAAACCCATTGACATTGTATTACATATGTCATTATAAGAATGCTTCAAATGTACTTTTAAAGGTTATTGATTGGTTTAATCTATTTTTTTCCATTTTTAAAAATAGGATGTTAGGTCTGTGAAGAGTTTGCTTTTTCTATGGCCCTCCTTGAGTTAGTGTGTAGATTTGTTTAGTGCTAACCGAACTACAGTTTATTTTCAATATCCAGCAACTCATTTCACCCTTCTTGAGTTACCATATTATTTTGGTAGGTCAAATAGTAATTATATTATTCATAGGAATGTTAATTATTTTAAAAAACCTGTTTCGTTTCAAAGATTTAGATTTTGTGAAGGGAAATTGAAAAAACTTTTTAAATACTCTTTTGGACATGGAATTGACAAAGTTCATTAATTATTTGACAAACATGTGTTGAAGTTGCCCTTGGTATAATTGTTTTGTTAATACATGTTACTAAGGACTAACTCTTTTCAAAAGCATTTCAAAGCTTGGATGAATGGTGGGATTTAGGCCCGCTTTAAATCAGGAGTCACATCAAAAACTCTTGAGCCTAATGATGAAAATTTTGAGCACTTCTTGGTTGGTTGTTTGGACCCAAGTTATTACTAACATATTCTTTGTTTGGGGTCAATGAGTTCACATGTAAAACCATTAGGTGGGAACCAAGGCTTCAACCTTTCACAAGGGTGCTTTCATTCTTTTTTTCTGGGTATCATTCGTTTTCTCATCAGTGCTTTTCTTGAATCCTAAAAGTCAGACCACCATGGATGGGTGGACTCAAGATACAGGAGATGCCTGCAACTCTTGTGTATTTCATGACCATATTTCAAGTAGGAAAAAAAAAACCTCCTCCATCAATCACAAACTCAACAAAAGAAAAGAAAAATGAAGAGAAATGATATGAAGAAAGAGAAGATATAGGGTTTGGTTTAAGTTTACTTTGATCCTACAATGTGAATTTCATCAAAACAAAAATATTTTATTGGAACAACATTGACCTCAAGGGTTGCAAATTGGTCTCCCAAGTTGATAGATATCCTTTCTTTTGGCTTGGTCCCAAGTCAAGGCTGCAATGTGGTAGATTAAAAGAAAGGTTTTTTTTTTTGAGCCCTTGACTCATAGTGTAAAGTGGGCTTGAATTATATGACATATATTTCAACCAGAGGCGTAGCCACGGCATAGGCACACATAGGCGCTGCCTATGCTGGGATTGCCCGGAGTGCCTAGGCCTATGCTAGATTTGCCAAAGGCTGGGGCTAGATTTGCCAAGGGCCCAGCCTACTCGTACAGTCAATGATGATGACTTTTTAAGGCGAGCCTATGCTGACTTGAGAGGCTGGCTACGCCTCTGATTTCAACACTTTCAAAGGGAACTTCCGAAGCCATAGTTTTCAAAACACACACACACACATTCTTTTCTTCCTTGTGGGGGAAGACTAACATATAAAATATTGGATAGGAAAGAATAAAGGTCTATATCACAACTTGCAAATGGAGGAAAAGAGATGCTAGCTGATCTAGTGGGATGGGATATATTCCATGGCGAAAAGCATGGGGTGTAACATAATCTTATTTTCTTGGCTTGAAATGCCACTTCCCCATTCATTTTTCTTTTAGGTTTAAGAACCTCCCTCTCTAGGCAGCAATGACTAGATTGATATTTTATCCCATTCATTATCTATCTATGACCAAATCATTGTTAATTTTAGGATGTAGACCAAATGTCAATATTGAATTTGTGGGTTTGAATGCCATATAAAATAGTTGTTTTTTTCATGGGTTTATATTCTCATTTGAGGCCCAAAGATACTTAATGTGAATCGGACAACATTTTTACATGCATGCTTGTTATATTGGAAATAACTAAATATTTTATCAATTTATTACAATTATGGAGGTAGTTATAGAATAGTTTTCTTAAAATGTTATGAGTTTGTTCTTTTCTTTGAAAACATTTCGCATTATGTTGACAAAGAAAACCAAATTGGATGAAGGTTTTTTGTAGAAAAAAAAATGCGAATGTTGTCATATTGAGATAATGAGTTCCTATTGGTTATAAAGACTAGGGAGGATTTTGCCAAAGTTTTAGTTTATTATCTAACCTTTAGTTAAATTTGGCTTCTTTTTTCTAGATGATTGCCAATACATTTACTTCAAAACATGGAAAATAAAAGTTCCCTTGGAATAATTAACAATTTTAATAGTCATATTACTTAACTATTTTACCTAATATAAATTTTTTACAATGTTTAAATTTTAGGTATAAATTGAATATTTTGAAAAGTAACTAGTAGTGAAATGTTTTTTCATGTATTGTTATAACACAAAGTTCCACTAGGATCAGTCATATTGAAGTACATTGGTAGTTTTAACATCAATTATATTCTTTTATGATATGTTTTTTTAAAAAATTAATTCAATTTTTTTTGAATTTTTGAATATATTTTGAGAATATTTTTAGTTTTCAACCAAGGTTCAGCAATTATTTCACAAACACATGTTGAAGTTACCCTTGTATTACAATATATGAGATTTTGAGGAGAAAGGAAACATAGCCATCCATATGTAGTAGACCTAAAGCACTTTATCTTGCTCCACATAATGTGATTATAAAAGTTATATTAATTAATAGGTATTCAGTTTTTTGCGACTAAATTGTTAATTTTAGATATTTGTAACTTGGTGATCAATATTAAATTTTCTATTGAATTTGAGCAAAACATTGTTAACATCCATTTTGTTGGATCATGTAGTGAGACCAAACATTATTAATATTTTTGTTGAAGCATGTACTGATTCCCAAACTAAAGTTTCTTTCCAATTTTTCAAATTCTAAAATAGTAAATTGTTAAATTTGGGCTTTTGAAAAGTTTTGGGATTCTCTAAATACATGATTTACATATTTAATAAAATCTCAACAATACTTCAGTATTCATTTGATTATTCAATATTTTTAAATTGATTGATATTAATTATTGAGTAGAGTTTCAGTATTTAATTCTGAAATCTGAAACATATAATCAAATATTCATTTGTTCATTAATTGACCAATATTCACATGAATCATTGAATTATGAAGATACTAAATAATGAGATTTTGAAAAAACATATTCAATACTTGATATGTTAAATATTGGAATAGTTCAAATTTTTATTCAATAATTATTGATTTTAGGTTAAAACATTATAAACCACCTTGGTGCACTTGTCATCTATGTACTCATCACTCCATCTAAGCTTATAGTCACTGAAGAGGATGGAAAAAAACCAAATGTAAGTATTGCAAGGAACTTCTAATTAACTATTTTAACAATATTCAAGGTCTTGATAAAAATATATGTTAACTGTTGGATGTGGGTATTGCACTTCAGGTTAATATTTTGGATGGTTCCATTTTGATTTTTGTCCATTTAATGCATAATGTACAACTAGAAATATGCCAACCTTCTTGGTGAAAATACATTCTAGCCTTCTCCATAATGAATGATATGTATAACACAAAACATTTAGATTTGTGAATGTAATATCTAAATTTAGTGTACATCCCAAAATTAATAACCATTGTATTGGTAGGTTTAAATCCAAGATACCTGACCAAATGTAATACCTTAATTTAGGTGGAATCTTCATTGCAACAAATCAATATTGAAAACAAATTAACAATATCTACATAAAAATAATTGTTAACTCATTACAAATTTCACCCAAGGGCAATACTCATCTAAAAATTAGTATAAAAGTTTTACCAAAATGTAGAGGTTTAGTCAAATTGAAAAGTTTTGTTAAGAGATAAAGGTTTAATTAGGGGTATAGAGATTTTGTCAAAACATAGTGCTTTAGGTAGAAAGGTTTTGTCAAGAGGTAGTAGTTTAGTTAGAAAATACAAAAGTTGAGTCAAAAGCTATAGAGATTTTTGTTCTGAAGTAAAGATTTAATCACAAAATGAAAAAATATTTGTATAAAGATAGAAGGGTTTAGCTAGGGACGCGAGGGCAGCAAGAAAAAAATAATGGAGAATTACACAAAGGCAAGGGAAGAGGGAAAAAAAACCAAATCCCACCCAGGTGGATCAGGACTGCAATTGGGGTTCATGCAAGTGGATGACCTCAAAACATGGAAATTGGGTGGTGCATTGGTGGGTGCTGGATTACTCCTGCCCTTTCTTCAGGCTTTATTCACCTTCTTGCACTCAGAAGCGACACTTTATTTATTTATTTATTTATTTCTCCAAAACCTTTTTAAATTCTCATTTTTATTCCCACAACTTATTAAGAGATTAAATGTGAGATTGAAAGGTGGATTTGCAAGCACTAGAAGGTGGGTGTTAAAAGCATCTCCGTATGTCATTCTGGATAATAAAATTAAATGTCTCAGTTTAGTGTTTTTTTTCTTCTGGCAACCCCACGAATAAAACTGTATATATGTGGGAACTACTAATAGTAAACCACCTGGACGAATCATTGTGTTTCAACGATCAGAAATACTGAGCCACAGTGCCACAGTCAAGTCCAGTTGGAGGTGCACTACTGTGTGGTGCCTTTTACCAGCCACATCACGCTACAGAAATCTGCTAGGAACAAACAATTTCGTGAACTAAACCGGCACATTTTGAGTTTTCACGAATAAATTTTATTGTCTGGAGTCTCATACTCAGCATTGGTGCAGATCCTCTAAAGTATTAACGAGGTTCACCGATCGAGATTGAATTCAAAATGGTTGAGGTTCAGATCATTTTGGAGGCCAATCAGTACATGTAGCTAGAAAGGACCTATGATAGTTGAGAAGGAAGACCCATTAGACTTTTCATGTGCCAAAGTTTGTTTTTAGCACAAGTATGAAATGAACTCAACTAATTAATATAAATCACACAATGGGGAAGACCAACATATAAAATATTGGATATTTTCAGATGGTCAAGCAAATATAAACAAATAGGAAAGAAGAGACCCCCATTGAAAAGTGAGACCCACTAGACTTTTTGCAGCCCAAATTGTTTTAGCAAGAGTAAAAAAATCAACTAACCATTTCAACTTATTTCACCCTCTAATGCACAAATCCATCCCTATTTCCAACATTTCACAAATAATTTCATTGGAAGGCTTGAAAACTTAAGTGTAGAGTTTTTGTTTTGACTGCAGGAAGAAGAAATCCCCATGTCAACAATGATGATAATTGTGAGGATCCCCAAAATTCCTTTTTGATGGGCATCTTTGAGTGGAAAAATGTAATCAAGCTTCCGACAATATCAAAACAGTTTCCCCACTACCCAGTGACCTAATCAAGGAAAGAAATGAGGTTTATGAGTCCCAATTTTAATGTTTCAGATTCATAACAACGCAAAAAAGGATTCTCCTTGTTTATTTAACAACTAACTAAGTTCATCACCTATTTTCACCTAACCCAATATCCCCTTAACACCTCTTCTTCGGAGAGTTGGGATTCCTAGTAACAACTAGGTTTTCAGTAGACTTTTTAAGCAACCACTTCATTCTAGAGTTGTACCTTCTTCGGCTTGAGGCTTAACGTGTGAAGTCGACAGGAACAGTGAACTGGAAAAAACAATTGAAAAGGCTGCCCATCGGGGCCCACACGTTTCTTGTCGCTACATGCATAGTAGTGACATATGCTCAATTCGATTCAAACATATGCGTATTATATGTTTTTTTGGGCTTTTTGAAAAATATTTGAAAATACTTGAAAATACTTGATCATTGTTGTCTTTGTTCACTGTTTCGGAAGTAGGTGTAAAATTGTGTCAAATGTTTTCAATCATCTTTGAAAGCAATTGCAAGCTCGACAAAAACCAAACCCTAAAACTAGTGTGCAGTTTTATTAATGGTATGTCTATGCTCAAGCTGGTTAAGAAAGGTTTGAGCACAACTTAAGCTCAGCTTGCTCAACATTTTGTTCATCATATTCACGTATTTCACGTATTCACATTTTAAAATTTTCAAATACTTGAAAGTACTTTTTTTTGAGCACCTTCGAAAAATACGCATATTTCGTATGTCACTACTATGGCTACATGGCCCAGAAATTGAAGACTTAAATGAGATGTTGAGCATGTTTCATGTCTCGACAAGAGTTCCACAAAACTTCAAAGCTTATACTTGAAGAATCACGCGTACAAGATCATTCATTTCTTTGTCCGTGCTCTTCTTTTTCTCCCTATTGCCTTTTCTTTGCTAGCAAGAAATCAGAACAAGAAGTCGAATCTTTTAGATTTTAGGAAAGACTAGTCATCGTGCTTGCCAAAATTTGGAGAAATTATTACTGTTTTCTTTCAAGATAGTCTTTGTTTCAAGTTTTCATCTAAATTAGGCCGTTGTGAACTGTCGTACCGAGTTTTAATCTCAACTTTGTCTTGTGAATTCCTGCGTCTTTTCAAAAGGGTTTATCATCAGCGGTTGGTTACGAAGAAGAAGATGGATAGGGACTCTGTAAACAAAGTGAATGGAGTCTAAGAGACACAGAGAGCTAGGCGCACTTGAAAGAAAGTTCACGAATTTTTTGCGAGGAAAGAGGAGCATCCCGTCGTCAGTACCCCGATCAGCACTCCTTCAGCAACTACCTAGCGGTGGCTCGCGAAAAAAGCCAGAATGGATGAGCCAACATTTCTTGTGGGATTGCATTTGGGCACCACTTACTCCTGCTTTGCCTACGCGGACTGATTCGACGCCTTCCTGATCAGGACAGGTTTTAACTGTTCGGAAGAAGAGGGGAGGGGTCACAGAACCCCCACGGCCATGTACTACAAACCAGAGGTTGGCAAAGCGAATGGTGATCTTCGCTTCAGTAGTTGGGGATCCATGGCCTGGACGGAATTTGAGAAGGATCTGGCAGCAATGCGGGACCTGCGGGAACAAGCAGCAACTGATGTGAATGTTCTCTCCTCACGCGACATGCCTGTAGTGGGCTCCTATGTTACGCCGTTGAGGCACCATCTTTCGGGCAGGGATGCGGGGCCTTCATCTGCATCAGATCTTCCCCCGGGCCTGACTCTGAACCGCGTCATCTCCGACTACTTACGAGCGATGGGGAACTGCATCCTGCTACATCTCCAGGAACGTTTTTTGATGCCGGACTTGTCGATGCAGGATGTGCAGTGGTGTGTGACAGTTCCTTCGATCTGGAGTCATAATCCACGGCATCACATGAAATCATGCATGGTAGATGCGGGACTCGTGGTGGGTGGTTCAAATGGAATCAATGCGAGCACCCATCCTGTGATCATGGTTCTTGAAACTAATGCAGACTCCTACTGGTCTTGCAAGAAGTTATCCCTCCAGCGGGGGGAGAAGGTTCTGCTCGCTAACATCGGATATGACACCACCGACGTGGTCGTCCAAGAGTGGATCGGGTGTGAGGGCGCATATAACTTCAAAGTTTTCAAAGACTTGATGCACAGCTCTAGTGGCCTGGGGAGGATCCACGTGGAGAAACAGATCATTGAGTTTCTATGTCAAAAACTTCGACCCCTTCGTGAGT
Source organism: Sphagnum contortum (assembly GCA_963920785.1). NCBI lineage: Eukaryota > Viridiplantae > Streptophyta > Sphagnopsida > Sphagnales > Sphagnaceae > Sphagnum > Sphagnum contortum. Next base: position 6,097,925 of record OY987290.1, on the reverse strand, counting down.
ACGTTCTTCGGTTCCCTGAGTATAATACTCGTTTGCTAGAGGAATGGGAGAGACGAACAGCGAGCTCCCAGAAATTCAAAGATGTCCCAATCAATACACTACCAATCGATCTAGTAGGGGATTGGACGGAGCATGACAAAAGGCTCAGTTTGTTACATCCTTCGTATTACTATACAGTCAACCGTTCAATTGTAAACCCCATAGTTGGAGCAAATCTTGACTTCATTGCTGCCCAACTATCCCAAACAACTGGCATCCGGGTGATGGTGGTCGTAGGTCGTCTTGCAGGACTATCAGACCTCGAGACAAGGATAAGACACAGACTTGGTGACAGGGTTGGGGAGATAGTCTTTAAAGAAGATAACGCAATTTTCATGTCCAGGGCAGCAGTCAGGATTGCACAAGATTGCTTCCCTGGACCTGGTACAAAAACGTTTGACTTTGTAGTGGAGGTCATAGAGAATGTGCTGATCCAGACCAGACAAATGGATAACCAGGATTGGGCCAACAACAACTGTGTGAGAATAAACCAGGGGTAATGTAATCACTTGGCAAACAAACTGGCAGAGATGAAGGACTGGCTCTTACAAGAAAACCAGAATCCGGAGATCATATTGACATGGGCTATGCATAGAGTTCTTCTGCATCTGCTAAGAGTGGTCAAAAGGGCTGACTTACTTGTGCAGGAGTGTTGCAAGAGTAAGGACTGGGGTAAAGCAGCACTTTTGCAAGCCCGCAATGAAGAGGCTTTTATTGTGATTCTACATGATTTGAAGTGGTGGTGTACACACTTTCTAAATCTCACCATCCTGTCTGGGTTGAACTCCAGCGAGCAGATTCAATCTCTGGGAGATGCAGACAATCTCAACCAGTTTGAGCAAGATCATATCCTTGCAAGAAGGGCGGCCTTGGACAGAGAAGAACTCGTGTCAAGCTTGATGCAATTGAAGAGGGATGAGGAAAGTGATGTCATGGTCGATCATTTGTTAGACAGGTATTCTCAGCAGGCCAGTGACCAGAGTACTAAGGTAGACTTCCCCCTCCTTTTCTGGAACACACAAGACGACAAAACACTTCCAATAGTGAAACATCTGGGACATGGTGCCTATGGCATTGTCTACGAATCACTCTGGTTAGGACTGCCCTGTGCAATAAAGGTCTTCATGGGTGCTGAAAATGTCAGCTTGAAGAAAGAGGCAGATATATTGGCAGCCCTCAAGCAGCCCAACATCATAAAACTATTTTGCTGCACAACTAATGCAAAGTCATGCTCCTTGGTGATGGAACTCATGTCCACACCTTCGCAACTTGATGGATGAGAAAATGAAAGACCCAAAGCATGTGGTGCCATTCTCCTTGCCAGTAGCAGTGGACATCATGCTTCAGGTGGCAAGGGGCTTGAAGTACATGCATGACCAGCGAGTGGGCCACCGGGATATAAAGTCGTCTAACATTCTTGTGAACCCCACATCAGTTCCAGAGTTGGCTGAAATGGGTTACATCGATGTTAAAGTGGCAGACTTCGGATTGGCCAAGGCGAAACTAATGAGCTCGACAGCCACGAAGCAGACAAACAATATTGGAACAAAACCGTACATGGCACCTGAGCTGTACACCCAGGTATCTCACAAATATTGTATCAATGATGATTTTAAAGTAGAAGAATGAGCTGAGGCAAGTGTTGAATTTCATCTACTTACTTGTATCCTGTGTCGTCACACTAATAATTCGCACTAATGGTGGGTGAACTACACAGGAGGAGGAGGAGATCATAAAGAAAAACTATCCGCTCAGAGCGGATGTATACAGTTATGGAATTACCTGTGCAGAGATTCTCACAGGGAATATTCCATTTCCACATACTGAATACAAGAGGAGTGAACTCTTGCAAGTAATTAGGCAAGGAGAAAGACCACCTCTACCACTTGATTGCCCGACTCTTCTGGCAAATCTGATAACCAGATGCTGGGATACAGATCCGTGTAAGTGACCTGGCTTCTTACAAGTGTGCAGTGAGCTTTTGAACGTCAAAAGGTCAAATATGATGATCTGAGTCCTCACTACACAGGGCACCATTCCAACCCTGGAACAAGACCAACCATAATTTGAAGCTATTTTCAATGCTTTAAAACGTTTGAACCAGAACCTTTCAATATTCCTTGTGGACATTGTGCTCATGCAGTCAGTTATTTGAGGTGTCAACATTTAAACACATATGTTTTCCTCACAATCCATGGTTGTGCCCAGATCTCCAAATTGGTCTCAGAAAGCTGATCCAGTGGAGCTGGTTATATCTGCACGGGGCCACTTCCTGTATGCAAGTGTCCATACATGGTCCATCTATTGGTTTGTAAGGGGCTCGTGTGCATTTGCTCCTAAAGCACATTATGATATTGTAGTTAGGCTTTTCTTTATTTCCTGGATATCAATTCATTCTTTGGACGCATCCGATTTGTAATTGCATGCTTTGGTGATTTGGAAGAAAAATTAAATGCACACTTTAACACAAAGTGCTGCAGGTGGGCCTTCAGGAATTGTTGATTATGTAAGATATAGCTTACTCAGTTCTCCTTTTGCACCTGTTGGCTACAGGTTGAACCTCCATCTCAAAAGTTTTTGTTGGCTCTGGCCAGTGGGAGAGATCTCACATCCATGTAAGATTTGGGGTGCAAATTTGGGTTTAGGGTTCATCATATCTCATGATTTTGTTTAAAAGCTGTCGTAAATGGCAGAGCCAATATGTGATCAGCCATTTGTTTATGCAGATTTGATTTGTGAGGCGAGATTGATTTCCACCAGTGATTTCAAAATCTGATCGTAGATTCAAATGGTTATATACTATGTATATATATGAAGCTTCCAGTTGGAGACCTCATCAAATGATCCCAAAGCCCACTGGGTGTGCTGGTTTATAAGAATTGGGGCGGAAATTTGCATTGAGGGATCATCATCTCTCATGATTTTGTTGAAAACCTACTAAAATGCCAGAGCCAACATGCGATCAGTCATGCACATTGATTTGTGAGGTGAGATTTATTTCCTCAGCTGTTCCCAAAAATTTGATTGTAGACCCAATACATTTGAAGGTTAAAGTTGGAGACCTCTTCAAAAGCTGCCAAAGCCCATGTGGGTGTGCTTTATAAGGAAAAACTCAAATGTCAGGAAGCCTACCTGCACATGCTTGTTACTGCTGGAATAAGGATATTATTGTCTCTCTTATTATCAATGTTAGTCCAAAGACCGTTAATGAATTGTTTCAAGAATAAATTTTTTTCTTCTTCAAATTATGTACTCTAAAACTGTAAATCAAATTCTTCTAATGCCCAGATTGGTAGCAAGGAAAGAATTATTTTTGTGATAACTCATTAAATGGTAATTATTTAAATATATAGTTCCAATTTAGGCACACATTCAACGGTGCCTGTAACTCTAGTAATCTGCAAAATTTAGAATTGAGTAGGGCCATCAGATGATTCAAATCATGAAAAGTTACATATTTTGCTCCCTTTCCTTTGAAGCAAGGAGATTGGTGGCTAGTCTTTCAACATGATACACAGTATGAGTGTTTTTTTGGGATGTCTTCAGATTTTCAGTGAGTGGCTATTTAGTATACATAAGCAAAGACAAATTTTGCACATCTCGGTAGGTCTGAAAGTTTCACTACAGCTGAGTTTTGGTGGACTAGATGTTAACTGGCTGTCTGTAATGTTTTTTATTGAATGAAACGTAGTCACAAAGATATTCTTTTAGCAATGGGTGGTGACATTTACACTAAAATTTTCCATTACATGGCCAAATAACGAACATCCTCAGAAGTTCCTAGCAATTGAACTTCCAATCACATCAGAACTTGGTAAACAAAATTCCTCTCTGACATGGCCTTACTACAGCGTTCTTGTACACTGAATGCAGTAGAAATAAAGAAGCAAAAAAATACACCCAAAGTAGAAGAAAAACAACAGGATATACTAGGTTATGACTAATGACATCAGAAGGGAAGGGAGAAGCAGGATGATTCAGCAGTAAAGGTATGATTTAGACTCAAATTTGATAGTAACATCTATGAACAAAGATCAAAACTACCTTTGAAGCCCAAATCAAATGTAAGTCAAAGTAAAGCCTGATAAGAAGGTAGCTGAACAAAGAGAGCTGAATTGTGTGTGGATGAGGCCTGTCACCAGTATGAAATCAGGAAAAGATTACATGCTGTAAAGAAGTAGCTTGGCTGCTTCAACACTAATTGTATTGTTTTCAGAAACGTTGGAATTTCCAAAAGAAATAACATTTCAAAGAACAAATTAAGAAGGAAAATAAGGAATTTTTTGAAAGTTTTTTGGGATATTCTTTTTGACACAAAATCTTCATGGATAATATTTTGGGGATAAGCTTTTTTGACACAGAACTATTCTTTGACAATGAAATGTTAAACTTGCCATGCTACTACCTTAGATTGTGTTCATTTGTCATAGGACCATGCAGTGTTGCTGACCAAAAATGTCCTCATACAAAATAGTGCCCTGTAGCCAAACTATTAATTTAAGAGGCAAACAATAAGTAAGCTTTGAACCTTTTTCTTTGTGTTCTTCCAATTGTCCTAAGCTACTACGTTATAAGGGAAATTACAAAATTACCAAGGTTGTTCTCCAAATATGTTCCACAACCAATTTGAGATGATTATTTAGTTTGTTTCTTAGTTTGGAGTTCATGAATGAAAGTGATGAAAAAGTCTGCTCATCCTTCATGCTGCTAAGAACCTGCATTATCACATTTTGAGCCACAAGTTGAACTCAAAGAATGAGTGCTATAAAAACCAGAAAGGGTGCACCATTGTGTAGTTATACAAATCACCACAAGGTGTCAACAGAATGAGACGTGAAGATGAGATCTTTGGTGAACATAATGTGTACTCTTTGGGTGCATGAAACTCCACATAACAGGTACATGACTTGTATACTGGTAACAGGTAAATTCGCAGACTCAGCATGACCAGAAAAATGTGTAAGAACTCTCCCACTATTGAGGCGTAGGCATAAAAGCCCTCCCATTCATAGCCTCCTGATCTACACAGGTTTGGTTCTTGATCAATTTTGCCTTGTGCTTTATGATAGGTAAAGCCCACGGATGGGGGACATTCCCAAAATGTGGGGCTGGACTTGACTGTCGCCTCATCCTAGGCTCCTTATTTTGAGAATGCCCCCATCTTGGGCTTTACCTTACACTACATACTCACCAACTACAGGCATCTACTTATCAAGAAGTCACTTATTATGGTACCTCTCTACGCACCTAGAGGACTATTCTGTATGGGATAGGTTATCAAGGTGAGACCCACTGGCTTTGTTTTACTGGTGAAAATTTGCCAAAAGGTGGATTTTAAAAAGTTGAAGATGAATTTTTTTTCAAGGTTTTCAATCATTAAAAGAAAATTCACAAAGCTCACCAAATATCTACATTTGGTTTTTAGTGTGTAGCCCAAATTATGAACTAATGATTAAAGATATGTACTTCATGTGTGGTTCATAACTATAATTGGTTAAATCTTCTAAGGGATGATCACAATTTTTTCTACATCTTCTTATGGATGATTGTCACTTTGGCTGCAAACCAAAATTGCTGAAAGAAACACTATTCCCCGCAGGCTTCCAATGGATGGCGCATGAGTGGATGTTAGTTAATTTTAGCAAGTTATATATCTATGGTTAGATAATGGATACTCTAGGTTTGAAGACTAGCAAGAGTGACAAGCAATCTATTTAGTCACTCGAATCAGCATCAAACCAACCAATAAATTGGTTAGTACACTATTGGAGCACCTTTGGTGCTAGGACGAGCCATGGGTGACATCAGATTCACAAGATTTACCATGGCCTAGACTCGGGAAAGCCACCACCTTCCCCCATATAGTATTCTTTGCGCTTCTCTGCGAGGCCTACATCCAAATGGCTTTTTGTCTCGGGACTCCTAAGGGGTCATGCGAAAAAAAAAGTTGTAGCTCTTGTCAAGAGCTTACCAACTGTGTGTTGCATGCCACTTGATCGCACGGGGGTCGGGTTGATTCTCGACTTTTTGTGGTTAGGAGTCAAACTGCCAATTTGACTCCCCGCCCTTCTTTTGGCCATAACTTGTGTTTCAGATATTTAAATGGGTCATGCGAACCCATTTTAGACATTTACATTTCAAGAGCTTTGTAATGCTACAAAGAATTCTTGAAGCCCTTGAGTTTCGACCTTTGAAATCGCCTTCTAAAGATTCGGGAGTCCATCGAGACTCAATCTCCCAAAGTGGGAGTCGCCTTGGGAGTGTGAAGGTTCATTCTCTCACACTTTTCTACACTCCTGAGAGCATGCGATGTGACTCCCGGGCTTCCTCTTGGCCCGCAACCTTGAAAGCCCCTTTATCTTGGTCGTGAGCCCAAAGTTAGGGTTGCGACACTTTCACTATAACATTAGACATTTTCACGTTAACAAAGGATAGTTCTAAAATGCACTACAACAATGCAAGGCTCAATGTCCCAAACAATGCACCCTTGGCGGTCTACCAAGCAACCCTGGCTGGGCATTGGTTAGTCATGGGCCTCAAGACTGATAGCTCACTTGTTGACGTGTGACTATCCAAGATAGAGGTGGCCATCGAGAACATTACGTCTTTTACGGCCATTGGCAACCTTGCGGTCAACCAACTAATGGAGTGCGAGGTGGTTACGGATGTCATAGCCAAGGCTACATTTACGAAGGAACCGAAATAGACCACGATGATGGCTAAGAACATGTGTTAAGTGGTCAACCAGGCTGTGGAGACCGTAGCCAACATGCCAAGAAGAACGCAAGTTCAACCTACGCCTCACAAACTTTGAGGCCAAAGAGGGTGAGACCGAAAAGGAATTAATGCAACGGTTCAACACAGAGTTGTTGCAAGGCCAAATGAGGCTATGCGTGAAGGTCGTTGCCGCCACGTGACAACGGCCTGCGATTGCGTGAGCCTTCACCTCGGTGGCGAGGGCGTGCCTCAGTGCGATGTTGCTGAAGTTCGGAACGAACGAAGACCACCAAGTTACGTTTCGAAGGTGTAAGGGCCTAGGGGGACAAAGTTAGGCCTAGATGAGGACCTCACGCCCGCACAACAGGCATGCAAGTCGGAGTTGTGGCCAGTGTTCAAAGAGGCCAAGGCGGCAGGCAAGTACGTTTTCTAACACGTAGTTGAACTCTTCATCAATGGCACTCAGATTTGCCCACCCTCCTCTATTTAGGGGCGCGGGGACCAGAGAGACCTAGGTGTGGTATCATGGAACATGCACGGGGGTGGTGTAAATAAACTAGAAATGAGGGTACAAATATTAGAGATGTTTCAGGGTGTTGACCTTGTTTTATTAACCAAAACTTAGCACTTTCGAAGTCAACATTTGCCACATGTTGAAGGTTTTGACTCATTTGAAGTAGCACACATTGTGTGGTTGGGAAGAACAAAAATGACAAAACATAGCAGGGGGGTTGTTGTTTTTCGCAATGTCGCAACCCTAGCTTTGGGCTCATGACCAAGGCAAAGGGTTGCAAGGTTGCGGGCCAAAAAGGGAAACCAAGGAGTCCCGTCACATGTTCCGGAAAGTGCAAAGAATGTGAAGAAATGAACCCTCACACTCCCAAGTGAACTCCCGTTGTGGGAGTTGGAGTCCCAAATGGACTCCCAAAGCTTCAAACCACAATTGCAAGGGTCAAAACCCATTGGTTTGACGAGTTCTTTATATTATTAAAAAAACTATTGAAATGTAGATGTCTAAAATGGGCTTGCATTGGTCATTTGGACATCTGAAACACAAGTTATGGCCTAAAGAAGGGTCGAGAGTCAAATTGCCAATTTGACTCCCAACCATTAAAAGTCAAGAATCAACCCGATTTCGTGGCGTGCAAGCAATGTGTAAGCAACGTGCGACATACCATTGAAAAGCTTTCGACGAGGGCTACAACTTTGCTTGAGACGTCATCGCAATCCGAGGTCTGCACGCAAAATTATGTGCCCCCAAAGTTGTAGGAGTCCCAGCGGTGGGAATTTCGGGACTCCAACTTGGGAGTTTCAGGACAAAAACCCATTTGGATGTGGCCCCTGTGGTGTGGTGCAGAGTATACTATAAAGGGGAAGGTGGTTGATGCGCTCCTAAATCCCGGGGTGAACCCATTTGAGGGTTTCACCTTGTGAAGTTGTGGAAAGTTGGGACTTAGAGCACACTCCCAACTTCCAACACTAAAAAGGGGTAGAGGGTCGTGTTGGGAGCCCCGGGATTAGACTAGGAAGAGGGACTAGATTAGCTTGTGTGAATCTGCATCCAAAAACCAACCACAAGAAGTTAGTTTAGCATTCGGGACACCCTTGGGTGTTGGGACAAGCCATGGGCACTTGGACACACAAGACTCACAGTGGCCCGGACTCGGGGAAACCACCACCTTCCCTCATATAGTATTTTCTGCAGCTCGCAGTGGAGGTTACATCCAAATGGCACAAATTCTTGGGACTCCCGAAATGGAGGGTTTAAATTGTCTCAGCTGGACTCCCGAAACTTTGGACGGCCATAACTCCCGACTGCAGAGTCCGATGGCAACGAGGTCTGAACCAAAGTTGTAGCCCTCGTCGAGATCTTTTCAACGCCATGTCGCACTCCCAAATCGGATGTCGCGAACAGGTCGATTCCCGACTTTTAGTGGCCGGGAGTCAAACTGCCAGTTTGACTCCCGGCCCTTTTTTGCCCATAACGTGGGCTGCAGATGTCCAAATGACCAATGCGAGGCCATTTTCGACATCTACGTTTCAAGACCTTTCCAATGACACCAAGAACACCCCAATGCGAGGTGTTTTAGGCCTTGCTGTTGAGCTCTGAACATTCGGGAGTCCTGGAGGACTCCAAATCCCCAACTTTGCAAGTGTTGGGCTTCACCCCCACACTTGGCCAAAGTGGGGTTGCGACAGTGGTGGTTTCCCCCAAGTTCGGTCCATGGTGAATCTTATAAATCCGAGTTACCCATGATTCGTCCTTGCATTAACCACCTTGTGTTGGTTTTGTGCAGGTTAGTGCAAGTAGTTGGAGTTTATCGATTCTTCCTAATCCCATCCTGAAGCTCTAACACGCCCCCCTACCCCTTCAAAGTGCTACAAGTCAAGGAACGTGCCCCGACTCCTTTGACGCACTCCTAAGCTCCTTGATAGACTTGAGATGAATCTAAGGTAGTAAAATAGCAAAAATGTTAAGAACTTGAGCACGCTCCTAGCTCTCTGCACTTTAAAGGGGTAGAGGGGTGTGCTGAAGCTCTGTGATGGGACTAAGAAGAATGACAAACATTTTAGTTACTCATTCGAATTTGCATCCAACCAACTAACAAGTTGGTTAATACACTATTTGGAACACCTTGGGTGTTAAGATAAGCCACGGGCGACCTCAAACTCACAAGATTCACCACGGCCCAAACTTGGGGGAAGCCACCACCTTCCCCCATATAGTATTTTCTATGCCTCTACGTGGCACCTACATCCAAATGACTTTTTGTCCCGGGATTCCCAAGGAGGAGTCCCAAAACTACAAAGGTTTGGACTCATGCAACTTTGTGGGACAATAACTCCTTGCTTAGACCTTTGATCGGAATGAGGTTTAAAGCAAAGTTGTAACTTTCATTAACATCTTTCCAACTGTTTGTTGCACTTCACCTGCACGCACGGGGGTCAGGTCAATCCCGACTTTTTGTGGTGAAGAGTCAAATTGCCAATTTAACTCTCGGCCTTTTGTGTTGGCATAACTTGTGTTGTAAATGTCCAAATGGGTCATGCAAGCCCATTTTAAACATCTACATTTTAATAGCTTTCCAGTGATATAAATAATTCTCCAATGCAAGGTGTTTTGACCCCTACAATTGTACTCTAAAATTTTGAGAGTCCTCGTGGACTCTCACACTCTCTCAAACCTAAGGTTGTGACATCCTTAGTCTTTCGCTATCTTTTAGTTTGGACTCATATTTGAATCCCTTAAGGAATTGGGAATGCGTCATTGTTGAAGTTCAAACTCTAGGGGGCATAGTTTTATTGGGAAGGGACTTTAATGCATGTACTGCAATGCTACCATATACCATTGACACTATTGACCTTTGTGAATTGTTATAGGCACTTGAGCTCGTGGAGAATGAACAACGAAGCATTGTGGTTAAGCAAGGGAACCGCACTGCCAGTGTTAATAACTAGGGCCGCAAGCTCCTGGAATTATGTTATGATGCTGGGTTGCTCATTCTCAATGGTCGAACACCTAGTGATGAATCAAGGGAGTTCACTTGTTTAGCAAATGGCGGGTGTAGCACTTTCGATTACATTGTTGCTTCATTTATAATTTGGTAAACTACTACACACCTCGAGGTGATAATAGATGACACCCACAAATGTGCGATTGGGGAAGACTCTGACCACAAGCCCATGTGCCTACGGTTGAGCGACGATTGTACCTTTGTTGAACCATAATATATATTTGTAACAAAAACTTTCATGCCTAGGTTCAAATATGATAAATCAAAAGTTGAAAAGTATCAGTTTGCTCTAACAATGAATCTTGGGAACCTATGGGTTGCTAGCTCGATTGGGCATCTAGGGGCAGATGGGTTAACTGACATATTGTAATAGTGCGTGGGTGTTACAACGAAGTTTACTTTTGGCAACAAGCCTTTGGGAGGGAATTGCAGAAAGAGACATTACCATAAACCTTGGTTTGATGCTGACTACCATATAGCAAAATGTGAATTGAAGCTCTAGTTGAAAGCCAACCCTGATTCACATGTTGCTAAAGATCAAGAAAGTAAATTTAAAAATTTACTAAACAATAAAAGAATTTTCCGAAAACCAGCAAAAGCTCAACATATATATACATTTGCCAAGGTGGATGCACTCTCATTTTGGAAAAAGTATCGGCCAAAGGCAAGATCAGTGCAACTACAATTTCGGAAGGCTTCTATAGGCTAGTTGGCCAGTCTTCGCCACCCATACGTCTCTAAACCAATTGGTCGACTCAAGTGATGGAAACTCCACCTAGCCACACCCTAAACATAGAAATCACACTTGTTGAATTGTTTCGGGCGTTGAAAAAGTTACAAAGGAATAAGGTTGTTGGTGTGGATGGTATGAAAGTTGAGTTCATTTTGGATGTGGGAGAGTTGCTACACATGCCACTATTGATAATGTTCTATTACTTCTTAGCAGAAGGTTTTCCAAAAGTCCTTTCCATTAGAGTGGTCCACGCGCTTTTTAAAAGGGTGATGCCTCTGAATTTAACAACTATAAGGGGATAACTTTTGGGCCTATCCTAGCAAAGTTATTCGCTATGATCCTTGACAAAAGGCTGAACGAGTTGGCTGAACAACATGGGTTGCGTGTTAAAGGTCAAGCTGGGTTTCGCAAAGATTACCACGGTATTGACCAACTCTTCATGTTATGAACTCTAATAGAATATAGCAAGGCAAAAAAGAAGCCACTCTATTGTTGTTTTGTGGAATTCAAAAAGGCGTTCAATATTGTGCCAGGTGAAGCATTGTGGCAAGTATTGGCTGGCTTCGGGGTGGAGGGACACTTCTTGCAATGCCTATAGGTGATGTATGCCAAGGATGCCATACGCATCAAACACCCAAGCAAAGGTATCACCTTTAGCTTCAGGTGCTAACAAGGTGTGAAGTAAGGTTGCCCTCTCAGCCCTCTAATGTTTGGGCTATATTTGGATGCCTTTGAGGGGCACTTGGACAGTAGAGAATGCGATGCATCAACCTTAACAGACATGCATGTATGGTTGTTACTTTTTGCACATGACTTCACTCTGACGTCAAAGTCAGAAGTGGGATTGCAACAACAGTTAAACACATTCCAACAGTTTTGTGTTGAACATGGGTTTACCGTGAATGTGAAAAAAACAAAAGTCATGGTGTTCAACTCTGTTGACCCATGCCAAGAATTTGTGTTTAAAGGTGACGCTATTGAGCGTGTGCAGACCTTTCAATACTTGGGGATCTTGTTTGAAACCACCCCAAACTTAAACAATGGAGTGGAACATCTAGCAACTACTGGTAGATGTTCACTGTCCACACTGAATAGCCATTGTGAAGAGCTACGTATTATGGACGTTAAGATATGATGTGATTTCTTCGACACATTGGTGTGTTCCACAGCAAGCTATGCTTATGAGGTTTGGGTGGATTCCAAGAAAATAGAAGCTACTGAAATAGTGTACCGAGGGTTCTTCAAGTCCTTGCTTAGGGTGCAAAAAACAACTAGCACGTCCATCGTGCTGGCAAAATTTTGGCAAATTCCCTTTTGAACACTTTGCATGGGGACAAGCTCTGTTGTATTATAACCTTGTGAAAACACCTTGTTTATATACTTTTCAAAATGAGAATGAAAGCCAAAACATATGGGATAAACTTTTTAGTTGCAATTCATTTATGACTAAACATTTCTTAGTTGCAAATGACTTGCAACTAAAAAGTTTATCCCATATGTTTTGGCTTTTAATCTCCATTTGAAAACTATATAATTAAATAGGTAAGTGACAATTAACTAGCTAATTAAATAAACTAAAAATTTAGTTAATTAATTAATTAAAAGTTAAATTAAATAATTAAATATATAAAGTATCCAACTAATTAATTATTTATAGTAATAATCATCAATATATTATGATTAATGAATTAATTATATTCTTAGTTATTATTAAATATTACTTAATTTATTGGTTAGATAAACAGTAATAATATTTATTTTTCATTATATATGAACTATAATATCTATCAACCAATTTCATTAACTAGTAATGGCTAATATTGAACTAATTAGATAATTATTTATTAATTAATGTTTCATAACCAAATAAATTAATATAATAGCCAAAATATTCAGTAATTAATAATTAAGGATTATAAAAATTGAGTAGTAGTTTTTCTTAATCTAATAATATAACTAAAACCTATCCTAGGCTAACTATTTTATTAAAATTATTCCCACTATTATTTTCATTTTTATGATTCATAATAAATATAAATATTTAATAGTAAAAATAAATTTATTATTGTAGCTAATTGGTAGCCAATGTTTTTTATTTTATTTTTACTATTCATATTATTAATTCGTTCATTATAGTTTTCCTTCGAAAATAATTTTTGCATTTGCATATTAATTTATTAGATTTCCAATTCAACTACTCCAACTATTATTATAACATAATAAAATAGAGAATAAAATTATATATCAATAGTTGATTAATTATTAATTAATATAAATTACCTATAAATTTGAAATATAAAAATTAAAAATATAAATTAATATTTTTGGGTAATTATTATAATATAATAATACTTCATAATCGATTATTTATAATAATAATAATGATAATAATATTTTAATTTGTAGCTAGCCTAAATTAGTTATTTTTTATTATATATTATTATGTCATTTTTGGATCTATTACGATTTATTATATATATATATATATTAATGAATGGAAAATGAAATTTTAATAAGTATATTAATCATTTGAAAATAATAATAATAAACTTTATAACTTTATTAATTATTTTTCCTATCATATCATCATCATCATCATCATCATCATTATGTAATAAAATGTAGTTATTTTTAAAATTTTAATGAAAAAATACTAAAATTTAATTTATTATTATATGAAATTAATATAAAATATAATATTAATATTAATGAATGTCATTTGTAATAATTTTAAGAAGTGTAATAAGATGTTTTGGATAAATTTGTAATATGGGCACAATGTATTTAATAAATATTTTACAAATTTTTTTAATATACTCAAAATATACACTAATTAATGTAACCATTATATTGAGGTTATTTATGTTAATAATATTACTTGAATACACATGTAATATGGTTGTTTAGGTACATTCAAAATATATATTTATAAATATTAATATACCCAATTATATTCCTTAAAATTCACAAAATACACCTTTGTATATTCATAGGGTTAAAACTAAATTGGTCACATTTGCAACTAATAGGACATAAATTGTTCTGCTTGGATGAAAACCAAACTAAATGTTGTTTACATGGAAATATGAACACCGAAATAGTCGGAAATTAGTTGTAATGTAATTGCAAATATGACCAACACAAAAAATAGTTGTAAAAATCTCCAAATGTAGTTACAAATAACTAATAGTCACATGTAGTCGCAAATAGAGTGGTTACATTTTGGCCAATTTCTACTAGTGTGTTTCAAGGGTATGTCGTACAAAAGTGAAAGCTACTTGTGTGACATTAATTGTGTTTAATTGTGGAAAGCTCTAGCCTAGTTTCGATGTGGCAACTTGTAACTTGAGGTAGTGTTAGGTGCAAGGAAGGGCGTGCCATACACAAAGAGGCTTTGTTGAGGCTGCAATTTGGGGAATTTTGAGGATGAAGACCATTTGCTCTTTGTTTATCCAAATAGATAGAAAGTTAAAAAATGTTTTTGTTTGGCCCTGCCCCTCACCCACACTAACACTCTTGCTGAGTTCATGCAAATTACGAACACAGTCGCTGTGCCCAAGTTTGTGGCATGCTGTTAGTACCAAAGGATAATTTGTCTTCCATGATCTACCTTTCGTTTAATGGATTCTTTGGTCCCAAATGGATGTTAAATTGTAAATAGTAAACATGCCCAAAATTTGTAATGAGGAAAAGAATTAATATTGTGATAGGGTTTTTATTTCAATTTTGTTGAGATTGAAAATTTGCCAAACTTTTGCCAACAAAAATGGAAAATTATGATATGATTATGATAGCAAATTTATGATGTGAATATAATATTTTGGTAGTTAAATAACTCTACTACCTAATTAGCAAAGGGTAATTTATACCCTATTTGGTGTTAAATATTTTGGTTATCCTTCTAATTGTCCTACTAAACTTGGTAAATATTTTAGACTTACTTGTGTTACTCTACTAGGGTACTGTATCTTTGAGATTTACACTTGCCCTAGCATGGGTGATTTTTTTGAATATGGTAAAAAACGGTATACATCAAATTGTTACATAGCATATATGCACTTCCATATTTTGCAATTCATGTGATTATCATGGATTTTTTGGAATTATGGTGACTAACTATGAAATATATTTGCTTGGGCAATTTATAATTTTCATTACATTAATTACTTTGAAAAAATTCTTACCATATTCTTTTGGAAACCATTCACATTGTATTACATATGTCATTATAAGAATGCTTCAAATAAGGCTTTTGATTGGTTTAATATATTTTTTCCAGTTTTTATATAGGATGTTAGGTAGATGGCAATTTTCTTTATGCACGTTGCCTTAAAGTTTGTGGCATTGCTAATAAAATTTTGTAATTCAAACAGGGATTTTATCATTTGTTTTCATACTAATTTATTGCACTTAATTTTACATCCAAATCAAGGTGTTATTGCATTTTGTTAAATATCATCAACTAAAGCCTACCAATATAATCGTTGTTAATTTTGGATGTAGCCTAAATGTAGGTAGCAAATTTGTGGGTTTGAATGGCTTATGTAATATTTGTTTATTTTGTGTGTTTATATTATGATTTGAGACCTAAAAATAATTAATGCCAATGGAACAACATTTTTACATACATGCTTATTATATTGGAAAACTTAATATTTTGTCATTTTCTCATAGTTATGGAGGTAAAGTTAGAATAATGTTTTATAAATGTGATGAATGTTTTTTTTTTGCAATTTTTCACATTATGATGATAAAAAAATGATGATAAATGTTGTAAATTTCAAAAACAATTTCAAAAAAAGATTGTTTGAAGGAAATTAATGAATCTTTGAATATATTTTGAGAATATTTTATTTTTGACCAAACTTAATCAATTATTTGACAAATGCATATTGAAGCTACCTTTGTATTACAATATATGAAATTTCAAAAAGGAAGGAATCATAGCCATGCATACGTAGGAAACCAAGAGCATTTTATTCTCCTCCACATAATGTGAATATAAAAATTATATTAATTAGTAGGCATTTAGTTAATTTTGGACTAAATTTTGAATTTTTAAAATTTTAAACTGGGTGCTCAATCTTAAATTTTCTATTGCATTGAACAAAACATTTGCTAGATCATTTAGTTGGACAAAACATTATTAGTACTATTATTGAAGCATCTAATGATTTCCAAACGAAAGTTTTTTTTTTCAATTTTCCAACTTCTAAACTAGTCAAATTATTAATTTGGACTTTTGAAAAGTTTGGAATTTATCTTAATACATTATTTACGTATTTAAGAAATTTTCAATAGTATTTCAATATTCATTTAATTATTCAACATTCTTAAATTGAATGACACTAATTATTAAAGAATTTTCGATTTTTAACTGTTGACTGTTCAATAGATTCAATTATGAAATCTGAAATGTATTATGAAATATTCACTTGTTTAATAATTGATCAATATTCACAAGAATCATTCAATTATCAAAATACTAAATAATGAGATTTTCAAAAAAACAATTCAATACTTGATATGTTAAATATTGGAATAGTTCAAACTGTTATTCAATAATTATTGATTGTAGGTCAAAACATTATAAACCACCTTGGTGCACTTATCATCGAAGTAATCATCATTCCATCTAAGCTTGTAGTCTTTGAAAAGGATGCAAAAATACCAAGTGTAAGTATTGCAAGGAATTTCTCATTAACTATTACAATATTCAAGGTCTTGATGAAAATATATGTTAGCCCTTGGATGTGGGTGTTGCATTTCACGTTAATATTTTCGATGGTTCCATTTTGATTTTGGTCCATTTAATGCATAATGTACAACTTGGGATATTTAAACTTCTTGGCTAAAATGAATTTTAGCCTTCCACATAGTGAAAGATATGTATAGCTCAGAAGATTTAGATTTGTGAATCTAATTCCTACATTTAGGGTACATCTCAAAATTAATAGCCATTGTATTGGTAGGTTTAAACCGAACATACCTAACAAATTGTAATACTTTAATTTAGATGTAATCTTCATTGTAACAAATGAGTGTTGAAAACAAATTATGATACCCTCATTTGAATTACAAATTTTTTATTGGTAATGCCACAAATTCTATGATAATGCAATATCTACATAAAAAGAATTGTTAACTCATTACAAATTTCACCCAAGGGGAATACTCATTTAAAATTAGTACAAAGGGTTTGTCAAAACATAGCAGTTTAGTTAAGTAGAAAAGTTTTGATAAAAATAAAAGTTTCATTGGGGGTAAGAGAAGTTTTGTCGAGAGATAGTGCTTTAGGCAAGATGTAAAGAGAATTTGTCAAGAGGCAGTAGTTTAATTAGGAAATACACAAGTTTAGTCAAAATATTGAGAGATTTTGTTGAGATATAAAGATTTAATCAAGAAATAAATAGCTTTTTCTTAAAGAGAGAAGGGTTTAGCTAAGAAGAAATAGAGATTGTGCCAATAGATAGAGGTTTAACCAAGAAAAGATATAAAAAATTTCATGAGTTAAAAGTTTAGCCAAGAAAAGATAGAGGTGTTCTCTAGAGATAAAATTTTACCATTAAAAAAAAAGGTTTTGTTTGGAGGAATAAGTTTAACTAGCAAGAAATAAATTTAAAATTTTATCATTTAAAAAAACGTTTTGCTGGGAGGAATAAGTTTAACTAGCAAAAAATACTTTTTTTGACAAGAGATATAGGTTCAGCTAGAAAATATAAAGTTTTTACCAAGCGTTATAGGTTTAGCAAAGTAGAAAGGTTTTGTTGGCCTTGTATACCAAGGCAAGGATATTGTGTTTAGATTCATTATAGAGAATAGTAGCTTAAGGGATTTTGGCCCCTAGGTAATAATAATAGGTCTCTTCTTATACAAGGATTTTTAAAAGATGATATTTTGGCTTGTGTTGAAACTTGAGATTAGTTATAGAGGTATAATATCTTGAAGGATTTTTGGAGATTGAAATTTTGCATGGTGAAATATTTGAGTTTCCATAGTTCTTCTTTGCATTAAGTTACTTTTCAATGTAATTTACAAGGCCACACTGTGACACACCCCTTGTTTAGATAGTTAGATAAAGATAGGTCACAAGTGATGAGTGAAAGAAATGGGAAAACACAAACCCGAACCCTAGGACAACAAAAGAAAGGGGAATTAAAATGGCAAGGGACCGGCGAAGGGAAGCAAAAAAGGAAAAAAAACAAAACCCCACCCAGGTGGGTCAGGGACTGCAATTAGGGTTCATATAAATGGATGGCCTCAAAACAGGAAAGTTGGGTGGTGCGTTGGGGGGTGCTGGATCACTCCTGCCTCTTCAGGCTTTATTTACCTTCTTGCACTCAGAGGCGCACTTTATTTGTTTCTTCTTTCTTTCTTTCTTTCTCCAAAATCTCCTTAAATTCTCATTTTATTGCCACAACTTATTAATAGAACAAATGTGAGATTGAAAGGTGGATTGGCAAGCACTAGAAGGTGGGTGTTAAGAGCATCTCCATGGGTGCCGAGTATGTCAATCTGGATAATAGAATTAAATGTCTACGTTTAGGTGTTTTTGGAAGGTGGGAAGTACTAATCACAAACCACCTGGATCAATCATTATGATTGACCAATGAGAAATACTGAGCCACAGTCAGGTCCAGTTGGAGGTGCACAACTGTGTGGCGACTTTTACCGGCCACGTCACGCTGGAGACAGTTGGTGGAGAAAAACCAATTTTCTGAGCTAAACGAACACATTTAAACTATTTAACAATAAGTTTTACATTCTGGAGTCATATAGTGAGCACGGGTGCGGATGCTGTAAGTATTAACGAGTTCACCCGGTACTGACAACAGGGTGCTCGTCTTTCCTCGTGAAAAATTCGTGAACTTTCTTCGAAGTGCGCCTAGCTCTCTGTCTCTCTTAGACTCCCATCACTTTGTTTACAAGGTCCCTTTTCACCCATCTTCTTCTTCATAACGAACCACTCATGATAAACCCTTTTGAAAAGATGCAGGAATTCACAAGACAAAGTTGAGATTGAAACACGGTGACGACATTTCACAACAACCTAATGTAAATGGAAACTTTAAACAAAGACTATCTTTAAAGAAAAGAGTAATAATTTCTCCAGATTTTCGCAAGCACGATGACTTGTCTTTCCTAAAATCTAACAGATTCAGCTTCTTCTTCTGATTACAAGCTACCAAAGAGAAGGCAGTGGGGAGAAAAAGAAGACCACGAACAGAGAAATAAATGATCTTGTACGCGTGATTCTTCAAGTATAAGGCTTGAAGTTCTGTGGAACTCTTCTCAAGACACGAAACTTCCTCAACATGTCAATTAAGTCTTCAATTTCTGGCGATGGGGCCGCAGGAAACCTGTCTGCCTCGAGGGGCTGCCATTTCAAATGTTTTTTTCAGTTCATTGGACGTATTCACTTCACACATTAAGCCTCAAGCTCAACAAGCTACAACCCTAGAATGAGGTCGTTGCTTACAAGTATACTGACAACATAGTTGTTTTAATAGGTACCCTAACTTTCCTAAGAAGGGGTGTTAAGAGGTATCCCAACTCTGCGAAGGGGATGTTGGGTTAGGTCAAAATAGGTGATGAACATATTTAGTTGCTAATAAACAGGGAGAGCCCTTTTTGATTTGTGCTGAAAACAAATTTGGCACATGAAAAGTCTAATGGGTCTGCCTTCTCAATTATCATAGGTTCTTTCTAGCTACATGTGGTGATGGCCTCCAAAATGATCCAAACCTCAGCCACTTTGAATTGAATGTTTGTCATGGTGAGCTCAATCCGGTGAACTCATTAATACTTAACACCCACCTTCTAGTCCTTGCAAATCCACCATTTTTCCTACCAAAACCCTTTCCTTTTAAAAATAAACCTTTTTGTTTCTTGAATAAGTCTTTACTTCTCAACAAAAAATTTCTCTCTTTTGACTAAAATTATGTATTTCCTAACTAAACTACTACCTCTTGACAAAATCTCTTTACATCGTGCCTAAAGCACTATCTCTCGACAAAACCTTTCTGCCACCAAGATAAACCTTTATTTCTTAACAAAACTTTTCTACTTAATTAAACATCTACATTTTGACAAAAACTCTATAGTAATTTTAAATGAGTATTCCCCTTGTGTGAAATTTGTAATGAGTTGACAATTATTTTTATGTAGAAATTTGCCTTATTATAGAGTCGTGGCATTACCAATAAAAATTGTAATTCAAATGGGGGTATCGTAATTTGTTTTCAATACTCATATGTTGCAATTAAGATTACATCTAAATTAAGGTATTACATTTTGTTAGGTATCTTCAGTTTAAACCTACCAATACAATGGCTATTAATAGCTATTAATTTTGAGATGCCTTAAATGTAGGTATTACATTCACAAATGTTTTGTGCAACACCTATCTTTCACTATGAGAAGGCTAGAATTCATTTTAGCCAAGAAGGTTAAATATCTCTCCCTGTACATTATGCATTAAATGGACCAAAAAAAAGTGAACCACCCGAAATAGTAATCTGAAGTGCAATACCCACATCCATGGGTTAGCATATATTTTCATCAAGACCTTGAATATTGTTAAAATAGTTAATGAGAAGTTCCTTGGAATACTTACATTTAGTTTTAAATCTAGTCATTTTTTCCTAGCAAGGGAGGCTCTTAAATATGAAAGAAAAATGAATGAGGAACCAGCATTTCAAACCAAAAAAATAAAGATTATTTTACACCCCAAACTTTAAGCCATGGAATATATCCCATCCCACTAGATGAGATAGCATCTCTTTTCCTCCATTTGCAAGTTTGTTGTACATGCCTTTATTCTTTTCTATCCAATATTTTATATGTTAGTCTTCCCCACAAGAAAGAAAAGAAAACAGGCATGTGTGTTGAAAATTATGGCATCAAAAGTTGTCTGAAGTTGTCTTTGAAAGTGCTGAAATATATGTCATATAATTAAAGCCCGCTTTACACAGGAGTCAAGGGCTCGAAAAAAAACATTTTTTAAAAACTACCATGTTGTGACCCTGACTTGGCCCAAAAGCAAAAAAAAAACCTATTGACTTGGGAGGCCAATTTGCGAGTCTTGGGGTCAATGTTGTTACAATAAAATATTATTCTTTTGATAGAATTCACATTGTATGATCAAAGTGAACTTAAGTTAAACCTTATATCTTCTCTTTCTTCATATCATCTCTCTTCCTTCTTCTTCCCTCTTGTTGAGTTTGTCAATGATGTAAGGGGTTTTTATTTTCTTGTGATTATGAAAAACACAAGAGTTACAAGAATCTTATGTCTGGCCACCTATCACCTTTTGGATTTAAGAGAAGCAAAGATGAAAAAAAGAACAATCTCAAGAAAGAAAGAATGAAAGCACATTGTGAAAAGTTGAAGCCTGGGTTCTTACTTAATGGCTTTACATGTGATCTCATTGACCCCAATCAAACAATATGTTACTAATAACTTGGGTCCAAACAACAAACCAAAAAGTGCTCCAAATTTCCATCATTATCCTCAAGATTTTCTGGCCTGACTCCTACTTTACAGCAGGCCTAAATCCCACCATTCATCCAAGCTTTGAAATACTTTTGAAAAGAGTTGGCCTTTAACAAGTATTACCAAAACAAATGTACTCAGGGCAACTTCAACACATGTCGGTCAATAATTATTCAATTTTGTCAATTCCATGTCAAAAAGAATATTCCAAAAGTTTTTCCATTTTCCCTTCACAAAATTTAAATCTTTGAAACATAATAGTTTTTTTTTTTTCAAAATTAACATTCCTACGATTAATATAATTACTATTTGACCTACCAAAATAATATGGTAAATCGAGAAGGGTGAAGTGAGTTGCTAGATATGGAAACCCTGTGTTACTCTAGTAGGGTAGTGTATATTTGAGATTTACACTTGCCCCAGCAAGGGTAATTTTTTTGAATATGGTAAAAAAGAGTATACATCAAATTCTTACATAACATATATGCACTTTCATATTTTGCAATTCATGTGGTTATCATGGATTTGTAAATGCAACAGCCAACCAGCACCCAATTGCTGTGCAATGCAGGTCATAGCAATGCAGGTGAAACCTCATAATGCCATTCAGCTGGTGCAATATGTGGGAAGAGGGTGAGTAGTAACAAGTGTCAAAAAATGCGAGGACCAACAGTCCATTTTCCTGGTATTCACTCTAATCCAGTTTCACACTCACTTTCCCAGTCCCCTTCAAATTAGGGAGAATCCCAGCAAAAGCCTCATCATTGGCTGCTTGCAAGACTACTGCTTTAACCCAGTTCTCACCCTGGTAACACTCTTCCACAAGTAAATCAGCTGTATTGATTATTCATCAAGCGATGGCGAGCTAATTGCTGTTCGTTTGCTCTGGCTGTCCACTTGATAATTTAGCAAATATAGTTTTGATGATCACTCATTAATGCAGCTGCAATGGCTATTGTGGCCAGCACATTATTGAGTGATCACCAAAACTATGTTTGCTGCATTTCCTAACAATGTCCAGTGTGCATATGAAGGACTTTATAAGCAAAGCATTCTAAAATCAAAGAATTACAGCATCACGTAATGTGGTCTCCTGACAATGAGTACTGTGAAATTGTTCTCATAAACTCAACCAAAGCACAATAGTTTCACCTGTGTTATTTTTCTGGTGAAATCTAATCATTTTCTGATAAAGAAATTGGGAAAAGTTTGGAATCCTTTTCCTAATGTAAATTCAACTGGATTTGCTATTTTTTTGTTAAATTTGGCCAAATTTTCAATACCAAGAAAATGAAAAAAAAAAACCCAGTTTCACTGGTATTTACTGAAGTCAAATTGTATTTACTTGTTTATCCAATCCAAAGGTAGTTAAACCACCAGAGTGAACCAACTGGCACTTGTGCACCATCCATTGGAAGCCTATCATGACCATGTCATGGATGAACCCCAAACAAGTTGACAGTGTGTTTCATCTTAGTAAGTAGCCAGAAATATGGAAGGCTCATGTTTCTACTTTCATTTCTTCAATTGCCAGATTTGGCTAACTTGTCTTATGGATGATGGCCATTTCAGCTACATCACAAATTTACTGAAAATAAAGAACCTGGTACCCACTCTAAATCTAGGAACTACAACATCATGTAGTGTTGCCTCCTGAAATAATGCTAAGAAATATTTTTCATAAACTCAACCAAAACAAAAATAAAATAAAATCACTGGTACTTACTGAAGTTAAGCTGGAGTATCCATTTATCAAATCATGGATAGATATATAATCGGCCGCAATGAACAAACAGCCACTAATACAACATCCATTGGAAGCCTGTGGGAAGTCAAGTTTCTTTCAACAATTTTTCTTTGTAGCCAGAGTGGTGATCATCCTTACAAAAATTCTGATCATCTCTAGGAAGATTTAGCCAATTCTGGCTATAAACCACACATGAACTACAATTCTTTACTCATCCTTTTATATTCTGGGCTACATACTGAAAACCAAACATAGAAATCTGGTGAGTTTTATTATTATTTCTTCACTTTTAGTTTTAGAAAACCTCAAAAATTACTTCATCTTCAAATTTTAAAATTTTCCAAATTCACTTTTTGCCAAAATTTCACCAGTCAGAAAAAGGCCATGAGTCTGGACTATTTTGTGGATGAATTACCAATTAAATTGACATCAGGTTTCAACTTCATAACCTACTTAATACAGAATAAATCCTGTAGGTGGGTAGAGAAGTGACTACTAGGTAAGTAGATCCAGGTAGATGCTGAGTATGTAGGTGGGGCTAGTGGGTTCTTAGTCACGAATTTCCATGATGCCAGTATACAAGTCATGTACCCAAAGAGTACACATTCTCTTCACCAAAGATATCATCTTCACATTTCCTTCTGTTGACACCTTGTGGTGATTTGTATAACTCCGAAATGGTGCACCCTTTCTGGTTTTTATAGCACTCATTCCTGGAGTTCAACTTGTGGCTCAAAATGCAGGCTATGCAGGTTCTTAGCAGCATGAAGGATGAGCAGACTTTTTCAACACTTTCATTCATGAACTCAAAATTAATAAAACAAACTCAATGATCATCTCAAATTGGTTGTGGTTGTGGAACATATTCGGAGAACAACCATGGTAATTTTGTATTTTCCCTTATGATGTAGTAGCTTAGGACAATTGGCAGAAGACAACGAAAAGGTTCAAAGCTTTACTTATTGTTTGCCTCTTAAATTAATAGCTTGGCTACAGGGCACTATTTTGTATGATGACATTCTTGCTCAGCAACACCGCGTGGTTATATGACAAATGAACACAATCTAATATAGTACCATGGCAAGTACAACATTTCATTGTCAAATAATAATTTCATTCAGAAGATTCTGCATCAAAAAGAATATCCCAAAAAAAATTCTAAAAAATCCTTATTTTCCTTCACAAATTGTTCTTTGAAATTTTATTTCAACACTTCTGAAAACAATACAATTAGTGTTGAAGCTGCCAAGGTACTTCTGTATAGCATGTAATCTTTTCCTGATTTTATATTGGCAGCAGGCCTCACCCACACACAATTCAGCTCTTTGTTCAGCTACCTTCTTATCAGGCTTTACTTTGACTTACATTTGATTTGGGCTTCAAAGGTAGTTTTGATCTTTGTTCATAGATGTTACTATCAAATTTTACTCTAAATCATACCTTTACTGCTGAATCATCCTCCTTCTCCCTTCCAGTAGTGTCATGAGTCTTAACCTAGTATATCCTGTTGTTTTTCCTCTACTTTGGGTGTATTTTTTTCCTTCTTTATTTCTACTGCATTCATTGTACAAGAACTCTGTAGCAAGGCCATGTCAGAGAGATTTGTTTTTTACCAAGTTCTGATGTGATTGGATGTTCGTTTGCTAGGAACTACTCAGGATGTTTGTTGTTTGGCCATGTAATGAACAAGTGTATTGTAAATGTCACCACCCACTGCTAAAAGAATGGCTTTGTCACTAAGTTTCCTCCAATGAAAACAATTACAGACAGCCAGTTAACATCTAGTCCACCAAAACTCTCCTAAAGTGAAACTTTCAGACCTACCCAGATGTGCAGAATTTGTCTTTGCTTAGGTCTACTATATAGCCACTCACTGAAAATCTGAAGTCATCCCAAAAAAACACTAATACTGAGTATCATGTTGAAAGACTACCCACCAATCTCTTTGCTTCAAAGGAAAGGGAGTAAAATACGTAACTTTTCATGATTTAAATCAACACATGGTCCTACTCAATTCTAAATTTTGCTGATTACTAGGGTTGCAGGCACTGTTGAATGTATGCCTAAAATGGAACTATAGATTTAAATAATTACCATGTAATGAGTTATCACAAAAACAATTCTTTCCTTGCTACCAATCTGGGCATTTGAAGAACTTGTTCTACAGTTTTAGAGTCCATACTTTGAAGAACAAAAAATATTGTATTCTTGAAACAATTCATTACCGGTCTTTGGACTACACATTGAATATTGCTAATAAGAGAGACAATAATATCCTCATTCAAGCGGTAACAAGCATGCATAGGTAGGCTTCCCGACATTTTAGATTTTCCTTACAAAGCACACCCAAATAGGCTTTGGCATCTTTTGAAGAGCTCTAACTTGAACCTACAAATGTATCCATATGCAACCATTGAGTCTACAATCAGATTTTGAAAACAACTGATGAAATAAATCTCACCTCACAAATCAATGTGCACAGCTGATCGCATGTTGGCTCTGCTGCTTTTAGCAGGTTTTCAACAACATCATGAGCGATGATGATCCCTAAACCCAAATTTCCGCCCCAAATCTTATAAATCAGCACACCCAATGGGCTTAGCGATCTTTCGATGAGCTCTCCAACTGGAGGCTTCATATATACATAGTACAGAACCATTGAGTCTACAATCAGATTTTGCAATCAGTGGTGGAAATAAATCTCGCCTCACAAATGAAATCTGCATAAACAAATGGTTGACCACATATTGGCTCTGCCATTTAAAACAGCTTTAAAACAAAATCATGAGATATGATGAACCCTAAACCCAAATTTCAACCCCAAATCTTACATGGATGTGAGATCTCTCCCACTGGCCAGAGCCAACAAAAACTTCCAAGGTGGAGGTTCAACCTGTACCAAACAGGTGCAAAAGGAGAACTAAGTAAAGTATATCGTATGTAGTCAACAATTCCTGAAAGCTCACCTGCAGCACTTTATCCTAAAGTATGCATATAATTTTTCTTCCGAATCACCAAGGCATGCAATTAATAATCAGATGACATGACTTCAAAGAATGGATTGTTATCCATGAAAGAAAGAAAAGCCTAACTTTCATATGATTATGTGTTTTAGGAGCCAAATGCACATAAGCCCCTTATAAACCAATACATGGACCATGGTATGGACACTTGCATACAGGAAATGGTCCCCTGCAGATATAACCAGCTCCACTGGATCAGCTTCCTGTGACCAATTTGGAGATCTGGGCACAACCATGGACTGTGAGGACAACATATATGTTTAAATTTTGACACCTCAAATAACTGACTGCATGAGCACAATGTCCATAAGGAATATTCAAAGGTTCTCATTTAAACATTTAAAAGTATTGAAAATAGCATCTAATTATGGTTGGTCTTGTTCCAGGGTTGAAATGGCGCCCTCTCTGTAGTGAGGACTCAGATCATCATATTCAACCTTTTGAAGTTCAGAAGCTCATTGCACACTTGTAGGAAGCTGGGTCGAGTACATGGATCTGTATCCCAGCATCTGGTTAACAGATTTTCCAGAAGAGTTGGGCAATCAACTGGTTGAGGTGGTCTTTCTCCTTGCCTAATTACTTGCAAGAGTTTAGTCCTCTTGTATTCAGTATGTGGAAATGGAATCTTCCCTGTGAGAATCTCTGCACAGGTAATTCCATAACTGTATACATCTGCTTTGTGTGGATAGTTTTTCTTTGCAATCTCCTCCTCCTCCTGTGTAGTGCACCCACCATTAGTGCAAATTTTTAGTGTGATGACGCAGGATACAAGTGAGGTAGATGAAATTCAACACTTGCCTGGGCTCATTCTTTACTTACAAATCATCATTGATACAATTTTTGTGAGATACCTGGGTGTAGAGCTCAGGTGCCCTGTATGGTGTTGTTCCAATATCCTTCGTCTGGTTGCTGGCTGTCGAGCTCATTAGTTTCGCCTTGGCAAATCCAAAGTCTGCCACTTTAACATCGATGTAACCCATGTCAACCAACTCTGGAACTGATGTGGGGTTCACAAGAATGTTCGATGATTTTATATCCCGGTGGCCCACTCGCTGTTCATGCATGTACTTCAAGCCCCTTGCCACCTGAAGCATGATGTCCACTGCTACTGGCAAGGAGAATGGCACCACATGCTTTGGGTCTTTCATTTTCTCATCCATCAACTTGCGAAGGTCTGTGGACATGAGTTCCATCACCAAGGAACATGATGTTGCATCAGTTGTGCAACAAAATAGTTGTATGATGTTGGGGTGCTTGAGGGCTGCCAAAATGTCCGCCTCTTTCTTGAAGCTGACATTTTCAGCACCCATGAAGACCTTTATTGCACAGGGCAGTCCTAACCAGACTGATTCGTAGACAACGCAATAGGCACCATGTCCCAGATGTTTCACTATTGGGAGTGTTTTCTCATCTTGTGTGTTCCAGAGAAGCAGGGGAAACTCTACCTTAGTACTCTGGTCACTGGCCTGCTGAGAATACCTGTCTAACAAATGATCTACCATGACATCACTTTCCTCGTGCCTCTTCAATTGCATCAAGTTTGACACGAGTTCTTCTCTGTCCAAGGCCGCCCTTCTTGCAAGGATATGATCTTGCTCAAACTGGTTGAGATTGTCCGCATCTCCTAGAGATTGAATCTGCTCGCTGGAGTTGAACCCAGACAGGATGGTGAGATTTAGAAAGTGTGTACACCACCACTTCAAATCATGGAGAATCCCAACAAAAGCCTCTTCATTGCCAGCTTGCAAAAGTGCTGCTTTACCCCAGTCCTTACTCTTGCAACACTCCCGCACAAGTAAATCAGCCCTTTTGACCACTCTTAGCAGATGCAGAAGATCTCTATGCATAGCCCATGTCAATATGATCTCCGAATGCTGGTGTTCTTGTAAGAGCCAGTCCTTCATCTCTGCCAGTTTGTTTGCCAAGTGATTACATTGCCGCCGGTTTATGCTCACACAGTTGTTGTTGGCCCAATTGTGGTTATCCATTTGTCTGGTCTGGATCAGCACATTGTCTATGACCTCCACTACAAGGTCAAACGTTTTTGTATGATGTCCAGGGAAGCAATCCTGTGCAATCCCCACTGCTGCCCTGGACAGGGTAAGTTCACTAGCCTCTTTAACGACTATCTTCCCAACCCTGTCACCAAATCTGTGTCTTATCCTTCTCTCGAGGTCTGATAGTCCTGCAAAATGAGCTATGACCACCATGACTCGGATGCCAGTTGTTTGGGATAGTTGGGCAGCAATGAAGTCAAGATTTTCTTTAACTATGGGGTCGAAAATGTTTTCCATGTCTTTTTTTGAGAGCGCAATTCTATAGTAAATCGAAGGATGTAACAAACCGAGCCTTTTGTTATGCTCCTCCCATTCCAGTGCAAGTTCGATTGGTAAATCTATGAATTTATTGAACCTCTCTGTTTCTCTCTCCCATTCCTCTAGCAAACGACTGTTAAGCTCAGGGAACCGAAGGAGGTACTCACGAAGGGGTCCAATTTTTTGACATAGAAACTCAATGTATTGTTTCTCCACGTGGATCATCCCCAGGCCACTAGAGCTGTGCATCAAGTCTTTGAAAACTTTGAAGTTATATGCGCCCTTACACCCGACCCACTCTTGGAGGACCACGTGACTGGGGTCATATCCGATGTTAGCGAGCAAAACCTTATCCCCCCGCTGGAGGGATAAGTCCTTGCAAGACCAGTAGGAGGCTGCATCAGTTTTAAGAACCATGATCACAGGATGGGTGCTCGCATTGATTCCATTTGAACCAACCACCACGAGTCCCGCATCTACCATGCATGATTTCATCTGCTGCCGTGGATTGTGACTCCAGATCGAAGGAACTGTCACACACCACTGCACATCCTGCATCGACAAGTCCGACCTGACATCGAGCTGGAGATGTCGCAGGATGAAGTTCCCCATCGCTCGCAAATAGTCGGAGATGACGCGGTTCAGAGTCAGGCCCGGGGGAAGATCTGATGCAGATGAAGGCCCCGCATCGCTGCTCGAATGATGGTGCCTCAACGGCGTAACATAGAATCCCACTACAGGCATGTCGCGTGAGGACAAAACATTCGCATTAGTTGCAGCTTGTTCCCGCAGGTTCCGCATTGCTGCCAGATCGTTCTGAAATTCAGTCCAGGCCATGTATCCCCAACTACTGAACGAAAGATGACCATTCCTTTTGCCAACCTCTGGTTTGTAGTAGATGGCCGTGGGGGTTGCATCACGCCTCAAGTGTTCTCCCGGCCAGTAGTCATAGGATGTGACGATGGGGGAGGGCTTGAATTCGTGCGCGTAGGCATAGGAGGAGTCAGTGGTACCCAAATGCAATCCCACAAGAACTCTTGGCCCAACCATTCTGGCTTTTTTCCCGAGCCACCGCTAGGTAGTTGCTGAAGGAGTGCTGATCGGGGTACTGACGACGGGATGCTCCTCTTTCCTCGAAAAAAATTCGTGAACTTTCTTTCAAGTGCGCCTAGCTCTCTGTCTCTCTTAGACTCCATTCACTTTGTTTACAGAGTCCCTATCCATCTTCTTCTTTGTAACCAACCGCTGATGATAAACCCTTTTGAAAAGACGCAGGAATTCACAAGACAAAGTTGAGATTAAAACTCGGTACGACAGTTCACAACGGCCTAATTTAGATGAAAACTTGAAACAAAGACTATCTTGAAAGAAAACAGTAATAATTTCTCCAAATTTTGGCAAGCACGATGACTAGTCTTTCCTAAAATCTAAAAGATTCGACTTCTTGTTCTGATGTCTAGCTAGCAAAGAGCAATAGGGAGAAAAAGAAGAGCACGGACAAAGAAATGAATGATGTTGTACGCGTGGTTCTTCAAGTATAAGCTCTGAAGTTCTGTGGAACTCTTCTCAAGACACGAAACTTCCTTAACATCTCATTTAAGTCTTCAATTTCTGGGCCATGTGGCGGCAGGAAACCTTTGGGCCCTGAGGGGCGGCCTTTTCAATTGTTTTTCCCAGTTCATTGGACCTGTCCACTTCACACTTTAAGGCCAAGAAGGTACAACTGTAGAATGAGGTGGTTGCTTAAAACTCTACCGAAAACCTAGTTGTTACTAGGAATCCCAACTCTAGGAAGAAGGGGTGTTAAGAGTTATGCTAACTCTGGGAAGGGGATATTGAGTTACGTAAAAATAGGTGATGAACTTAGTTAGTTGTTAAATAAACAAGCAGAATCCTTTTGGCGTTGTTATGAATCTGAAACATTAAAATTGGGGCTCATAAACCTCATTTCTTTCCTTGCTTAGGTCACTGGGTAGTGGGGAAACTGTTTTGATATTGTCGGAAGCTTGATTAGATTTTTCTGAACAAAGATGCCCATCAAAAAGGAATTTTGGGGATCCTCACAATTATCATCATTATTAACATGGGGTTTTCTTCTTCCTGCAGTCAAAACAAGAACCCTACACTTAAGTTTTCAAGCCTTCCAATGAAATTATTTGTGAAATGTTGGAAATAGGGATGGATTTGTTCATTAGAGGGTGAAATAAGTTGAAATGGTTAGTTGATTTTTTTACTCTTGCTAAAACAACTTGGGTTGCAGAAGGTTACAAACATGATAGGTTGCAAAAGTGAAATTTGTTGCAAACTCAGCTAAGTTTCATGTGCAACTGAATGATTTTTAAAAAGCATGATGCCCTACAAAGGCAAAACCTATCATGGTCCCAATTTACGGTATGGTGAGGGACCATGATGATGGAGGCGCTCAAAACACATCCAAAGGTGATCCCATGAAAATTTATGAATCATTTATGTGTGGGTCCGGGTTGTTGGGTGTAAGTGAAAAATACATTTTATTGAGGTACCAACATATTATAAAAGAGACAAAAAAAAGGTAACTAATTATTTTATGTAAATTTTGATTTTTAACTTGATATGTATTTACCATTGGTTTAAGGTTTCTCCTTTATATTTTTTTATCACTTTCTTTCCATTTTTTCTTATCTCAATTTTCTTCATTTTTTTCCTTTCAGCAAGTAGGATCACCGTGGATCATAGAAGAAAAACAAATATGTAAATAAATAAATTCAACCAATCATGGGTTTTTTTGGCCCAGTGCTAGTGAACTTCATGCCCACCTTTTCTTAATTGTTAAAAAAATTGAAAAAAATATGTGAAGAAATTTGACCAATCATGCCTTTTTTGAAGCATGGGCTAACAAACTTTATGCTCAGCTTCAAAAAAATGTATTAAAAAAAAATTATTGTAAGAAAATCCAACTAATCATGGTTTTTTTGGCCCACGTTCTAACAAACTTCATGCCCACCTTCAAAAAAATGTTAAAATTTCAGGAAAAATAATGATTTTTTAAAGACCAATCATGACTTTTTGGGCTACAGGTTTAATGAATGTTCCACCCACCTCTAAAAAATATTATTAAAATAAATTGAGTTTAGATCATCAAAATATAACCTATCAATGGTTTTTTGAGATCATGATTTAATGGACTTAATGTCAAACCCAGCTTTAATGTTGATTTTTCATCAATTTTTCATTTTCCTAATCCCTTGATCCTTCAACCTTTATGTAAAGTGACTTTGAACCTTGGAATGACTTTTCCTTCGATCATAGATTTTTTATTTTGATAAGCATTGACTTTCAAGCCCTAATGTAAAAGGATTACTTAGTCCCAATATACCACCCACATACACTAAGATGTTATCACTAATTGTATTATTCTTATAGACATGTCAAAAATTTCAAAGGCCACTTTTACCAAAGAAAAAAGATAGTGTCAAAGAAATAGAGAATATTCTTAAAACATTCAGAAATATATATTTTTTACATGAAATTCTTCACCTTCAATTAATTATTTGACAAACATGTTTTGAAGCTACCCTCGAATTGCACTACCTGTAGGACCTTTTTGAAAGGATGGGGTTGAAGAGGTGAAAGGCATTATTGACTCAGCTGAGGCATCCACAGCTGAGTCATAAAGCATATCATAATAGATCAAATCACTCCAAATAATATGTGGGAGTTAACAGTTAGACCATAACATCCAAAATACTCCTATAAGTTATTTCCTTAGCACCACCCATAGACATTGAACCTACAATATTGTAAATTGAGGATTTATCATCATCACATAGTTCAATCATTCATTGTGACTGATAAATCAAAAAAAAAATTGACACTTTTTTAAAAGCAAATTTATTTATATGAATTGAATCTTGTGCATATTTACAAGTCCTAACTCAATTTCATGTGATTTAAAGATCTAAACTTCATCCAAACTAAATTTGTACATGTTATCTTGTTGCTGATGTACATACTTTAAAGTTTCAATTCAACAATTATGTACGAAGCTTGGAAGTTTTAGCATGTTTTTATTATCACTTGTGATGATGCAATGAAACAACAGAAAAGTAAGTTTTAGCCCATTCTCAAGGTGCCTTACAAAGTATGGAATAGATCTAGTACAATCCATTCTAGCTAGGAACACGCTAAAATGCAATAGCATTTTATCAGGTGGTCGAGGGTTCTAACTTCTAATCCATCCTCTTCTAGAACATAACCAGTGTTTCCCACTCTTCATTCACATAATGCCAACAATGCTTTTGATACACATCACAAGAGGAAGTTTGTTTGACGAAGTGTTTAATGATAGAGTTCTCTGTAAAGTCACCCAGTCATCACCCTGTCTTTGGGCCTCCTTTACCCCCTATCCCCTCTTTCAGTGATATCCGTAAAGTAAAGAATTTTGATTAAATCTCCCTATGAAATGCTGAAGCAGTGGAGGTGCTCAAGAAAAAGGGCTCAAGAAAAAGGAAACACAGTATGAAACACAGTTAATCACCAAAATTGATGGTTTTCTGAGTTTTTTACTTAATTTTGAAATCTTGATTTTGGCACCGAGTTTTTTTAATTTCTGAAATTTTTGACAGGTAATGACTATAGAAAATAATAAACAAGGCTTTGTCAATATTATGGAGCAAGTCTTGTCTATCTATATTGCTTTGGTTTTAAGGCATTATCATGCAAAGTTTGCAGTTCAAATCCTTAACAATTTGACTTTTTAATTTATTATTTTTTGGCACAAATAATGAATAATTATTCAAAAGTTCAACAAAATAAAAAATAACTGAATTTATGCTGAAATGGTAAAAGTACTACGATAATCCTGCTTCCTTGGAGTGGTGGTGGGCTCAAATCCCATGTCAAACCTTTTTGTTGTATCTAGAATGTTAGAACATGAACTGCATGATTCAAAACATGAATCATGCAAGGCACAAAACTTCCCTTTGTTTTGTGTAGAACATTAGAACATGAACCACATGATTCTAAATATGAACCATGCAGGGCACAAAACAAGGTTTTGATTTGCATGGAACATTGGAACATGAACCATGTGATTTCAAAATATGAACCATGCAAAGCCCAACACAACAACAATGACGGGTATGTCACATTGTGGCCTTTCCCATTTACATTTAAAAGTATCTTAAGGCAAAAGAAGAATTATGACAACTCAAATATATTTCACCATGAAAAATATAATCTTCAAAAAATCCCCTAAAAGAAACCAAAATCCTTCAAGGTACTATAACTCTATATAACTAATCTCAAGTTTCAACACAAGCCAAAATACCATCTTTCAAAAAATCCTCATATAAAAATAGACCTATTATTATTACCTAGGGGCCAAAATCCTTTAAGCTACTATACTCTATAATGAATCTAAACACAATGTTGTTGCCTTGGTAGGCAAGGCCAACAAACCCACAAAGTTCAAAGAGGGGCAGCCGAGTATGGCCAATGTTTCCAAAGAAAACGAAAACATTGTGAGGTATCTGGATTGGTGAACATAGACAAGAGGGTTTAGCCAAATTTGGCTATAGGTCAAAGAGGAAAGTAGAAAAATTTAGGATTCATCTTATATATATATATATATATATATTGGCGACATTTTTAAACCTATTCTTGTCTAAACAGCGACTTGAGGGAAGCAGTTGATGCGAAAATTCTGTTTTTGAGGCGGACGATGAGGACGACGACAACTTTGCGGCTGCCTGGCTGCTTGGCTGCCGTTTTTGCTTTTGTGAAAGAAAGGACACAAGAGAACTGTGAAAAGTGTGATTAGAATTGAATGCATTTCATTCCAAGCTCCTATCAAGGACAGAGACACCAAACCAGTCTACAAACGTAAACTCACGCGAGTCGAGTCGTTGCTAAACTCATGGGAGAGACTGTTACGGATTTGTAGAGCTTGTTTCATGCAGACCATAAATGACATCATGTCAGAAGCCAAAAGAAAAAGCTTTTCTCTATGACCACTTAGCCCAGAAGAATGTTGTGTTTTTTTTTTTGGGGGGAAAAGATTTGCTTTCGTATTTAGCTTGTATCTGGCTTAATCTTCTTCTTCTTCTTCTTCATCATAATAGCCACTTTGGCTATATCACAAAATTGACAAAAACAGAAAAACCCACTGCCATGTTTTCTGCTACACTCTGGAACCATGTACCCACAGAAATATGGCGATTTTAAAACTGTGTTTTGGTTTAATTATGGCTATTGAAAATCTGAAGTAGCTCTTGATTTTTAGCTCTTCATATTTCTTCTGTAGCTTTTTGGC
Organism: Sphagnum contortum; assembly: GCA_963920785.1. NCBI lineage: Eukaryota > Viridiplantae > Streptophyta > Sphagnopsida > Sphagnales > Sphagnaceae > Sphagnum > Sphagnum contortum. The sequence continues at coordinate 6,063,050 of OY987290.1, read as the reverse complement.
TATTATATAATATAGCCAGCCCAAACAAAAAATTGCTGGCCAGTTGGGGGTGACGTCCGTGGACGACGGATGCAGTCATGAACGGCTCGGCAGTCGTGTGTGTGTGTTTCCTGGACGCTCTAAACAGTCCAAGTCATTCACCGGCGTTCCAAAGCCTTTGCGTTCCAACTACTAAAAATCCTTCCTACTCTTCAGCTCCGAAAATTGGCAAACGCAACAACTACTCTTCAGCCCAAAGTTCCGCGCAAGTTGGCACGTTCGCCGCCTCCTCTCGCTCTCTCTCTCTTTCTCCAGTGCCGTGGCAGACGTGATCAGCCTCTAACACTTTCGCATAATTGCGTTTGTCAGTTCTTTTCTATTTTGTGCTCATGAGTCCTGCTCGTTTCCAACCAAGCAAGCAAAGTAGGTTTTGTGACAAGCCGCCGACCTTCCTTCGCCTATGGAGTAGAGTAGGTAGGCCACCCGCTCAAGTGAAACTACACTGAAACTGGTGGTTCTTTGGTTCTGAAATTTTTAAAGAACCGGAAATGTTGGTTATTTCAATAATCAAATAACTGAACAACCCTAAACCTTCACTCAAACACCCCTTCAAGTGAGCTCACTTTGCTAGTGAAATGGAGGTTGAATGTTATGGGTTGTAACTTGCAATCCAATTATAGCATCAAGTTGTAACTTGCAATGTAATCGTACGAGCATCCAGATTCTCATGGGGGATAATTATGGTTGCTGGAAACAGATCCATTAATGTGTGAGGTGGCAGATAACATTATATGAAATAATTTTCCACAAGTATTGATCATATGTTCATAACAGTGAGCAATGAAATAATTCATGATTTATGAACCAATGTTAACTATTGAGATACACTAATTGACCATTGTTAATGAGAATTGAAGCTCTTCAATATTAGCACAATTTCTAATTTGTTTGATGAGCCATAGAGGAGACCATTGTAAGCTCCCTACCGTTGGGGGATAATTGTTAATAGCCTCTGAAGGAGGTGCTATTAAGAAACAATTAACTAATTTAGATCCGTAAATTATTATGAATTAGAGTTATTGTAAAGTCACACGATTAGGGGGCAAGTATGGTCTCTGTGACACATCACCCACCAGTGCACCATCCAAAAAATCCAGCTTTGGAATCCTAAACCCAACCCCAGGAACTGTCCTCTGGAGTGAATTTCTCTTTTTTTGCTTTTTTTTCCCCCCCCACACCCCTGACCTGCCACAGTTAGTTCTAAGAATAACCCCAGCTATCCCTTCCCAGCTACATATCCACCCCCAGCTACCTACCCAAACTCTAAACCCAAACCCCCTCCCTGGTTTCAAAGCTTCGCTGCTACTGTAGAAGCTTCATCACGTTCTTCGAAGCTCTACCACACTCCAAAAGTTTTGTCACGCTCCCGAACCTCTGCCACATTCCTCCAAAGTTTTGCTATCGCCATTGCCATCACCACAGGAGGGAAAGTGAAGAACAAATAACCATAGGACGCAGTTAGGAACCATACATGCCCCCCAAGCTCACCATCACATGTTTAGGTGAGTTGTGCCCAGCTCCTCCTGGTCAATCCTCTTGTTTCTATGCTCCTCTTTCCTTTGCTTGCTCCTCTTCTTAGTCATTTCTTTTTGTTCCTGGTGCTCTTGGTGTTCGCTCTTGGTCTCTCCTCTTCCCTGCTCATTCCTGGTGTTTCTTTTTGGTCATTCTTCTTCTTTTTTCACTCTAGGTCACCCGTTTTCTTTGTTTGTTCTTAGTTGCTCCTTTTCCCTACTCGCTCTTGGTGTTCCTTGTCATAGATGCTATTGTCATGAAATTCATTCATGGCTAGTAATGAATTTGTATTTAACTTGTAGTTTAGTTTCAATTCATTTTCAATTAACTTCCAATTAAATTTTAGTTCATTTCTAATTAACTCTTAGTGAAATTTTTGTTCACTTTCAATTAACTTTTAGTCCATTCTTAGTTCATTTCTAGTTAATTCTTAATCCATTTTTAGTTTAGTCCTAATTCACTTTTATTTCATTTCTAATTAAATCTTATTTAGCTCCTAGTTCACTTTTAGTTCACTTCTAATTGACTCTTAGCTCATTTCCAGTTCACTTTTAGTTCGCTTCTTAATTAACCCATAGTTCACACATGGGCACACATGAGCCACGTGTAGGTTAAAAGTTTTTTTAAATACTTTCTTGAACTAGGTGCCTAATAGGTATAAATAAAGGTAGAATTCCCCCATTACCTTTAAATTGTTCAACATCAGTTTTGGGTACATTTTTTTATCATAGCCTTATTTTGTTTCTCTTTACAATAAAATTTTGTTGGATTGTTGTATGGACGTCTTGTCTTCTTGTTTTTATTTTTTTTGTTTCATGATTTGGATTTGGAATTAGACTTGCCTTTGTTTTGATTTTAGTTAGAAAATCATGTGAGTCTTGGTTGTTTTCATCCCTATAACAATTTGAACAAACTCCAATCAAACCTATTTTTGTTGTTTCCTTTTTGTTTCAAGATCATGTTTACATCAATGGAAAAAATCCTTGATGTCCTTAAGAATTTTGAATAGGAAAGTCAAGCACTCTATGAATCTATTGTTCATTTGTAAACCAATCAAGTTTCAACCTTTTTGGGAAATGTTTATGTAACATAGCCACAACCAAAAGAACCACGAATCAACCTACCTAACAAGTTTGATGAATCACGTTCAAAGTTTCGAAGTTTTGTCAATCAAATGCATTTGGTCATCCGATTTTATTTTCATTTGTATCCAATTGGCCCAACCCAAGTTGGACTCATTGGCACTTTGTGGTTAAGCATGGCCCTTGTTTGGGTTCACACCTTCATTAACACATTTCACCATTATTCAATGACTTTGAAGCATTTCTTGAAAAATTTAATGTTACCTTTAAAAATTTAAACAAAAAACACACATCTAGTATCAAAATGCAATTTCTTTGTCAAGGATCATGTTTAGTTGTAATATATGCATTAGAGTTTATACAATTTGTTTGTGATATTTCATGGGGTGAAGCAACATTCATAAATCAATTCCAATTTGGGTTAGGAAATGATGTGAATTCACCTTGCTAGACCCTTTAACATTAAGTTAAATAAATCATTACACAAGTTTTTCGGGGTGACAATAGATTTTTTGAACATTGACAAGAAAGGTGTCATGAACCAACATCAATAACACAGATAAGTTTTACACCACATGCAACACAAAGGAATTTTGCCCCTACAATGGCAGCTTATCCTTCGACAACCTCACTAAAAGATGACCCCATGTATATTAATAAGATAAGATTCAAACCCCTCACAAAACAAAAGAAAGAACATTGATGTACAAACAACCTTTGTTTATATTGTGGAGAGATTGATCATGTTATTCACAAATGTCTAAAGAAACATTATCCACATGCAACATGTTGTGACCCTAGCCTTGGGCTCGCGACTAAGGCAAGGGCTTGCAAGGTTATGGGCCAAGAAAAAGCCTAGGAGTGAAGGAAAGTATGAAGGAATGAACCTTCACATTCCCAAGGGAGCTTCCACTTTGGGAGTTTGGAGTCCTAATGGATTCCTGAATATTTAGAGAACAATTGCAAGGGTAAAAAACCCAATGGATTGAAGAGTTCCATATATCATTGGAAAGGTATTGAAACGTAAATGTCTAATATGGGCTCGCATGACCCATTTGGACACTTGAAACACAAGTTATGGCCAAAAGAAAGGTCAGGAGTCAAATTAATGAATTGACTTTCGACCACTAAAAGTCGAGAGTCGACCCGATTTCCTTGCGTTCAGGTGATTTGCGACATACCATTAAAAAGCGCTTGACGAACACTATAATTTTGCTTTAAATTTCATCTCAATCGGAGGTCTGCACACAAAATTATGAGGTCCCAAACTTACAAGAGTCCCACCTTGGGAATTTTGGGACTCCCATTTGGGAATCCCAAGACAAAAATGCCATTTGGATGTGGGCCTCGTGGAAAGGCACAAAGTATATTATAAGGGGGAAGGTGGTGGCTTCCCCCAAGTCCAAAATGTGGTGAGTCTTATGAATCCAAGTTTGCCCGTGGCTTGTCTTAGCACCAAAATTGTTCAAACTATGCATTAACCAACTTGTTGTTTGGTTTGTGCAGATCCATGCGACTGATTAAGTGCTTGTCATCCTTCCTAGTCCCATCCTAGTGCTCTAGCACACCCCTCTACCCCCAAAGTGCTATGAGCCAAGGAGCGTGCCTTGACTCCTTGTTCTTTCGTTATTTTCACTTTAGACTCACATTTGAATCTATCAAAAAACTTGCGAGCATGTCACAACAAAAGTGCCATTTTTATTACCAACGCACAATCAAAGGAATTGAAAAATGAGCATGTCAAGTTTCAATAAGGATTGCGAGGTTGGACCTAAATGCATCATTTAACGATAGTGGTCACAACCTATCTTTAAACCCAACACCATGTTTATTGGTACCAATCATTGTCAAATATAGTAAGCTTGTGACAATGGAGGTCAAAACACTTCTTGATTTTATGGCATTAACATGTTTAGCGGAAAAGATTAATTCAAATGGAAAATAACACACTAGTGCCAGTTGAAGTCATTAATGGTCCTTTCATCAAAACCAATTGCACATGAAACCAAACCAATAGATGTTACCATTGGTTCCCACACTAGCAAGGTTGTCTTTAATGTCATTCCATTTTCAGAAATTTTGTCATCATTAAATTACCTTGGTTTGCTCTACATAATTCACAAATGGATTAACATACTTTGAAACACCATAGCACAAGGCCCTGGGATGTGAAACCCTTATTAAAAACATGCAAAATTTGAAAAAAATAAAAAAAACCTTGGTGGTATAGAAAGGCTTAAGAGCCCCAAACCTTTGTTTGTTGGAGCAAAAACGTTCATGAATGTTGCCAAGAGAGGAGATGCATTCTTCATTTATGTTCTCCCCTCACCATATGTTGAATCACATCCACATGAGATTCCTTCCTAATACCAATAATCCAAAAATGTGTTTAAGAATAAAAATGTTGACACCTTGCACAAACATTAATTATACAACTACACCATTGATCTTGAGGAAGGAGTGCAACCTCCATTTGGACCCATCTACAACTTGCAACTACTTGTGAATACATCAACGAAAATCTCGAAAACAGGTTCATTTGACATTCCAAATCTTTAGTCGGTGCCCCTATCCTCTTTGTGAAAAAAAACATGGTTATTATGTGTGTCAATTATTGTGGACCGAATCAACTCACCATTAAGAATTGATACCCTTTGCCGTTGATTTAAGGGTTGTTGGACTAGCTAAATCATGTTAACGTGTATACCAAGATTGATCTACGTGGATCATACATCTTGGTGTGCATTTGAGAAGGCAATGAATGGAAGACAATGTTCAGAACTTGTTACTGCAATTTTGAATATGTTGTGATGCCATTTGGCTTTATCAACACACTTGTTATCTTTCAACATTTATTGAAAGATGTTTTTTGTGAATATTTGAATGATTTTATGGTTTGTTACATCAATGACATCCCCATTTTCTCAAAGAACATGGAGTACTATAAGCATCATGTACATCTAGTTTTGGAAAATTTTCAAAAAGTTGAACTTTACGCCAAATTCAAAAAATGTGATTTCCATCAATCTAATATGGAATTTTTAGGTTACATCATCTTTGGAGATGGCAATCACATGGATTTGTGTAAGGTTTAGACCATAGTGGATTAAGTTATTCCAATTTCTATTTGAGATGTCCAATGTTTTCTTGGATTTGCTAACTTTTATTAATGTTTCATTGCCCATAACTCTTGAATAATCACCCCTCTTATTCGAATAATTAGGAAGGATCCTTTTCTTGAGGAGTTGAAACTGATAATGCCTTTCAATCTTTTAAATCTTCTTTCATGACTACCCCATTCTTGATTCATGCAAACCTTTCCAAACCTTTTGTTTTAGAAACGAACATTTTTGACTTTGTAATAGGTGTTGTGCTCTCACAACTTAGAAAATACAATTTTTTTCATCTTGTCAATTTCCATTTTTGTAATTTTTTTCTTGCACAAATTAATTACAAAATTCATGATAAAAAATTTATAGCATCATTTGTTTGAAAAAATTCAAAATGAAATCACTATGATTTTAGACTCATGTTTTGAATTGACACCAAGTTTGGTGGGTGTTGTCCTTGTCTTGATTTTGATTTGTCATCATATATTGTTTTGGGCACTAACAAGGGAAACCTAATGCATTATCCCGTCACTTGTACCTCTTACCTAAGGAAGGAGATGCAACCAACAAGCAACATGTGATGTCATTTTCAAGCTTGAACATTTTTTATTTTAGGCGTTGTTAGTAATTCTTGAGACACAACCTTTTTTTGTCAAATTCGTGAAGATTTGAAAGACCCTTTTACTATTGGCATCCAAGGCCTATTAAGGAATCATCATCAAGTCTAAGATTTCTCCATTGATCATGCCAAGTTTAAGTTTTAAAATGGTATACTTTATTGTGATAGTTTTTTTGTATGTTCTTAATGGCAATGTGCGGCTTCAAATTATCCAAATTAAGCATGATGTTTTGGTTGTAGGCCATTTTGGATTCAATAAGACCATGGAGTTAGTGTTTTGAGAATATTGGTGGCCATAGCTTTGGAAGTATGTGAAGCAGGTTGTTGTACCTTGTGATGTTTATGCTCGAGCAAGGAATCCTTGTCATCGCCCTCATGGTTTCCTTCAACCATTATCAATCCCTGCATCCTTATGGTCTTCAATTTTCATGGACTTCATCACAGACCTTTCACCTTCTAATTCATATGACTGCATGTGGGTGGTGGTGGACCGTTTGGCAAAGATGGTTCATTTTATTATGTGTACCAAAAGAATATTTAGCAAAAGAACAATTAAATTATTCCTTTATCATGTTTTTTGGTATCATGGTCTTCCTAAAGATATCATTTCTAATCATGGGCCTTAATTTGCATCAAATTTCTAGAATTAACTTTTTGAGCTTTTACATGTGAAGGTGAAGTTATCACTAAGTTTCCAACCCCAAATGAATGTGCAAACAAAATGGGTCTTGGAGTAATATTTACGATGCACAACCAATTATCATCAAAATAATTCATCAAAACTTTTAGCCATGGCAAAGTTTGCCTACAATAACATAGTACATTCATTAACCCAACAAACAACTTTCTTTACAAATCATGGTTTACACCTCGGGTTTGACATTCAAAGTGTGCATACTGTTATGAATTCAATAGCTAGGGATTGAGCTTTGTGGTTAACATATGTTCAAGCTCAACTTGTATTTAATTTTGAAGAAACATTAAAGCATTATAAGGAGAATGTTAATGAACATTGGAAGCAACAACCCAACTTCAAGGTTGAAGACTAGGTTTGGCTTTGACAACAACATATCAAAACAACAAGGTCGTTAAAGAAGTTGGATCTTCATCAAAGGTTAGGTCCATTCCTCATTGTGAAACAAATCAATGTCGTGACTTTCCAATTCAAGTTTTATAAGAATCCATCCTATGTTTCATGTTTCCTTACTGGAACCTTACCACATGTTTACCATTCTAGAATGAATTCATGACCCCCCTCCACTTATTGAAATCGATATTGAACAAGAATATGAAATGGAAGACATTTTGAATTCAAGGATTTTTAATCATCAATTCCAATATTTTGTTCATAAAACTGAATTAAAATTTCATTGGAAACTAACTAAGAAATTAGATACAAGTTCATTACAAATCATGGATGAACATTCCAATGAATGAATTCCATGGCATTGGCATCCATGACATCACCTCCCCTTCTAGTGATACATTCCATAAGGAGCTAATTTGGGCTTGTTTGGATATTTTTGGTGAAATTCATGAATTTTTTCCATGGTGTTGGATAGATTTTTTATTAGTTCCCAATTGTGTTTGCTCACAAGACAAGAAAGATTGTGGCTGTTGTATAATAGACCAACTCAAATGAGCTCACAAGGCAGATAACTTACAAAGAAATGAAATCAACTTTGTGTGAGTTCACTTGCATCACATCCAATTTCTACTATCATTTGAACTCCCCCATTCAGTGGGTTTGTGAATTGGAAGGGGGCTCAAATCAACTTCTAGCAGTTTGATTTTCCCTTCATTCACAAGTTTTGTTTTTTAAACAAATGGACTCACAAGATTCACCATGGCCCGGACTTGGGGGAAGCCACCACTTTCCCCTTTATAGTATACTATGTGCCTCTCCACGAAGCCCACATCCAAATGGCATTTTGTCCCAAAATTGTCGAAGTTGGGACTCTTGTGACTTTGAAGCTTCATAAATTTGCGTGCAGACCTCCAATTGAGATGAGGTCTGAAGAAAAGTTGTAGTCGTCATCAAGAGCTTTCTAATGGTATGTCGCACACCACCTGCATGCAAGGGAATCGAGTTGATTCTTGATTTTTTGTGGTCGGGAGTCAAACTGCCAATTTGATTCCTGACCCTTCTTTTGGCCATAACTTGTGTTTCAAATGTCCAAATAGGTCATTCGAGCCCATTTTAGACATTTACATTCCAAGAGCTTTTCGATGATATAAAGAACTATTCAAGGCATTGATTTTTGGCTCCTACAATCGCTTTCTGAAAATTCAGGATGCAACGGGACTCCATCTCCCAAAGTGGGAGTTGGCTTAGGAGTGTGAGGGTTCATTCCCTCACATTTTCCTACACTCTCGGGAGCATGCGGTGTGACTGTCGTGTTTCCTCTTGGCCCGCAACCTTACAAGCCCCTTTGCTTTGGTCACAAGCCCAAGGCTAGGGCTATTCATTTCACATGGTGCATTCCACTTTCACCTCAACATTGCATTTTCATTTCAATTTTATTCAACCCTGACATATGATTTTCTCACATGTGAGAATGGACACAAGTTGGATGCATCTGGCCTATTTAACCCGTTGCTTGTTTGGAGGTCAACGAATAGTTACACATGATGCCATTTGAGACATCATGTATGCCCTGGCTTGAGAGAATGGGCACACTATATGGAAAGAACGCATTAGTAGAAAATGGACCATTTCAACTAATGCATAAAACTATGTTTTAGTCGCAGGCAACAAATATGACTAAAAAATTTCTAATCACGTTGGACAAGTCGCATATGTCAATAGTCGCATGCGACGTTGGATTATGGATGTAAATAAAAGGTCAACCAAATATGATTCCATCCTTTGACTTCTAGTATACGTATAATCATTTTTGACTTGTAATGCAACTTATTTGATGAATAGATGCAACTAATAACATACTGCCACATAGAAATATTGGAAATTATTTCAAATATGGTTTTATTGCATATTGTAAAAATTTGGACGTCAAATGAAATTCGTCACAATTTATCCACATGGCACGCGCATGGATATTTCAATTATTGAAAGTTTGTTCTAATTTGGAAAATTTTGGATTATTCAAATTTGGTGATTAAGATTGGGCTGCATGACATTATGTAATTTCATCATCCTCTTCAAATCTAATGGCCAAACATTGTCCATGTGGTTATTAATTCATCAAATCTATTGTGGACAAATGGCACATTTTAGGGATTTCACATATTTATTTTTTTGTAAATGTGTTATTATTTGAGTTGTTCATTTCAACGTTTTTTTATTACGACATGTGGCACAATAATGGAATATTTTATAAACTAATTTTTTCAAAAAAAATAATTCTACATCATCCATTTTGAATGGTCACGATTGTGACATATGCCATAGTTTATGATAATTTGATAAAAAATATTACCAATTTTTGAATATATCTGAATTGTTCATTTCAAATGGTCACGATTGTCACACATGGTTTGAGAATATTTTTTTTCATTTTCTAAATCATTTGGTGAAAGCTGGTGCCAATGTAATGATGACATGTGGCATAAATTTCATAATTTAAAATTTTTTTGCATCTGAAAATTGCTAGGTCATTTGATTGATTTTTTATGATGCTGACACGTTGTTCAACTATATTAATCATTTTAGGGTTTAACTAGGTTTAGGGTTTGATTTTGACAAACAATAGGGTTTTAATCAATTGTGTGTTTTTTGGTATTTAAACTATGGTTTTGAATCCCATTCTATATTCATATTTGAGCTCAAAATGTTTGATGGAAATAAACTCATCAACAAACAACTTTATTTAGGTACCCTAAACTCCAATTCCAAATTGTTCAAAGTTTAAAATGTTAAACATTTGATCAAACATGTGAATGATATATAAGGATTGGAAAAAAATGTGTCAACTCCTAACCTAAATGTCCATATACCCTTTACAAAATACTAGTGTGTGCCCCGTGCATAATGCATAGGTGTTTGTGCACGGGGTGAAATAAAAATCCCACTCTCTCCCAAAACCACAACCTACCTACCGACCCACCTACCTATCGAATTTCCTACCTACCTATGTGCTTCTTTTCCTACCTCCCAAGCTCTTGTACCTACTTTCTCATTTCCTGCTTTCTCACTACCCACCTTACCTACCTTCTCACTATTTCTCTCAAAAACCACCCCTTACCTACCTACTTACCTACTGTTATGGACCGGCTACAAACAAGTGGAGAATTACAAGACAAGACAAGTTTTATTAATCCATCAACTAGTGTTGGTCTGTTGAAAGGTTGTTCCCCAGACTATCTCTTTTATAACCCTGAACTATATTAGTCCCAAAATATCCTAGGCCATGACATTGCCAAAAGTATCCCAAAATATCCTAGGCCATGACATTATCCCCTCTTCAAGCGACATCTTCCAGATGGAGCCGGTTTGTTAGGATACCGTTGGTGAAACTGATTAACTAAATCTTGGGCATGAACTAGGTTTCCAGCAGGCTCCCAAGTAGCTTTAGAAGGAGGATAACCTCGCCAAAAGACAAGGTACAAAAGCTTTCCACGAATCTTCTTGGAGTCCAAGACCTCCTGAACTACAAACTCTTTTTCGCCTTCAATTTCGACTGGAGCTGGGGGTTCTCGATGACGTTCTGGGATCGGGTTTTCATGATAGGGCTCAAGCAAGGAGACATGGAAAACATTGTGGATTTTGAACTGGGGTGGAAGCTCCAACTGGCAAGCCACTAGACTAACTAATTTGGCGATTTTGAAAGGTCCGAGGCGCTTGTAATCCAACTTGGCACATGGGTGAGTGGTAGCAATGTTTTTTCTGAAAAGCCAGACCTTGTCTCCAACCTTGAAGTTTGGATGGTCCTTGCGTCGACGATCTGCTTGCTTCTTTTGCCACTCCTGTGTTAGCTTGAGTTCTGCCATAAGGTTCTATTGAACCTGTCCAAGCCTCGTGGCCCTTTCTTCAGCCAAGGGGTTTACAGAGTCCCCAGGAATTTCAAGGCTGAACCTATGATGAAAACCGTAATTGGCAAAGAATGGACTAATCCCGGTCGATGCATGTGTTGCGTTGTTATAAGCAAACTTTGCTTGGGATATTAGATCCAGCCAGTTGTCCTGTTGGTAGTTCACAGTGCAGCAAAGGTATTGCTCGAGTGTCTGGTTTGTCCGTTCGATTTGTCCATCTGTCTCAGGGTGGAAAGCTGAAGATAGCCGAATGCCAACTCCAAGAAGCTTGAATAAGAGATGCCAGAACTTGGATGCAAACGGAGGACCTTTGTCGGACACAATTTCCTCGGGGAGTCCATGCAGTTGGACGATCCCATCCAGAATTAACTACGCTGTCTCTTCTACTATGATTGACTTGGAACAAGGGGTGAAATGGGCCATTTTGGTGAGTCGATCGACCACAACCAGGATTGAATTCTTGGCTCTGTTAGTAGGGAGGTCCATGATGAAGTCCATTGCAATAGATCCCCAAGTCTGCCACTTTAACATCGATGTAACCCATTTCACCAACTCTGGAACTGATGTCAGGTTCACAAGAATGTTAGACGACTTTATATCCCAGTGGCCCACTCGCTGTTCATGCATGTACTTCAAGCCCCTTGCCACCTGAAGCATGATGTCCACTGCTACTGGCAAGGAGAATGGCACCACATGCTTTGGGTCTTTCATTTTCTCATCCACCAAGTTGCGAAGGTATGTGGACATGAGTTCCATCACCAAGGAGCATGACTTTGCATTAGTTGTGCAGCAAAATAGTTTTATGATGTTGGGCTGCTTGAGGGCTGCCAATATATCTGCCTCTTTCTTGAAGCTGACATTTTCAGCACCCGTGAAGACCTTTATTGCACAGGGCAGTCCTCACCAGAGTGATTCGTAGACAACGCCATAGGCACCATGTCCCAGATGTTTCACTATTGGGAGTGTTTTCTCATCTTGTGTGTTCCAGAGAAGCAGGGGAAACTCTACCTTAGTACTCTGGTCACTGGCCTGCTGAGAATACCTGTCTAACAAATGATCTACCATGACATCACTTTCCTCGTGCCTCTTCAATTGCATCAAGTTTGACACGAGTTCTTCTCTGGCCAAGGCCGCCCTTCTTGCAAGGATATGATCTTGCTCAAACTGGTTGAGATTGTCCGCATCTCCTAGAGATTGAATCTGCTCGCTGGAGTTGAACCCAGACAGGATGGTGAGATTTAGAAAGTGTGTACACCACCACTTCAAATCATGGAGAATCCCAACAAAAGCCTCTTCATTGCCGGCTTGCAAAAGTGCTGCTTTACCCCAGTCCTTACTCTTGCAACACTCCCGCACAAGTAAATCAGCCCTTTTGACCACTCTTAGCAGATGCAGAAGATCTCTATGAATAGCCCATGTCAATATGATCTCCGAATTCTGGTGTTCTTGTAAGAGCCAGTCCTTCATCTCTGCCAGTTTGTTTGCCAAGTGATTACATTGCCCCCGGTTTATGCTCACACAGTTGTTGTTGACCCAATCCTGGTTATCCATTTGTCTGGTCTGGATCAGCACATTGTCTATGACCTCCACTAGAAGGTGAAACGTTTTTGCACCAGGTCCAGGGAAGCAAACTTGTGCAATCCTCACTGCTGCCTTGGACATGGTAGTTTCATTAGCTTCTTTAAAGACTATCTTCCGAACCCTGTCACAAAATCTGTGTCTTATCCTTGTCTGCAGGTCTGATAGTCCTGCAAGACGACCTACGACCACCATCACTCGGTTGCCAGTCGTTTGGGATAGTTGGGCAGCAATGAAGTCAAGACTTGCTTCAACTATGGTGTTTACAATGTTTTCCATGTCTTTATTTGAAAGCACAATGTTTTTTATGTGTAACAAACCGAGGTGGTCACGCTCCTCACAATCCCCTATTAGATCGAATGGTAGTAGAATGAAATCTCCGAATTCATTCCCTGTTCCTTTCTCCCATTCCTCTAGCAAACGAGTCTTATGCTCAGGGAAGCGACGAAGGTACTCACGAAGCGGTTCATATTTTTGACATAGAAGCTCAATGATCTGTTTCTCCACGTGGATCCTCCCAAGGCCACTAGACCTGTGCATCAAGTCTTTGAAAACTTTGAAGTTATATGCGCCCACACACCCGACCCACTCTTGGAGGACCACGTCGGTGGTGTGATATCCGATGTTTGCGAGCAAAACGTTATCCCCCCGCTGGAGGGATAACTTCTCGCAAGACCAGTAGAAGGCTGCATCAGTTTCACGAACCATGACCACAGGATGGGTGCTCGCATTGATTCCATTTGAACCACCCACCACGAGTCCCGCATCTACCATGCATGATTTCATCTGCTGCCGTGGATTGTGACTCCAGATCGAAGGAACTGTCACACACCACTGCACATCCTGCATCGACAAGTCCGACCTGAAATGGACCTCCTGGAGATGTCGCAGGATGAACTTCCCCATCGCTCGCAAGTAGTCGGAGATGACGCGGTTCAGAGTCAGGCCCGGGGGAAGATCTGATGCAGATGAGGGCCCCGCATCGCTGGTCGAAAGTGGATGCCTGAACGGCGTAACATAAAATCCCACTACAGGCATGTCGCGTGAGGACGGAACATTCACATTAGTTGTAGCTTGTTCTCGCAGGTTCCGCATTTCTGCCAGACCCTTCTTAAATTCCGTCAAGGTCATGTATCCCCAACTAATGAAGCATAGATCACCATTCGCTTTGCCAACCTCTGGTTTGTAGTAGATGGCCGTGGGGGTTATGTCACGGATCAACACTTCATCCCGCCACTGACCGGATGTGAAGATGAGGGAGGGCTTGAATTCGTGCGCGTAGGCATAGGAGGAGTAAGTGGTACCCAAATGCAATCCCACAAGAACTCTAGGCACAATCACTTCTGGCATTCTTCCCGCAGCACCGCGAGGTAGCTGCTGAAGGCGTGCTGATTGGGATACTGACGACGGGATGCTCTTCTTTCCTCGGAAAGACATTGGGAACTTTTTGTCAAGTGCGCCTAGATCTCTGTCGCTCTTAGACTCCATTCACTTTGGTTACAAGGTCCCTATTCACCCATCTTCTTCTTCGTAACCAACCGCTCATGATAAACCCTGTTGAAAAGATGCAGGAATTCACAGGACAAAGTTGAGATTAAAACTCAGTGACGACATTTCACAACCACCTAATTAGATGAAAACTTTAAACCATGACTATCTTTAAAGAAAAGAGTAATAATTTCTCCAAATTTTCGCAAGCACGATGACTAGTCTTTCCTAAAATCTAAAAGATTGAGCTTCTTCTTCTCATCACTAGCTACCAAAGAGAAGGCAATAGGAAGAAAAAGAAGACCACGGACAGGGAAATGAATGATCTTGTACGCGTGAGTCTTCAAGTATAAGCTTTGAAGTTCTGTGGAACTCCTCTGAAGACATGAAACTTCCTCAACATGCCATATAAGTGTTCAATTTCTGGGCGATCTGGCGGCAGGAAAACTGTGGGCCCCGAGGGGCTGCCTTTTCAAAAAAACAATTTCCAGTTCATTGGACCTATCCACTTCACATTTAAAAATATGTTTCAGATTTCATAATTGAATATATTGAACATTCAAGAATTAAATACTAAAAATCTACTCAATAATTAATATCAATACATTTTAAAATATTGAATAATTAAAGGAATACTGAAGTATTGTCGAAATTTTATTAACTATGTAAATCCTGTATTTAGACAATTCAAAACTTTTCAAAAGTCCAAATTTAACAATTTTAGAATTTGGCAAATTGAGAAGAAACTTTAGTTTGGGGATCACTAGATGCTTCAACAATAATGTTAATAATATTACATGATCCAACAAATGGATGTTAACAATGTTTTTGCTCAAATTCAATAGAAAATTAAAGGTTGATCACCAAGTTACAAAAATCTAAAATTAACAATTAAGTAAAAAAAAACTAAATACCTATTAATTAATATAATCTTATATATAAAGGCAACAGTGGTGGTGTCTGTCTGTTACAGGGTTGTCTGTTTTATGCAACCCTGTCACAGTTTCTATGGCAGAACCGGCTATTAAAGGAAGAAAGTAACTGCCTACCAGCAAGGGTGGGGGGGAGTGGGGCGAGCCAGAGGGGGGGCCAGCAGGAGGGGGACGAGCGAAGAAGGGGTGTGAGAGGGGGGGACACCAGGGGGGGACGGGCGAGGAAGGGGTGGGGGGGGGAGAAAGGGGGGGAACCGGGCCGGGGGGGACGGGCGAGAAAGGGGAGCGGGGGGGGGCCAATTTTTTTTTTAAAATTATTTTCATTATAGAACATTTTTAAAAAATTAGAATCTTTTTGAAAATGTTCTCGGGGGACTTCACAATGTCCGAAGGGCACAGGCACCCACTAGTTTTTATAATCACATTATGTTGAGCAGGATAAAGTGCTTTAGGTTTATTACATATGCATGGCTGTGTTTCCTTTCTCTTTGAAATGTCATATATTGCAATACAAGGGTAACTTCAACATGTGTTTGTCAAATAATTGATTAACTTTGGTCGAGAATGAAATATTCTCAAAATATATTCAAATTATTTTTTAAAATTGATTTTTTTTTTGAAAATTTTAACATATCATAAGATAATATAATTGGTGTTAAAACTACTAAGGTACTACAATATGTCGATCCTAGTTGAACTTTGTGTTATAACAATACATAAAAATAAAAAATCACTAATAGTTCCTTTTTAAAATACTCAATTTATACATAAAATTTAAACATTTCCAATATTTAGTTATTTCCAATATAACAAGCACTTATGTGAAATTGTTGTCCCATTCGCATTATGTATCTTTGGGCCTCAAATGATAATATAAACTCACCAAAAAAGCAACTATTTTATATGGCATTCAAACCCACAAATTCAATACCAACATTTGGGCTAGAGCCCAAAATTAACAACCATTATATTGGTAGGCTTCAATTGAGGATACTTAACAAAATGCAATAATACCCTTATTTGGATGTAAACTTAATTGCAACAAATTAGTATGAAAAATTTATAATATCCCCATTTGGGTGTTTTTGAAATTTACATCATATCTTAAAATAATATAATTGGTGATAATACTAAGGTACTACAATATGAAGATCCTAGTAGAAATTTGTGTTATAACTGTACATGAGAAAAACAAATCACTAATAGCTACTTTTCTGAATATTCAATTTATACCTAAATTTTAATTTGTAAAAATGTGTATTAATAGAATTGTTAATTAATGATCACTAAAATTCTTAATTATTACAAGGGAACTTTTATTTCCCCTTTTTTCAAGTAAGTGTACTGGTAATCATCTAGAAGAAAAAGAAGCAATTTTTTTCTAAATGTCAGACAATAAAGTAAAAGTCTTGCAACCTCCTTATTTTTATAACCAATATGAATTCCGTGTCTCAATATGGCAACTTTTGCATTTTTTTCCTAATAAAAACCTTTATCCAATTCACATTGGGTTTTCTTTATCACCGTAATGTGAAAAATTGCAAAAAGCAAAACATTCATCACATGTTTAAGACATTATTCTAATTTTACCTCCATAACTATGAGAAAGTGACAAAATATGAAGTTTTTTCCAATATAATAAGCATGTATGTAAAAATGTTGTTCCATTGGCATTAATTATTTTTAGGTCTCAAATGATAAGATAAACTCACAAAATAAACAAGTATTACATAAGGCATTCAAACCCACAAATTTGCTACCTACATTTAGGCTACATCCAAAATTAACAACGATTATATTGGTAGGCTTTAGTTGATGATATTTAACAAAATGCAATAACACCTTGATTTGGATGTAAAATTAAGTGCAATAAATTAGTATGAAAACAAATGATAAAATCCCTGTTTGAATTACAAAATTTTATTAGCAATGCCACAAACTTTAAGGCAATGTAATACGTGCATAAAGAAAATTGCCATCTCATGAGAAATTTGACCCATTGGCAATAACCATCTCATGTTATTTAAAAGGTTTTGCAAAAAGGTGTAAATTCAGCTTGGAAATAATAAGTTTAATTAGGCAATAAAGAGATTTTGGCTGGAAATACAATAGTTTTGTCCATAAATATAGGTTTAATTAAATTTATTTTTTTAATTCTTGAAAATAAAGGGTTAGTGAGGAAAAGATAGAGATTTTGTTGAAAAGTAAAAAATTTCCTGAAAGATAAAAAACTTTGGGAGAAAAATATAATTTTTTTTTTCAAAAAATAAAGATTATCTAGGAAAAAATAGAAATTTTGTTAAACCACAAAATTTTAACCAAGGAAAAAAAAAGTTTAGTTTATAGGAAAAAACTTTAAACCAAGTAAGGCCAAGATGTAAGTGAGTAAGGGAGCTAGATGGGTGGTCATGATGGAGAAAAAAATGATCCAACAAAATAAAGGTCAAACTTCAACAACCCAAAATAGTTTATTGTGATACAATGGTAGTTCATTCAAGGCCAAGAGCTAGATGAATAAACACAACCATCAACCTATGGACATAACAATATTTGGTGCAGTAATGGGTACTGGTTCATGTTGGCCCTAAAGAAGTTTATGCCAGCCCGATTTATGGCATTAGATATAAACTTTAACTAATTTTGTCATGAAATCACTCAAGAGGGACCATTGGTTAGTGGATATTGGTGTAGTTCTATAGTTGACCGAAGTGTGAACCTCTTACTAATATGATGTTTTTTTGGAAACAAGTTTTGTTATTTGATAAAATTATGAACGATAAAAATTACACAAACACCTAAGGTATTAAAAAAATCACCTTCACTCACTCTTATTCACTAAGGCCTTTCCAAGAATACCAAAAGTCCACCCAGATTTTGCAATAATTTTTAGTTTTGATTTGAATGAATTTTGAGGAAAATTTTGTTCAATATTCAATAACTTCTCCATTATATTTCAAAACATTATGAAATCAACTCAATGCATGCTTAGTCTTTGAGAGCCTTCCAATGAAATCAAAAGGGTGATAAGAGATGTGATTTGACAAATCTTGATGCAGCAGAAAAACGAAACAAACATATTATCTTCCTTCATAGATAGATAACAAATGTGATAAAATATCAATCTAGTCATTTTTGCCTCAAGAGGGAGGCTCTTAAATCTAAAATGAAAATGAATGGGGAAGTGGCATTTCAAGCCAAGAAAATAAGATTATTTTATTCCCCATGCTTTAAGCCATGGAATAAATCCCATCCCACTAAATGTGATAGCATCTCTCTTCCTCCATTTGCAAGTTGTAATATAGACCTTTATTCTTTCCTATCCAATATTTTATATGTTAGTTTCCCCCACAAGAAAGAAAAGAAAACGTGTGTGTTTTGAAAACTATGGCTTCAGAAGATGTCCGAAGTTGCCTTTGAAAGTGCTGAAATATATATCATATAATTAAAGCCCACTTTACACAAGAGTGACAGGCTCAAAAAAAGAACACTTCTTTGAATGTACCACATTGCGGCCCTGACTTGGCCCCAAGGCCAATTTGATGATGCCTATTCACTTGTGAGGCCAATTTGCGACCCTTGGGGTCAATGTTGTATAAAATATTACAATAAATTTATTTATTTTTGATAAAATTCACATTGTAGGATGAAACTAAACCTAAATCAGGCCCTATATCTTCTCTTTCTTCATATCATCTTTCTTCATTTTCCCTTCTTCTTGTTCATTTTGTGCATGATGGAAGGGGTTTTTATTTTTTTAACTTGAAATATGATCATGAAAAATCAAGAGTTACAAGAATCTTATATCTGGCCATCTATGGTGCTTTCACTTTTAGGATTTAAGAGAAACAAAGATGAGAGAAAGAATAATCCAAAGAAAGAAAGATTGGAAGCACATTCTGAAAGGTTGAAGCCTCAGTTCCTACATTGACCGCAATCAAACAATATGTTATTAATAACTTGGGTCCGAACAACCAGCCACAAGGCTCAAATTTTCCATCGTTAGCCTCAAGATTTTTTGGCTTGACTCCTAATTTAAAGTGCGCCTAAATCCCACCATTGATCCAAGCTTTGAAATACTTTGGAAAAGAGGTGGCCTTTAACAACTATTACCAAAACAATTGTACCAAGTGCAACTTCCACACATGTCGGTCAAATAATTAATCAGTTTTGTCAATTCCATGTCAACAAGAATATTCCAAAAGTTATCTCATTTTCCCTTTCTCAAAATTTAAATCTTTGAAACAAATTTTTTTTTTTTAAAATAACTAACATCCCTATGAATAATATAATTACTATTTAACCTACCAAGCTATTATGGTAAATCAAGAAAGGTGAAATGACTTGCTAGATATGGAAAACAAACTGTAGTTTGCTTAGCACTAGACAAATCTAGACACTAACTAAAGGAGGCCATAGAAAAAGGAAACTTTGTACAAACCTAGCATCCTAGATAAAAAATGGAAAAAATAGATTAAACCAATCAAGAGCCTTATTTGAAGCATTCTTATAATGACATATGTAATACAATGTGAATGGCTTCCAAAAGAATATGGTAAGAATGTTTTTCAAAGTAGTTAGTGTAATGAATAATATAAATTGCCCAAGCAAATATATTTCATAGTTAGTCACCCTAATTCCAAAAAATCCATGATAATCACATGAATTGCAAAATATGGAAGTGCATATATGTTACGTAACAATTTGATGTATACCCTTTTTTGCCATATTCAAAAACATTATCTGTGCTAGGGCAAGTGTAAATCTCAAATATACAATACCCTAACATGGGTAAGTCTAAAATATTTACCAAGTTCAGTAGGACAATTAAAAGGATAACCAAAATATTTATCTCCAAATAGGGTATAAATTACCCTTTGCTAATTAGGTAGTAGAATTACTTAATACCATAAAATCATAATCACATCATAAATTTGCTATCATAATCATATCATATTTTTCCATTTTTGTTGGCAAAAGTTTGCCAAATTTTCAAGCTTAACAAATTGAAATAAAAACCCTATCACAATATTAATTCTTTTCCTCATTACAAATTTTGGGCATGTTTAATGTTTACAATTTAACATCCATTTGGGACCAAAGAGTCCATTAGATGAAAGGTCGATCATGGAGGACAGATTGTCCTTTGGTACTTGCAGCATGCCACAAACTTGGCCAGGGGGACTGTGTTCATAATTTACATGAGCTCAGGAAGAGTGCTAGTGTGGGTGAGGGGCATGGCCGAACAAAAGTGTTCCTTGATTTTTTGTGTATTTGGACAAACAAGGAGCAAGTTCTTTTCATCCTCAACCTTCCCCAAATCGCAGCCTCGACAAAGCCTCTCTGTGTATGGCAAGCCCTTCCACGCACCTAACACTATTTCAAGTTACGAGTTGCCACACCGAAACCGAGCAAAAGCTTTCCACAATTGAACAGAATTGATGTCACACAAGTAGCCTTTGCTCTTGAAGACATACTTTTGAAGCAAAAATATCTTGTCTGCACGTTAGTCCTGAAATTGCGGATCGTGAAAAGCTTTTCAATGAAAGCCAGCCACATATTATGCTTCACCCTTTTTACACTCAACATTGTGTGGGGAAAACGTGGAGGGGTTGGGGCCCCAGCCTCCTAGTCGATCAAGCCTCTTGTTGTAGATCTAACACCAACCGACTGCACTAATTATAGTGTGGCTAGCTTAGCCATTTTAACTCCCACCTATACATTGTGCGTCTTACACCAAAGCATTTGGCTTTCTACCCGCCCTCTCATCCCTACTAGACGAGTCAGATGTATGTGTGTTATCCCAGGAGTTGTTTTTAGCGACAGTTGAACAGTTTCGCTTGGAGGGCATAGGTCACTACAAGTTGAGGCGTCGTTTCTAGCGACGATTGAACCGAAGGCAAAAAACTTACCACCTCTTAGGGCTAATTCTTAACTAGCCATTTTTTCACGGATCTAGCCCAACATTTTTTTCCCGCAGTAAGCATAGCAAGCTGGGCTTCCCATGCCTTTCCCAAGATGCAATTTTTAGTGACCATGCTCACACGGTTAGAGTACAACATAACTTGTCCCCATGTAAAATGTTCAAAGGGGAATTTGCCAAATTCTACCGGCACGATGGATGTGCTGGTTACTTTTTGCACCCAGAGTAAGGACTTGAAGAACCCTCGATACACTACTTCAATAACCTTTATTTTCTTGGAATCCATCCAAACCTCATAAGCATAGCTTGATATGGAACACACCAACGTGTCGAAAAAGTCACATTGTATCTTAACGTCCATAATACGTAGCTCCGCACAGTGGCGGTTCAGTGCGAACAACGAACGTCTACTAGCAGTTGCTAAATGTTCCACTCCATTGTTTAGGTTTGGGTGGTTTCAAACAAGATCCCCAGGTATTTGAAGGTCTGCACACGCTAAATAACATCACCTTTAAACACAAACTCTTGGCATGGGTCAACAAAGTTCAACACCATGAATACTATTTTTTTCACATTCATGGTTAGCCCACGTTCAGCACAACATTGTTAGAGTGCATCTAATTATTGTTGTAGTCCCACCTCTGACTCTGACATTAGAGCAAAGTCATGTGTAAAAAGCAGTAGCCATACATGCACGTCTGCTAGGGTTGGTGCATCGCATTTTCTACCATCCAAGCGCCCTTCCAGGGCATCCAAATATAACCCAAACAATAGGGGGCTAAAAGGGCAACCTTATTTCACACCTTGTTAGCACCTGAAGCTAGAGGTGAAACCTTTGCTTGGGTGTTTGATGCGTATGGCATCCTTGGCATACATCGTTTGTAGGCATCGTAAGAAGCGTCTTTCCACCCTGAGGCCAGCCAATATTTGCCACAACGCTTCATGCGACAAAATATTGAATGCCTTTTGAATTCCACAAAGCAACAATAAAGTGGCTTGTTTTTTGCTTTACTCTATTCTATTAAAGTTCATAACATGAAAAGTTGGTCAATAGTGCGGTAATCTTTGCGAAACCCAGCTTGACCTTTGGCACGCAGCCCATGTTGTTCAGCCCAATCGCTCAGCCTTTTGTCAAGGATCATAGCGAATAACTTTGCTCGGATAGGCCCAAAAGTTATCCCCCTATAGTTGTCAAATTTGGAGGCATCGCCTCTTTAAAGAGCACATGGACCATTCTAGTGGAAAGGGCTTTTGGAAAGCCTTCCGCCAGAAAGTAGTTGAATGTTGTCAATAGTGGCATGTGTAGCAGCTCTCCCACATCCAAAATGAATTCAACTTTCATAGCATCCAAACAAACAGCCTTATTCCTTTGTAATTTTTTCACCACCCAAAACAGCTCAACAAGTGTGATCTTTATGTTTAGGGTGTGGTTAGGTGGAGGTTCCGTCACCTGAGCCGATTGATTAGTTTAGAGCCATATGGGTGGCGAAGATTGGCAAACTAGCCTACGAAAGTTTTCCAAAAGTGTAGCTGCACTGATCTTGTCCATAACAAGTGCCCTTGGCCGATACTTTTTCTAGAATGAGAGTGTATCCACCTTGGCAAACGTACACATATGTTAAGCTTTTGCCGTTTTCTGAAATTTTTTTTTCATTTTTAGCAAATTTTTAAATTTATTTTCCTGATCTTTAGCAAAATGTGAATCAGGGTTAGTTTTTAGCTAGAGCTTTAGTTCACGTTTTGCTATATGGCAGTCATCGCCAAACCAAGGTTTATGGTACTGTTTGACACACTTCCAACTCCTCAAATGACCAAATGTGGGTCTAAGTAGAAAATAACAGAAGAGGGAGGAGTCGGGGCATGCTCCGTAGCTCACAACACTTTGAGGGGTAGAGGGGCGTGTTGGAGCTCCGGGATGGGACTAAGAAAAGTTTACAAGCTTCATTCACTCACATGGGCCTGCACATAACCCACACAAGGTGGTTAGTGCATAGTTGGAGCACCCTTGGTGCTAGGACAAACCACGGGCAACATGAACACACAAGACTCACCACGGCCCGGACTTGGGGGAAGCCACCACCTTCCATAGTATACGTTGTGGCTGGCCACGGAGCCTACATCCAAATGGCCTTTCTCTCTCGGGACTCCCAAGTGGGAGTCTTGAAATTGCGCCAACGGGGACTCTCGTGACTTTGGAGCCCCATAACTTTGCGAGTAGACCTCGGATCGAGGTACGATCTAAAGCAAAGTCATAGCTCTCATCAAGAGCTTTCCAATGGCATGTGACATGTTATCTGAAGCCAAGTAAAACGGGTCGATTCCTGACTTTTCCTAGTTGGGAGTCAAAGTGGTAATTTGATTCCCGACCCTTCTTTTGGCCATAACTTGTGGTTTGGATGTTTGAATGAACAATATGAGCCCATTTTAGACATCTACGTTCCAAGATATTTTCAATGATATAAAGAACGTCATAAGACATTGAATTTTGACCCTTGAAATCGCTCTTTGAAATTTTGAGAGTCCATCGGGACTCCATCTCCCAAAGTGGGAGTTGCCTTGGGAGTGTGAATGTTCACTCCCTCACATTCCCTCACACTTTCTTACATTCCCGAGAGTATGTGATGTGATTTCCGGGCTTCCTTTTGGCCCACACCCTTGCGACCTTTTTGCTTTGACTCCCGGGCTTCCTTTTAGCCCGCACCCTGGCAATTTCTTTGCCTTGACTCCCGAACTTCCTGTTGGCCCATAACCTTGTAACCCCTTTGCGTTGGTCGTGAGCCCAAAGCTAGGGTTGTGACATCAGGAGTTAAATTGGCAATTTGACTACCGACCACTAAAAGCCAAAAATCGACTCGATTTCGTGGCATGCAAGTAGTGTGTGACATACTGTTGCAAAACTCCTGACGAGGGCTATAACTTTACTTTAACCTCATTGCAATCGGATTTTTGCACGCAAAGATATGGGCCCGCAAAGTTGTAAAAATCCGAGTGGTGGGAATTTCGAAAACTCCCACTTGGGAGACTTGGGACAAAAAGCCATTTGGATATGGCCCCCGTGGAAAGGTGTAGAATATACTATGAAAGGGAAGCCGGTGGCTTCCCCCAAGTCTAGGTCATGATGAGTCTTGTGAATCAGAGTTGCATGTGGCTCGTCTTAGCACCAAAAGTGCTCCAACTATGCATTAATCACCTTGTGTTGATTTTGTGTTGGTTCGTGCGAGTACTTGAAGCTTATCAATTCTTCCTAGTCCCATCTCGAAGCTCCAACACGCCCATCTAACCCTTTAAAGTGCTACAAGTCAAGGAGCGTGCCTTGACTCCTTTGACGCACTCCCAAGCTCTTTGATAGATTCGAGATGAGTCTAAGGTAGTAAAACAACAGAAATGTTAGGAGTTCGGGGCAGGCTCCTAGCTCTCAACACTTTAAAGGGGTAGAAGGGCGTGTTGATGCTTCGAGATGTGACTAGGAAGAGTGACAAGCATTCTAGTTACTCACTCAAATCTGCATCTAACCAACCAACAAGTTGGTTAGTATACTGTTTGGAATGCTAGGATAAGCCACGGGAGACCTTAGACTCACAAAACTCACCACGGCCCAAACTTGGGGGAAGCCACCACCTTCCCCCATATAGTATTCTTTGCGCCTCTATGTGGCACCTACATTCAAATGGCTTTTGGTCCCGGGATTCCCAAGGAGGAGTCCCAAAACTGCCAAGGTTTGGACTTTCGCAACTTTGTGGGACAATAACTTCTCGCTCATACCTTCGATCGAGATGAAGTTTAAAGCAAAGTTGTAGCTCTCATCGACAGATTTCTAATAGTATGTTGCACTTCATCTGCACGCACAGTGGTTGAGTCGATCTCGACTTTTTGTTGTCAATTTTACTCCCGACATTTTTTTTTGCCATAACTTATGTTGCAGATGTTCAAATGGATCATGCTAGCCCATTTTAGACATCTACACTTTAATAGATTTTTAATGATACAAAGTACTCCCCAATGCAAGGTGTTTGAACCCCTACAATTGTATTATGAAGGTTTGGGAGTCCTAGTGGACTTCCAAGTTCCCATTTTGGGAGTGTGAGTCTTCATCATCACATTCTCTCAAACCTAAAGTTGCGACATCCTTAGTCTTCCGATGTCTTTCAGTTTGGACTCACATTTGAGTCCCTCAAAGAATTGGGAACATGTCATTGTTGAAGTTGAAACTTTAAGGGGCATAGTACTATTGGGAGGGGACTTTAATGCATGTGCTACAATGTTACCATATACCATTGACACTAGTGACCTTTGTGAATTGTTGTAGGAGCTTGAGCTCGTGGAGATTGAACAATGAAGCGTTGTGGTTAAACGAAAGAACCGCGATGCCAGTGTTGGCAACAAGGGCTGCTAGCTCCTGGAACTATGTTATGATGCTGGGTTGCTCATTCTTAATGACCGAACACCTAGTGACGAATCAAGGGAGTTCACTCTTGATTATATTGTTGCCTCACCTATAATTTGGCAAACTGCTACACACCTCCAGGTGATAATATATGACACCTGCAAATGCGCGATTGGGGGAGACTCTGACCACAAGCCATTGCGCTTATGGTTGAGCGACGACTATACATCTGTTGAACCACAATATATAGTTATAACAAAAACATTCATGCCTAGGTTCACATATGATAAATGAAAAGTTGAAAAGTATTAGTTTGCCCTAATAATGAATCTTGGGAACTTGTGGGTTGCTAAGTTGATTGGGCATCTAGGGGCAGATGGGTTAACTGACCTACTACAACAATGCGTGGGTGGTGCAACGAAATTTACTTCTGGCAACAAGCCTTTGCGAAGGAGCTGCAGAAGAGAGAGTGTCGCAACCCTAGCTTTGGGCTCGCGACCAAGGCAAAGGGGTTACAAGGTTGCGGGCCAAGAGGAAGCCCAGGAATCAAGGCAAAGATGTCGCAAGGGTGTGGTTAGGAAGAAGCCTGGGAGTCAAGGCAAAGAGGTTGCAAGGGTGTGAGCCAAGAGGAAGGGCAAGTGCCAATTCAACACAACTATGTGTCATTCATTAATGTCATGCCTCTGGAATGAAATTCGGTTCAAGAAATTGTGATCGGTTTTGGTTGAGTGTAGTTCCAGAAATTGGAACCCCTTTTGGTTTGAGTGAAGCTCCACAGTCCAAGAAGCATGAAGCTTTGTAAACATCACTATATAAGGTTGGATAGTGTATCAAACAACCCGCAAGTTGTTTGTGATTGCTGGTTTGGCACTGAAAATTGAAAATACTTGAATTGGAACACCAATTCTCTATGAGAGTTATTATTCCATAGTGGCTGTTCAAATATTAAGTCCATAAAATATAGTGCCCGCAATGGAGTCATCTAGAAAATTTAAATAAGATTAGAAACTACAAAGCTAGAAATGTGAATTAGGTGGTGCAATTGAAGCTATGGATACTTCACGCCATCCTGAGTATGGATTCCAGAAGCACCCAAGCTGTTGAGATTGTGACAAAATATTTCTTCATCATAATTGGTCTTTATATCCTAAGAAAACAAGGGAACAAGTAGAAGATTACTGAGAAGTTCCACATCCCTGATCCTCTTTCTTAGCAAAGAGTGGTGCTTCTGAAGTGCATACATAGGCTTTGCACTCCACAAGAGTCTAGAGTCATGAACTCTTTCAATGCATGTGTATTTCATAGAGATTTAGTCCTCTGAACCTCCATAGAAATGCAATGCTCCAAAATGTAAATCCCTTTTGTCTAGCTCACAGAGGTTGGCCAGACTTTGCTACCCTTCACAATATCCATTACTTTGTCTAGCTCACAGAGGTTGGCCAAACACTGTCACCCTTCACAATATCAATTGCTTTGTCTAGCTCATGGAGGTGGGCCAGACTATGTCACCCTTACCAGCTATTCAAATAAAGTGTTTCTCTTGAAGGGATTGCTGAAATCAATGGTGACTCTGTTGGCACTTTCAATTGAATTCCCTTGAGATACTTCTTCAACATGTGGGTTGTTACCCAATTTCTCTTTGGAGTTGTATGTTTCAATAGTGGCCTTTAGACTAAACACTTTCCAAGGATCCTGAGACACCTGCAATCACGATTGGATTTGGAGAATTATGCATGGACATCATTGTGGTATTTAACCCTGCATCAGTTGCATTGGCTGCAATTATAAGGATATCTCCACAATTAACAACGTAACAGAGGTTGGACTTCAAGAAAAGCTTAGCACATCATTCTACAGATTCACAATGAAGAAACAAAGGAGAATTCATTAAACATCCAACTTGAACACAACTCAATGGTAGACATGCACAAGTTTGATACAAAACAATTGTCGCACAACTATTTGCTGAAATTTTGTTTACAATAAGGTATCTATCTTCAACTATAATTGCGAAATCCTCAGAAGCCTCTCCACTGTGTTCTGAAAGGGCTGAATTGCTAGATGATAGAGTTCCCAACATTGTTGAACTTCCCCACAATTTATCTGATGCTAAATGTGGAAACATACAATTGTAAAAGTTTTGTAGTGTCAATTATACAAGTAAGATCTTTAGAATCAAAATCCTCCTTCTCATGTATTCCAATCATGGGAAGCAAATTACAAGCCAACCTAGAGTTGTAATATCATGTATGTGGTCTAAGACAGTAAGTGCAACAATGCATGTAACACAAAGGTGCCAGTTGATGAACACAATTAGGTATTGTCGAAGCAACCAATTTTGTTACAAAAAATGGCATCAATTTCGTGGCATCTGATGAATGGTTTTGCAAGTGTCATGATATCAATTTTACATTGAAAGCCTTGTGGCCCCAAAGGTTTGGGTTTTTCCCTTAGTCCACTCTGCCTTAAGCTAAATTAGCAAATTCAAAGTTGATTGAAATAATGGGAGGGGAGGTAATGGAATAATTTTGTCAGAATAGTACATGATCTACGTCCCATCACCTTGAAAACTAACTGCATATGTGACTCAATAGTTTACAACCTCCAACATCTTAATTTTCCAAACTGTTGAAAGTTTGGTTAAAAAGCTTGACAAGAAATTCATGTAGTTGGAAAGCTTGTCTAACAACTGCATCCACCAGGAAGTCATTGGGGAAATGAGAGGAGGATTTGCATTGAACAAACTGCATATCTAAATGCATGAAGATAGGATAGAAGAGATAGAAGGATGTGAGATTTTAGTCAAGGGTGCTAGATTTTACTTAAGGTTCTTCAATTGGCAAATCAGAAATGTCATCATCCCCTTTCTGAAACATTCCAACACAACAACAAGCAAAACACTTGTGAGCATCCTGGTGACTGCAAAACCTTAACTAAACCCCTCTCTAACACATTGCAACCCTAAAACATGCAAACATTATTATTGAGCATCCCGCTCTGTCTCTAGATCCATAGTTGAACATACGAAGTGTGCAGGGCTCATGGTTCCAAGATTGGGGTCTGTACAAGAAGTCCGAGTGTTAACATGGGGATCACAACATTCAGAGTTTGCAATGTCAAGGGTTTAACTTGTTGCAATCACATATGATCCAGTTTGCCCTGTTTTTCAATGTGCAGATTTCAAGTTGGGATCGGTGGGGAGTGTATTTGGGTGCTCTGTTTTTGTGAAGGTTGTTTATGTGAAGAGTTTCCCATTTATCTGGCCCTCCTTTAGCTAGTGTGTATATTTGTCCAGTGCTAAGAGCATCATCTCCAGTGGTGCTAAGTATGTGATCCTGCAGAGTAAAATTGGATGAAAAAGGTCAAAATTTGATGGCTTGGGTCATTGCACAGTTTGTGGTGGCCCGTAAAAGGCCAACAACACTATGCAGTTGGGGAAAAGTGTGTAATAAACATGATGGAACTGGTGCACAGTGTTTCTGATTGGATGATCATGATGATTAGTCTAGGTGGTTTGCTATTACTTTTTCCAGCTTGGAATTTGCAAAAGTATTTAATTATTCAACAGACATGTGTTGAGCTGTCCTTGTTACTATGGTATCCATAAACCTATTAGAGACCAAGTCTTCTCAAAAGTGCTTGATTTTGCCTCTGGCTTGTTTTGTGCTTCAAGGACGAAAATTTCACAAATGGTTGTTTTTCCTAGATATGGGATGGATGGCTTGGATCATGGTGGGATTGACTATTTTGTTTTTACGACATATATATTTTAGCACTTTCAAAGGCAACTTCCAAAGCCATCTTTTTCAAAAAAACACGGTTCCTCTTTTCTTCATTGTGGGGAAGACAGACATATAAAAAATTGGATGAGAAAGAGGTAAGCTTGGTATGGACAAGTTGCTGATAGTAAAGCAAATACAAACATATACGACAGAAGTCTCCAATTTGAAGACCCATTAGACTTTTGGTGTCCCAAGCCTTTTTTTTAGCAAAAGTACAAAACGAAAAAAAATTATGGCTAAAAATAGGAAAAGGAAGAAATTATTGTTTCTTTTTTCTCTTCATTTATTGGGTGCTTTCTTTTTAGAATGATGATGATGATGAAAAAACCCTACCAAGAAACAAAAGTCATTGAAGACAATTCAAAGCGTTCTGTTGTGGATGAACTTTTGTTCATTAGACTACTCAAATTAAAAATCAGAAGCTTCTTTGCTAAAGTTCCCATTCTTATTAGTACCTTTAAGAGCACCGAATGCGGATGCATAATGTAAGAACTGAAGTCTCAAGAGTTCTTGTTTTGGTGCAAGGAATCAATCAGGTTCTCATAACATCATATGTAAGAACCAAAATCACAAGAGTTCTTGTTTTGGTGCAAGGAATCCATCGGGTTCTCATAACATCATGTAAGAACCAAAATCACAAGAGTTCTTGTTTTGGTGCAAGGAATCCATTGGGTTCTCATAACATCATGTAAGAACCAAATGTAGGTATTCAATTTGTAGGTTTAAATGTCTTCTGTAATAGTTGTTTCTTTCATGAGTTTATATTATCATTTGAGGCCCAAAGATACTTAATGCGAATGGGACAACCTTTTCACACACATGTTTGTTATATTGGAAATAACTAAATATTTTTTCAACTTATCACAATTATGGAGGTAGTTTTAGAATTTTCTTTTTAATGTTATGAATTTATTTTATTTTATTCAAAAATTTACACATTATGTTGACAAAGAAAACCAAATTGGATGAAGGCTCTTTTTAGAAAAAAAATTGAAAATGTTGCCATATGGATACAATGAGTTCCATTGGTTATAAAGACTAGGGAGGGTTTTGCAAAAGTTTTACTTTATTATCTAACCTTTAGTGAAATTTGGCTTCTTCATTCTAGATGATTGCCAATACACTTACTTGAAAACATGGAAAATAAAAGTTTCCTTGGAATAATTAACAATTTTAGAAATAATAACTTAACTATTTTACCTAATATACAATTTTTTACAATGTTTAAATTTTAAGTATAAATTGAATATTTTATAAAGTAACTATTAGTGAATCTTATTTTTTACCATAGAAAATCAATTATTTGATAAACACATGTTGAAGTTACCCTTGTATTACAATATATGAGATTTCAAAGAGAAAGGAAACATAAACATAAAGCACTTTATCTTGCTCCACATAATGTGATTATAAAAACTATATTACTTAGCAGGTTTTTTTTTTTATAAAAACGAAATTGTTAATTTTAGATTTTTGTAACTTGGTAAACAATATCAAATTTTCTATTGAATTTGAGCAAAACATTGTTAACACCCATTTGTTGGATCACCTAGTGAAACCAAACATTATTAATATTATTGTTGAAGCATCTAGTGATTCCCAAACTAAAGTTTCTTTTCAATTTTCCAAATTCTAAAATAGTCAATTGTTAAATTTGGACTTTTGAATGGTTTTGAATTGTCTAAATACACGATTTTAATAAAATTTTAATAATACTTCAATATTCATTTAATTATTGAATATTTTGAAATTGATTGATATTAATTATTGAGTAAATTTTCAGTATTTAATTGTTAAATGTTAAATATATTCAATTATGAAATCTGAAACATTTTATTAAATATCATTTGTTCAATAATTGATCAATATTCACATGAATCATTCAAATATGAAAATACTAAATAATGAAATTTTCAAAAAACATATTCAATACTTGATATGTCAAATATTGGAATAGTTCAAATTGTTTTTCAATAATTATTGATTGTAGGTCAAAACATTAGAAACCACACTGGTGCACTTGTCATCTATGTACTCATCATTCCATCTAAGCTTATAGTCATTGAAGAGGATGCAAAAAAACCAAATGTAAGTATTGCAAGGAATTTCTCAATAACTATTTTAACAATATTCAAGGTCTTGATGAAAACATATGTTAACTTGTTGGATGTGGGTATTGCACTTTAGGTTAATATTTCGGATGGTTCCATTTTGATTTTTGTCCATTTAATGCATAATGTACAGGTAGAAATATTGTAACCTTCTTGATGAAAATACATTCTAGCCTTCTACTTAATGAAAGATATGTATAACACAAAACATTCAGATTTGTGAATGTAATATCTAAATTTAGTGTACATAGCAAAATTAATAACCATTGTATTGGTAGGTTTAAATCCAAGATACCTGACCAAATGTAATACCTTAATTTAGGTGGAATCTTCATTGCAACAAATCAATATCAAAAACAAATTAACATACCCTCATTTGAATTATAATTTTTTTATTGATATTGCCACAAACTACATATATTACAATATCTACATGAAAATAATTATTAACTCATTACAAATTTCACCCAAGGGCAATACTCATCTGAAAATTAGTATAAAAGTTTTACCAAAATGTAAAGGTTTAGTCAAATTGAAAAGTTTTGTTAAGAGATAAAGGTTTAATTAGGGGTATAAAGGTTTTGTGGAAAGATAGTGTTTTAGCCAAGATGTAGAAAGATTTTCTCAAGAGGTAGTAGTTTAGTTAGAAAATATAGAAGTTGAGACAAATGCTATAGAAATTTTTGTTTAGAAGTAAAGATTTGAAAAATTATTTGTATAAAGAAAGAAGGGTTTAGCTAGGAAGAAATAAAGATTGTGCCAACAGGTAGAGGTTCAATAAAGAAGAGATTGGGGTTCATACAAATGGATGGCTTCAAAACAGGAAAATTGGGTGGTGCATTGGTGGGTGCTAGATTACTGCCTTTCTTCAGGCTTTATTTACCTTCTTGCATTCAGAAGTGACACTTTATGTATTTATTTATTTATTTCTCCAAAACCTTCTTAAATTCTCAATTTATTCCCACAACTTATTAAGAGATCAAATGTGAGATTGAAAGGTGGATTTGCAAGCACTAGAAGGTGGGAGTTAAGAGCATCTCCATGGGCATTCAGTATGTCACTCTAGATAATAAAATTAAATGTCTCAGTTTAATGTTTTTTTTTTCTTGGCAACCCCACGAATAAAACTGTGCCTAGAACTGCATATATGTGGGAACTATTAATAGCAAACTGCTTAGACGAATCATTGTGTTTCACCAATCAGAAATACTGAGCCATAGTCAAGTCCAATTGGAGGTGCATTACTGTGTGGTGCCTTTTACCAGCCACATCACGCTATAGAAATTTGCTGGGAACAAATAATTTCGTGAATTAAACTGACACATTTTGAGTTTTCAAGAATAAATTTTATTGTCTGGAATTGTAACTTGGTGTGTAACTTGATGTAATTACTTAATTACTTAGGTAATTGTTAAAAGAGGTAAGTTGAGTGGTCATGGTGCATTGACTTATGTCATGTGCATCATGTGACGTTGTTTCCTTGTGATTAAATGTGGAATCACATGGGGAACCATGTGATTTTATTTTGTTGTGATTTTGTTTCCTTTTGATTATTTGGGGAACCATGTGGTGCATAATTTTTAGAAAGTTTCTTGACTTGTTTCCTTTTGATTAGTATATAAAGGGGTGTTTGTGACCTTAAAAAACACCACCTCCCTTTGTAAAAAATTATGGTTTGAATACAAAGTTGTTATTGAAGTTTTAGTTTTTAAAAGACTTTTGATTTTGATTGTTTTTAGTGTTGATAGTGTGTAGTTCATGGTAGGAGAATGATGAAGTTCATTACCTATGCATAGACACATATTTTGGTGTTGATTGTGTGTGGTTTATGGTAAGAGAATGATAAGGCTAACTACCTATGCATAGACAAATTTTTTTGGTGTTGATAGTGTGTAGTTCATGGTACGAGAATGATGAGGCTCATTACCTATGCATAGACACATGTTTTGGTGTTTGATTGTGTGTAGTTTGTGATAGGAAAATGATAAGGCTCACTACCTATGCATAGACAAAAGGAGGGTGAGAAAGCAAATGTACAACCTAGAACATAGATCTTCATAGTTATATAATAAAATACATAATTTCGATCCTATACCTATTCGTGTCTTACAAAGTCACATACTCAACACTAGTGTAGATCCTCTAAAGTATTAATGAGGTTCATTGATTGAGATTGAATTCAAAATGGTTGAGGTTTAGATCATTTTGGAGGCCAATGAATACATGTAGTTAGAAAGGACCTATGATAGTTGAGAAGGAAGACCCGTTAGACTTTTCATGTGCCAAAGTTTTTTTTAGCACAAGTATGAAATGAACTCAAATAATTAATATAAATCACACAATGGGGAAGACCAACATATAAAATATTGGATATTTTACAGATGGTCAAGCAAATATAAACAAATAGGAAAGAAGGGACCCTGATTGAGAAGCGAGACCCACTAGACTTTTTGCAGCCCAAGTTGTTTTAACAAAAGGAAGAAATTCAACTAACCATTTCAACATATTTCACCCTCTAATGAACAAATCCATTCCTACTTCCAACATTTCACAAATAATTTCATTGGAAGGCTTGAAAACTTAATAGGGTTCTTGTTTTGACTGCAGGAAGAAGAAAACCCCATGTTAATAATGATGATAATTGTGAGGATCCCCAAAATTCCTTTTTGATGGGCATCTTTGAGTGGAAAAATCTAATCAAGCTTCGGACAATATCAAAACAGTTTCCCCACTACCCAGTGACCTAATCAAGGAAAGAAATGAGGTTTATGAGGCCCAATTTTAATGTTTCAGATTCATAACAACGCTAAAAATGATTCTGCTTGTTTATTTAACAACTAACTAAGTTCATCACCTATTTTTACCTAACCCAATATCCCCTTCCCAGAGTTGGGATTATTGAACTGTGTTTTATGAATTTTTGAAATGTGGGCTGTATAATACGTTCAATACGTGTATAATACTTTTGTTTGATACAGTGAACAAATGTAAGCTGTATTCACTGCTGGGGTCTTCTTGCGGGGCGGCGCTGTGAAGCCCAGGTTAAGCTGCCCAATGGAGCGAGCGCGCTTCGAGCAGGCACTGATATGGCTTCGGAGACGAGCAGCTGCCGCTCCGACGACCGCTGAGCAGTTTCTGCAAACTGCCTTCGCCGCTTTGGACCCGTCCGGGACATAAGGTTCGTGAAACTCGTCCCACACTGCGTCCTTCTTCGGACCCATGATGGACGATGGTGCAGGATGGTGCCGACTGCGGACTGACAATTCAATGCGGGCTGCGCAGTGCGCAGCCTGCAGCTAGCAGCTACAAGTTGTAGCCTACAACACGCGCAGTTGTATAGTTGTACACATGGCACGCTGTATTATACATACGTATCATACAGACGTTCTATACACACAGTTCTATAGTTGGGATACCTCTTAACACCCCTTCTGGAGAGTCGGGCCAAGGGCATCTCATCCTACTCTTTGGTATGCACCACATCCTCAATTTTTTGACTGGTTCTTGAACACAGTAGGTTGAAGATATTGTCACCAGCTATACTGTACTGTGACCAGACACGTTTGCCTTCTACTGGTAACGCTGCACTGACACAGCAATTGCTGTTATATGTCCCATCAGGGATAGTCAGAGTTTATATTATGTTTGTAGTAAGATGACAATGCACAGCTGAATCTTCAGGTACTTCATGAAGACTGTCTAGGGTTATTGGGCCTGGGGTAGTTGAAGCTTGGTTTCCATGGTACCTGCTGCTTAGTAGAGGGATGGTTTGCAGGAAGTAACAGCATTTTTGGACAATGCAAAGAAGGCCCGGAGGCTCAACAGTCATGTTTTCTCCTTGTTGCGGGCTCGGGCACCACACGAGGACAAGCTTGCATCCATGATCACCCAGAGTGGCTCAGTTGTGCATCGCATCAAGTACCCCATTACACCTTCTTTTTATGTAACTTTGGCTAAACAGTAGTAATATCAGTTAAACTATGCTTTTGAGTTCATTGGTTTTGTGATTTCCATATTTGGGAAATTGCTGCTGTTGCAGTAGGAAGCGTTTGACCATAAGATAGCTTCATTGAGGCATAGTTCCAAGGCTCACAGATGTAAACAGAGAGTTGGGATTCCTAGTAACAACTACATTTTCGGTAGACTTTTTAAGCAACCACCTCATTCTAGAGTTGTACCTTCTTGGGCTTGAGGCTTAACGTGTGAAGCCGACAGGTCCAATGAACCGGAAAAAACAATTGAAAAGGCCGCCCCTCGGGGCCCACACGTTTCCTGCCGCTACATGGCCCAGAAATTGAAGACTTAAATGAGATGTTGAGGAAGTTTCGTGTCTTGAGAAGAGTTCCACAGAACTTCAAAGCTTATACTTGAAGAATCACGCGTTCAAGATCATTCATTTCTCTGTCTGTGGTCTTCTTTTTCTCCCTATTGCCTTCCCTTTGGTAGCTAGTAATCAGAAGAAGAAGCTCAATCTTTTAGTTTCTAGGAAAGACTAGTCATCGTGCTTGCGAAAATTTGGAGAAATTATTACTGTTTTCTTTCAAGATAGTCTTTGTTTAAAGTTTTCATCTAAATTAGGTTGTTGTGAAATGTCGTCACCGAGTTTTAATCTCAACTTTGTCTTGTGAATTCCTGCATCTTTTCAAAAGGGTTTGTCATCAGCGGTTGGTTACGAAGAAGAAGATGGATAGGGACTCTGTAAACAAAGTGAATGGAGTCTACGAGAGACAGAGAGCTAGGCGCACTTGAAAGAAAGTTCACAAATTTTTTGCAAGGAAGAAGGAGCATCCCGTCGTCAGTACCCCAATCGGCACTCGTACAGGAACTACATAGCGGTGCCTCGCGAAAAAAGCAGAATGGTTGAGCGAAGAGTTCTTGTGGGATTGCATTTGGGCACCACTTACTCCTCCTTTGCCTACGCGCACGAATTCAAGCCCTCCCCCATCGTCACATTCTATGACTACTGGCCGGGAGAAGCGTTGAAGCGTGATGCAGCCGCCACGGCCATCTACTACAAACCAGGGGTTGGCACAGCGAATGGTGATCTTCGCTTCAGTAGTTGGGGATCCATGGCCTGGAAAGAATTTCAGAACGATCTGGCAGCAATGCGGAAGCCGCGGGAACAAGCTGCAACTAATGCGAATGTTGTGTCCTCACGCGACATGCCTGTAGTGGGATTCTATGTTACGCCGTTGAGGCACCACCTTTCGACCAGCGATGCGGGGCCTTCCTCTGGATCAGATCTTCCCCCGGGCCTGACTCTGAACCGCGTCATCTCCGACTACTTGCGAGCGATGGGGAACTTCATCCTGCGACATCTCCAGGTCCATTTCAGGTCGGACTTGTCGATGCAGGAGGTGCAGTGGTGTGTGACAGTTCCTTCGATCTGGAGTCACAATCCACGGCAGCAGATGAAATCATGCATGGTGGATGCCGGACTTGTGGTGGGTGGTTCAAATGGAATCAATGCGAGCACCCATCCTGTGATCATGGTTCTTGAAACTGATGCAGCCTCCTACAGTTCTTGCCAGAAGTTATCCCTCCAGCGGGGGCATAAGGTTTTGCTCGCTAACATCGGATTTGACACCACCGACGTGGTCGTCCAAGAGTGGGTCGGGTGTGAGGGCGCACATAACTTCAATGTTTTCAAACACTTGATGCACAGCTCTAGTGGCCTGGGGAGGATCCACATGGAGAAACAGATCATTAGGGATCACTGTCACAAATTTCCACATCTTCGCGAGGACCTTCTTCTGTTCCCTGAGATTGAGACTGGTTTGCTAAAGAATTGGGAGAGACGAACAGGGAGGTTCAAAGAATTGAGAGATTTCGAATTGGAGTATGACATGGACAACATTGTAGACCCCATAGTTCTAGCAAGTCTTGACTTCATTGCTGCCCAACTATCCCAAACAACTGGCATCCGAGTGATGGTGGTCGTAGGTCGTCTTGCAGGACTATCAGACCTCGAGAGCAGCATGAGAGACATATTTGGTGACAGGGTTGGGGAGATAGTCTTTGAAGACGCTAATGAAATTACCATGTCTGTGGCAGCAGTCAGGATTGCACAAGATTGCTTCCCTGGACACCATACAAAAACGTTTGACCTTGTAGTGGAGGGCATAGACAATGTGCTGATCCAGACCAGACAAATGGATAACCACAATTGGGCCAACAACAACTGTGTGAGAATAAACCAGGGGCAATGTAATCACTTGGCAAACAAACTGGCAGAGATGAAGGACTGGCTCTTACAAGAACACCAGAATTCGGAGATCATATTGACATGGGCTATGCATAGAGTTCTTCTGCATCTGCTAAGAGTGGTCAAAAGGGCTGATTTACTTGTACGGGAGTGTTGCAAGAGTAAGGACTGGGGTAAAGCAGCAGTTTTGCAAGCCGGCAATGAAGAGGCTTTTGTTGCAATTCTCCATGATTTGAAGTGGTGGTGTACACACTTTCTAAATCTCACCATCTTGTCTGGGTTGAACTCCAGCAAGCAAATTCAATCTCTAGGAGATGTGGACAAACTCAACCAGTTTGAGCAAGATCGAATCCTTGCAAGAAGGGCGGCCTTGGACAGAGAAGAACTCGTGGCAAACTTGATGCAATTCAAGAGGCATGATAAAAGTGATGTCATGGTAGATCATTTGTTAGACAGGTATTCTCAGCAGGCCAGTGACCAGAGTACTAAGGTAGAGTACCCCCTGCTTCTGTGGAACACACAGGATGACAACACTCCTCTGATTTCAGAGGATCTTTTGGGACGTGGTGCTTATGGGGTGGTCTTCAAATCAACCTGGTTAGGATGGAACTGTGCCAAAAAAGTCTTCATGGGTGCTGAAAATGTCAGCTTCAAGAAAGAGGCAGATATATTGGCAGCCCTCAAGCACCCCAACATCATACAACTATTTTGTTGCACAACTGATCCAAAGTCATGCTCCTTGGTGATGGAACTCATGTCCACAGACCTTCGCAAGTTGATGGATGACAAAATGAAAGACCCAAAGCATGTGGTGCCATTCTCCTTGCCAGTAGCAGTGGACATCATGCTTCAGGTGGGAAGGGGCTTGAAGTACATGCATGAACAGCGAGTGGGCCACCGGGATATAAAATCATCTAACATTCTCGTGAACCCCACATCAGTTCCAGAGTTGGTTGACATGGGTTACATCGATGTTAAAGTGGCAGACTTTGGATTGGCCAAGGCGAAACTAATGAGCTCGACAGCCAGCAACCAGACGAAGGATATTGGAACAACACCATACAGGGCACCTGAGCTCTACACCCAGGTATCTCACAAATGTTTTGTCAATGATGATTTGTAGGTAGAAGAATGAACCTAGGCAAGTGTTGAATTTCATCTACCTCACTTGTATCCCCTGGCATCACACTAAATTTTTTCACTAATGGTGGGTGCCCTACACAGAAAGAGGAGGAGATCACAAAGGAAAACTATCCACTCAAAGCGGATGTATACAGTTATGGAATTACCTGTGCAGAGATTCTCACAGGGAAGATTCCATTTCCACATACTGAATACAAGAGGACTGAACTCTTGCAAGTAATTAGGCAAGGAGAAAGACCACCTCTACCAGTTAATTGCCCGACTCTCCTGGAAAATCTGATAACCAGATGCTGGGATACAGATCTGTGTAAGCGACCTGGCTTCTTACAAGTGTGCAATGAGCTTTTGGACTTCCAAAGGTCAAATATGATGATCTGAGTCCTGACTACACAGGGCACCATTCTAACCCTGGAACAAGACCAACCATAATTAGAAGCTATTTTCAATGCTTCAAAACGTTTGAACCAGAACCTTTCAATATTCCTTGTGGACATTGTGCTCATGCAGTCAGTTATTTTAGGTGTCAACATTTAAACATATATGTTTTCCTCACAATCCATGGTTGTGCCCAGATCTCCAAATTGGTCGCAGAGAGCTGATCCAGTGGAGCTAGCTATATCTGCACGGGGCCACTTCCTGTATGCAAGTGTCCATACATGGTCCATCTATTGGTGTGTAAGGGGCTCATATGCATTTGCTCCTAAAGCACATTATGATATTGTAGTTAGGCTTTTCTTTCTTTCCTGGATATCAATCCATTCTTTGGACTCATCCGATTTGTAATTGCATGCTTCGGTGATTTGGAAGAAAAATAAAATGCATACTTTAACACAAAGTGCTGCAGGTGGGCCTTCAGGAATTGTTGATTACGTAAGATATACCTTACTCAGTTCTCCTTTTGCACCTGTTTGCTACAGGTTGAACCTCCATCTCAAAAGTTTTTGTTGGCTCTGGCCAGTGGGAGAGATCTCACATCCATGTAAGATTTGGGGTGCAAATTTGGGTTTAGGGTTCATCATATCTCATGATTTTGTTTAAAAGCTGTCATAAATGGCAGAGCCAATATGTGATCAGCCATTTGTTTATGCAGATTTGATTTGTGAGGCGAGATTGATTTCCACCACTGATTTCAAAATCTGATTGTAGACTCAATGGTTATGTACTATATATATATGAACCTTCCAGTTTGAGACCTCATCAAAAGATCCCAAGGCTCATTGGGTGTGCTGGTTATAAGATTTGGGGCAGAAATTTGGGCTTAGGGATCATCATCGCTCATGATTTTGTTGAAAGCCTGCTAAAAACAGCAGAACCAACATGCAATCAGCCCCATGCACATTGATTTGTGAGGTGAGATTTATTTCCTCAGCTGTTTGCAAACTCTGATTGTAGACTCAATGGTTGCATATGGATACATTGATAGGTTCAAGTTGGAAACCTCTTCAAAAGATGCCAAAGCCCATTTGGGTGTGCTTTAAAAGGAAAAACTAAAATATCAGGAAGCTTACCTACACATGCTTGTTACTGCTGGAATGAGGATATTATTGTCTCTCTTATTAGCAATGTTCAATGTGTGGTCCAAAGACCGTTAATGAATTGTTTCAAGAATACAATATTTTTTGTTCTTCAAATTATGTACTCTAAAACTGTAGAACAAATTCTTCTAATGCCCAGATTGGTAGCGAGGAAAGAATTGTTTTCGTGATAACTCATTACATGGTAATTATTTAATTCTATAGTTCCATTTTATGCACACATTCAATGGTGCGTGTAACTCTAGTAATCAGCAAAATTTAGAATTGAGTAGGAGCATGAGATGATTAAATCATGAAAAGTTACATATATTACTGCCTTTCCTTTGAAGCAAAGAGATTGGTGGCTAGTCTTTCAACATGATACTCAGTATGAGTGTTTCTGGGATGACTTCAGATTTTCAGTGAGTGGCTATATAGTACACCTAAGCAAAGACAAATTCTGCACATCTGGGTAGGTCTGAAAGTTTCACTTCAGCAGAGTTTTGGTGGACTAGATGTTAACTGGCTGTCTGTAATTTTTTTGGTTGAAGGAAACTTAGTGACAAAGCCATTCTTTTAGCATTGGGTGGTGACATTTACAATACACTTTTTCATTACATGGCCAAATAACAAACATGCTCAGTAGTTCCTAGCAAATGAGCTTCCAATCAGATCAGAACTTGGTAAAAAAAAATCTCTCTGACATGACCTTGCTACAGAGTTCTTGTCCAATGAATGTACTATAAATAAAGAAGCAAAAAACAAAACCCAAAGTAGATGAAAAACAACAGGATATACTAGGTTATGACTAATGACCTCAGAAGGGAAGGGAGAAGCAGGATGATTCAGCAGTAAAGGTATGATTTAGACTCAAATTTGATAGTAACATCTATGAACAAAGATTAAAAACTAGTTTGAATCACATGACAAGAATAAAATCAAATGTAAGTGAATGTAAAGCCTGATAGGAAGATAGGGGAACAAAGAGAGCTGAATTGTGTGTGGATGAGGCCTTTTATGAATAGAAAATTAGAAAAAGATTACCTGCTATACAGAAGTACCTGAGGCAGGTTCAACACTAATTGTGTTGTTTTCAGAAAAGTTGAAATTTTCAAAAGAAATAAAATTTCAAAGAACAATTTGACGAAAATAAGGATCTTTTGGGATATTCTTTTCGACACAGAATCATTCAACTAAAATTATTATTTGACAATGAAATGTTGAACTTGCCATGGTACTACATTAGATTGTGTTCATTTGTCATACAACCATGCCATGTTGCTGAGCAAGAATGTTATCATACAAAATAGTGCCCTGTAGCCAATCTATTAATTTAAGAGGCAAACAATAAGGAAGCTTTGAACCTTTTCTTTGTCTTCTGCCAATTGTCCTAAGCTACTACAGCATAGGGGAAAATAAAAAATTACCAAGGTTGTTCTCCAAATATGTTGCACAACCACAACCAATTTGAGATGATCATTTAGTTTGTTTTATTAGTTTTGAGTTCATGACTGAAAGTGTTGAAAATGTCTGCTCATCCTTCATGCTGCTAAGAACCTGCATAGTTGCATTTTGAGCCACAAGTTGAACTCAAGGAATGAGTGCTATAAAAACCAGAAGGGTGTCAACAGAATTGTGTAGTTATACAAATAACCACAAGATGTCGAGCAAATGAAATGTGAAGATGAGATCTTTGGTGAACAGAATGTGTACTCTTTGGGTACATGACTTGTATACTGGTAACATGTAGATTCACTACTCAGAACCCAGTAGCCGCACCTACATACTCAGCACTTACATGGATCTACTTACGTAGTACTCACTTATTATGTTACCTCTCTACCCTCCCACAGGATTTATTCTGTATTAAATAGGTTATCAAGTTGAAACCCGATGTCAATTTAATTGGTAATTCATCCACAAAATAGTCTGGACTCATGGCCTTTTTCTGACTGGTGAAATATCAGCAAAAAGTGAATTTAGAAAATTTAAAAATTTGAAGATGAAGTAATTTTTGAGGTTTTCTAAAACTAAAAATGAAGAAATAATAATAAAAAACTCACCAGACTTCTATATTTGGTTTTTAGTGTTTAGCCCAGAATATAAAAGGATCATTAAAGAATTGTAGTTCATGTGTGGTTTATAGCCAGAATTGGTTAAGTCTTCCTAGAGATGATCAGAATTTTTGTTACTACTTCAGACGGATGATCACCACTCTGGCTGCAAACAAAAATTGTTGAAAGAAGCTCGACTTCCCACAGGCTTCCAATGGATGTTGCATTAGTGGCTGTTTGTTCATTCCGGCCGTTTATATATCTTTCTATGATTTGATAATGGATACTCCAGCTTGACTTCAGTAAGTACCAGTGATTTTATTTTGTTTTTGTTTTGGTTGAGTTTATGAAAAAGATTTGGTAGCATTATTTCAGGAGGCGACACTATATGATGCTGTAGTTCCTAGATTTAGGGTGTTCATCAGGTTCTTTATTTTCAGTAGATTTGTGATGTAGCTGAAATGGCCATGATCCATAAGACAAGTTAGCCAAATCTGGCAATTAAAAAATAAAATAGTAGAAACATTAGCCTTCTGTATTTCTGGCTACCTCCGAAGATGAGACCTGATGTGAACTTGTTTGGGGTCCAGCCACAACATGGCCATGATAGGCTTCCAATGGATGCTGTAAAAGTGGCAGTTGGTTCACTCTGGTGCTTTAAATATCCTTGGATTGGATAAATGAGTGTACAATTTGACTTGAGTAAAGACCAGTGAAACAGGGTGTTTTTTTTTCATTTTCTTGTTAGCGAAATTTTGGGCAAATTTAACAAAAAATGTCAAATTTAGTCAAACTTAGACTAGAAAAACAAAATTTTCCCAATTTCTTGGTGAAACTATTATGGTTTGGTTGAGTTAATGGGAACAGTTTCACAGCATTCAGTGTCAGCAGATCACACATTACATGATGCTGTAATTCTTTGATTTTAGAATGCTTTGCTTATAAAGTCCTTCATGTGCAGACTGCACATTGTTAGGAAATGCAGCAAACATAGTTTTGGTGATCACTCACTAATGAGCTGGCCACAATAGCCATTGCAGCTGCATGAATGAGTGATCGTCAAAACTATGTTCACCAAATTACCAAGTGGACACCCCTGACAGCAAACCACCAGCAATTACCTCGGCATTGGTCAATGAACAGTCAATCCAGCTGTTATCAGGGCAAGAACTAGCGACTGGTAAAGTGAGTGTGAAGCTGGATTAGAGTGAATACCTGGAAAAGAGACTCTTGGTCCTTGCATTCTTAACACTTGTTACTACTCACCCTCTTCCCACACATTGCACCAGCTTAATGGCAGTATGAGGTTTCACCTACACAGCAATTGGGTGCTGGTTGGCTGTTGCATTTAGAAAAAACATCCAATCAGGTTAGGAAACTTGTCTCAGTCCTTCAGAAGGATTTTAGTTTAGCCCCTTCTGGGTTGTGGCGTACCCCATGGGTGCTGCATCTAAAGCTGGGCCACCATTCAGATTTCTAACTCCTAATTTAAAACTAAGATCAAAATTACAGCTTATTGCCAGATGAACCTAATTCACTTGAACCTAATGGCTGGGGTTTCTTTTGATCACCAATCCAAAGAGACCCCAGCCATGAAGAGCTCTGGAAAAATGGGCAAGAGCCCAGAATTTCCTGTCTTTTTAAGGGCCAAGTGAAACAACCCAGCAGTGCACTATATGGACAGTAGTAGAGTATGGTCAATCCCTTTTGAATCTCAGAGCTCCCATCCCTCACTTTGAAATTTCCAAAGCTCAAAAAAGAAGACGGCAACCCAAAACAATTAGGAGATTTATCAAACAAGATATCTAAAGACTAGACTTCAAGATCCCTGCAGTCTGCTAAAGCTAGGTTATTTCAGCATAATCAACCTAACAATTGCTTGTTGAAGCACTCTGCCAGTATCACAACAAAGAGGAAGAATAAAGCTTGTTTTCATTCTCTAAAATCGCTCCAGGTAACATTCCCAAACAATTATTCTATAACAAACAACACAAGTAATGTGCCATAACTTGTTTTTTAGTATGAGGAGGTTGGAAGGTTGAAAATGCATATAGAAATATTGAGGTTTGTGCACCCCTTGGTAAAATTAGAGAAGTAAAATCAGAAACTCAAAATTCTGGGTAAAAGCTAGTTGCACTTTGTGTGTTCTTTTGCAAAGGCCACATGGTTAAGGCATGCAACATTTAAGTGTTAGTTCGCTATGGCAACCCTTCAAAACAATTCAAGGCACCAGTTTGAACAATCTCAGTGATCACAATTTTTTTCTTCGCACAGATTAAGACCATCCTATATTGTCCTCACAACGCAGTCCTCTGCAATTCTTGGAAAACACCAAGCAGAAAATGTGAATTAAGTGGTGCAATAGAATCAATGACTACTTTTCTGCTTCCTGAGTGTGGATTTGGGAAGCACCGAACTTGTGGAGATTGTGACAAA
This sequence comes from Sphagnum contortum, assembly GCA_963920785.1. Classification (NCBI taxonomy): domain Eukaryota; kingdom Viridiplantae; phylum Streptophyta; class Sphagnopsida; order Sphagnales; family Sphagnaceae; genus Sphagnum; species Sphagnum contortum. Next base: position 6,018,149 of record OY987290.1, on the reverse strand, counting down.
TTACTTCTTCATCATGATCAGTCTTCATAACCTAAGAAAACAAGGGAACAGGAAGAAGATTACAAAAAACTTCCAAATCCCTGATCCTCTTTCTTAGGATAGGTTTTTTGCAGGGAGGCTCCCAAAGTGCACAGGGCTTTGCACTCCAAAAGAGTGCAGATTCAAGGCATGAAACTGTTGCAGTCAATGTATTTCCTAGAGAAACAGTCGTCCAGGATCCTGTAGAGAGATGAAATACTCCACAACATCAATTGCCTTGTCTAGTTCATAGAGGTTGGCAAGACTATGTCACCCTTCACAATATCGAATTGCTTTGTTGAGCTCATGGAGGTTGGCCAAACTATGTCAGGCTTGCCAGCTGTTCAAACAAAGAGCTTCTCTTTAAGGGGCTGGAGGTGAAATGGAAGGTGATGCAGGCACATTCAATTGAATTCCATCAAGGAAGCCACAGTCTCACCACTTTACATGTGGTTTCTTACCCAATTGCTCTTGGAGTTTTGTGTTCAAGTGGTGGTCTTTAGACTAAGCAACTCTTCAAGGATCCTGAAACACTCACAATCACTTTATGATTTTGTGTGGAATTTAAACTGTGCATCAGTTGCTTGGGTTGTAATCATAATCATATATCTCCACAATTAACAAACAATGGAAGTTGCACTTCACGATTTATAGCTGAGCAGCATGTGATTCTACAGATTTACAACCTTCTCATTAAATATTACCCTAGAACTCTAGAACATTTTCTTTTCATGCCCAAAATTTGGAGTGAGGAAAAGAAGTAGTATTGTGATAGGGTTTTTATTTCAATTTGTTGATATTGAAAATTTGGCAAACTTTTGCCAACAAAATAGCATGATCATGATATGATTATGGTAGCAAATTTATGATCTGATTATGATATTATGGTAATTAAGTCACTCTACTACATAATCAGCAAAGGGTAATTTATACCCTATTTCGTGACAAATTTTGGTTATCCTTTTAATTGTCCTACTGAACTTGGTAAATATTTTACACTTACCCTATGTTACTCTAGTAGGGTAGTATATATTTGAGGCTAACACTTGCCCTAGCAAGTGTAATTTTTTTGAATATGGTAAAAAAGGGTATACATCAAATTGTTACATAGCATATATGCACTCCCATATTTTGAAATTCATGTGATTATCATGGATTTTTTGGAATTATGGTGACTAAGTATGAAATATATTTGCTTGGGCTATTTATATTTTTCATTACTCTAATTACTTTGAAAAACATTCTTACCATATTCTTTTCACACCCATTCACATTGTATTACATATGTCATTATAAGAATGCTTCAAATGTACTTTTAAGGCTATTGATTAGTTTACTCTAATTTTTTCATTTTTTCAATTGGATGTTAGATCTATGAAGAGTTTCCTTTTTATATGCCCCTGTAGATTTGTCTAGTGCTAACCAAACTATAGTTTGTTTTCCATATCTAGCAACTCATTTCACCCTTCTTAATTTACCATAATATTTTGGTAGGTTAAATAGTAATTATATTATTCAGAGGAATGTTAATTTTTAAAAAAAGAACCGATTTTGTTTCAAAGATTTAAATTTTGTGAAGGGAAAATGAAAAAACTTTTGGAATATTCTTTTTGACATGGAATTGACAAAACTGATTAATTATTTGACCGACATGTGTTGAAGTTGCCCTTGGTCCAATTGTTTTGGTAATACTTGTTAAAGGCCAACTAAGCTTGGATCAATGGTGGGATTTAGGCCCGCCGTAAACTAGGAGTCAGGCCAGAAAATTTTGAGGACAATGATGGAAATTTTGAGCATTTTCTGATTTGTTGTTTGCACCCAAGTTATTCATAACATATTATTTGATTGGGGTCAATGAGTTTGTGTGTAAAGCCAATAAGTAGGAATTGAGGCTTCAACCTTTTACAATGTGCTTTCATTCTTTCTTTGTTGGGATCGATCTTTCTCTCAATCTTTGATCTCTGAAATTGTAAAAATCAAAACCACCATAGATGGCAAGACATAAGATTCTTGTAACTGTTGTGTTTTTCATGACCATATTTGGAATAGAAAAAATAAAAACCCCCTCCATCATTCACAAACTCAGTAAGAAGAAAGGAAAATGAAGAGAGATGATATGAAGAAAGAGAAGATATAAGGTTTGGTTTAGCTTTACTTATATCCTGCAATGTGAATTTTATCAAAACAATAATATTTTATTGTAACAACATTGACCTCAAGGGTTGCAAATTGGCCTCCCAAGTTGATAGGTATCTTTATTTGCCTTGTGGCCAAGTGAGGGCCACGATGTGGTACATTAAAAGAAATGTTTTTTATTTGAGCCCTTGACTCCCGTGTAAAGTTGGTTTTAATTATATGACATATATTTCAACACTTTCTAAGGCAACTTACGGCAACTTCTGAAGCCATAGTTTTCAAAGCACACGCATTTTCTTTTCTTTCTTGTGGGGAAGACTAACATATAAAATATTGGATAGGAAAGAATAAAGGAAAAGAGATGCTATCTCATTTAGTGGGATGGGATATATTCCATGGCTTAAAGCATGGGGTGTAAAATAATCTTATTTTCTTGGCTTGAAATGCCACTTCCCCGTTCATTTTTCTTTCAGATTTAAGAGCCTCCCTCTCTATGCAAAAATGACTAGATTGATATTTTATGGCTTTGTTATCTATCTATGAAGGAAGATAATTTGTTTGTTCTGTTTGTTTGTTGCATCAAGATTTTTCAAATCACATCTCTTATTACCCTTTTGATATCATTGGAAGGCTCTCAATGAGTAAGGATGCATTGAGTTGATTTCATAATGTTTTGACATAAAATGGAGAAGTTATTGAATATTGAACAAATTTTTGCTCAAAATTCATTCGAATCAAAACTAAAAATTATAGGAAAATGTGGGTGCACTTTTGGTATTCTTGGAAAGCCCTTAGTAAGTAGGATTGAGTGAAGGTGATTTTTTTTAAGACCTTAGGTGTTTGAGTAATTTTTTATCATTGAAAGTTTTATCAAATAACAAAACTTGTTTTGGAATAAAAATTAGATGAGTAACATGTTCACACTTGGGTCAACTATATAACTACATTACTACCCACTAATAATTGGTCCCTCTTGAATGATTTCATTACAACATTAGTTAAAGTTTATATCTAGTGCAATAAGTTGGGCTAGCATAACCTTCTTTAGGGCCAACGTGAACCAGCAGCTATTGCACCAATTATTGTTATGGCCATAGGATGATGTTGTGCTTATTCATCTAGCTCTTGACCTTGAATTAACCAACATTGTATCAAAATAAGATTTTCTGGGTTGTTGAACTTTAACCTTTATTTTTTTGGATCAACCATGACCTCCATACTACCCTTTCACATAGCTGCCTTACTCATGTACATCTTGGCCATACTTGGCTAAAACGTTTTTAATCTAAAGTAAACTTTTATTTTATCTTGGTTAAATTTTTTTCATCTAAAGTAAACTTTTATTTTATCTTGGTTAAATTTTTTTCATCTAAAGTAAACTTTTATTTTATCTTGGTTAAATTTTTTTCATCTAAAGTAAAATTTTATTTTATCTTGGTTAAATTTTTTTCATCTAAAATAAACTTTTATTTTATCTTGGTTAAAATTATCATTTGAGTTCATACTAGTTGTGATTGAGTTTACATCCAAATCAAGGTGTTATTGCATTTTGTTAAGTAGCTTCAACTGAAGCCTACCTACCAATATAATGGCTATTAATTTTGGAATGTAGCCCAAATGTAGGTATCAAATTTTTGGTTTTGAATGCCTTATGTAATACTTGTTTTTTTTGTGAGTTTATATTATCATTTGAGACCTAAAGATAGTTAATACGAATGGGACAACATTTTTACATACATGCTTATAATATTGGAAAAAACTGAATATTTTGTCACTTTATCATAGTTATGGAGGTAATGTTAGAATAGTTTTTTCAAAATGTTATGAATGTTCTTTTTGTTGCAAACTTTTGCACTATGGTGACAAAGAATACCCAATGTGAATTGGATGAAGGTTTTTATTAGGAAAACAAAATGCAAAAGTTGCCATATTAAGACAATGAATTCATATTGTTTAAAAAAAAAAAGGAGGATTCGCAAAACTTTTACTTTATTATCTGACCTTTAGTTAAATTTGGCTTCTTCTTCTAGATGATTGCCAATATACTTACTTGAAAAAATGGGAAATAAAGTTCCCTTGTAATAATTAACAATTTTAGTAATCATGAATTAACTATTTTACTTAATATACATTTTTTACAATTTTTTATAAATTGAATATTTAAAAAAGTAACTATTAGTGATTTTTTTCTTATAACACAAATTTCTAGTAGCATGGTCATATTGTAGTACCTTGGTACTTTTAACACCAATTATATTATTTTAAGATATGTTGTAAATTTCAAAAACAATTTCCAAAAAAAAATTTTGGTAGGAAATTAATGAATCTTTCAATATATTTTGAGAATATTTGATTTTTGACCAAATTAATCAATTATTTGACAAACGCATGGTGAATCTACCCTTGTATTACAATATACGAGATTTCAAAAAGCAAGGAAACATAGCCATGCATATGTAATAAACCAAAAACACTTTATTCTGCTCCACATGATGTGAATATAAAATTATATTAATTAGTAGGTATTTAACTAATTTTGGACTAAACTTTTAATTCTAGATTTTTTTAACTTGGTGATCAATATTAAATTTTCAATTGAATTTGAGCAAAACATTGTTAACATCCATTTTTTAGATCATCTAGTGAGACAAAACACTATTAGTATTATTGGTGAAACATCTAATGATTTCCAAACAAAATTTTCCTTTCAAGTTTCCAATGTCTAAAATGGTCAATTGTTAAATTTGAACTTTTGAAAGTTTGAAATTATCTCGATACATTATTTACATATCTAAGAAAATTTCAATAATATTTCAATATTCATTTAATTATTCAATACTTAAATTGAATGATATTAATTATTGAGTAGATTTCAGTTTTTAATTGTTGAATTTTCAATATGTTCCATTATAAAACCTGAAACATATTATTAAATATTCATTTGTTCAATAATTGATCAATATTCACATGAATCATTGAATTATCAAAATACCAAGTTATGAGATTTTTCAAAAAAAATTATTCCATACCTGATATGTTGAATATTGGAATAGTTCAAATTGTTATTTGATAATTATTGATTGTAGGTCAAAACATTATAAACCACCTTGGTGCACTAGTCATCTGCGTATTCATCATTCCATCTAAGTTTTGTCAAAATATAGTGCTTTAGCCAAGATGTAAAGAGATTTTGTGGAGAAGTAAAGATTTATTCAAGAAATAAAAAGGTTCTTGTTTAAGAGAGAAAGGTTTAGCTAGGAAACAAATAGAGATTGTGTCGATAGGTAGAGGTTTAACCAAGAAAAGATAAATTATTTTTCATGAATTAAAATTTTAACCAAGAAAAGATAGAAGCGTTACTGAGCGATAACAAATTTACCATTAAAAAGTAAGTTTTGCTTGGTGAAATAAGTTTAACTAGGAAAAAAATAAAAATTTGACAAGAGATATAGGTTTAGCCCAAAAATATATAATTTTTTTACCAAGCCTTAGAGGTTTAGCAAAGTAGAGAGGTTTTGTTGACCTTTCCTACCACGGCAAGGATATTGTATTTATATTCATTTTAGAGTATAGTAGCTTAATGGATTTTGGCCGCTAGGTAGTAGGTGTATTTTTATATGCAGATTTTTGAAAGATGATATTTTGGCTTGTGTTGAAACTTGAGATTAGTTATAATAGAGTTATAATAATATCTTGAAGGATTTTGGTTTCTTTTAGAGGATTTTTTGAAGGTTGTATTTTTGCATGGTGAAATATTTGAGTTTCCATAGTTCGTCTTTTGCATTAAGCTACTTTTCAATGTAACTTACAAGGCCACACTTTGACATAGCCCTTGTTTAGATAGTTAGATATAGATAGGTCACAAGGATGAGTGAAAGAAATGGGAAAAAACAAACCCGGACACTAGGGCAGCAAAAGAAAGGGGAATTAAAATGGCAAGGGACCAGCGAAGGGAAGCAAAAAAGAAAAAATGGATGGCCTCAACATAGGAAAATTGGGCGGTGGGTTAGGGGGTGCTCGATCACTCCTGCCCTTCTTCAGGCTTTATTTACCTTCTTGGATCAGAAGTGACACTTTATTTCTTTCTTTCTTTGTTTCTCCAAAAAAGTGCTGGCTCCACTTCCAGAAGCTGCTGTTTCAGTTGGAAAAAAAAACCCAAATTGATGTCGGACGTTGAAATGGAAAAATCCAAAACAATCAGCTATTGGGCCCCTAATTGGAGATCAGCAATCAAACAATCCAATTCATGTACAATATTTTTGTTTCTAAAACATCATTGAAACCTGCAAAGTGTATTGCAAGAGAACTCAAAAAGAAGAAGAAAATGGAAAAGGACCAAAGAACCTTCTTAAATTCTCATTTTATTGCCACAACTTATTAACAGATCAAATGTGTGATTGAAAGGTGGATTTGCAACGACTAGAAGTTGGGTTTAAGTATTAAAGAGTTCACCAGTTGAGCTCACCATGACAAACATGCAATACAAAATGCCTGAGGTTTAGATGATTTTGGAGGCCAATCACTTCATGTAGCTATAAAGGACCTATGATAATTGAGAAGGAAGATCCATTAGAGTTTTCATGTGCCAAAGTTTTTTTTATCACAACTATGAAATGAACTCAACACATTAATATGAATCACACAATGCGGAATACCAATGTATAAAATATTGGATATTTTCAGATGGTCAAGCAAATATAAACAAATAGGAAAGAAGGGATGCCGACGGAGAAGGCGGACCCATTAATCTTTTCGCAAGTAAAGTTGTTTTTAGCAAGAGTAGAAAATGAAGCCATCAACTAACAATTTCAACTTATTTCCAACCTCTAATGAACAATTGCATCCCCTATCTCCAATATTTTTACGATTAACTGTAATGGAAAACTTAAGTGTTAGAGTTCTTGTCTTGACTGCAGGAAGAAGAAAACCCCATGGTCATATAATGATGATATCATATTGGGACTCTTATTAGTTGATTGTGAGCATCACAAAAGTTCAATATTTTTGCCCTTTTGATGGGCATCTTTACTGGAAAAATTTAATCAAGCTTCTGACAGTCCCAAAATAGTTTCGCCACTACCCAGTGAACTAATCAATGAAAGAAATGAGGTTTATCAACCCCCATTTTAATGTTTCAGATTCATAACAACACCAAAAGGATTCTGCTTGTTTATTTAACAACTAACTAAGTTCATCACCCATTTTTACCTAACCCGATATCCCCTTCCCAGAGTTGGGATACCTCTTAACACCCCTTCGTCCGATAGTTGGGATAGCTATTAACAACTATGTTGTCGGTATACTTTAAAGCAACTAACTCATTCTAGGGTCGTAGCTTCTTGGACTTGAGGCTTAATGTGTGCAGTGAATACGTGCAATGAACTGGAAAAAACAATTGAAAAGGCCGCCCCTCGGGGCCCACACGGTTCCTGCCGCAACATGGCCCAGAAATTCAAGACTTAAATGACATGTTGAGGAAGTTCTGTGTCTTGAGAAGAGTTCCACAGAACTTCAAAGCTTATACTTGAAGAATCACGCCTACAAGATCATTCATTTCTCTGTCCGTGCTCTTCTTTGTCTCCCTATTGCCTTCTCTTCGCTAGCTAGAAATCAAAAGAAGAAGTTGAATCTTTTATACTTGAAGAATCACAAGTACAAGATCATTTATTTCTCTGTCCGTGGTCCTCTTTCTCTCCCTATTGCCTTCTCTTTGGTAGCTAGTAATCAGAAGAAGAAGCTGAAATTTTCGATTTTAGGAAAGCCTAGTCATCGTGCTTGCGAAAATTTGGAGAAATTATTAGTCTTTTCTTTAAAGATAGTCTTTGTTAAACGTTTTCATCTAAATTAGGTTGTGAAATGTCGTCCCCGAGTTTTAATCTCAACTTTGTCTTGTGAATTCCTGCATCTTTTCAAAAGGGTTTATCATCAGCGGTTGGTTACGAAGAAGAAGGTGGGTGAATAGGGGACCTTGTAAACAAAGTGAATGGACTCTAAGAGAGACATAGAGCTAGGCACACTTGGAAAAATGTTCACGTTTTTTTTGCGAGGAAAGAGGAGCATCCCGTCGTCAGTACCCCAATCAGCACCCCTTCAGCAACTACCTAGCCGTGCCGCGGGAAGAAAGCCGGAAGTGATTGAGCCTAGACTTCTTGTGGGATTGCATTTGGGTACCACTTACTCCTCCTATGCCTACGCGCACGAATTCAAGTCCTCCCCTATCTTCACATGCTATGACTGGCCGGGAGAAGAGTTGAACCGTCACGCAACCCCCACGGCCATCTACTACAAACCAGAGGTTGGCAAAGCGAATGGTGATCTTTGCTTCAGTAGTTGGGGATACATGGCCTGGACGGAATTTGAGAAGGATCTGGCAGAAATGCCGAACCTGCGGGAACAAGCTGCACCTAATGTAAATGTTCTGTCCTCACGCGACATGCCTGTAGTGGGATTCTACGTTAAGCCGCTGAGGCACCATCTTTCGACCAGCGATGCGGGGCCTTCATCTGCATCAGATCTTCCCCCGGGCCTGACTCTGAACCGCGTCATCTCCGACTACTTGCGAGCGATGGGGAACTTCATCCTGCGACATCTCCAGGACGTGGATTTCAGGTCGGACTTGTCGATGCAGGATGTGCAGTGGTGTGTGACAGTTCCTTCGATCTGGAGTCACAATCCACGGCAGCACATGAAATCATGCATGGTAGATGCGGGACTCGTGGCGGGTGATTCAAATGGAATCAATGCGAGCACCCATCCTGTGATCATGGTTCTTGAAACTGATGCAGCCTCCTACTGGTCTTGCGAGAAGTTATCCCTCCAGCAGGGGGATAAGGTTTTGCTCGCTAACATCGGATATGACACCACCGACGTCGTCCTCCAAGCGTGGGTCGGGTGTGAGGGCGCATATAACTGCAAAGTTTTCAAAGACTTGATGCACAGCTCTAGTGGCCTGGGGAGGATCCACGTGGAGAAACAATACATTGAGTTTCTATGTCAAAAAATTGGACCCCTTCGTGAGTACCTTCTTCGGTTCCCTGAGCATAACAGTCGTTTGCTAGAGGAATGGGAGAGAGAAACAGGGAGGTTCATTAAATTCATAGATTTACCAATCGAACTCGCACTGGAATGGGAGGAGCATAACAAAAGGCTCGGTTTGTTACATCCTTCGATTTACTCTAGAATTGCGCTCTCAAAAAAAGACATGGAAAACATTGTCAACCCCATAGTTGAAGCAAATCTTGACTTCATTGCTGCCCAACTATCCCAAACAACTAGCATCCGAGTGATGGTGGTCGTAGGCCGTCTTGCAGGACTATCAGACCTCGAGACAAGGATACGGCACAGATTTGGTGACAGGGTTGGGGAGATAGTCGTTGAAGAAGCTAATGAAATTACCATGTCGAAGGCAGCAGTGAGGATTGCACAAGATTGGTTCCCTGGACCTGGTGCAAAAACGTTTGACCTTGTAGTGGAGGTCATTAACAATGTGCTGAACCAGACCAGACAAATGGATAACCACAATTGGGCCAACAACAACTGTGTGAGAATAAACCAGGGGCAATGTAATCACTTGGCAAACAAACTGGCAGAGATGAAGGACTGGCTCTTACAAGAACACCAGAATCCGGAGATCATATTGACATGGGCTATGCATAGAGTTCTTCTGCATCTGCTAAGAGTGGTCAAAAGGGCTGATTTACTTGTGCAGGAGTGTTGCAAGAGTAAGGACTGGGGTAAAGCAGCACTTTTGCAAGCAGGCAATGACGAGGCTTTTGTTGGGATTCTCCATGATTTGAAGTGGTGGTATACACACTTTCTAAATCCCACCATCCTGTCTGGGTTGAACTCCAGCAGGCAGATTCAATCTCTAGGAGATGCAGACAAACTCCACCACTTTGAGCAAGATTGTATCCTTGCAAGAAGGGCGGCCTTGGACAAAGAAGAACTTGTGGCAAACTTGATGCGATTGAAGAGGCATGAGGAAAGTGATGTCATGGTAGATCATTTGTTAGGCAGGTATTCTCAGCAGGCCAGTAGTGAGAGTATTAAGGTAGGCTCACCCCTGCTTCTCTGGAACACACAGGATGACAACAGTCCTCTGATTTCAGAGGATCTTTTGGGACGTGGTGCTTATGGGGTGGTCTTCAAATCCATCTGGTTAGGACTCCCGTGTGCAAAAAAGGTCTTCATCGGTGCTGAAAATGTCAGCTTCAAGAAAGAGGCAGACATTTTGGCAGCCCTCAAGCACCCCAACATCATACAACTATTTTGTTGCACAACTGATGCAAACTCATGTTCCTTGGTGATGGAACTCATGTCCACAGACCTTCGCAAGTTGATGGTTGACAGAATGCCGGACCCTGATCATGTGCCATTCTCCTTGCCAGTAGCAGTGGACATCATGCTTCAGGTGGCAAGGGGCTTGAAGTACATGCATCAACAGGGAGTGGGCCACCGGGATATAAAATCGTCTAACATTCTTGTGAATGCCACATCAGTTCCAGAGTTGGCTGAAATGGGTTACATCAATGTTAAGGTGGCAGACTTTGGATTGGCAAAGGCGAAACTAAGGAGCTCGACAGCCACGAAGCAGACAAACAATATTGGAACAACACCATATAGGGCACCTGAGCTCCACACCCAGGTATCTCACAAATTTTTTGTCAATGATGATTTGTAAGTAGAAGAATGAACCTAGGCAAGTGTCGAATTTCATCTACCTCACTTGTATCCTGCGTCATCACACTAAAACTTTGCACTAATGGTGGGTGGACTACACAGGAGGAGGAGATTGCAAAGGAAAACTATCCACTCAAAGCGGATGTATACAGTTATGGAATTACCTGTGCAGAGATTCTCACAGGGAAGATTCCATTTCCACATACTGAATACAAGAGGACTGAACTCTTGCAAGTAATTAGGCAAGGAGAAAGACCACCTCTACCAGTTAATTGCCCGACTCTTCTGACAAATCTGATAAAGAGATGCTGGGATACAGATCCATGTAAGCGACCTGACTTCTTACAAGTGTGCAATGACCTTCTGGACTTCAAAAGGTCAATTATGATGATCTGAGTCCTGACCACAGACAGGGCACACTTCCAACCCTGGAACAAGACCAACCATAATTATAAGCTATTTTCAGTACTTTCAAACATTTGAACCAGAACCTTTGAATATTCCTTGTGGACATTGTGCTCATGCAGTCAGTTATTTGAGGTGTCAAAATTTAAACCGATATGTTTTCCTCACAGTCCATATTTGTGCCCAGATCTACAAACTGGTCACCGAAAGCTGATCCAGTGGAGCTGGTTATATCTGCAGGGGAGCACTTCCTGTATGCAAGTGCCCATACGAGGGTCCATGTATTGGTTTGTAATGGGCTTATGTGCATTTGCTCCTAAAGCACATGATTTTATTGTAGTTAGGCTTTTCTTCCTTACCTGGATATCAATCCATTCTTTGGACTCATCTCATCTGATTATTAATTGCATGGTTTGGTCATTTGGAAGCAAAATTAAATGCATACTTTAGCACAATGTGCTGCAGGTGGGCTTTCAGGAATTGTTGACTACATAAGACATACTTTACTCAGTTCTCCTCTTGCACCTGTTTGCTACAGGTTGAACCTCCACCTCGAAAGTTTTTGTTGGCTCTGGAAAGTGGGAGAGATCTCACATCCATGTAAGATTTGATTTGCAAATTTGGGATTAGGGTTCATCATATCTCATGATTTTGTTTAAAAACTGGCGTAAATGGCAGGGCCAATATGTGTTATGTCGTAAAATGGCAGAGCCAATATGTATATATGAAGCTTCCAGTTGGAGACCTCATCAAAAGATCCCAAAGCCCATTGGGTATGCTGGTTTATAAAATTTGGGGCGCAAATTTGGGTTTAGGGCTCATCATCTCTCTTGATTTTGTTGAAAACCTGCTAAAAACAGCAGAGCCAACATGCAATCAGCCATGCGCATTGATTTGTGAGGTGAGATTTATTTCCTCAGCTGTTTTCAAACTCTGATTGTAGACTCAATGGTTGCATATGGATACATTTGTAGGTTCAAGTTGGAGACCTCTTCAAAAGATGCCACAGCACATTTGGGTGTGCTTTATAAGGAAAAAACTAAAATGTTAGGAGGCCTACCTATGCATGCTTGTTACTGCTTGAATGAGGATATTACTGTCTCTCTTATTAGTAACGTTCAATGTGTAGTCCAAAGACCGTTAATGAATTGTTTCAATAATACAATATTTTTTGTTCTTCAAATTCTTCTAATGCCCAGATTGATAGCAAGGAAAGAATTGTTTTTGTGATAATTCATTACATGGTCCATTTTATGCACACAATCAAAGCTGCTTGTAACTCTAGTAATCAAAAGAATTTAGAATTGAGTAGGACCATAAGATGATTTAGATCATGAAAAGTTACATCTACCACTCCCTTTCCTTTGAAGCAAAGAGATTTGGTGGCTAGTCGTTCAACATGATACTCAGTATTATTGTTTTTTTGAGATGTCTTCAGATTTTCAGTGAGTGGCTATTTAGTATACATAGGTGAAGACAAATTTTGCACATCTGGGTAGGTCTGAAAGTTTGACTATAGCAGAGTTTTGGTGGACTAGATGTTATCTGGCTGTCGGTAATGTTTTTCATTGAATGAAACCTAGTGACAAAGATATTCTTTGAGCAGTGGGTGGTGACATTTACATTACAATTTTCCATTACATGGCCAAATAACTAAACAGCCTGAGAAGTTCATAGCACATCAGAACTTGGTAAAAAAATTCCTCTATGACATGGCCTTGCTACAGAGTTCTTGTATAATGAATGCACCAGAAATAAAGAAGCAAAAAAATACGCCCAAAGTAGAGGAAAAACAACAGGATATACTAGGTTAAGACTCATGACACTACTGGAAGGGATTTATTATACAAGACGAGGATGATTCAGCAGTAAAGGTATGATTTAGAGTAAAATGTGATAGTAACATCTATGCACAAACATCAAAACTACCTTTGAAGCCCAAATCAAATGTAAGTCAAAGTAAAACCTGATAAGAAGGTAGCTGAACAAAGAGAGCTGAATTGTGTGTGGATGAGCCTGTTACCAAAATAAAATCAGGAAAAGATTACATGCTGTACGGACATAGCTTGGCAACTTCAACACTAATTGTATTGTTTTCAGAAATGTTGGAATTTTCAAAAGAAATAAAATTTGAAAGAACAAATTATGAAGGAAAATAAGGAGGTTTTTGAAAATTTCTTGGGATCTTCTTTTTGACACAGAATCTTCATGGATAATTTTTTGGGGATAAGCTGTTTTTGGCACAGAATTCTTATTTGACAATGAAATGTTGAACTTGCCATGGTACTACATTATATTGTGTTCATTTGTCATAGGGCCGTGCAGTGTTGCTGACCAACAATGTCCTCATACAAAGTAGTGCCCTGTAGCCAAGCTATAAATTTAAGAGGCAAACAATAACTAAGTTTTGAACCTTTTCTTTTTGTTCTTCCAATTGTCCTAAGCTACTACATTATAAGGGAAATTACAAAATTACCAAGGTTGGTCTCCAAATATGTTCCACAACCAATTTGAGATGATCATTTAGTTTGTTTCTTAGTTTTGAGTTCATATGTTGAAAAAGTCTGCTCATCCTTCATGCTACTAAGAACCTGCATAGCTGCATTTTGAGCCACAAGTTGAACTCAAGGACTAAGTGCTATAAAAACCAGAAAGGGTGCACCATTGTGTAGTTATACAAATCACCACAAGGTGTGAACAGAATGAAATGTGAAGATGAGATCTTTGGTGAACATAATGTGTACTCTTTGGGTGCATGAAACTCCACACAACATGTACATGACTTGTATATTAGTAACAGGTAAATTCGCAAACTTTGCTAGATCAGAAAAATGTGAGAGTGGCCTATTCAAAACCTTTACAAACATAGCTAAAAGTTAAGCCCTTTTCTTTTTTTGGTGAGAGGCATGGTTTGCCACTTTGCAATTAGCAAAGTGTAGCATTGCAATCTCTTTGAGCCCCTAGCTTGTTCCAAGTGAAAATGGCAAGAATGAGCTAACAGCCACCAATGTGCAATAAAGGATGGATGGTGGGTGGACAGGAAACATTTCTCCAATGTGTTCCAGTTCACTACCTATCCACTAAGAACCCACTAGGCCCATTGTAAATTACTTGAATATAAGTTGTAATGTATGCGGAGGGGGCCAAAGTGAACCAACAACCACCAATGCACCAATTAGCTATTCTGTCCACTGGATGGGCTGCGTTTTTTCATTCAGCGCCAAATGCGGTTCATCACAGTCCATTTTTTTTTATCGCTAATTGCTATGCTTTTTCCTTTTTTTTGGTTCTTGGCCATCTTTCCCCTGGACTTGACCTCAAAGATAACTACCTTATTCACCTTCATACCCTCATAAATACTACACCAACCTTGGTACCTTACAGAGCTAACCTAATAATTAATTATCATATTGATGTAGCTACTATACTAATTACCTACCCTACTAGCCTAGCAACCCTATTAATTACATGCCCTACTAACTTAACCATTGTACTAATTACCTACCCTATTGAACTAGCTACCTTATATACACAACCACCTTCTTTACATAAGTACTATACAAACCTAATCACCTTGATAAAGTAACTTATTTCTTATGTCCTAACTTGTTTATATACCTCATTATCTTACTAGTGTAACTTTCATCCTACCTACTAATTTGCTTACCTACATGCTTACCTACCCTAATAACCTATCTACCTTGCTCCTTGAACTTCCTTTCTACTTATCAACCTACCTATTAACCCAACTACCTACCTATATACCTACTTACCTACCTATGCACCCACTTTCCTACCTATCCATTATGCTTACCTCCCTATCTACATTTTTTACATAGCCAAATACCTAATTACCTACCTACTCAGTTTTTCCAACTCCAACCCCCATTCCTACCTATCAATTTATTAAGGTTCGCCCTAATTCAAGGATGATGAACATAGGTCCCCATATGTAGGTATTGTGAACAATTTATAGTGGAAACAATGCCATAATTGCAACCATTTTGGCTTAGCTAATGCATATTCTACTAAATTTTGTTTACTTAATTTATTATGGAATGGACATTACAATACATCTTTTCATATAATTATTATAAGTATGTATATATTGAATTATGGTTTAAATTTAGGGTTGGGACACATAAATTAATTAGTAAGTTTTTCACAAATGTATAATAATTAACCTAAAATAAGTTAAATTTGGGAAAAAAAGGTTTACACATATGTGAAGTAATACAATTTCATTCTATATATTCTTCAAATAGGTTGGAAAATATCACACAAAGTTAAGAGATATATTTTCTGGCCTCATAACTTTGCGTGCAGACCTCCAATTGAGATGAGGTCTAAAGCAAAGTTGTAGCTCTTGTCAAAAGCTTTTCAATGGTATGTCGCACGCCACCTACACACAAGGGAATCGAGTCGATTCCCGACTTTTAATGGTTAGGAATCAAATTGCCAATTTGACTCCCGACCTTTCTTTTGGCCATAACTTGTGTTTTAGATGTCCAAATGGGTCATGCAAGCCCATTTTAGACATTTACGTTCCAAAATCTTTCCATTGATATAAGGAACTTTTCAATCCATTGAGTTTTGGCCCCTATAATCGCCTTTTGAAGATTCGAATGTCCACCGGGACTCCATCTCCCAAAGTGGGAGTTGCCTTGGTAGTGTGAAGGTTCATTCCCTCACACTTTCCTACATTCCCAGGAGCATGCAATGTGACTCCTGGGGTTCCTTGACGCGCCCCCAAGTTCCTTGTTAGACCCAAAAAGGGTCCAACTATGTTAAAAAGCGGAAATAGTTGGAACTTGATGCCGCTCCCAACTTCCAACACTAAAGGGGGGTGAGAGAGGCGTGTTGAAAGCTCCGGGATTAGACTAGGAAGAAGGACAACATATTTAGCTACTCAGTCCTGCATCAAAACCAACCACAAGTTGGTTAGTCCACATTCTGGATCAACCTTGGTGTTGGGACAAGCCATGGGCAACACGGATTCACTCGACTCACCACGGCCCGAACTCAAAGGAAGCCACCACCTTCCCCCATATATTATTCTCTACGTTCGCCCACAGGACCTACATCCGAATGGCTTTTTGTCCAGGGACTCCCAAGGAGGACTCTCAAAATTGTCCCGATTTGGATTCCCGGGACTTTGGGAGCTCATAACTCCCATCTCAGACCTCCGATTGGGATGAGGTCTAAAGCAAAGTTTTAGCTCTTCTCAAAAACTTTCCAATGGTGTGTCGCACTCCACCTTCACACACTGGGATCGGGTCGATTCCCGACTTTTAATGGTCGGGAATCAAATTGCCAATTTGACTCCCGGCCTTTCTTTCGACCATAACTTGTGCTGAAGATGTCCAAATGGCTCATGCAAGGCCATTTTGGACATCTACACTTTAAAACCTTTCCAACAATATAAAGAACACCTCAATGCAAGGTGTTTTGACCCTTGCAATCAAGCTCTGAATTTTTGGGAGTCCCGGAGGACTCCAAGTTCCCACTTTTGGGAGTGTGAGTTTCATCCTCACACTTGCCTCAAAGTGGGGTTGCGACATTCCTCTCGGCCCGCAACCTTGTAAACCCTTTTTTGCTTTGGTCGTGAGCCCAAGGCTAGGGTTCCAACACCATCCCCCATTAGAAGAAAAAGTTAATGTCCTCATTGATGCTTAGAAATTATTTTCTCAATGCAATTGGTTTCATTTGGATCCTTGACCATGGATTGCCAACTTCTATGGCAGGACATTGCCTCAAATTAACTTAAGTTTCCCCAAGTTTCCAACATTTTTTTGGCAAGTCCAAGGGGGTTCATAAAAACCTTTCACCTTTGTTTCGTCAAAAGACTTAAACTAGCCTAATTGATGAAGCCCTCATTTGGGAGATAATTATTCCATCCCTCCCCTCATGAAGAATTCAAGCCAAATCTAATCTTGACCTAAACTATTTGACAAGACTCCTTTCCCAACCTTGTGCCTTGATCACAACAATCAAGCCTAATTAAAGGTATGTTTATCAAAGTATGAGAAGCGACGTTTAGGTTTCGTGAGAACCTAAGTCCCGAGTTACATAATTATAATACGCGAACGGAGTCATGACTTCTTGTTTTGGCTATCACTACCAACCAACCTTTCAAGATGCACTTTGAGCATGTGCGCGTCCCCGCAAGCTCACCTTGCTTACTTCCTCTTTTGGGGCCAAGGTTTCTTTTAGCCCCAAATGTGGGAGTCTAATTTTGATTTGGGCTTACGCAAAAGAGTTCCATTTGTCCATGCCACTTGACAACCCTTTTTACAATATTCCTTATGTTTGTGATACAATTTCTTGGAAGTTTTTAACCTTTATTTCACTTGCAATTTGATGTGGTACATTTGTGTAACTCCTTGCCCCACTAAAAGAAAGGTGATGTCCTCATCACATTTTATGTTTCTTTTGCTTCTTTGCCGGTCTATTGTGGATTTCTTCTATCTTCTTGGGCATGTTCCATATCTGACTCATTCACCCAAGATGCCTCTATCGGATGGTATCCTTTCCACTTGACCAAGTACTCTCGTTCTCGCACCTTTAGTTGCCTTGATTTGAGCACGACCTCCACTTCAAATTTTGGTTCGTTGTGAGTGAGTTTGGGTGAAAGCCTTGAGTTGTGCTTTTGATTAGGCCTTGAGGCATCACAGGAGACTGGCTTCAAAAGCGAAACATGAAATGTGGGGTGAACTTTAAGATTTTTCTGTAGTTCTAATTTGTAAGTGTCATGAAATTTTTTTTTCAACACCTTGAATGGACCCGCATATGGGCTTAAGAACTTGTGGTTCAAACCTTTTGGTAATCGGAAATTTTTTATGTTTAACCACAATTCATCCCTTTCTTCAAAATTCACCTCTCGTCAAAACTTGTCCACAAAGTCTTTGTACCATTTATGCGCCTTTTCAAGATTAGCCTTGGCCATCACACAAGTGCCGCCTCTCTTCATCAAGTTGTGTGACCATCGGCACTTCCTCACTTGCATCACTTGGGGGTTGCCCGGTTCTCTCTCTTTTTCTATTTTGCTCAATTTCCTTTTGCAATTCGTAGAAACTACAAACCTTCTAATACTACATTCCTAGAAACTTCGCTTTCTTTTATGTATAAGATCTCATATAGCAACACACATATTACACAGACAATTCGTCTCAACGATTAAGGCTACCTAAGTCCACATTAAGAAAAAAAAATCGAAATGCTCAAATCTTCACAACAACAATAGATTCAAGTATTTTTCTTACCTTTAAACTCTTGCTAGGCCTGCTGCCGGTCATCGCTCTCTCGGCATGCTCTTCGAACCACACTGATCTCCAATCTCACACAAATCTTATTCCTAGAAACAATAAAAACAAAAAATAAACAAAAAACAAAATAAACACATGAACAATGAAAAACTCAAATGACAAAGGAAGTTACTTCCTTTTTTTTCCTTTCATTCCTAAGCCCGTTATCTCTTCACATGTCTCCTTTCGTGACAAATTGTGTCCATTCGTAGTAGATTTTCATGCTATCGGATTTCCCTGAGAGTGCATTGTCTCAAAATATCAACGCTTGTTTCCTTGCAAAACTGAAGTGAACTACGAGTGCAACCCACACCTGATTCTTTTTTACGTAACTAGATGTCTTTTCTAAATACATTTTTTGGTCAAGTCTATTGTATAGTTTACCCCTACACTCCCATACCCACACACTTCGATATGAACATGTCATTGTTCACACACTTGTTTTTGATGTTGTTGTTGTGCCAATGATTATCAAAGTAAATTCTTTTCCACTCGCGGCTTCATTGCCGCTTGCTTTGGTTGGGGGCTTTCAAAGGATGAGGGGGGGGGTGCTCCAACCAATCAGGAATTTCCGAATCAAAAAATTGTGAACCCCCATTATTTTATATAAGTAAGACATGCCCAACGTGCTTGTGATGCCTTATTTATTTATTGGCTCTGTCCTATAGAGGCATTGTGGGAACCCCTTTTGAGCGGGTATAAAGATCAGAGAATCAAAAGTTGGCTGAATGGATAAGGTTGTAGGTTTGCGTGTAATTATTTTATTGGACGAAGCTAATGAATGGGCATGTGTAGATTTTGGGTGCAGCCATCCAATTGATGGGTTATGTTGAAATCTACCCATCTATTTGTTGGGTTTTTTTCTCAAAATATGAATATTGGGTAACTCATTTAACCATGTCTCTATATCATTTTATTCTTTTTGGGTTGTTACTACCTTTTTTGTATTAGGAGGTTTCATACTGCTATGAAATGTAAAAAAGATTTCATACAAATAATTTTTTAAAACAAAAATTGATTGATAAACATACAAATAATTTGCAAGAATTCCTTTAAATCTTATTGAAATCAGATTTGAAAAATTATGAGAGAATTGATTAAGATACAGCATGTCAATTTTAAAATAAATATAAAATTTGATATAAAATTTGTTTTTGAGATATAAATGTTTTAAACAAGTTACTTTCAATATAGTTTTGATGAAGATTTAACAACAAAAATCATGATGAAATTAACCTTCAATTGATTTTTTTTTGTATTGTTGTTGTTTTTTATGTTATAAAAATTTATCATTGCCCTAAGATCGTAGATATCCATCTATGATTTTAGGCTTTATACCAAGCATGCATGGGGCAAACACAACTAGTTAATAAAGTTGGGTGGGGGAATAGTGGGATTTATAGGTGAAAATTTAAGGTGAGCAAAGGGGTTAAGGTGATTCCCCCCCCCCACCTCTCACATGGGTTTGCTTTCTTTATTATGAAGTTTCAATAGGAATAAGGAGTGGATAATTCAATTAGATTGAAAGATTTATAAGCTGTAAATGGAACTTTCAGAAAAGGGGATGAGGGGTTAGGATTTTTCTTTTCCTTTTTGAAAAATGTTTTTTTTGGGTGAGGAGGGGAGGATGCGGTAATTCCACCCCTTTCCAAAGCAGACATTTTTAAGGGATTGGGGTAGGTGAATTTTTTGGGGATGAGAACTAACCCAAAGGGTTTTTTTTGGGTGGCATGGGAGGGAAATTTTTTGTGGTTTTTCAGAGGAGGAAGGTGGCATTTTTAAAAAAATTCAAAAATATCTTAAATTGGTGGTGTGGGATGGGGCATTTGGAGAAAGCTAATGGGTTTTTTTTTTTTTGATTTTTTTTCTTTTGTGATATGGGGATTTAATGAAGATTTTTTCTCAAGAAAATATCTTATAAAAATAAATATCTTTTTTGAGGAATGGAATTTTTTTTCAACACAAAAATTTCATTTAAAATTTTTAACTAAAAAAAATTATTTTTAAAAAAATTCAAAACTTAATACATTGAACCAAAAAAGGAAATAAAAATATTTTTGACTTTTTTGTGTGTCTAAATGTTTTTATGTACATCACAAAAAAATTGGTGTTGAACAAATAATAATAATATATTTAAGTGGAATGAAAATAATGTTTAAATTGTGGAGAAAAATTTAAGTTTGATGTATTAATATCTTTTAAATCTTGTTGAGATATTTAAAATTTGGGTGTAAGAATGAGGTGCACAACTCAAATTCATAATATGTTAAGGGCATTGATGTCTTGTTCATTATTAGACCACAATTTAATCGCCAAACCATGGTTCATCAAAATCCATCGTTAATGATCAAAGTTACTAAAAGTTAATAACTAAAATTTATAAGATGCCAAGGGTATTGATGTCTTGTTCATTGTTAGACCATAATTCAACTATCAAACCATGGATATGATTTTTTATTATTACATTGAAATCAACAAATCAAAATTATTTAAAGTCAGTATAACGTAGAAAAAGGTTTCAGATTAGGTTTAGAATTAGGTTTAGGGTTTAAGTTAGGTCTTTTGTTCCATATGAATATAACATTATATGTTTGTTGTCTTTTTTTTTTCATAATAAGAACAATGTGTTTAGTTTTAGCTTTCACCATTTGATGATTGTTTTGTTACTTCCTTTGCAAGTCTGTGTTTCTACAAGTGTATGTTTTGCCATATGCCTTTGCAAGTTTTTGTTTTGTCAAGTGCTACTTCATTTGTTTGTTATCAAATTCATTTTGATAAGTTTTTCTTTTCTTTTCTTACACAATGGTTATTATTTTAATGAAAGAAGTTCAATTAGTTGTTGCGATGGATGATTTGGATTTTGGAATTAAAAATGTTGCATTTGAGGCAAAGGTCAAAAACAATTATGGATTACAAATGGAGATGGTGAATTTGATGAAAACGTTCATGCTCTTATTAACAATTTTAAAACAAATGATGAACAACTTTTTGAAGCATACAATGGAAGCCATTGTGGAATGGTTTTAATCAAGAATGTGACAGCATCAACAAAAGGAGATCGATATCTTAGGGCACAAGATTACACAATTTTAACAAAGGTTATGGATGAAGTTATTCGAACTTATATTATGCAATTACACAACAAATTATCAAGTGTTCAATTTACATTCAAAAAAGTAAATTCCTATCCTTTCCTTTGTGTCATTTTTTTTTTCAATTTACACATAAAACATCAAATAGAACCTAATGTTCATTTTATGATTAATTATAAAAAGATTTTTTTTTTTTTCATGTTAAATTTGGGTTTCCTCTTTTAAAAAGAAAGTAATTTCATTAACAAGAATAGAATTGGGTTGTGCACCCAAATTTCCTTATTACCTAGGTAGAAAAAAAAACAACGTTCAACTTAGATTGTGAGGGGCCACCAAGTCATTTTTTTTTTCTCGTTTGGAGACCTGGTGGCCACTAGATTGTTCCATGTTAAACTGCGAGAGAAAAAAAATTAAAATATTTTTTTGTAAGGGATGATTTGGTGGTCATTAGGTTTACAAATGAGGAAAAAAAAATGATTTAGTCACTAGGTGACTAGGTCATCCCTTGCAATTTAAGTTCAAACATTATTTTTTTCTCTACTAGGTAGTAAGGAAATTTGGGTCCCCAACCCAATTTTCTTCTTCTTCACGAGATTTTTTTCTTTTAGAATAGGAGGCCCGAATTTAATGTAAAAAAACAACTATTTGATTTTTTTCTTCCTTGAGGAAAGGAGAATCACACAACCACACAAGTTTCTCTACTAAAATTACCTATAGAAAATAAAAGTACATTAAGATGATTTTTTTAATTACAATTTTCTAAAGAACAAAAATCTATATTTTATTATACAATAGACATACAATGAAATGTTGTTACTAAGAGTGAAAAATTTATCTTTATATAGTTTAGTGGAATACTTTTTTTGCTAACAAATATGGGATAAAAATCTTGAAGCTAATGATGGAAAATTTGAGCATTTCTTGGTTGGTTGTTTGAACCCAAGTTATTAATAACATATTATTTGTTTGGGATCAATGAGTTCACGTGTAAAGCCATTAAGTAGGAATTGAGGCTTCAACCTTTCACACTGTGCTTTCATTCATTTTTTGTTGGGATCATTCTTTTTCTCATATTTGCTTTTCTTAAACCCTAAAAGTCAAACCTCCATGGATTTGCAAACACAAGACAAAAAAACTATTGTGTTTTTCATGGCTATCTCATCTAGTGGGATGGGATTTATTTCATGGCTTAATGCATGGGGTGTAAAATAATCTTATTTTCTTGGCTTGAAATGCCACTTCCTCATTCATTTTTCTTTTAGATTTAAGAACCTCTCTCTCTAGGCAGAAATGACTAGATTGATATTTTATCCCATTCATTATCTATCTATGAAGGAAAATAACTTCTTTGACAACAATAATCGCATTTGATCCAACTTTTTTAAGTGTTAATACAATATTGTGATGATATTGTAACCCAATATTTGGATCAAAATATTAAGTTACAATATTATCATAACATCATATCAATGATTATATCCTCAATGAATTTTGAACACATTATTAAAATGTTATAAAAACATAAATATATGAAAATGAGAAGTTTATGATGTAAGTAATAATTAATAACTAGGAGGTTGGAAATTTGATTTTCTAGTTTTCAACAGTAGGTTAAGGTAGACAAGCCAGTCAGGCAAACACTTAAAAATTCAAAAGAGGTTGAATCCTCACACATTATTCCGCTAGTTCTGAAGCTAAAAGTACATTTGTAGCTCTTTACATAATGCTTTCAACACTGCAAAAGTTGCTCAATTCAGTAAAGGAATGGAGGAAGATATGGGGGTGTTAGGTGTTAGTGTGTGACCGATTATGGGGCGGTCGAACGCCAACTTGATCTCGGCCACTGAGGTTGGTGATCTGATCTTTTTGCTTTAAGGGTTTAAGAAATTAAACCCGCCAAAAGTGGAACTTAATGAAGGCGGCTGTGTTATGATTTGGGAGGTGTGAATCTTGTAACGGTGCATGGTAAGCTTGAGCTGGAAGCTAGGGATGAAACGGTGAGAATTGGGGAGGAGGAGAGGATTTTAGCTGGATGTGTGGAGACGAATGGGAGATTCTGCATGTAAGGTCTTAGCATTTTTTCTTTGGTGTGTTAGCAGCTGCTTAGCATGATTGCTGAACTTTCTTCCGCTGCGCCAGTGTTTTTGCTGAGCTGCTGTTAGACTCTGAACGCAATTGTCATGGAAGGCATGAGAGGGCGTTTGTTTTGTTAGTCGGTGGATCCAAGACGATGCTCACTGTAGAGCAGGCATGATGCAATACTTGATTTGTTAATATGATCAAGGCTCGGGGATTTTGCACTCGGTGGTCCTTTTCGTTGAATTTGTCTTGAGCAAATTGTTCCTGTGAAGGATTAGGCATTGTGTGTTCATGTGTTCGGTGGACTATTAGATCGGTGTGTGTTGCAGCTGAGGAGATCAGGGGGCTCAGGACTGCCTGGGTCTATGCACTCTCCATGTCTGGTTGGCTCTGTGTTTCTAGGGCTCTCCCTCTCTAACTATCTCCCTCTCTTTTGGTGACAAGTGGTCCAATGTTTGGTGGTGGGTGAATTAAAACATACATTAAGATTTCAAGTTAAAAATCTTTGATTGTTGTATTTAAAATCAGAAGCTTCTTTGCTAAAGTTCCCATTCTTAATAGTACCATTTAGAGCACTGAATGCAGATGCATAATGTAAGAACTGAAGTCTCAAGAGTTCTTGTTTTGGTGCAAGGAATCAATCAGGTTCTCATAACATCATGTAAGAACCAAAATCACAAGAGTTCTTGTTTTGGTGCAAGGAATCAATCAGGTTCTCATAACATCATGTAAGAACCAGAATCACAAGAGTTCTTGTTTTGGTGCACAGAATCAACCAGGTTCTCATAGCATCATGTAAGAACCAAAATCACAAGAGTTCTTGTTTTGGTGCACAGAATCAATCAGGTTCTCATAGCATCATGTAAGAACCAAAATCACAAGAGTTCTTGTTTCTCTCTCAGGTCTTTCTTTTTTTGTCACTGCTGCCTTCTCTTTGCTAGTATCAGAAGAAGAAGAAGCTTGTTTTGGTTTTTAGGAAGGTCTTGGTGCTTGCAAAAATTTGGAGAAATTATTACTCTTTTCTTTTAAGATATTACTAGTATTTGTTTAAAGTTCTCATCTTTAGGTGGTTGTGAAATGTTGCCACCGAGTTTTAATCGTAAACTAAATTGTCTTGTCAGTTCCTGCACCTTTTGTTTTGGCATCTTTTCAACAGGGGTTTGTCCATGAGCGCTAGCTTGGTTACGAAGAAGAAAATGTGTGTATAGTTCACACAAAGAGTATGTTGGATTTTTGCTCATAGAACGTTTGCAGTGCTTTCAAGTGAGACAATTCGTAAGCGGGTTTTGAAGCGGAGGTGTGGAAGATTGTTGTTGGCCGCAGCAGCTGTAGGACGCAAGTAATGTAGCAAACTTGCTGATCAATTCTGAATTGGGGTTGTAAACAAATGGGACTTCAAAAAGCGACAAACTAAGCGAGGGATTATAACAACACGCCAGTCTGAATGTCAATGGAAACAAAGTGTGTGAAATGCAAGGAAGATAGAGAGCTCGTTGCAGTTGAAAGGGGGGGTTGTTGTTACTGATGTTTTTGACATTGGGTGTACAAGAGGTACTCAGAACATCATGAAGTTTTGGCGACGAAAGACCATCTTGAACTCAATAGAACCCCTCAGCTGCCACCTAGTGGTGCCGGGGGAAGAAAGCAAGAAGCGGTTGTGGGACTACATTTGGGTACCAGTTACTCCTCCTATGCCTTCGCCCGGAAATCCAACCCCGAGGTTATCATCACAAACTATGTCTCGCTGAGTGAACCCTTCCGCAATGCCCCAACCCTTACGGCCATCTACTACAAACCAGAGGTTGGCGTAGAGAATGGCGATCTTCACTTCAGGAGTTGGGGATACGAGGCCCGGAAGGAATTTACGAAGTATCTGGCAGCAGTGCGGAAGTTGCGGCAACAAGCTGCAACTAGTGTGAACGTTCAGTCCTCAGGCGAGATGCCTGTACTGGAATTCTATATCACGCCGTTGAAGCAACATGTTTCGAGCAGCGATGCTGGGCCTTCATCTGCATCAAAGCTTCCACCGGACATGACTCTGAACCGCGTCATCGCAGACTACTTGCGAGCGATGGGGAATTTCATCCTCCTGCAACTCCAACACTATTGCTTTTCATACAGCTTGTTGATGGAGGATGTGCAGTGGTGTGCGACAGTTCCTCCGATCGGGAGTCACAATCCACGGCAGCACATGAAATCATGCATGGTAGATGCGGGACTCGTGGTGGGTGGTTCAAATGGAATCAATGCGAGCACCTATCCTGTGATCATGGTTCTTCAAACTGATGCAGCCTCCTACTGGTCTTGCGAGAAGTTATCCCTCCAGCGGGAGGATAAGGTTTTGCTCACTAACATCGGATATGACACCACCGACGTCGTCCTCCAAGAATGGGTCGGGTGTGAGGCCGCATATAACTTCAAAGTTTTCAAAGACTTGATGCACAGCTCTAGTGGCCTGGGGAGGATCCACGTGGAGAAACAGATCATTGAGTTTCTCTGTCAAAAACTTCGACCCCTTCGTGAGTACCTTCTTCGGTTCCCTGAGTATCAGACTCGTTTGCTAGAGGAATGGGAGAGAGGAACAGAGAGTTTCAATAAATTCAGAGATTTCCCAATCAATCCGGTAACAATCGATCTAGTAGGGGATTGGAAGAAGCATGACAAAAGGCTCACTTTGTCACATCCTTCGTATTACTATACAGTCAACCATTCAATTGTAAACCCCATAGTTAAAGCAAACCTTGACTTGATTGCTGCCCAACTATCCCGAACAAGTGGCATCCAAGTGATGGTGGTCGTAGATCGTCTTGCAGGACTATCAGACCTGCAGACAAGGATAAGACACAGATTTGGTGAAAGGGTTGGGGAGATAGTCTTTGAAGAGGCTAATGAAATTACCATGTCTGCGACAGCAGTGAGGATTGCACAAGATTGGTTCCCTGGACCTGGCACAAAAACGTTTGACCTTGTAGTGGAGGTCATCGACAATGTGCTGATCAAGACCAGACAAATGGATAACCAGGATTGGGCCAACAACAACTGTGTGAGAATAAACCAGGGGCAATGTAATCACTTGGCAAACAAACTGGCAGAGATGAAGGACTGGCTCTTACAAGAACACCAGAATTCGGAGATCATATTGACATGGGCTATGCATAGAGTTCTTCTGCATCTGCTAAGAGTGGTCAAAAGGGCTGATTTACTTGTGCAGGAGTGTTGCAATAGTAAGGACTGGGGTAAAGCAGCACTTTTGCAAGCAGGCAATGACGAGGCTTTTGTTGGGATTCTCCATGATTTGAAGTGGTGGTATACACACTTTCTAAATCTCACCATGCTGTCTGGATTGAACTGCAGCGAGCAGATTCAATCTCTAGGAGATGTGGACGAACTCAACCAGTTTGAGAAAGATCGTATCCTTGCAAGAAGGGTGGCCTTGGACAGAGAAGAACTCGTGGCAAACTTGATGCAATTCAAGAGGCATGATAAAAGTGATGTCATGGTAGATCATTTGGTAGACAGGTATTCTCAGCAGGCCAGTAGTGAGAGTATTAAGGTAGGCTCACCCCTGCTTCTCTGGAACACACAAGATGAGAAAACACTCCGAATAGTGAAACATCTGGGACATGGTGCCTATGGCGCTGTCTACGAATCAGTCTGGTTAGGACTGCCCTGTGCACAAAAAGTCTTCATGGGTGCTGAAAATGTCAGCTTCAAGAAACAGGCAGACATTTTCGGAACCCTCGAGCACCCCAACATCATAAAACTATTTTGTTGCACAACTGATGCAGAGTCATGCTCCTTGGTGATGGAACTCATGTCCACAGACCTTCACAACTTGATGGATGAGAAAATGAAAGACCCAAAGCATGTGGTGCCATTCTCCTTGCCAGTAGCAAGTAGCAGTGGACATCATGCTTCAGATAGCAAGGGGCTTGAAGTACATGTATGAACAGTGAGCCACTGGGATATAAAATCATCTAACATTCTTGTGAACACCACATCAGTTCCAGAGTTGGCTGAAATGGGTTACATCGATGTTAAATGGATTGGCCAAGGCGAAACTAATGAGCTCGATGGCCACAAAGCAGACAAAGGATATTCAAACAACACCATATCGGACACCTGAGCTCTACACCCAGGTATCTCACAAATATTTTATGAATGATCATTTTTACATAGAAGAGGGAGCCTAGGCACATGTTGGATGGGATCTACCTCACTTGTATCCTGTGTCATCACCCTAAAAATTTGCACTAATGGTGGGTGCTCTACAGAGGAGGAGGAGGAGATTGCAAAGAAAAACTATCCACCCAAAGCGGATGTATACAGTTATGGAATTACCTGTGCAGAGATTCTCACAGGGAATATTCCATTTACACATTCTAAATATAGGAGGGCCGATCTCTTGCAAGTAATATTAAAAGGAGAAAGACCACCTT
Organism: Sphagnum contortum; assembly: GCA_963920785.1. NCBI lineage: Eukaryota > Viridiplantae > Streptophyta > Sphagnopsida > Sphagnales > Sphagnaceae > Sphagnum > Sphagnum contortum. The sequence continues at coordinate 5,989,997 of OY987290.1, read as the reverse complement.
TACCAGATCATTGCCCGACTCTTCTGGCAAATCTGATAATCAGATCCTGGGACACAGACCCGTGTAATCAACCTGGCTTCTTACAAGTGTGCAATGAGCTTTTGGACTTCAAAAGGTCAAATATGATGATCTGAGTCCTGACTACAGACAGGGCACCATTCCAACCCTGGAACAAGACCAACCATAATTAGAAGCTATTTGCAACACTTTAAAACGTTTGAACCAGAACCTTTCAATATCCCTTCTCGACATTGTGCTCATGCAGTCAGTTATTTCAGGTGTCAAAATTTAAACATATATGTTTTCCTCACAGTCCATGGTTGTGCCCACATGTCCAAATTGGTGACAGAAAGCTGATCCAGTGGAGCTGGCTATATCTGCAGGGGACCACTTCCTGTATGCAAGTGTCCATAGCCTGGTCCATGTATTGGTTTGTAAGGGGCTCATGTGCATTTGCTCCTAAAGCACATTATCATACCATAGTGAGGCTTTTCTTTCTTTCCTGGATGTCAATCCATTCTTTGGACTCATGTCATGTGATTAGTAAGTGCATGCTTTGGTGATTTGGAAGAAAAATTAAATGCATACTTTAGCACAAAGTGCTGCAGGTGGGCTTCAGGAATTGTTGATTCTGTAAGATATACCGTACTCAGTTCTCCTTTTGCACCTGTTTGCTACAGGTTAAACCTCCACCTAAAAGTTTTTGTTGGCTCTGGGCAGTGGGAGAGACCTCACATCCATGTAAGTTTTGGGGTGCAAATTTGGGTTGAGGGTTCTGCTCATCCTTCATGCTGCTAAGAACCTGCATAGCTGCATTTTGAGCCACAAGTTCAACTCCAGGAAAGAGTGCTATAAAAACCAGAAAGGGTGCACCATTGTGGAGTTATACAAATCACCACAAGGTGTCAACAGAAGGAAATGTGAAGATGAGATTTTTGGTGAACAGAATATGTACTCTTTGGGTACATGACTTGTATACAGGCATCATGGAAATTCGCGACTAAGAACCCACTAGCCCCACCTACATACTCAGCATCTACCTGGATCTACTTACCTAGTAGTCAGTTATTATGTAGTCTCTGTACCCACCTACAGGATTTATTCTGTATTAAATAGGTTATGAAGTTGAAACCTGATGTCAATTTAATTGGTAATTCATCCACAAAATAGTCTGGACTCATGGCCTTTTTCGGACTGGTGAAATTTTGGCAAAAAGTGAATTTAGAAAATTTTAAAATTTGAAGATGAAGCAGTTTTTGAGGTTTTCTAAAACTAAAAGTGAAGAAATAATAATAAAACTCACCAGATTTCTATATTTGGTTTTCAGTATGTAGCCCAGAATATAAAAGGATGATTAAAAAATTGTAGTTCATGTGTGGTTTATAGCCAGAATTGGCTATATCTTCCTAGAGATGATCAGAATTTTTGTTAGATCTTTGTAAGGATGATCACCACTCTGGCTGCAAACAAAAATCGTTGAAAGAAGCTCGACTTCCCACAGGCTTCCAATGGATGTTGCATTAGTGGCTGTTTGTTCATTCCGGCCGTTTATATATCTTTCTATGATTTGATAATGGATACTCCAGCTTGACTTCAGTTAGTACCAGTGATTTTATTTTATATTATTTTGTTTGGGTTGAGTTTCTGAAAAAGATTTTTTAGCATTATTTCAGGAGGCAACACTACATGATGCTGTAGTTCCTAGATTTAGGGTGGTTATCAGGTTCTTTATTTTCAGTAAATTTGTGATGTAGCTGAAATGGCCATCAACCATAAGACAAGTTAGGCAAATCTGGCAATTGAAAAAACGAAAGTAGAAACATTAGCCTTGTATATTTCTGGCTACTTACCAAGATGAAACACAATGTCAACTTGTTTGGGGTTCATCCACAACATGGTCATGATAGGCTTCCAAAGGATGGTGCACAAGTGCCCGTTGGTTCACTCTGGCGGTTTAAATACCTTTGGATTGGATAAACGAGTAAATACAATTTGACTTCTGTAAATACCAGTGAAACCCAGTGTTTTTTTTTTCATTTTCTTGCTATTGAAATTTTGGCCAAATTTAACAAAAAATAGCAAATTCAGTTGAATTTAAACTAGGAAAAAAGGATTCCAAAATTTTCCCAATTTCTTTGTCAAAAAATGACTAGATTTCACGAGAAAAATAACACAGGTGAAACTATTATGCTTTGGTTGAGTTTATGAGAACAATTTCACAGTACTCAGTGTCAGGAGACCACATTACATGATGCTTAAGAATCATGTAATTCTTTGATTTTAGAATGCTTTGCTTAAGAAGTCCTTCATGTGCACACTGGACATTGTTAGGAAATGCAGCAAACCAGCGTTCTTTTTTGGGTGCGAATTTTCGCCAAAAGGCGAATAAAAAAATAGGGCTGCGAATTTTATACTGGAAAATTCTTGAAAAATAAAATTTTCATTTGCAAAATCCATCCTAGCCTCTCATTGGGGGTCGCCACTAGTGCTCCACCTGAAAATATTTTGGAGCCACCTTACCATACATGGTTGGTAATGAAGGAGCCAAATCGTCCTCTTAAATAACAGGGGATTTGCATTGGAATTTGGGATATTTAGTACTAATTAGTGCATTTAATAAAAATAAAAATAAAATAAAGAGGATTCATATTGGAATTCGGGTAGTTAGGACTAACAAATACATTGATTAGTGGTTGAAATTAAGTAGTAATTCTGTGAAATAGTTTGCTTACACAGCACTTTAAATGAATTTTTTAAAGCATAATTACAGTTCTCCAACCTAAGTATTAAACATCTAGGAAGTAAATTCAACATTTATTTCTATTTTTGCATTCATTTTTTTTGGTGTGCTATTTGAATTTTTAAATTTTTGTCAAAAGCACCTTGGCCTATTTTGAAAGATTCATGTTCACTAAAAACTGATTCCACACATGACCAAGAAGCCACCTTTCCTTCCATCAATTTTACATGAGAAGCCAATTTGGCATACTGGTGGGCAGTCCTATTGCCAGTCGCACACATTTTTAAATATATGAAGAAGAAGGAAAAAAAAAAGAAAAAGAAAAAAACCCTGCAGCAAACATAGTTCTGGTGATTGCTCACTAATGTGCTGGCCAAAGTAGCCATGGCAGCTGCATTAGTGAGTGATCATCAAAACTATGTTTACTATAATAGAGCAGAGCAAACTACAATTTGTATTTGGTCATTCATCCAGTTTTCGGTAATTTGTTCAATTAATGGGTACCAAGTGGACAGCCAGAGCAAACCAGCAGCAATTAGCACGCCATTGGTTGGAGTATTGCTGAACTACAAATGAGTTTATGTATGGTTTCCCCTTGGTAACCTCTACTATACGAAATAGTTCAGATAAGTAGGTAGGAATGAAAATAGTTGCAAACTAGTTAAGTAGATGCATACAAATGGTTAATAGTTAATACAAAGGTAAAGGGCTAGTGTGTTGTTAGAGCATCTCCAGCCATGTTCAATATTTATGTGACCTTTTCAAAATATTTTTCACATTCAAGTTTAGTTATCTACCTAATTTATTAGTCGTTTCATTGGCTTACATTTTAGAAGGCTATTTTAGGAGCATCTATCCTCCATCAGTTTAAAGTAGTGATCTCTAGAGGTTATGAGGTCATTCCTTCTAGCATCTAAGTCCTCCTGAACCTACACCTTGAATGGGCTACGATGCAAGTTGATGTTGAAAATACTTTTAACAGCACTTTTTGAGCTACTATTTTTGAGGAATTGTGTGAGGTCGAGCATTGTCCCTTTTACTAAGTTGTTTTATGGTGCCCACTCTTTTTTTACTACCAACATGGGGGACATGTGTAGGAGGTCCTCATTATTGAATCATCTTCAAGTAAGAAATAGGGTGACCCTCCAAGAAATCTTTTATTTGTTTTGGTTTGTTATTGAACTCTTCTAAAGACCATTGTGTGGGCCCTAATTACATCTTTTTTACCTTAACAAATGATACCCACATTGTGAGGACTATGAATGAGATTACTCACGCCTTTGACCACATTTCGATCTATTATCTCTAGTTGGGCTTAAGGCCAAACTATCAAAATGTAAGCTTTAAAGTCCATCAGGGATCTTTCTAAGCATAGAGATTTTTCAGGGTTGCATTTTGGTCATTGATGGCTTATGCATTTTGGGGGTGCCAAAGGGTTTTCAAAATCTTGCCATGCATATTTTGGATCAGGCTTTAATTCAAGATGTGGTGCATATCAATGATTTTCCTCTCTTGGGAGACACTTAAGTTGCTTTGGGCGTTTTGTCTTCATGTGTAGCTTGTTGACCTTCTTATTTCACACAGACATTATTTTTTTTGTCTTCCTTCATGTCTCTTTTGGCGGGTTTTGATGAAAAAATTATAAATGTACGAGGGGACATTATGGGTTGAGGATCATGAAAGTCTTTTAGGGCCCCTTTGTCGCAACCCTACTTTGGCCAAGTGTGGGGGTGAAGCCCAACACTTGGAAAAGTTGGGATTTGGAGTCCTCCGGGACTCCCGAATGTTTAGAGTTCGACAACAAGGTCCAAAACACCTCGCATTGGGGTGTTCTTGGTGTCGTTGAAAAGGGCTTGAAACGTAGTTATCGAAAATGGCCTCACATGGGTCATTTGGACATCTGCAGCCCAAGTTATGGGCAAAAGAAGGGCCGGGAGTCAAATTGGCAATTTGACTCCCGACCACTAAAAGTCGAGAATCAATGCCTTCTCGACATCCAATTTGAGTGTGCAACATGGCGTTGAAAAGATTTCGACGAGGGCTACAACTTTGGTTGAGATTTCGTTGCAATCGGACTCTGCAGTTGGGAGTTATGGCCGTTCAAAGTTCCGGGAGTCCCATTGGGACAATTTCGGGACTCCATTTCGGGAGTCCCGAGAATTTGTGCCATTTGAATGTAACCTCCACTGCGAGCTGCAGAGAATACTATAGGGAGTAAGGTGGTGGCTTACTCCCGAGTCCAGGCCGTGGTGAATTTTGTGTGTCCAAGTGCTCGTGACTTGTCCCAACACCAAAAGGTGTCCCGAATGCTAAACTAACCTCCCGTGGTTGGTTTTTGGATGTAGATTCACACAAGCTACGTTAGTCCCTCTTCCTAGTCTAATCCCGGAGCTTCCAACTCGACCCTCTACCCCTTTCTAGAGTTGGCAGTCGGGAGCGTGCTTTTAGGTCCCAACTTTCCGCAACTTTACTTTGGTGAACCCTCAAGTGGGTTCACCCCGGGACCAAGGAGCGCGTCACTCTTGGTGAGGTGTCAGGTTCAACTATTGATATCCTTTAATGGTATAGGTTTTTCTTTATGGAAGATTGTGCCCCATCTACTTTTCTAAGGAATTAGGTTCTAATGGCCCTGTATTTGTGTTTTAAGTTTTGTATTTTCAACTGATCCATCTTGGAAAAATATGTTTTTCAAGTTGAGGGGCAACACCTACTTCAATCATGCTTATGTGTAACGTGAGATGGTCTTCCTCTTATAGCTAAGGAGATGCACCCTTCTTTTGAGAGTTTGGTAATTATCGGCAGCCCAAGTCTACATGCATCCTTGATGGACATCCATCACAACACATCCCTTAGGTCTATCTTAAAGGATGCTTCCATTTCCTCAACTTTTAGAGGTCACATTCATTTTTGTTTGAATTAAGGGCAACGCTATGGTTGGTTACTAGGCCATCTATCTGTTCATTTTGCATCACACACTTTACTTTCACCTCAACATAATGTTTTCATCTTAATTTTATTCAGCCATCGACATTTTGTTTTTTCATGTGTGAATGTGAACACGGGCTGGATGCATATAACACGCACTTCACTCGTTGCCCATTTAGAGGTTAGCAAATAACCACACATGACGCCATCTGGGACATCATGTATGCCTTTACTCAAGAAAATGGGCATGATGTATGGAGAAAGTGATGCTACACCTTTATGTCAAGAGTTTCATTATGAATCGATCTTTACATGATTCAAAAAGACCAGGTTTTCATTGCCAATGTGGTGGCTATTGACTAGACATGGGAGATGGTGGTTTCGAATGTTATTAATCAACCAACTTGTCCAACTGCAAAATTTAGCGCCATTGTTAAGATCCACAAATATAAAAGACTTTATAAAAGGCAACACTTTATTACAATGGCCATGGAGGTGCATGGCACACCCGAGTGTGATATGGATCATTTCATTAGGGAGTGCGCTTGTGTTTTACACGATAAATAATCGATAGGTTATTTATCTTTGTTTTTTTACATTCGATTTTTCAAGAAATGTGTTAATATTGCTTTTCAATGTGAGCCTCTACTATAAAATGAAAAATTGCATTGGTGAGTGAAGCTTGTTTTAAACCTCCCATTATTATTAAATCTCACGATTTGCATGCAGTTGACATTAGAGGGCCATGAATGAAAGAGCTTTCTCCCGTAGGAGGGACTAGCTCCCTCCCTTTTTTGGTTTGTGTAGTTATGCATCTTTTGGCCTTTCTTTGGCCTTCCCTTTATGTCTCTGTGACGGTTCCGACCATAGTTCATTTATTGGATATTTGTGTGGTGTTATCTAATCTTTTGCAACCCACCCATAAAACTTAAACTGGGGGGCCTACTAATAGAAAACCAGCTGGACCAATCATTATGATAGGTCAATCAGAAGAACTGAGCAACAAATGGATCATATTTATTAGACTCTTTTCTGCAAGTGCACAGCGTTGCTACGCCTTTAACCAGCTGCAGCAATGTGCGGAATTGTGGAGAGCCAAAACCATTTTGTCACTGAGGTTTAATCTAAATTTTGTCTTGTGAATTCCTGCATCTTTGCTTTTATTTTTTGCATCTTTTCAACAGGGGTTTGTCATCAACCTTTGGTTCCGAAGAAGAAAAATGTGTGGATAGTTCACACAGAAAGAGGATGTTAGATTTGTGCTTATAGAACGTCTGCCGTGTTTTCAAGTTAGACACTTCGTAAGCGGGTTTTCAAGCGGAAGTGTGGAAGATTGTTGTTGGCCGCAGCTGTGGGAGGCAAGTGTAGCAAAGTCGATGAATTCTGAATTGGGCTACTAAATAAAGAGGGGCTTAAAGAATCGACAAAGGAGGCACTATACCAACACGGAAATCTGGAGGTTGACGTAAAACAAACTTGTGTGCGCAGTCTAAGAGAGACAGACAGCTAGCTGCAGTTGGAAGGGAGGGGGGTGTTGTTACTGATGTTTTTGAGATTGGGTGTACAAGAGGTGCATAAACACATCATGAATTTCAGGCGAGTAAAGAAGAGCATCCCGACCTCAGTACCCCAATCAGCAACTACCTAGCGCTGCCGCGGGAAGAAAGCCAGAAGTGATTCAGCTTAGACTTCTTGTGGGATTGCATTTGGGAACCACCTACTCCTCCTATGCCTACGCGCACGGATTCAAGCCCTCCCCCATCTTCACATGCTATGACTGGCCGGGAGAAGAGTGGAAGCGTGACGCAACCCCCATGGCCATCTACTATATTGAGTAGGACCATAAGATGATTTAAACGATGAAAAATTACATGTACCACTCCCTTTCCTTTGAAGCAAAGAGATTGGTGGCTAGTCTTTCAACATAATACTCAGTATCCATTCTTTGGACTCATCTCATCCGATTAGTAATTGCATGCTTTGGTGATTCGGAAGAAAAATTAAATGCATACTTTAACACAAAGTGCTGCAGGTGGGCCTTCAGGAATTCTTGATTACGTAACATATACCTTACTCAGTTCTCCTTTTGCAACTGTTTGCTACAGGTTGAACCTCCACCTCAAAAGTTCTTGTTCGCTCTGGCCAGTGGGAGAGATCTCACATCCATGTAAGATTTGGGGTGCAAATTTGGGTTGAGGGTTCATCATATCTCATGATTTTGTTTAAAAGCTGTCGTAAATGGCAGAGCCAATATGTGATCAGTCATTTGTTTATGCAGATTTGATTTGTGCTGCGAAATTGACTTCCACCACTGATTTCAAAATCTGATTGTAGACTCGATGGTTATGTACTATGTATATATGAAGCTTCCAGTTGGAGACCTCATCAAAAGATCACAAAACCTATTGGGTGTGCTGGTTTATAAGATTTGGGGTGGAAATTTGAGTTCAGGGATCATCATCTCTCATGATTTCGTTGAAAACCTGCTAAAAACGGCAGAGCCAACATGCGATCAGCCATGCACATTGATTTGTGAGGTGAAATTTATTTCCTCAGCTGTTTTCAAAATCTGATTGTAGACTCAATGGTTGCATATGGATACATTTGTAGGTTCAAGTTGGAGACCTCTTCAAAAGATGCCAAAGCCCATTTGGGTGTGCTTTATAAGGAAAAACTCAAATGTCAGGAAGCCTACCTGCACATGCTTGTTACTGCTCGAATGAGGATATTATTGTCTCTCTTATTAGTAATGTTCAATATGTGAATATTCCTGTACCACCCCCTTGTTGGTCCGGAGGGATGGAGGAGGCTAGGTTAGCCGAGAGATGGTTTTCAGTTCAAAGACCATTAATGAATTGTTTCAATGATACAATATTTTTGTTCTTCAAATTATGTACTCTAAAACTGTAGATCAAATTCTTCTGATGCCCAGATTGATAGCCCAGATTGATCAGTAAATACCAGTGAAACAGGGTTTTTTTTTCCCCCATTTCCTTGGTATTGAAAATTTGGCCAAATTTAACAAAAAATAGCAAAATCAGTTGAATTTACACCAGGGAAAAAAGGATTCTAAAATTTTCCCAATTTTTTTTGGTCAAAAAATGACTAGATTACACAAGAAAAATAACAGGGTGAAACTATTATGCTTTGGTTGAGTTAATGGGAACAGTTTCACAGCATTCAGTGTCAGCAGACCACATTACATGATGCTGTAATTCTTTGATTTTAGAATGCTTTGCTTATAAAGTCCTTCACTTGCACACTGGACATTGTTAGGAAATGCAGCAAACATAGTTTTGGTGATCACTCACTAATGTGCTGGCCACAATAGCCATTGCAGCTGCATGAATGAGTGATCATCAAAACTGTGTTCGCCAACTTACCAAGTGGACAGCCCTGACAGCAAACCACCAGCAATTAGCTCGCCATTGGTTGATGAACAGTCAATCCGGCTGTTATCAGGGTGAGAACTGGGGACTGGGAAAGTGAGTGTGAAGCTAGAGTAGAGTGAATACGAGGAAAACAGACTCTTGGTCCTTGCATTCTTAACACTTGTTACTACTCACCCTCTTCCCACACATTGCACCAGCTGAATGCATTATGAGGTTTCACCTACATTGCTATGACATGCATTGCACAGCAATCGGGTGCTGGTTGGCTGTTGCATTTAGAAAAAACATCCAATCAGGTTAGGAAACTTGTTGCAGTCCTTCACAAGGATTTTAGTTTACCCCTTCAGGGTGGTGGCCACCCCATGGGTGCTGCATCTAAAGCTGGGCCACCATTCAGATTTCTAACTCCCAATTTAAAACTGAGATCAAAATTACAGCTTATTGCCAGATGAACCTAATTCACTTCAACCTCATGGCTGGGGTTTCTTTGGATCACCCATCCAAAGAGACCCCAACCATGAAGAGCTCTGGAAAAATGGGCAATAGCCCAAAATTTCCTGCCTTTTTAAGGGCCACGTGAAACAACCCAACAGTGCACTATGTGGAGAGATGTCAAGTATCGTCAATCCCTTTTGAATCTCACAGCTCCCACCCCTCAGTCAAAATTTCCAGCACTACAACATTTCCAAAGCTCAAAAAAGAAGACAGCAACCCAAAACAATAAGGCAATTTGTCAAACAAGATATCTAAAGATTAGAGTCCAAGATCCCTGCAGTCTGCTAAAGCTAGGCTATTTCAGCATAATCAACCTAACTAACAATTGCTTGTTGAAGCACTCCGCCAGTATCACAAGAAAGAAGAATAAAGCTTGTTTTCATTCTCTAAAATCACTCCCTATAACATTTCCAAACATTTATTATATAACAAACAATACAAGTGATGTGCCATGACTTTGTTTCTTAGTATGAGGATGAGGTTGGAAAGTTGAAAATCCATATAGGAATGTTGGGGTTTATGCACCCCTCAGTAAAATTAGAGAAGTAAAATCAGAAGCTCAAAATTCTTGCTAAAGGCTCCTTGCAATTTGCATGTTGTATTATATAGGCCACATGGTTAAGGCATGCAACATTTAAGTGTTAGTTCACTATGGAAACCCTTCAAAACAATTTAAGGCACCAGTTCCAACAATCTCATTGATCACAATTTTTTTCTTCACACTAATTAAGACCATCCTATATTGACTTCACAACGCAGTCCTTTGCAATTATGAGAAAACACAAAGCAAAAAATGTGAATTAAGTGGTGCAATAGAATCAATGGCTACTTTGCTCCTTCCCAAGTATGGATTTGGGAAACACCAAAGTTGTGGAGATAGTGACAAATTACTTTTTCATCATGATCAGTCTTCATAACCTAAGAAAACAAGGAAACATTAAAAAGATTACAAAAAACTTCCAAATTCTTGAATTTCTTTCTTAGCATAGGTTTTTGCAGGGACGCTCTCAAAGTGCACAAGGCTTTGCACTCCATAAGAGTGTCAAGGCATGAAATTGTTTCAATGGATGTATTTCATAGAAAAACAGTCCTCTAGGTCTTATAGAGAAATGAGATACTCCACAATATCCCTTTAGTAGAAGTCTTCATTTGCCTCTTTTGTGCCTTGTTCTTTCCATTCTTGGGAAGACTCTTCAACCACTCATCTTCGCCAATGTCTAACTTTAGGGAGAGCTACCGAGTACAATCGCATTGCTAGAAATTTCCAACCCATGATGCTAGCTAGTCCTTCAAAGGACATTGTTGTTGCCTTACACTAGTTGCACCTTACTCAAGATCAAGGCTCTTTGGCATGGTATATGAGCATCTTTTGAGATGTTTCATACCAAAGGACGCATCCTCGTGCTTTTCAAAATTGTTTCAGGTTGCAACTATTGTTATTCATGGGGATATCCCTAGGTCGATGGCCCTAATGTTGGGGGCTAATAGATTGTTGGCAATGGCAAAGGACACTAATGGTTTTCATCTTATTGCCATGGGTGACGTGTTTTTTTGACCTATTAGTTGTTCTATTATTTTGTAGCTTTGGGGTCGTTTTAGGAGCACCTATGCCCCCACCAATTTGGAATTTCAACCCCTCCTCAACCTACACCTTGATTGGGCCGTGATGTAGGTCAACATCAAAAATGTTTTAATAATGTTTTTCAAGTTGTTATTTTAAAAAAAGTTGTGTGATGTTCGGGGGCCTTTGGCAAACATTGTTCCTTTTATTGGGTTGTTTTATGGCGTTCATTCTTTTATTTATTACCAGCATGGGCAGCATGGGGAAAACGTCACCATTATTGAATCATCTTCAAGCACGAGCAAGGTGACCCTTTAGGAGGTCCTTTATTTGTTTTGGCCCATTATCAAGCTCTCTTAAATACCATCGTGTGGGCCCCCATCAGCATCTTTCCATCCCTAATAGATGATACACACATCATGGGGCCTTTGAGTGAAATTACCCATGTTTTTGACCACCTTTCCACCTAAGGCTACACCTTGATCAAAGATGGCTTATGCATTTCGAGTGTGTTAATGGGTTTCAGAACTTTGCCACACATTTTCAGGATGAGGTTTTATCTCAAGACATGGTGCATACCAATGATCTTTTTCTCCTGGGGAACACCCATGTTTCTTTGGGCATTTTGTTTTCATGTGTACCTTGTCGACCTTTTTATTTCACATGGACAATATTTCTTTTTTTTCTCTCGTTTTTTTTAGCAGGTTTCAATGAAAAAATTATGCAAATATGGGGAACATTATGGGTCCAAGATCATGGGAGTCTTTTCAATGCCCCTTAATGAGGCATTAGGTTTAATTACTGATATCCTTTAATGGTATAAGCTTTCTTTCTATGGAGGATTGTGCCCCATCTACTTTTTTAGGGAATTAGGTTCTAGTGGCTTCATATTTGTGTTCTAAATTTCATATTTTTGATAGACCTATTTAGGAAAAATATGTTTTTTAGGTTGAAGGGGGGGCCCACTTGTTTTAATCTTGCCTACCTGCAACATGAAATGGCCTTCCTTTTGCAGTTAAGGATATGCATCATTTTTATGAATTTTTAGTAGTTACCGATGCCCCAAGTCTATAAGCATCTTTGATGGACATCACCATGACACATTCCTTAGGTCCATCTTAGTGGACGACTCCATTTCCTCAACATCTAAAAGTCGCATTCATTCTTGTTCAGCAAGGAGGCAAGGCTATGGTTGATTACTAGGCCATCTATTTGTTCATTTCACATCACGCATTTTACTTTCACCTTAGCATTGCATTTTCGTTTTGATTTTATTCAACCTTTGGCATCAAATCTTCTCACATGTGAGTGTGAACACAAGTTGAACGCATCTACCACACATTTAACTCATTGTTTGTTTGGACATCAACGGATAGCCACACATGATGCCATCTAAGATGTCATGTATGTCCTCGCTCAAGAGAGTGAACATGCTATATGGAAAGAACGATGGTACGCCCTTACGTCAAGATTTTCATTATGAACACATTTATACATGACCCGAAAGGACTAAATCTTTGTTGCCGATGTGGTGGTTATTAACTCGACATGGGAGATGGTGGCTTCGAATGTCATTACTTGACTAGTATGTGTAGCTATAAAACTTAACACCATTACTAAGCCTGATAAGAAGGTAGCTGAACAAAGAGAGCTGAATTGTGTGTGGATGAGCCTATTACCAATATAAAATCAGGAAAAGATTACATGATGTATAGAAGTAGCTTGGCAGCTTCAACACTAATTGTATTGTTTTCAAAAATGTTGGAATTTTCAAAAGAAATAACATTTGAAACAACAAATTATGAAGGAAAATAAGGAGTTTTTTGAAATTTTTTTGGGATCTTCTTTTTGACATAGAATCTTCATGAATAACTTTTTGGGGATAAGTTGTTTTTGGCACAAAATTCTTATTTGACAATGAAATGTTGAACTTGCCATGGTACTACATTAGATTGTGTTCATTTGTCATAGGGTCGTGCGGTGTTGCTGACCAACAATGTCCTCATACAAATTACTGCTTTGTAGCCAAGTTATAAATTTAAGAGGCAAACAATAACTAAGTTTTGAACCTTTTCTTTGTGTTCTTCCAATTGTCCTAAGCTACTACATTATAAGGGAAATTATAAAATTACCAAGGTTGTTCTCCAAATATGTTCCACAACCAATCTAAAATGATCATTTAGTTTGTTTCTTAGTTTTGAATTCATATGTTGAAACTCCACAAGTATAGAAGGCTTCATGAGGGGCGTAATTTTATTCCAATGGCCATGGAGGTGCACTATGCACCCACGCGTGATATGGATAGTTTCATGACGTGATATGGATAGTTTCATGAGGGACTATGCCCATCTTTTCCACCATAGACGATCAAAAGGTCATTTATTTTTATATTTTTGCATTTATTTTTTCAAGCAACATGTTAGTATTAAATGTGGTAGAAAAAACTAGTTGAAAAAGTGTGATTGAAATGCCTTTTCTTTTACAATATTGATGTTATGTATGCCTTTCTTTTTTTAACAATGTGGGGCTTTTTAATATTCACAATTTTGGGACAACATTGTGAAGGCATTTTAAGTTGTAATAATCAACAAAATATTCATGAGATAAACAAGGTTTGCATCTAAATTAAGATGGACACATAAAAATTCCGAACAACTTTGTAATTTAAGCACCTTAATCTACCCAATCCAGCATTTGGATAAATGATTTTCAACGTGCTTTAACCTTCGCTATATAGAGGAAGATTGCATTGGCATGTGATGCCTGTTTTAGACCTCCCATTACTATTAGGTATCATGATTTGCATGCAAGTGACATTAAAGTGGCCACCCTTCTTGATTTACCATAATATTTTGGTAGGTTAAATAATTATTATATCATTCATAGGATTTTTTTAAATTTTAAAAAATATTTTGTTTCAAAGATTTAAATTTTGTGAAAGGAAAATGAAAAAACTTTTGGAATATTCTTTTTGACATGGAATTGACAAAATTGAATAAATATTTGACAGACATGTGTTGAAGGTACCTTTGGTCCAATGTTTTTGGTAATACTTGTTAAAGGCCAACTCTTTTCAAAAGTATTTTTAAGTTTGGATCAATGGTGAGAATTAGGCTTGCTTTAAACTAGGAATCAAGCCAAAACATCTTGAGGTTAATGATGGAAAATTTGAGCATTTCTTGGCTTATTGTTTGGACCCAAGTTATTAATAATATATTATTTGTTTAGGGTCAACGAGTTCACGTGTCGCGCCATTAAGTAGGAACCAATGCCTCAACCTTTCACAATGTGTTTTCATTTATTTCTCTTGGGATCATTCTTTTTCTTATCTTTGGTTTTTTTTAACCTTAAAAGTCAAACCACCATGGATGGGCAGACACAAGATTCTTGTGATTCTTCTGTTTTTCATCATCATATTTCAAGTAGAAAAAATAAAAACCCCTTCCATCATTCACAAACTCAACAAGAGGAAAAGAAAATGAAGAAAGATTTTTAAAAATGTTTTTTTTTTCAGCCCTTGACTCATAGTGTAAAATGGGCTTTAATTATATGACATATATTTCAGCACTTTCAAAGGGAACTTCCAAAGCCATAGTTTTCAAAATACACACGTTTTCTTTTCTTTCTTGTGGGGGAAGACTAACATATAAAATATTGGATTGGAAAAAATAAAGGTCTATATCACAACTTGCAAATAGAAGAAAAGAGATGCTATCCCATCGAGTGGGATGGGATATATTCCATGGCTTACAGCATGGGGTGTAAAATAATCTTATTTTCTTGGCTTCAAATGCCACTTCCCCATTCATTTTTCTTTTAGATTTAAGAGCCTCCCCCTAGGCATAAATGACTAGATTGATATTTCATCCCATTCATTATCTATCTATGAAGGAGGATAATTTGTTTGTTTTGTTTGTTTGTTTGTTGCATCAAGATTTTCCAAATCACATCCCTTATCACCCTTTTGATATCATTGGAAAGTGTTCAATGAGTAAGATTTCCTTGAGTTGATTTCATAATGTTTTGACCTACGATGGAGAAGTTATTGAATATTGAACAAAGTTTTGCTCAAAATTCATTTGTATCAAAACTAAAAATAATAGAAAAATTTGGGGCACTTTTTGGTGTTCTTGGAAAGCCCTTATGAGTAGGATTTAATGAAGTTGATTTTGTTAAGACCTAAGGTGTTTGAGTAGTTTTTATCATTAAAAGGTTTATCAAATAACAAAACTTGTTTTGGAATAAAAATTAGTTGAACAACGAGTTCACACATGGGTCAACTACATAACTACACTAGTATCCACTAATCAATGGTCCCTCTTGAGTGATTTCATGAGACAATTAGTTCAAATTTATATCTAATGCAATAAATTGGGCTGGCATAACCTTCTTTAGGGCGAATGAGAATGAGCACCCACTACTGCACCAATTATTGTTATGTCCATAGGATGATGGTTGTGTTTATTCATCTAACTCTTGACCTTGAATTAATGAACATTGTATCACATTAAACTTTTTGGGTGGTTGAACTTTAACTTTTATTCTTTTGAATCATTTTTTTTTCAACCCTAACCTCCATACTACCTTCCCACCTAACAACCTTACTCACTTACATTTTGGCTTTAGTTGGCTATTTGTTTTAACTATTAACGAAAAATTTATTTTTTCTTGATTAAATTTTTACCTTTCCACAAAAAAATTATTTCTTTCTAGCTAACCTTTATATTTTGAAAAAAATAAAAAATTCTCACAAATTTTTTCTATCTTGTGACAAACCTCTATTTCTCGACAAACCCTTTGTTTCTCAACAAAACTTATATGTTTTCTTGACTAAACGTTTACTTTCAACAACATTTTTTTAGTTTTTAGTTAAACCATTATTTCTCAACAAAACTTTTGTATTTAAAGGCAAAACCTCTTTATTTCTAAATTAAACTTATTTATTTCCTAACTAAATTTACACCTTTTTGCAAAACCTTTTAAATAACATGAAGTGGTTATTGTCAATGGGTCAAATTTGTAATGAGATCGCAACTTTCTTTATGCAAGTATTACATTGCTTTAGAATTTGTAGCATTGATAATAAAATTTTGTAATTCAAACAGGTATATTATAATTTGTTTTTATACTAATTTGTTGCAATTAAGTTCACATCCAATGCAAGGTGTTATTGCATTCTGTTAAGTATCCTCAGCTAAAGCCTACCAATATAATGGCTATTAATTTTGGGATGTAGCCCAAATGTAGGTATCAAATTTGTGGGTTTGAATGCTTTATGCAAGACTTGCTTATTTCGTGAGTTTATATTATCATTTGAGCCCTAAAGATAGTTAATGTGAATTGGACAAGATTTTTACATACATGCTTGTTATATTGGAAAAAACTGAATATTTTGTCACTTTATCACGACTATGAAGGTAGTTTTTAAATAGTTTTTAAAATGTTCTTTCTTTTGCAATTTTTTGCATTGTGACAAAGAAACCCAACGTGAATTGGATGAAGGGCTTTTTTAAGGAAAAAAAATGCAAAAGTTGCCATATTGAGACAATGAATTCCTATTGGTTATAAAGACTAGGGAGGATTTTGCAAAAATTTTACTTTATTATTTGACCTTGAAGTAAATTTGGCTTCCTCTTCTTCTAGATGATTGCTAACGGACTTGCTTGGCAAAATGGGAAATAAAAGTTCCCTTGTAATAATTAACAATTTTAGTAATCATTAATTAATTATTTACCTAATATACATTTTTTACAATGTTTAAATTTTAGGTATAAATTGAATATTCTAAAAAGTAATTATTAGTGAATTTTTTTTTCTCATGTATAATTTAATTTTTTTAAAGAGAGAAAGTTTTAGCTTGGAAGAAATAGAGATTGTGTTGATTCAAAAGGGCTGAGCTTTAGATCATTTTGGAGGCCATCAACACACGTAGCTAGAAAGAACCTATGATAACTGAGAAGGAAGACCCATTAGACTTTTCATGTGCCAAAGTGTTTTTTAGCACAAGTATGAAATGAACTCAGCTAATTAATATGAATCACACAATGGGGAAGACCAACATATAAAATATTGGATATTTTCAGAGGGTCAAGCAAATATAAACAAATAGGAAAGAAGGGATGCCGATTGGGAAGGCGGACCCATTAGACTTTTCACAGGCCAAGTTGTTTTAGCAAGAGTAGTAGAAAATAAACTAATTAACCATTTCAACTTATTTTCAACCTCTAATAAACAATTCCATCCCCTATCTTGAATATCTTACGAATAACTTTAATGGAAAACCTAAGTGTAGAGTTCATCTTTTGATGGCAGGAAGAACAAAAACCCCATATTCATATAATGATGATAACATTTTGCGACTCTTATTAGTTAATTGCGAGGATCCCAAAAGTTCAATTTTTTTTGGCCCTTTTGATGGGCATGTTTTATTGGAAAAATTTAATCAAGCTTCCAACAGTAGCAAAATAGTTTTCCTCACTATCCAGTCAATTAATCAATGAAAGAAATGAGGTTTATCAGCCCCCATTTTAATGTTTCAAATTCATATCAAATCAAAAAAGGACTCTCCCTGTTTATTAACAACTAACTATGTTCATCACCAATTTTCACCTAACCCAATTTCCCCTTCCCAGAGTTGGGATACCTCTTAACACCCCTTCTTCTAAGAGTTGCGATAGCTATAAACAGCTATGTTGTCGGTATGCTTTAAAGGAACCACCTCATTCTAGGGTTGTAGCTTCTTCCTCACTCTAGCGTTGTACCTTCTTGGGCTTGAGGCTTAACGTGTGAAGTGGACACGTCCAATGAACTGGGAAAAACGTTGAAAAGCCTGCCCCTCGGGGCCCACAGGTTTCCTGCCGCCATATCACCCAGAAATTGAACACTTAAATGAGATGTTGAGGAAGTTTCGTGTCTTGAGAAGAGTTCCACACAACTTCAAAGCTTGTTTTTGAAGAGTTACGCGTCCAAGATCATTTAATTCTCTGTCCGTGCTCTTCTTTTTCTCCCTATTGCCTTCTCTTCGGTAGCTTCTAATCACAAGAAGTAGCTGTATCTTTTGGATTTTAGCAAAGACTAGTCGTCGTGCTTGCGAAAATTTGGAGAAATTATTACTCTTTTCTTTCAAGATCGTCTTTGTTTAAAGTTTTCATCTAAATTAGGTTGTTGTGAAATGTCGTCACCGAGTTTTAATGTCAACTTTGTCTTGTGAATTCCTGCATCTTTTCAAAAGGGTTTATCATCAGCGGTTGGTTACGAAGAAGAAGATGGGTGATTAGGGACCTTTGTAAACAAAGTGAATGGAGTCTAAGAGAGACAGAGAGCTAGGCACACTTGAAAAAAAGTTCACGAATTTTTTGCGAGGAAAGCGGAGCATCCCATCGTCAGTACCCCAACCAGCACCCCTTCAGCAACTACCTAGCGGTTTCGGGGGAAGAAAGTCAGAAGTGATTGAGCCTAGAGTTCTTGTGGGATTGCATTTGGGGACCACTTACTCCTCCTATGCCTACGCGCACGAATTCAAGCCCTCCCCCATCTTCACATGCTATGACTGGCCGGGAGAAGAGTTGAAGCGTGACGCGACCCCCACGGCCATCTACTACAAACCAGAGGTTGGCAAAGCGAATGGTGATCTTTGCTTCAGTAGTTGGGGATACATGGCCTCGACGGAAATGCGGAACCTGCGGAAAAAAGCTGCAACTAATGTGAATGTTCTGTCCTCACGCGACATGCCTGTAGTGGGGTTCTATGTTACACCGTTGAGGCACCATCTTTCGACCAGCGATGCGGGGCCTTCATCTGCATCAGATCTTCCCCCGGGCCTGACTCTGAACCGCGTCATCTCCGACTACTTGCGAGCCATGGGGAATTTCATCCTGCGACATCTCCAGGAGGTCCATTTCAGGTCGGACTTGTCGATGCAGGATGTGCAGTGGTGTGTGACACTTCCTTCGATCTGGAGTCACAATCCACGGCAGCACATGAAATCATGCATGGTAGATGCGGGACTCGTGGTGGGTGGTTCAAATGGAATCAATGCGAGCACCTATCCTGTGATCATGGTTCTTCAAACTGATGCAGCCTCCTACTGGTCTTGCGAGAAGTTATCCCTCCAGCGGGGGGATAAGGTTTTGCTCGTTAACATCGGATATTACACCACCGACGTCGTCCTCCAAGAGTGGGTCGGGCGTGAGGGCGCATATAACTTCAAAGTTTTCAAAGACCTGATGCACAGCTCTAGTGGCCTGGGGAGCATCCACGTGGAGAAACAGATCATTGAGTTTCTATGTCAAAAACTTCGACCCCTTCGTGAGTACCTTCTTCGGTTCCCTGAGTATAAGACTCGTTTGCTAGAGGAATGGGAGAGAGGAACAGCGAGGTTGAATAAAATGAGAGATTTCCCAATCAGTCCACTAACAATCGATCTAGTAGGGGATTGGAAAAAGCATGACAAAAGGCTCAGTTTGTTACATCCTTCGTATTACTATACAGTCAACCGTTCAATTGTAAACCCCATAGTCGAAGCAAATCTTGACTTCATTGCTGCCCAACTATCCCAAACAACTGGCATCCGAGTGATGGTGGTCGTAGGTCGTCTTGCAGGACTATCAGACCTTGAGACAAGGATAAGAGACAGATTTGGTGACAGGGTTGGGCAGATAGTCTTTGAAGAAGCTAATGAAATTACCATGTCCAAGGCAGCACTGAGGATTGCACAAGATTGCTTCCCTGGACCTGGTGCAAAAACGTTTGACCTTGTAGTGGAGGTCATAGACAATGTGCTGATCCAGACTAGACAAATGGATAACCAGGATTGGGCCAACAACAACTGTGTGAGAATAAATCAGGGGCAATGTAATCACTTGGCAAACAAACTGGCAGAGATGAAGGACTGGCTCTTACAAGAACACCAGAATTCGGAGATCATATTGACATGGGCTATGCATAGAGTTCTTCTGCATCTGCTAAGAGTGGTCAAAAGGGCTGATTTACTTGTGCAGGAGTGTTGCAAGAGTAAGGACTGGGGTAAAGCAGCACTTTTGCAAGCAGGCAATGAAGAGGCTTTTGTTGGGATTCTCTGTGATTTGAAGTGGTGGTGTACACACTTTCTAAATCTCACCATCCTGTCTGGGTTGAACTCCAACGAGCAGATTCAATCTCTAGGAGATGCGGACAAACTCAACCAGTTTGACCAAGATCGTATGCTTGCAAGAAGGGCAGCCTTGGACAGAGAAGAACTTGTGGCAAACTTGATGCAATTCAAGAGGCATGATAAAAGTGATGTCATGGTAGATCATTTGTTAGACAGGTATTCTCAGCAGGCCAGTGACCAGAGTACTAAGGTAGACTTCCCCCTGCTTTTCTGGAACACACAAGATGACAAAACACTCCCAATAGTGAAACATCTGGGACATGGTACCTATGGCGTTGTCTATGAATCAGTCTGGTTAGGACTGCCCTGTGCAAAAAAAGTTTTCAGGGATGCTGAAAATGTCAGCTTCAAGAAAGAGGCAGACATTTTGGCAACCCTCAAGCACCCCAACATCATAAAACTATTTTGTTGCACAACTGATGCAAAGTCATGCTCTTTGGTGATGGAACTCATGTCCACAGACCTTCGCAAGTTGATGGATGACAGAATGCCGGACCCTGATCATGTGCCGTTCTCCTTGCCAGTAGCAGTGGACATCATGCTTCAGGTGGCAAGGGGCTTGAAGTACATGCATGAACAGCGAGTGGGCCACCGGGATATAAAATCGTCTAACATTCTTGTGAACCCCACATCAGTTCCAGAGTTGGCTGAAATGGGTTACATCGATGTTAAAGTGGCAGACTTTGGATTGGCCAAGGCGAAACTAATGAGCTCGACAGCCACGAAGCAGACAAACAATATTGGAACAAAACCGTACATGGCACCTGAGCTGTACACCCAGGTATCTCACAAATATTGTATCAATAATGATTTTAAAGTAGAAGAATGAGCTGAGGCAAGTGTTGAATTTCATCTACATCACTTGTATCCTGTGCCATCACACTAATAATTCACACTAATGGTGGGTGCACTACACAGGAGGAGAAGATTGCAAAGAAAAGCTATCCACTCAAAGCAGATGTATACAGTTATGGAATTACCTGTGCAGAGATTCTGACAGGGAAGATTCCATTTCCACATACTAAATACAAGAGGACTAAACTCTTGCAAGTAATTAGGCAAGGAGAAAGGCCACCTCTACCACTTGATTGCCCAACTCCTCTGGCAAATCTGATAACCAGATGCTGGGATACAGATCCATGTAATCGACCTAGCTTCTTACAAGTGTGCAATGAGCTTCTGGACTTCAAAAGGTCAAATATGATGATCTGAGTCCTGACTACAAACAGGGCAGTGTTCCAACCCCAGAACCAGACCCGTGGATCCCAAAGCGCATGGGTGTTTTTATATAACGAAAAACTAAAATGACAGGAAGGTTACCTGTGCATGCTGGTTACTGCTTGAATGAGGATATCATTGTCTCTTTTATTAGCTATATTCAAGGTGTAGTTCAAAGACCAGTGATGAATTGTTTCAAGAATAAATTTTATTTTTTCCTGAATATTAAATACTCTAAAACTATAGAACAAATTCTTTTCACGCCCAAATTGGTAGTGAGGGAAAGAATTGTTATTGTGATTAAATGATATGGTAAATCTATTTAAATTGATAGTTCCATTTTATGCACACATTCAAAAAAAGTGCCTGCATCTCTACAAATCAGCAAATAGATTGCCCGGAAGAACTGGGTAAGACCATGAGATGACCTAAACCATGAAAAGTTGGGTATACCATTCGCTTTCCTCCAAAGCAAAGAGATTGGTTGTTAGCAGATTTCAACGAGATACTGAGACCAGTGTTTAGGGTTCATTATCTCTCCTGATTGTGTTTGAACCTGCCATAAAGGGCAGAGCCAACATGCGATGAGCTGCTTGTTCATGCAGATTTGAATTGTGAGGTGAGATTAACTTCTGCAGCTGATTTCAAAATCTGATTGTAGATTCAACTGTTACAGATGGATATGTAGACATTCCAGTTGAAGACCTGCTCAAAGATCTCAAATCCCATTGGACATGCTTATATAATCGCAAGCTAAAATGATAGGAAGCTCACCCTTACAAGGTTCTTCCAGCTTGAATAAGGATATTATCGACTTTTCTTACTCTCTTATTAGCTATATCCAAGGTGTAGTCCAAAGACCAATAACAAATTGTTTCAAGCACACACTATTTTTTTGTTCCCAATATTAGTTAGTTTAAAACTATAGAACAATTTCTTTCTATGTCCAAATTTGTAGTGAGGAAAAGAATTATCATTGTGATCAGGGTTTTTTTCTTTTTTCTTTTTTTAATTGATATCAAAAATTTGGCAAAGCTTTCCAACAAAATAGCAAAATTAATTGAATTTTCACTAGAAAAATAAAATTAAAACATTTTCCCAATTTGTGTTGAAAAAACAACTTAGGTTGGAAAAAATAACACTGATGTGGTTATGATATGGTAATTAATTAAGTCTATAGTTCCATTTTATGCACTCATTCAAAGGCACCAGTAACTCTACTAATCGGCAAATAGATTGCCCAGAAGACTTGGTCTACTCTACTAATCAGCAAAGAGATTGCGAGGAAGAACATGGTCAGAGATTGCCAGGAAGAACGGCGCAAGACCATGACATGACCTAAATCATGAACTGTTGGGTATACCACTACTTTTCCTCTGAAGCAAAGAGATTGATTAGTAGTCTTTCCTCATGATACTCAATGTTAGTAGTCTTTCTGGGAGAGTGTCATTTTCCTAGTCAGTGGCTGTAAACAGAGACAATCTTTTGCACATGTAGGTAGTTCTGAATTTTTTACTTGTAGCAGAGTTTTGGTAGGCTAGATGTTAACTGGCTATATACAATGTTCTTAATTCAATGAAACTTAGTGACAAAGACATTATTTTAATAGTAGGAGGGGATATTTACAGTACAATTTTCAACCACATGGCTACACAACAAACTTGCTCAGTAGTTCCTAGTAATGGAACTTGCAATTAGATTGGAAATTGGTGAAAGTTTTTTTCTCAGACATGGCCCTGCTGCAGAGTTCTTGTACAAACAATTACTAGACATAAAGAAGGAAAAAGATAGACCCAAAATAGCAAAAAAACATAATATACTAGATAAGGATATTGGAAAGGACAAGGATGATCTAATAGTGTAAAGAATTGATTTAGATTAAATTCTCATTGCAACATCTATTGACAAACAACAATTAATGCCACATGAAAAAGTAAAAACAAGTGTAAGTCGAAGTGAAGCATGCTCAGTAGTCATGCTTTATAGTATGCAATGGTCAATGTGTGGCATACATGCGTGTTGTCCATCAGCATCTTCTAGTCCCTGCCACCAGCTCCACCCTTCAAATCCCAACAGTGTCTAGAGTCTTAAAGCAATTGAGAATGAAGTTGTGTACGTGGGTCAAAAAGCAACATGACAAATGGAAGATCATTGTCCAAATTGACAGAATTGAATTGCAAATGCACCACAATTGGGGCCCATGTTATGAAAGACAGTATAAATGACATCATCCTGACTGTTGAGAATACTTCTTGTGATTCTAAGAGCTTCTAGAGGGAGGACATCCCCAGACAAAATCATGCCAACAACAATCTCACCAATCAAGTCACATATATCCATTTGCTTGTGTCTACAAACATTGAGGTAGGTATGTCATTGTGTGAACCTTGACTCATGGTGATGATGTTTCATACTCTTTTTCTCCTGTAGATTGTATCCTTGTATACTAACTCATGGTAATGATGTTGCCTGCTCTTTCTCTCCCACAGATTATCTCCTTGTATACTCACATGCTGGATTACTACATTTAGATCAAGCTTAAGATCTTTTAAGAAAATCGCCACACCAAATCACTTCA
The DNA here is from genome assembly GCA_963920785.1 of Sphagnum contortum. NCBI lineage: Eukaryota > Viridiplantae > Streptophyta > Sphagnopsida > Sphagnales > Sphagnaceae > Sphagnum > Sphagnum contortum. Next base: position 5,965,937 of record OY987290.1, on the reverse strand, counting down.
TGAAATGTGTATTCAAAAAGAGGTCTTTGGTAGAAAAAATAAAAGAAAACAAAATGTGGCAGATCTGACCATGGCTGAAGGCAAGACAGTTTTGCAAGACACAAACTAGTCTTAAAATTTGTCCAGCACACATTGCATAACAGCCTTCTGCATGACTGGAAAGTTATGAAAACATTCACAGCCATACCTGAGTGGAAACAAGAGATGACATGAACTGCACCATTTCTTCTGCAAACAGCTGCTCTACAAGGAAAGCATAACTCTATTGCCCAGCCAAAGGGAGCACATATTAAAGAAGAAATTTTAGAAGTTTTCTCCTTGTTACTGCAGCTAACACATCCTCGTCAACACTAGTTGTGATCTGTACAGTAACTGCATCTGCATGTGTGCTTCTCTATTACCTTGGGAGATGGCAAGCTACCATTTCTATGCAGTTCCTCTGTCTGAGTATAGCACCCAGCAATAAAAGTAGTTCACATCTCTTCAGGTTCCTCCTTGCCACCCTGCACATTCAAGTTTAGGCTCACCTCCACCTATGCATGATCACAAACACAGTCTGCATATAGGTGAGCATATGCCATATTAAGGTATGAATTGGCACCCAAGGGACCTTGCTAACAATGCATGGATGTTTTCTCAAGCACCTTGGAAATCCCCAAAATCCTCATCATCACAGTCCTTCGGTTCTGCTGCAACATTGACTGGTGCAGCATTTGTTCCAGCTGTCAACAAATGATCCTCTGACCTTGAGGCAGATATTGATGGTATTCGAAGAGGTGATAAGGGTGATGCTTTAGGTGCAGCCTTGGGGGATGGAGGTGGAGCCAGAAAAGGGAACAGATTGGGACCAACATGCTTTGGGCACTCCTCCTGGTTGTCTGGATTTGGTAATGCCTCCCTCAGCATGGAGACATCCAATCTCTTATCTGTAATGTTGGGCTTCACTGTGTTACCAGAGCTCTTCTTTTGCTGCACAACAGATCCAGACAATATCTGAAGTCAAGCAATGGTGAATATGAAAGTAGAAATGTCAAGATAAGTTGCAGAACAATGTGCACAGCTTTGTGCTCTGCTTCAAACACTTACAGTTTTCAGCTGAAGCCGAAGTGTCTCTCCTTCCTTGATACTATAGTCAGTTGACGGCTTGGATTGATATTCCTGCTCGATCTCCTCAGCTTCTTTTTTTTTGTTCATATATCTTGTGGCATGTTTGTCAAGGATTGCTCTTGATGTATGACACCCCAAAAGAAATCTGAATCACATGACATGAGCTAAACCAAAAGCTGGGCTTGATGTTTCCTTGAAGACCTAAGAAATCTGTTAATCTGCCTGACATCTGTTCAAGTTCTGGCAGGACTCCCCCAAATTCCAAGCTTCATGAACTGCTTATTTTCTGAGGATACTTCACATGGTCAAAGAGAGCTGCTTGAAAATCATATGCCTGGGGTCTCTCTCGAAAGCCAAGACCAATGAAGGCATGCTTATTACTAACACCTGCACCAATGGTTGCACTTCTATTGGTCAAGAAATTGTCCAGCATGTGCATAATTCCCTCTTTCTTTGCCCCTCTCATGGTCCACTTCTATGTCCAAGAAGATGACAAAGAAATCTGATGTAGGGAACAAAAAACAGCTCTGTGTCCACTTACTGGAAGTGTCCTCAATCCGCAGTACGAAGAACCTGTATACACCAACAGCTCAATTATGACACATAAGTGGAGCTGAGAAATTATTTTACATAAGACATGTCACCAGATAATATTTGCAAATTGTACAAAAATCCTCCCATCTGCAAGTGATATATCAAGAAAACAACCTGCTGCTGTCAATGACAGCCTCCACAGGAAGAGGTTGGTCTTCTCTCAAGAATGCTTGAGCAAACAACTCTCCTGCAATACAGCCAGTGAATGAGAATCATCAAGTGGAACATTGAACTTGTTTGGACTGGACGCACTTCCAAATCAGATTCTTGCCACCATGCCCTTCACTTCATTTCTGAAGGGAGACTTCATGGTTCAAGTCAATGGGGTGCTCAAAGATATCATATATTGGGGGATGACATGGGACATCACTAGCCCTTGACCCGCTTGGTTGTAGAGCTGAGAATCACATTGCATGGTACTGACAAGATATGGACACCCAAAATCATGCACCTCAACCATTTGAGGCACATGACAGCCCCTATATGACTGCAAATTCTAACTGTGGTTGGCAGAAACTGGTCCAATATTGATTATGTCATCTTCACATGGGACAGAACACAGGATCAACAATAGTAGGATGGTAGGGGATGGTAGCCTGCACCATGTCAATCTCAGTTTGCAAATGAAAACTCCAGAAAGGCAGATATGCAGGATGTGAGTAGCTCAAATCCTGTCAGTTATTGATCTGCAGTTTGCTGGCTTGGAATCAGGAATGCAAAAGCTCTATCCAATTTCTTTCAACTATTATGTTTAAAGCTGGGCTAAAATGATATCCCATTTGCTAATATCCCTTGTCTTCCAATGATCCTTGACTGTTTACCTTATAATGATTGCAGCAATCTTAATGATGTGCTAATTACTCCTCAGAGATACTCTATGAGCTGTGAGAAAAAGTGTGCCTGTATTTGTGTCCTCAAGCCTAATAGAACACTTCTCGCCTTTTGACACAACCTTCAATCCCCCTTCCCAAGCCCATTTGTTGATATCCCATTCATCTGCCCTGCATCAATAAGAACATCACACATGATGGGTGGTTTCAATCATATTGAACTAAAACATGAACAAACTGTGCTGCTAATGAAGCACGGGAAATTTAGACATGCTTGCAGGGACAATAGTTGTTCACGCACCGATAGGATGCTGCACTCTTCCTGGGAGGTATCTGAATTTTCCAGTGGACAACACAAGTTCACAAATCAGTACCTGGACATCTGCAAATTGCTTTTCTGAATTTAGAACTATATTGCACTTCTCACAGTGTGCTACCCTTCTACCTATAGACACCAATGATACCAGAAGGATTTAGGCAAGAATTTGCTTATGTGTACAAGATGACCACAGAATTCACCAATGATGCAGAAAACAATAGGGTGGCAATAGCATGTGGCTAAATTATTGCTTAAGTAATGGTTTCGAGGGCCCAGAGTGCCATAAGACCAACACATTGTTAACCATAAGCTTCGCAGACTCTTTACTTTTCTGCATCCCTGGCCAGAAGTCCAGAAGTGCTGCTATGAAATTGTTTTCCATCCAAAATGATATGTGTGAACGGCATCCATTGAATTAAAAGAATCTCTATATCTTGAGAATGGAATCCCAATTTCCACTGCATCAAACTTCCAACGATCCAGCTCACATTTCAATGCACAATCGAACCAAAATGGGATAGGATATGCCACAGAGTCATATCACCATGACTCCATCACAAATATGAATCTAAACTGAATCATATTTCACAGAAACCAACATAACGACCACTGCATCAAATACACAACAATCCAGCTCACCTTCTCAAATTCACAAAAAAACCCAAAGTGGTCATCAAACTAAAGATATAATCCTGGTACGCAACAAAACTCAATCACGAAAACCTAATCCAAGAAACTTTGCATATGAAACCTCTTCCAACCAGCTATGAGACTATGAACGAGCCCTACCAATTCCCAATTGCATGCACAGTGTACCAGAAAACCCAGCTATCAAACCCAGGGCTCATGATCTCATGGTCATTCCATTAAGAAGAGCTCAATTCCAAACCCCTAACCTATCCAGCAAATAACCTCATGCAAAATAGCATCCGGAGCTGCTTGGCATACGAATCATCCCACAACCCATCATATACACACCCATTGCAAGCCAGAAGTTGGAGGATGAGAGATCGGATAGAAAATCACCATATAGACATAGCACTCTTTGACTTGAAACAGCACCAGCTCTGCAGCATCGTCGTCGTCAAGCTGGGCACCACCATCACTACCACCACCACCCACGGCGTGCTGTGCTATGTTACCCTGAGATTCGTCCACTGCTCCAATCATGGTACTGGATCACACAGCTGATCTTATGTTTTGTGTTGTTTCGTGTGCTCGAATGCGGATGCAACTGCAACACAAATTCTTCCCTCACGCCGACGATCTATGTACATGTATGTTGAGCACACCGATCCTATCGAAGGGGAAGACAAGGGGAAGACGATCGCCGAGTACCCGTAAGGATTTCGTAAGGTCCGCCACCACGTTCTACAATACCTTCTGCTGGACCTTACTGATTTCGTAACGTCTCAGGACTTTTGTAAGGTCCCTCACCAGCATGGCTATACGGGACCTTGATTTTCGTAGGGCCTCAGGATTATTTTTTGTAAAGATCCCCCACCACTATGGATGTAAAGGACTTATCCATATCTTAGGGTCCTAGGAACTGTTTTGGTAAGGTCACCCCCACCCTCCCCCAACCAAGATGGATGTACCAAGACCTTATAAATGTCATAAGGTCCAAGGATTTTTTTTTTGGTAAAGCTCCCCACTTGCAAGCATAGGTTGGATGTTGGGCAGGGTGTATTTTGAACCTTGAACAAGATTCTAGTACTTATCAAAAGTTTCTTTTCAACCTTTGCCAAGACTTACCAAACCTATGATGTTATGAATGTCCCTTCTAGTAGGGACCTTAAAAAAAAATTTGGGATATTAACCCTTGACCTTGAAACAGTCCCAATCCAAAAAGTGGACAGCCCTCACAAATGTGCCTTAAAATAATATCATAATAGGTCCATATCCTTATTCAAAGTATGAGCTTGTATTGTATATAACCGGGTTAAATGAGATCCCTTCCAAAGTATTCAATGATAGTAAAAGGTTCTATAAAGGGTACAAGTTAAATCCAATGTTGAATTCATTTATAGATTACAACTGTGGTAGGGTAGAACTGCCCATCACCGATCACTACTCTATCACCAATCACTTCTTTAGATCTTCACCATCTGTGCTTCATTTTGAGTGATTTAAAATGTTATGGGAGTGCTCCCTTAAGCTTTAGAAATCATCTTTGAAGTGCAAATGAAAAGGAGTAATGCAAAAACAGCAAGAAGAAAAAATAAGCTTTCCAACTCACAAAATTGATTTGTTTTGCTTTTTTCTTCTCTTTGGACCCCTCCTACTTTGAAAGCTTCTAACTTTCTTGTTTCATGTTCATTTTAAACAATTTAAAGTGTTATAGGAATGCCACCTTCAGTTCTACAAATCATTTTTTGATTCCATTAGCAACAAAGCAATGTAAAAGGATTTTTTTGAGTGATCGGATTTCAGTTTTGTAGTGTTCAATGATTTGTGTTTTTAAGTTTTTGAACCTCTCTATTTGGGGGGCCGTAACTTTCTCAATTCTAATCTATTTTTTGATGATTTTGCAAAAAATTCTTTGGCTTTCACATATGTGTTGCACAAAAATTTCTAAAGTTCCCTATCATACTAATGTACCCTTCACATTTAATGGTAGCATTAATCTTTTTCTTTTTGTTAACACTAGGATAGGCTCATCATTGTAGGTTGTGCAGAATGCTGAAAAGGCCATTTGGTATCATATGTTCACACATGATGCCATGTACCTCCAGAAGCTTCTTTTTACTATTAACGAGCATCATGATTGTTCATGGATGCCATTGACAGTAGGTGCCTTTTTTTTTTTTAAATTTGTCTTGCCCATTTTTTTCTTTTTCAATATGCCTTTGTCTCCCAATCTTTCAAGTTCCCATCTCAAGCTCCTCATTTCCCTCTTTTGTTCCTCTACATTGTTCCTCCCTCCTCTCACTCCTCTCTTCCTTTGTTATGCATTCTTGCTCCTCTTATTTGTCATGTTCTCAAACTCTTGAATTTCGCTTTTGGCTTTCTAGCACGTTTTTGCTCACTTGCAATGCTCAATGCTTCTTTCATGTGAAACTTTTGAAAGATGGTTCCTCTCCCTAATCTAAAGCCGCACATGTGTCATTTCTTGTTTTTATTTTTTGTTTGAATCTTGTTGCTTTGATAGAAAGTGAAGTTGATTACCTTGTTTTGACATTCTACATCACATTGTTGGTTGATATGATGCAAGAGACGGTTGAGCAAGCTCACTGAGCTTCTTCCACCCAAACCTACAAAATTCAAGTTATTTTTTGTATTTGTTGCATTACATGAACTTCGAATTTCTTATGCTTTGAATTTGTTGTCAATTGATCTAGGTCATTAGGTGAAACCCATGAATATAACTTAGTTTTCCAAATTTTTGTTACATGAATTTGACAATGACATATGGGTGGAAAAATTTTGTATGAACAAACCTACCTTGTTTTGCAATGCCGAATGCCTAAGACCTATTCTTCAAAAGCAAGACACAAAGTACCACAAAATGATACCTATAGAGATTTGGGTTTGTTACATTCAATTTATAAGCTAGCTCAAGGTGTTAATTTTCTTACATGTAATGAACTATTTGCAATGGATAAGTTGATTATTTTTGTCATCTTCCATCAATTTGTTGAAGCTTTCAATTATGTTTACATACATCTAATTATTTGGCCCTAGGGATAAACAATGTGAATTATAATGGAAGAATTTACAACTTGGTGTGGTCTTCCTAATATTTAAGGTGCCATTGATGGCACGCACATTTGAATTACGCACATTTGAATTGTTAAGCCATCTACATATTCTAAAGATTATTACTACCACAAAATAGGTGGGTATAATGGGTATAGTGTTGTGGCATAAATTGTTGTTGATTGTAAAAAAATGTTTGTGGATTTGTTTGTGGATCTTCCAAGAAATGTGAATGATGCAAGGGTTTTACGCAAGTTTGCATTATACAAAAATGCCCAATACCACATGTCTTTTTGAAAGCCACACAAGTTTTCAATAGTTTTATCCATATCTTTTAGGTGACAAAGGTTATCGTCTAATTACATGGATCATGACCTCATTCAAAGAAGAGGGTCATCACATTGTTTTGGAATTGATGTACAACAAAAAGCACAAAAGAGGTTGTTTTGTCCTAGATACTGTTTTTGGCATTCTCAAAAAAACATTTAAGAGTTCCTTACCAAAACTAAATTACATGTTTCTTTTGTGCCAAATGCATTCACTACTTGTTGCTTACTACATAATTTTCTACGGTCTCAATCTAAATCACATATCCAAATATTGATGCACATAATTGATGTGGATTTGCATGTGAATCCAGAATTAAATGCATCATGGAGAGTTGTTGAAGTCATTGAAGAACAAGCACCAACCCATATAGTTGAAGGTCAAAAAAGATCTATCGAAGCAATGTGTAGGGAGCTAAGCATTTATCTTAGATTTATTACATGATGAACACAAAAGTATGTTTTTGTACCTTTAACCTACTTCAAGATTTGATTCAAAGGCAATCAATCAACATTGTTATTTTATTATAATGTGAAATATTTCCTTTTGTAATTATGTCTCCTAGTGATTTGAGTCATCTTTGCTTCATTATTCATGGTAGTCTTTTTTTGGCATGTGAATTTTTTAAACTTTGTCATGCCTGAAAATTATGTTCATGCCTTCAACCAAGCTTGTAATTGTTCTAACCATGTTCATTTGAGTTTTTTTTTCAATTTATCTCTACATTTAAAGTAGTCTAATTATTATTCTAAATTGGTTTCTTGAGATTTGGATCATTTTTCCTCCAAAACCAAATTGGTCTCATGCATGCAATTGATTGACTCCATTAACATTTGACTTCCTTTTTTAGTTACATTAGTTATGGTCTTATGAGTTGCAAAATACTTATGCATTACTCCAATGTTGTTTGTGCTTCTTGCTCCCCCACCTCCTTCATACTAAAATCCTTTGTTGATTGAATTTGGTGTTTAAGGGAGCTTCTACCAAGGAGTTTTGGTTGCATTTTGCACTGGTGTCTTGATTGCATTCTTCATTGGGGTCTTTATTGGTGTCTTCACTAGGCTGTGAACTAGACTATCCATTGGGATGTTGTTGAGGTTTGTAACAGCTTCATTCAGAACCTTTGTGAAACATTGTGAATGTGGAAAAAGTACAGTGTTTTGAACACTTGAAAGGTCATTCACAAATGTGTAACTATTTTCAATTCTTGTTGGATTTTCATACCCACAATCCATATGTTTTGTCCTTGTGCCATGATCAGTGAGATCAATGCAATTGAAGCTTTGAAGCCAATTGCATTTTTGATGTTGTTTGAATCATGCATGAGATCTTGAATGTGTAAAGGATTGAATATAGGTATTTTGCCCATGAATTCCATGATCATGTCATAATGTGTTTTATTGAAAAATTGTGGGCAAGTGGTGTGCAACCTTGTCTTGTGGGTTCATAATTGCCCGATAATCTTCATTCTGCCCTATTGCTTAAATGTGATCAAAGATTTTAAATTCCCTAACTATCGTTCTTGATTTATCCTTGCATGTAAAGTCATTTCTCATATGTTAAGAACAACTAGATTGTATGACAATTGCATAATTATTTGTCCATTTTGTCATAGTTGTTTCAAACTTGTTTAAAGATGCAATGTGTTCATCCCGCTTTGCATTGATGAGTACCAATATTTCTTTATGCTCCCAATTTGGCTACCTTGGTTTCCTTGACTACATTTCAATTGATGCATATGATTTTGCATTTTTTTTTGTTTTATCCTTTGTCTTTAAAAGACCTCCTTCTTCATAATTGTTAACAACTAGAGATTCTACAATGAATTGAAAAATTTAAACTAACACATTTTATTTATTTATTTATTTATTTATTTATTTTGCAAATTACACATTGATGGATTGAACATGAATTGCTTACCTCTTTCAATATTTTGGTCCTTGTAGTTCACTATGAAAAAATACAAGGTTTTACAACTAGGCTTGTAATTTGGTTTTCCAATTGCAATGGACATTTGCAACTCATGGTATTTATATGGCCTTGAGTGCTAACAAACAAGTTGTAACAATTGTAGCAGACACCCTATGTTGTATACAATATTGTATATACGATGTAACTCACACACAATTATATGCAACTTCTTTGTAACTAATTTCCACATCAAATTTTCATGTACAATCCAACATGGTCAACGAAATCCCAACGTGGCTTTTCATCCATTTGTTGACGGATGACATATGTTAATACTTTTTGCAATTTATATACAATTATTTTACAAGTAGTTTGACGGATATAATCTTTAATTATTTCATTCGTCCATTTGATGAATGAGTTATGTTCTTATATTTCATAATTTATCTAAACTATTTTATAATTAATTCAATATTCTTTCATTATTTCATTCATCCATTTGATGTGAATAGATTTTATCTCAATCCTTTACAACTTATTTACAATTAGTTTGATGAATATATTCTTTCATATTTCATTCATCCATTTGTCAAATAGATTCTAAATATCCTTATTTTTTGCAACTTATTTACAATTATTTTATACCTAGTTTAATCTTTAGTTATTTCATTCATCCATTTGAGCAATGAATTCTATTTCTATCCTTTGTAACTAACTTACAACTAAAGATGAAATGAAAATAAAAGATTTAATGACTAATTTGTAGTTGGGTGTTTAAGTTTGGGTTTCCAAGCAATTGTATGGTAGTTGATTTTAGTAGGTCTAAACAACTAAATTGCAACTTATAATGCAATTATATAAACTTCACACAACCATTATCATCTTGTCCTAATTATAATAGATAATGTTGAATTGCATTGGACATCACTATTTATAAACATGAAATGGATTTGAAACTTTAAATAGATTTGCATTCCATGTTGAAGAATACATTACAAAAAAATTACAAAATATTTCTATCAAAAAGTAATTTAATTATGAATCTAAATATAATGCCTAAATTATTTATAACAAAAAAATTTCCTCTATCTAAACAAAAGGTCATATCGTAAAAGTGATGACCCACAATAATCAAATATCGTCATCTCAAACACTATGTTTCATAAATGGATTTTTTTTCTATTTTTGTTGAAATGGAGCTTGAGCCATGCAATTTTTTCAATCCACATTATCTGCTTGAAATATGCCATGTTATGATATTAAATAATCCCTTCAACTTGAATAAAACTAACTTACAACTATATTGCCACTAACATGCAACTTATTTGTCATTAAAATGCAATGTATGTAAAACATTGATATAAACTAAATTATAATTTCTACACTTGCAAATATAATCAAATATTGTGTTTACAATAAGGTAAACTAAATTATAATTATTTTAGTACTTTTGAAAAAATCTTACCTTGTATACATAATTTTGATGTTCATGGATTGAAACATAATCAAAGTTCAGCCCTATAACATAAAAACAACAAAAGTCATCACAAATGTTCAAACACAAAACAAGACATACATAACATGATTATCATTAAAAAATCACCTTTCATAAATCTATCATCATTATAAATTAAACTAAACTTGTATAATCAACTTCTAAATAAAATGGAATATATTTTCACATCATTTTTCTTTAATATATGCAAATAAACAAAGGACCAAGAATTGATACATACCTTCAACATCCAAGAGTAAAAGTAAATACCTTCAACATCCAAGAACAAATGTAAGAACCTTCAATATCCAAAAGTAAGAGCAAGAACTTTCAACATTTAAAACCAAAAGTAAAACTTTGAACATCCAAGAGTAAAAATAATAACCTTTAACATCAAAAAAATAAAATAAAAACCTTCAACATCCAAAAGTATGAACAAAAGCTTCAACATTCAAAAGAAACAACAAAAAGCTTCAACATTAGTAAAAACAAAAACCTTCAACCTCTTTAAGAGTAAGAACCTTCAATCTCTTTAAGAGCAAAGACAAGCACCTTCAATGTCCAAGAGCCAAAAAAAAAACCTTCAGCCTTTCTAAGAGCAAGAATAAGACCCTTCAACCTCCAAGAGCAAAAACAAAAGTCTTTAAGTTTAGTGCATGAAGGTCTTTGATGCATTGGGGCATATTTGATATATTGCCATGTGTCACATGTTTAAGGGTTTCCCACCCAAATTTCAGATCTTTAAATTTCAAATCTTAAGTTGAAATATACTTGCATATTAGTTGTAAACAAATTGACATGTCATGTATATTGAGCGGTGGAAATGTATCATGTGGCATGATCATATGTGTTATTCAAGGCCGTACATTTGTTGCAAAGTAGTCGTTGATTAGTAACTAAATTTATCCTAGTTGTGATGAAGTTGTTATATGCGATTAAAGTGCAACTTGTCAACAAATTCAAACATGGTTGATTACAATTGTATATATAATGCGTACATTGTATTGTATAAATATATATTTTGTAATTAATTTGCAACTATAATACAACTTTTTTTTTGACATGGCATTTTATTTATTAATTTTTCATATTTCCATGGTATAGTTGCAATGCAATTGTATATTAGTTATTTTGTAGCTCTAGTTGTAAGGTAATTTAGTTGATACGGACACAATTTCTCATAATGATTTCTTTGATGGTTGTTTTGTATAAAGATGGCCATGAACATTATTGTGTTGTTGTTGCCATTACTGTTCAACATTATTGTTCAACCCCCAGGGGGATGCTAGTGAAAAAGTAAAAAATGTGAATAAAGATATATGGTGCAATCTATTGGTTGTTGGGTAAAAATTATAAGTTAATTAGTTAAAAAAAAGGTACATTTTATTCAAATAATCAATTCAATTATAATATAAGGTATGTAATGATATGAAATAATGGATTATAATTAATGTAGGGTGCCTTTCATATATATATATGTTAAAAAATAGATAATAATAAGGTAATAAAAAATAGGTTGAACAATTATTTAATACCCCTTTAAAAATGGTAATTTGATGCATGTAGATCCCAAACTTTACACTAAATGTCCCCTTAAGTGTTCAATGTTGTTATGTTGTTATTGACATTGATGTCTAGTGTTGTTGATGTTGGACTTGTGTTGTTGTTCGTTGTGCTATTGGGTCACATTATAATTCATCATAAAAAAGGCGAGCAAGTGGGTTGGAGATGGTGGACAAGGACTTGGACCATGATAATTGTTTTTATGTAACATTGAATTATAGCCCAATTTTGGGCCACATACATAACATTACATTTTGGGATGTAAATCTAAACTTTTTGAAGATTAAATGATAACTACCATTTTGAATCTTAACTTTCAAGTAACATCACATGCCATAGAAGATGCCATTTTAGCATTTGTGTTACCAAACATTTTATATGTGATCAATCATTTTGAATTCCAAATTTTAACACCTAATTAACAATGAGTTTCCTGTAATTGACATAAATTCTTAAAATGGGTAGCCAAAGACAAGAAACTCTCATCAAAAGGACGGGCCCTATTCAACGATGTGACAACTACTAACTCACCCATGTCTCTTAGATTTTGAAACTAATGCCTATAATTAGGAGCAGTGTGAAGGGGTACAAACTAAATTGATCTTTCTTGACTTAGGCTAGCTCAAGTCTTGATGAATGCATGGAATGATGTTAACACACAAATGAGAATATTGCTTACAAATGAGAATATATGCTTGAAACTTGAAAAGAGGTTTGTTGCACATCAAGGCAACCCTTTGCCAAACTAAAACTAAAGTAGATTTGGTGAGTTGTGGGTTCAATGAGTGTTTTCAACCACACCCTTGACTTACATATACCATAGCATAGGGTTAGTTTTCACATTAACAAACCAAAATAATTTTTATTTAAATTTTTTAAATATTATTTTCATGATCTTTTATGATATTGTCAAATGAGTAGTGAAATTATTCAAAGTGTAGCCTATGATAATTATGATATTTTCAACATGTCAACTTCATATTTGGTTTCACTATTTTGAAAATTATCTAATGACAAAACAAACCGTAGGGTAAGGATCTATGTTTGTGTTCATCTTGAAAAATGATAATTTGGTTTGTTTATACATAGTTATTAAGATCTACACCCATCCCCAATTGGATGTGAGGAGTGTGTTTTTGGGGGTGGTTATTACTACCCCTATTTTTTGCAACAATCGTAATATTTTTCAATTGTAACTTAATTTGTCTACCACCTTAGTGCAAGGGCTACTATCCATGGTTGTTGGGGATATGCTATGAAAGCTTAAATGTTCAATTGGCAATTCTCCAAATTGGTAAGTAGTTGAACACTTCAAGATTATGTGACCTCTTAACTTACTTCCTATTGTCTTATCAATAATAGTGCTTGAAATAGTCTTGGTGCATAATCAAGACAGAGTCTTATAAGTAATTAAAAACAATATAAAATATATGTATCAACTTATAAAAACCTAGTGCCCAAACATTGATTTTAGGGGAGACATTATTTGTTGACCTTGAATCTTGCACCTATAAAATATTGACATCCATGGATGAATTATAGTGGGGTTTCAAGTTCACAAGACAAAAATCATAATGTAGCTTGACTCCAATTTATCTTTGGAACTTTCTGTTACCTATCCATGTAATGGAAAATTCCACAACTTATCACATCACATGTTGTATTGGTAATGGGTGTTGTACTATACCTTTTAAGTTCATTCACAATTTCCAAGAATTCATTTCCTATAAACCAATATGGTGGTGTAGTGAGGATAGCCAAATTCAACTTTCAATCTACTATCTTGGGACATCCTTTTTGCATTAGGATGTGCAACCATGTTGGCTGTATCTTTTCACATTACCTTGAGGGCGGGGTTTGCTAGAAAGCAACCATATATTCTTTCCTTGTAAAATTGTGCAATTGCTAGAAAGCAACCATAATTAAATATAAGATTTTTTAAAAGGCATGCTTCAATTGCAATGTAAGCGACATCAAAGGATTTTCTGTAGTGGATTTTCTGTAGTGTCTAAATGTTGTTCCGTCCACCCACAATGTTGCTTCTGTCACAAATTTTGCTATCCTTTCTGTTGCTGTACTTGCCACCTTTAGCAAGAATCCTTATTGAGTGCAGAAACTGAAATGTTGCACTGCAAAGTGGCAATGTTACTTGATAAGTTCAATTTACCTCATATATCAGGATTGTTATGTGGGAAGAATTGCAGGACCACATCTGTAGAGTTTGTTTGGGCATTTCCAGCTTGGGAAGGCCTCAAGAAAAAACCCCTGTAGAATCATGACTATAGTCCCACCAATAGGACCCATGTTGCAATCCTTCAGTCAAGCTACCTATTAGTTTAATACAACTGGTAGATGTGTGAGCTTTTGGGTACCCAAAATTACCCAGCACTTTTAATGGAAGAAGGGAAAGTGCGGCATGCACTCATCATGGACATCTAGTAGTATGGAATGTGCATTGTGTCATGTTGACTATCAAAGTTTAGAGCAATCAAAACACCAAGCTTATGGCTGCACATCACTGTTGAAAGCTTCATCATGGACTTTCTGAGTTCTATTGCATGATACATACTAATTGTGCATGAGAAGGAAATTCTTTGCTTTGGCTTCTGAATAGAATCTGCCCATTGACCATCTCTGTAATATAACTCGGTCAGAAAGATATATCACCACAAATTCAGAGAAATTGGACAGAAACAAGTAAGGGTACTGCAAGAAATGTTGAGTCAGTTCCAGCCAAACCGAAACAAAAACTATGAGAATGAGTGAGCATAACCTTATCAGTCACTCAAATGATATCAGCCTATCATATTGCATCATGAAAAGGGAGTGATTAGTGGCCATTACTCCCTACTATCTTTGTCAAGAGCCTCTTGACAGAGAGTTTAGATAAGTATATGATAATCTGCTCCAAGCTTAGGGCAAACAATTATACAAAATCTGCATTCTGGGTTTCTTTTGCATTTTCAGAGGCAAAAAAGGAAGTTATATGTTGGCCACTAGTCAAGAGGCATAGTTAATGATAAAAGTCAATTCAAATGGTATGGCCCATGGAATGAGTATCCAAATTTAAGCTGCAACAAGCTTGCTCATGATCATTAGATCAGCCTCTTGAACCCTGAAATACCCCTTAAGATCATTGAAACAGAAAGAGCAATCACCAATGTTTATCAAACAGCTGACCTTAGATAATCTATCTCCAGGGAATAAATATCAACTACTTTAAAGTTTAATAACAGAACATCAGAGTAGAGCAGAAAAGGTAATTTATGCTCATTGACTAGTGGACACATCCCGTTGTCCAATGAGCACCTCAATTCTCTGCATAGACAAAATACACACACCATTAAAGAATAACACAAGTACACTATTTTCCCATCATTTGTGATTTGTTTTTCCCCTGAAGAGATGTCCTAGCTGCCATTTCAACTTGGACAGCAGGTTACTAGGAACTAGAATCTTGTGTTTGTTATTTGCAGAAGTGGTCAGTTAGAATTTGATATTTTGCGAGCAACTTGTGTTATAATAACTGAAAGAAAAACATGATGATTATGCAATCCCTTGGTTGTGCTCATTACCTTAATAGAAGTTTCCAGAGTGTCCAGCTTGTGCAGTATAGCTTCCCCGGTAATGGGTGTTTCAACAATAGTCCCCCCCATACCTCTTTGTAGGGTATTTGGATATGTCATCTATTTCACCCACCAGTTTTCATCAAGAGAAATCCAGCAGTGGTCATCCAAGTGACAACAACTAATGTGGGTACATGAGTGTGCATTTGTGCATACCTGCCAACTGACTCCTTGCTGCCAAGACCAAGGTTGTGATGGGCGAATCTGTGACACTTCTGGAGGTGTAGTCACCTCCCCATTATCAGTAGGAGAGAAAAGTAATCCATTGTCCTCTCCATTTGGAATCTGCCCTTGATGAAGCTTTGCAGATGCCATGAGCACCACCTGTAGCCGGGTCAAAATTGTTTGCTATGAGCAGTAAAGGATAGGTGCTCTTTTGTCTTTTAGTGCCCAACTTTATACAAACAATCTTTGCTAAAAAGTTCTAGTGTTCTGTTCTGTCAGTTCCACAAAATCAAAACTAAGACTGCAAGAATGAAAGTGCTTATAACCTTATGAGTGTCCCTCACAAAGTGTGAGACCATTACCTTCATCATTGATTAAACAATTTCCTTCATGTGAAAACGTTTTACCTTTTTGAATAGCCGGGGATTGACCACCCCTTGAATCCAGAGTTCATTTCCTGGGGCTGGCCACCCAAGCTTGGCATTCTCCACCCGAACTGTGGATACCCCAAAACATGACTGTAACCAACCTGTAGGGACAA
The DNA here is from genome assembly GCA_963920785.1 of Sphagnum contortum. Classification (NCBI taxonomy): domain Eukaryota; kingdom Viridiplantae; phylum Streptophyta; class Sphagnopsida; order Sphagnales; family Sphagnaceae; genus Sphagnum; species Sphagnum contortum. The sequence continues at coordinate 5,949,760 of OY987290.1, read as the reverse complement.
CCCAAGTGCTTGCTCTAGATGTGAACAAACAAATAAAAGTGTAAAAGACAAGTACTGCTTTAGTACACCTGACACTAAAGAGGCAACACAGAAGGCAAGAAAGAAAGAGATTGCAGAGACTGTATGATGTCCATGAGAGCTGAGGAGGACAAGGAAGATGGTGACCTAATGATAAGAATTAGGCTTTCACAATGAATCTGGGGTTGGTATCTCTGAGGGCTTCAACAAACCTTCTTCAATGGTCATGTCAGTAACCAAGTGCAAGAGCACATGTTTCTCTTTCATTGATACCCCACAACATGGCAGAATTACTGGCTTTTTCACCTACCCACAAAGTCCCCATGTTAAAATATGTTAAGAAGCATTGCAACATAAATTAGTCTACAACTTCAAGATAGGAACAACAGGCAGAAAGATGAACAATTGACAACTGTCCATAAGATAAGATGCAGAGAGAGACTGTTGAAACTAAATGAAAGATCGATGAAGTTGCAGAGAAATCTCCACAACAACAATTAAAGGTAACACGACAATGAGTGCAGTCATAACCTCATGAGAGTCGCTCACAAAGTGACAGACCATCACCTTCATCATGAACGGCAGTGACAAGCTGCCATGACTACCCACTGAGTTCATCAGCTCCCAACAGTGGGTGTAGATAAGCATATAATAATCTTGGATGAAACTAAATGAAAATACAATTGGCTCAAAGCTCAATATAATTTGCATATGACTACTTGGTTATTCTGTATTGAACGTACCTTGTACACAACAGCTTGAGTTGTGATGTAAAGCTCACGTGTACGAATATCTCTCCTCACAATGTATCGTCGAATTGGCACATAAAGAAGAAGTAATATTCCAACACCATACACCAGTACAAATACTAGAGCAATTAACACCCATTGCACTGTATCATAGTTCACATATGCATTCTCCAACTCCTGAAACGAGGCCCTGTCAGACAGAAAAAGGAAATTTCTAAGCAAGTTGATGATTTACAACATCCATCTCCTTCTTTGTGTGTCAACAACAGATTTCTCCACAATGAGATTACGAATATATACACCTTTTGGGTATGAGAAAGACAACCTCATTTATACAATGGTGTTGTATAAATGAAAGTGAATCATGTTCTAATGAATCCAGTCCTTAACATTTCTTTCAGAATCAATGAAAGTCATATGTAATAATAGTGTATGCAATTTGATGATGGAAAACAAGGGACTCACTGAATGGCAAAGCTATGCCCTGGAACCATACTAATGGAAAACCTCAACATATTGAGTCCATGGTTATAACTAACTGACACTCACCTGTAAATTATTCTTCCGCCATCCTCTTCATTACCTTCATGAGAAATTGGATTGCTCAAAATTTGAGCTTCTAGATAATCACTTCCCTCCAGAAGCTGCTCATCCAGTGACCCCATCCAGTAATCTGGTTTGTAACCCTGTCAAGATGGACATAAACACATTGTTGGTTGCTTTATGGGTGTCGCTCACAAAGCATCTTGGACCATCATCACATTCATCATTAATGGCACTGACCAGCTGCCATCATCCTCTTCCCCCTGACTTTGTCAACTTCCACAAACAAATGACAAATGCTTAACAAACTATGCTTTCAAATGCTTTCAAGCAATCAGTTTAACAAGAGTTTGCATACAGAATTGCTGTTGCAGATTTCCAGAAGCACAGCAGGAAGAAGACCTAGTCATGTTGGTTAAGCACTGAAGAGACAGCAAGCATGAATTGGAGAAAGACAAAAAGTGTCCTCATTCAAGCTGCAACAAGGCTATCAGAATTCTATCAGAAGAGCTTGCTAGGGTTGCAGCAAAAAACCAAAGTAGAACATGACGAGAATGATCGAGTTCTTCTTGCACCATCCTCCATTAGACTTCAGTGGAAAAACAGAAGTTTCTCTCAATCAAGTGAGTTTCTCTCTGGTCTTGCAGGTGAATTCCTGCAAAGTTGCACCTGACTGTTTTGATTTCGGAGTTTGAGTAATGACCAACAAGTATCGGAAACCAGCTGAAATTGTAGACTCTTTGGGCAAAACGAGTTTCAGGGTTTTGATCTCACCTCAAATCTGTAATCTTGTGTTGTCGACTCTAGGAATCTGCTGGAGAAAAGCTTTCCTTCCACAAATGAGGAAAGCTACTTCAAGGAGAGCAAGAAACAGCTTGAAAAGTTTCAGCTTCAGCTTGTAGAACGAGAGATGACGCCCGTTTTCTGTATGCATGAACTTGAGAGTTCTTCACCCTTCACCTTTGTGGATCAACAGCTCATGTCTTCGGAAACTCCACACATCTGAAGAGCTGTGACAAGGTCGAGCCACTACGACAATCTAACCCTCGGCAGCGATCAGCTCCTTTGCTTCTGCTTTTGGAAATGAACAGCCTCGTAACCTTGAGCCCTAACAACGAAGCTCTTCATTGCCGTCTTCACCTTCCCTAAGAGACCAAAAACTGCTGATGTTACGCATGAAAAGAGATTTAGTTTGGAAACAAAATAAAATAGAATTCCGGAAACGCATGTGCTCAAACCGCAAGCGTACCTGCAAAATTGGAGTTTAGATTACTCGAGCAGGCTCAGGAAACAAACCGTGAAGATGATTGCCACAGAACTGCAGGGATGGGAAGCATCAAAGATCAAGACTTGTAGTTTTGTGTGCAGGAGGAAGAAAAAAACTTGATAATAAGAAGACAAACACACACTGAAAAACTCTCGGAATCTAACAGACTTCAGAAGCATATTACAAACTGGAGTATGGGCTTCCTGGGTGCAAGAGTGTCCATGCCGATTTCCCCCACCAACACACAGGATCAACGTGCCTGGTATGCTGAGTGAATACCAGTGTTCAGAGAGTACGGAAGCCGGTCTTTGAACGTTGGAGAATCTAAGGGCCTAATTTCTGCTTGCTCGCAGTAGCATTGCGAGGGTGCTTAGGAGTGCCTTCCAAGGGACGCTTATGTGTCGTGGTCTCTCCGATATTTTTCTCTTGGTTGTGTTGTTTGTTGTTTCTCCGCACACTCAAAGCAACGATTTGTTTACTACTTTTTCGACATCGTGACGTCTGCAGAAATTTTGGGATGAATTCAAATACGCACCAGTCCTGATACCCACTTCGAAAATCGCTTTTATGTTTTTCGATAGATTCCTTTTCAGGAGGAATTTCGAATTCTTTTTTGCGAGGATTCCCTTGTGTGTGTGAATATATCCAACAAAGATACAGAAGAATGTGCGCAGTTGGTTTCCTTTATTTTGCGTGGACGATGACCAATTCGTCGAACACATTCTACTCATCGTCGAGTATGGGACCCGCTCTCTTGCCCTGCCATCGCCACGAAGTCTTCGAAGCTCTTACTACACTAAATGGGGAACAAAGTTGTGTATAGATAGTGTCAGAGGGCGAACATAGTTTTGGTGATCACTCATTAATGTGCTCGCCATAATAGCCGTGACGGGTGCTATCCTTCTCCTAATAGCCAGGGCACCTCCCACACAACACCCCCATCGGACCTTTTTTATTTTTCTGATTTTTTTCGCTCCTGGATGCATCCGTGGCGGCGAAAACCACCGTAGCATCACTGCCTTTCATTTCAGCACCACTTCATTTGGCCTCCCTTGTGGTTTTAAAAATCAAAATATCAAAAAACAAATCTCAGAGGTGTTGTGGAAGTATGACTTGGCTATTGGGAGAGGGACAGCAGCTGTCATGGGTATGGTGACCAACCCATTAATGAGTGATCATCAGAACTGTGTTCGCCGTGTGACAGGTGTATGGCATCCAGCATTTCTGTTTTTGGCGAATTTTCGCATCCTGGGGACACCAAAAAAGAGAAGCCGGTGGAAAAGATACAAAGACGTTTTTGGGGAAAAAAATTGCCCAAAGTGGCTACATCATGAATTTATGAGAATTTTTTGAAATTGGCCACATTTAGACAATAGGCAGGATTCAAAACCTTTTTTGTTTTCTTCTCTGATCTGTTAGCCAAATTTGGCTAACTTGGTCCTCTAGTGGACGATCGCCAACCCATATACCACACAATTGTGAAAAGGCAAAAACACTGATGGCATCGTGAGGAATGATCGGTACAGTAGCTGTGCGACTATGGGTATGTGTAAAGGCATTTGTTGCTGGCAACCCTGTCTCTCTTTTGAGGACAGAGTAAATACACAAGACCTGATCCGCGGGGGTTGTTATCCTTCGCGAAATCCAAACCAAAAGCCAACAGTGAAGAGAAGGTAAGCGTGCTGATCTTCGCATTGCGTCAAAATTCACACGCAAGGAAAGAGAAAAAACTTGCGATTGATCGAGTGTGGTGGGTATCATGGCAATGTCAGCGTCCTGCTTACCCATTGCGTCGATAGCCTCGACAGCTACCTGCAATGTCAAGCCTGAGGTGCTTAATCTTCGCTCTGTGTTCTTGGCAGGAGTTTCTTCACTCTCCACCAAGGGAAACAATGAGTTTGCATCCGCTATGCCCACAACTCTCGGGGTGGGTAAAAGAAAAACCAATGCTGAAGGGATTGTCATGGCGAAGCGCGGGGGAGCAGTCGTGGAGGAGCAACAGAAGGACGTCAAGAGTGATGATGGCAGGTTCCGACTAAACAATTTGTCGCCGCAGCCCGGTTCTAGGCACAGGAACAAGAGGAAGGGGCGCGGTATTGCGGCCGGGCAAGGGGCGAGCTGCGGGTTTGGAATGCGAGGACAGAAGTCGAGGTCTGGGTCTGGAGTTCGCCCGGGGTTCGAAGGTGGTCAGATGCCGCTGTACCGTCGCCTTCCGAAGCTGCGGGGCATAGCAGGAGGGATGGGGGCTGGGCTTCCGAAGTACGTTTCAGTGAACCTGGCGGACATATCCGCTGCCGGGTTTCAAGAAGGGGAAGAAGTTTCTTTGGAGGCTTTGAAAGCGAGAAGGATCATAAATCCCTCGGGCAGAGAAAGAAAACTGCCATTGAAGGTGCTGGGAGCTGGAGAACTGGAGACGAAGGTGAGGATCAAGGCAGCAGCCATTTCAGTTGCTGCAAAAGAGAAGCTGGATAGTCTGGGATGCAAGTATGAGATTCTTCCAGGCAAGAAGAAATGGGTGAGTGCTGCAGTGAGTAAGAATCTAGCCAGAGCAGAAGCTTACTTTGCGAAGAAGAAGGGTACTACCAGTAGCTCATAGTCTCAATTCTTCTCTCAAACTCTTTCAATCGTCTCTCCACCATTGATGCAAAGTCTTGTCCCTTCTTCAAAGATGTCTTCTAGGAACTCCCTTCACAATCCTTAGTGCTGTGCTGCGAGTATCCGCATTGTAGTTCGTGATTGCTCCCTGTGAATGTATGGTACAAGAAATGGACTTGCTGCAGGAAACAAGTAATTCTAGAATAGATTGTGAGCAGTTGAAGCTCCATTGATTTGGTGTCCTCAGTGCTCCAAATCTTGAGGGGAAGAAGATCAAAAACTTCAATTGTTCAATTGCTGGTGTTGTTAGGTCTCTTTCTGCAGTTCAGATCTGTGTCTGCACATGGACATTGAAATGCTTAAAATGTGTGTGACAGTAAGAGATGGCAAGATGAAGCTTCATTTTGCATTTGATTGATGATCATCTGGGTTCAGCACCTCTCCTTGTTGCTCCTCTAATCAACAATGTGCAATTCTCTAGAGCCTGGTTGTCATGGTAGGAATTTCTTGATCAAGCTCTGCAATTTCTCAGGACTTTGAAAGCACATCTGTGTGTGCATGTGGACAATGAAATGTTGAAAAGTGTGTGTGAAGTCAAAAGATGACAAGAGGAAGCTTCATTTTGCATTTGATTGATGATCATCAGGATTCAGTACCTTTTCTTGTTGTTCCTCTAATCAACAATGTGCAACTTTCTAGAGGCAATTGTCATAGTAGGAATTTCTGGATCAAGCACTGTGATCTCTCAGGACTTTGAATGCACATCTGTGTGTTCATGTGGACAATGAAATGCTTGAAGTGAAGGTGAAATCAAGAGATGAAAACAGGAAGCTTCATTTTGCATTCGATTGATGATCACCAAGGTTCAGTACCTTAGCTTGTTGCTCCTCTAATGAACACTGCGCACTTTCTAGAGCCAGTTGTCAGGGTAGGCATTTCTTGATCTTGGCCCTGTGATTCTCAGGACTTCGATTATTGAACTTAAGAGTTTTAGACACTTGGTGTTTGGATTTCTTAACCACTGTTGCAATATTCATGTCATCTGTGATAATAAGGGGTGTCCATTAATTTGATTTGTCCCCCAAGGTGCCCATGCAAAATTTCAGATCTTTTAGCTGATATGTAATTTTGTAGAGGGCACAAGCTGAGGACTGACATTGTTCTAGCAACAACTTTTGAACACTGTAAAGTGGTGGTCTGTTGCTATGACAGCATTGTGGGTGATGTAGCAATGCTGACTAAGCATGAGTGTTGGTACTTTGTTAATTGATAAGTACCCAAGACATCTCAATAGTGTCAAACTTGGCACTTGCTTTGATCAACTTTTTTCCCTCTTTCGATTCATGAAATGTACCCTAAAGTTGTTCCATATTTAATAGGAAATTCATTCTTCTTATCCTTTAATCCCAGCTCCAAAAAGAAAGACACCACAACATCTGGAGAAATTATCCACATTCAGAATTCTTGGTTTTCGCCACAGTTTTGTTTCCACATTTTCTACCTCTTCCCACTTCATTTTCCATGTTTCCTATGTTTCCTATCTCATCTGGCTCTCTTGCTGTCCAGTTCTTCAAGGCAATACTGTCAGGTGAACAACTAACGTGTTATTGTATTAGCTGCTACATTAGTTATTGTGTTAGCATTCTTCTTCAGGTCCTCGGATTGTGTCTGCACAAAGCCACACATTATGGAAAAATTCTTTACAGACCGAAAAATTCCTAGTTGAATGCAGAAGTGCAGGGGTGGAATATTCATCTTTCCATGTAGTTTCTAAGCAAATCAAGATGTGAACCGACAGAAGTCTCAAAGAGCAAAGTAACCAGTTCCTCAACTAGTCCACTAGCAAGGATCCTCATCAGCATTAATTAGCATTAAATGCCAATTGTCCTAAGTGGGCTATAGGATTTTTACAGAAGTGTTGCTTCAAGTGGCAACCTAAGAAGTCCTAGGTCTAGATGTGGTTTATTTAATTATGCTTATTTCAAAAAATGGTGAAAAAATCCCTAAAAATCATACATTTTTCACTTTCTGAAAATTAAAAAACACTTCTTGTGAAATTTTGTCAGGAAAAAAAAAACACTACTTGAAAGACCACTTTTGAGATAAGTAGGGTTGATTTATGAAACATATTTACTTTCAAGTTTTTGCACATGTGATCATGCTTTTAGGAAATCTATTTGAATATGTTAAGGACTCTGAATGACAATTTAAGGTTCATGAATCATGAGTCATGGAGTGGTAATGGGCTACACTATCAAAGTTGTTTAAAATTTCATAATTAATTTTAAAAACCTTAATTTTTTTTGATCCCACTTGGATTGAGTTTTAATACAATTTTTTAGATAAAAAAAGAAATATGTGTAGAAATAAGACCTTGTTTTAATCACATTGCTTATTTCAATGATTTATAATGCTTCTACCTTAGCACATCACTTGTGCACTTTGTTTATTCTTGTCTGTCATGCTTTTATTCACCTCTGTAGCCTTCAACATATAGAATGTAGTGAATTACATCTGGATGCATGGAGTACTTGTGTTGTCAACAATGGGCAAGAGCTTTGAAGTCATGATTTTTGATGATGTATTTTCCATTCAACCTTGTGTTAGATTTTGACATTTACACAATGATATTCACCAAACATTTGCACCCAGATTATCTCATTCTCCACTGAGCATGGTGTACAGAATCAGGGCTACCAAGAATCCACAAATCCATACATTTTATCTAGAATCAAACTTTTCTCCATTTATATGTAACATTTGTTAGATAGCCTCCAACGATGTGCACAATTGCAACAGTGCTCACAAACTCTAAATGATGTTGTTCTGGATGTTCTTTAGCACATGCCCAATCAATTGGCAATGCAGTTGGAACCATCAAAAGCAAGCAAAAATTTCAAATATGATTTTTTGTTAGGTGCCTCTGAATTGACAAGCCATCTCTGTGGGGATTGAGGATTCCAAGCAACTTTGGGTGTTCAATGAGTCATGGTAACTCTTCCTATCAAGTGAAGGGGAAAGGGGAAACTTCTTGCAACTGACCAATAATCTGCACATTGGATCTCCAATCCAGAAACCTCATTTGCTAAATTCGCAAGGTTAAAAATTTGCACAATGATCTAACTTAGAATTCCAGCTTTCATTCAGAGGACTGTAAAGGTGTGCTGCCAATGGCTGCGCACTGTTGATGAGGAGGCTCCTGCAACATGCAAGTCTAATTACAGAAGACAGAAAGCAGCATGAAAACTGAATGACATGTTCAAGGTAAGATAATACCCTAGCAACATAATATAAGTAGGGTACTCCATAAAAGCTATTGTTTGAATCTCACATCCTGATGTCTTAGTACACATCCGCTTTTTGTGCTTTCTATCTGTTCAATGCACCGGTAAGGTAGGTTTTTCAACTTCAGAATGGCATCTAAAAAACCCATATATCTGAAACCCACCAATATGCATCACATGGCTATGACCTAATCTGGCCAGGTAGACTAACCTGTGATTGACAGACCATTAAAGAAATCTCTTCATTCTATCCTGAATTGCAAAATAATATCTTGAACTGTGTGAAGCTCCTATAAATAAACTGATTCTCCTTTCTGATCACTTGACAAGGCTCACACAAATGTCAGTTCAATTCTGGTTGGGGTTCTCCTTCATAAAATTAAAGTCAGGTCTTGGCAGGCAATAGAAATGCAAAGAATAGACTAAAAAGTCAGTACTTCAAACATCATCCCAATAAGACCAGCTTCAGATCTCCAGAGGAACTAGAATGTTGGGTCACTAGGCAAGACGATTGCATTAATGCTAAAATAATCAAGGCAAAAAACCCAAATGTCCAGTGATTTGAGTCTGTAAGGAGCATGCAAACTCCATTTCACTCTCTGGTCCACCTTATCCAATCCAAGCTGACACAATTTCAGCTTCCTGTGCTCAAATTCAACAAAGGAAGGTCCTTCAAAGCAACTTTAAAACTTGAAGGTGCATTGACCAGGTTAGATGATTCCAATCTTGTTAGCAACATCTAGGGCATCATAGTCTGCTGTCAATCGGACATACGCCTTCTTCTTTCCATCAGGCCTGCAATACATTCCAAATAAAAGATTCAACACAAAAGAACATTGAGAATGTCTCCTCCTAAGTACTTTGGTGGCTGCTGACTCAGTCTCAATTTCAACACAAAAGGAGAAGAAGATGCCTGCTGGTGGGGTGCAACATGGGAACTTGGAAGAGGGTGACATGTGGGATATAACTGTAGAACTCCAAATGACAGCAATATGACCTGAAGTCATAAAGTCCATGCTGCACTCTCATGGTAATAATTTCACTGAGGATTTACGGAGAGGCCAGCAAAGATTGAGCAGGAAACAAAGACAATCAGCATATCGATCTCACCTAGGCCCAGCAAACCTAAACTGTCTTCAAAGATCCCTGGTAAAGATAATTGTGCACATAACAGGATATCCATTACAAGCAGGTGCAACAAGCCTAGAATTCTTTCGAAGAACTCTTCACCAAGACGACAGAACGCCACAACCCGCATGAGATGGTGCAGCTCTTTCATACGGGACAGTATCACCATGGACACATCCATCACCTATGTAGCTCAAGAGCCTGTCAACTCTCTCTATCACAAGACAATAAGGCCAGGTCAAGAATGTCCATAGCAAGAGAGAACATACCTGATCAAGGTATTAACCTTCTTGGTCTGAATGTCGTACATTTTCTTGACGGCGTCCTTGATCTTCTTCTTATCAGCCCGGACGTCGACAATAAACACCAGAGTGTTATTATCTTCGATCTTTTTCATGGCCGACTCCGTGGTGAGCGGATACTTGAGCACCTCATAATGGTCCAGTTTATTCCTGGGAGGGGCGCTCAGGCGAGGATACTTGGGCGTGCGGGCTCTCTTCAAAGTCTTGGGCCTGTGGAACGTCACGGAGGTTCGCTCCTTCCTCCATTTCTGCTTCCGCACCGCCGCAGTCTTCAGCGATTTTGCAGCCTTCGTCGCCTTAACAACCTGCGGTTTCGCCGTCTTCGGAGGCGCCATCTATCCCTGCTATCAAAAGTGCTTGGCCAAAACAAAAGCCTTGCCGTCGACACCCTAAGAAGTTCGATCGCAGTAGGCAGAGTGCAAAATCTGCACAGGCTTTGCGCAGAACGAATACTGGTCCCTACATGAGCTCCAAACCCTAATTCAAGCCCTAGTGTTCCGACTTTACTCATCACACCATCTCTTTCTCTATCTACGGCCCAGATCAGCGGAAACTCATCCGTCTTTACCGATGAGGGTCTTCACTTCACCTCGCGTTTACTTACCTCCACATCTGACGGTTCATATCCTTTCTCTAGGACACTAAGATCCCTAGACGGCCCAGATGCGCGGATTGGGAAAACCAATTCTACGGCTACGTCCGGTACGATGGGACACTCTACAATCGGACGGCTCCTGATTTTCAAATCTATCGGCCTTTGTCAGCAGATTTGCAAAGCAGATCTTATCCACTTACACGTATGCATTCTCCAGATCCAACGGCTCAAATAAAGCCTGAAGCTGTTTCTAGATTGCACTTGAACCTTAACGATCCCCAAATGCAAACCTCTTGGGTTTTCTATTGTTTCCAGAAGGAAAAATCTACAAAATGGGAAAGATCAAAGTTGGATTTTCTTCTGCATATCATCACCCCATATCAAAATAAAAATGAAACATACAATTGCTCATAGCTATATCGGCCATTGAGACTTCAGGCATTGGTAAAAGAACAAGGGAAGATGGAATTCAGTCTTTAATACAAAATTCTTGTCAAGTTCCCTGATGCAGGTTCTTGTCAAACTGAGCAACAGCAGCAACATCAAATGGGGACGATGGTGCAGATACTAAATGAAAGCATTGAATCATAGCTCAGTTGGGACAAGGAGTTTCTCAACCCTAATCAAGCAACAACCAAACCAAGAGAGAATGAATATAAACTGCACAACCAGATAAAGATCAGCTGTCTATTTCTCTTTAACATGTCATAGGTCAATCTGCACAAGGATTCTCTAAACCTAACTTAGCAACTATGAAGCAATTCATATGAACTGCACATCCTGACAAGAATGCCAAACTTTTTTTTCCAATTCCACTCATCACTTCAATCAGAAGAATCAGGAAGTGACATCTAACATTCAACTGATAACAAAGCTCAACTTACCTGAGAAAACTATCTGATAAACTGAACACAATTCTTACATTGTGGATTCACTTCTGTGCATATGAAGACCCTAAAAACTTTCAGTACTTAACTGAAATGGTGTTGGGTTCTTGAAGATTTTCCTGACCGTCATCCATTTAGATTGCAGATCAAGTAATTGCAGTGCGACATGTTTGTGGGTGTAGCAACATGTATGGTGCGTATACCTTGCATGGCAAGGCTTGTATCCAAGTCCGGTTCCAAATTTGAGGAGATTTGAGAGCTACATTTCACTTGGGTAGTATCCAACAGTTTTAAGAGGCATCACACAGCTGGTAATGTAACAAAGTCTCCTGTCTTGCCAACAAGATTCCTATGCAGCATGCTTTAACTCATAGCATGCTTCATTTCCACCCGCTGCATTTCTTGAGAGCTTCCAAAACTGCGCGCATCCAAAGTGGAGTCTTGGTGCAAAGTCAAAATTTCCACTTCAGAATGTCAAAGTCAAGTCCTTGCTGATTCATTGGTGGCCTCAATGGTCTCCAGTACATCCACATTGCTGTCTGAGACAGTTTGCTGATTCCATAGTTGTGTATATCGTCCTCCAAAGCTGAGCAGAGCCTCATGACTGCCTTGCTCCACAACAGATCCACCTTCCAAAACTACAATCTGCAACATAAGTCATCCCACCCAGTCAAATATGATGTGCAAAGTGACACTGTTGCATTCTTCTTTGGTGATCTGGGAATTAGAAAGGCAGAGTTTACCTCATCACACTGCATTGCAGTTGTAAGACGATGTGCAATGAAGATAGCAGTGCGGTTCTGAGCCAATGATCGTAGGGCTGCCAAGATCTCTCCCTCTGTAGTGCTATCCAGTGCACTTGTTGCCTCATCACATAGCCTTCCACCCACAAAAGTCACATGCAAACCTTAGTGTCCAGATTTCCAGAGTTCCCACTCTGCCTATCAATTGGTGTTCCAAGAGTTAGTAAGCACAAGAACAGATACAGTTGGTGATTGAAGAGTTCAGATAATTACAATATAGGTGGTGCCTTGAGAAAAGCTCGGGCTAATGCCACACGCTGCTTTTCACCTCCACTTAACTGCCATTGATACGCATCAGGTTCAGAAATCTAAGCTCTTCATCACTCCTAAATGCACATTTGGGAAGCCAAAATCTTGTTCCATTGAGGAAATAATCTGCAGCATATTCCTCCAGACTGAAGACAAAACTAAATGCAGCAGTAAAGAGCAAAAGGACAAAAAGCCTTTTCCTGAGAATGCAGAGAGCCATGAGGACCAAAGAGACTGTCGAGGTTCAGACCTTTAAACCTCGTTCTCCAACATTGGTTTGGTATTGATTGGGAAATGTCATTATAACCTCATGGATGGCTGCCTGCTTTGCAGCCTCATATACCTGCTCAAGCCATTCCAGCCTTGGTCATTGTCTCACCCTAAGTCACAGGGAACACAACAAGGGCACACATGTGGTCCATTGCTAATCCACAATATGAAGGTAAATTTTCTCTTGATTCCAATCACCCAAATTTGAATATACTGTTAAAGACAAGGATTTCTAGAATGTATCTGAGCATAACCAGACTACCATGCTCTGTACAGGACTAAAGATTTAACCTCTTCTTTAGAAGCTGAAATACGCCCATATTGGATATTGTAAAAAATAGTGTCATTGAATAACACCTGCATTATCCACATAGCACCATGAGAATTCACACAAGCTCATTAAACGAGGTCTACTCATAATGCTGGGCAATGGTTAAGAGAAATTTGAGGGGTAAGAAAGACTTGGAGAGTCACAGATGTTCCATTGAATAGCATGAACCATCAGACCTTGGATCTGAGCAGATTACAGAACAGCAAGAGATCAGAATACAGAGGGAAAATATATTCCAAAGGAAATGGTTCTGGAATAACTCACCGTATCTTGAGGAACTACAGCAATGGATTTCCGGAGACTATCAAGAGTCACATCCCTTACGTCTTGACCATCAACTTTGACCTGTTAAAGACATAAAAGTAGCTCTTTCAATATACTGATTCAACTGGCAAAGTGATCAGAATTGGATTCTGGTAGAGAAATTGAGTCAGAACATTGAGGGTGGATCAGCTGCAGAGCAAATGCAAGGCATAGAATCACTTAAGGGTAGACAATATGGACACAAAATGCCCTCAGCGATTCATAAACTGACTCAAAAAGCCATCACTGCAGAATGAATACATTGGAATATGCATGTACTATTCACTGATACAAGGAAACCTTACCACGCCAGATCCAGTATCAAAAAACCGGTAGAGGAGTCTCAAAATTGTGGATTTCCCTGGCCATCCCACCATATACCCAGCCTCTCAGTCCATTGTTACTTGGAAGGTTTTGATAATGTTGCTTTGGCACAAAGAAGATAAAATGTCAGGCCAAAGACCGAGCAAACACCAGGACCCAGAGTCACCAGATCTGACTCTCATGCTCACCACTTCCACTGGTCCCAACAATGGCCACACTCTTTCCTGCTGGTACCTGAAATGATACCCCATTAAGGATGGGCCTGTCTGATAAATATCTGTTCCATAGCAACCCACCGCACACCTCTGCATCAGTAGGCAACTCAACTCCCTAACTGAACAGTCATCTCTACACTGATTCACACAGAAGATCATCTTATCTGCCTCATTGCAAAGCTACATACCCCAAAGCATATCTACAGTAGACCAGTACCATCCACTGCAAACTTTAGCACTGCCAATACAAGACATTTCATTACAATACACTAGTTCTGAATGGCACACAATTTTCATTACAAACCAAGTGTGCACCATGAAATACTTCTTGGAAAATATCACAAAGTGGTAACTAGAGTTTCTCAAATACAACTCTTGTTCAGATCAACAGTAGGGTTAGCAACTGACCCAAAATGCACGTTCTCAAATGAAATACTGCCACCTTTGAGCTCTAGTGGCTTTGCATGTGGTAAATCCTTTATTTTTGGCTTCTCCTGCAAACATGTGGTGATGGTATTAAGTAAAAGCAGTCAGACAGTCTGTAAATTCACTTATGTTCTACTCTTTTCAAAAGTCAAGAATCTCTCAGTAGTAAACTTTATCCTCAAACAAACTTGGAGAGGATGGCAGACAATGATACCTCAAGTAAGGAAAACATGGAGTGCATGTCAATCAGACTTTGTTTCGTCTCCCTATACACTGTGCCTAAAAAGTTGAGTGGCAATGACAATTGAAACAAGAGACCATTCACCATCACCTGCAATACATTTCACATAAAATTTCCAATCACATGGCAGACAAGTGGCACACATGTTCTTTAGAGCCTTATGTCTGTGAGCATGTGATTGCTGCAAAGTTTGACATTAAGATTCCCCTCCATCCTGTCACTTTTGGGACCTATGTCTTGTGTACAAATGGAAGACTTCAATCAAAGAACCAGGATAGCACCTGGACACAGAGAAGCAAACAACAATTTTTCATCAAGCTTCTTTCAGGGATGAGGTGCCTTGAACAAATAGCAAAGTGAGACAAACAGAAGGACATTTGAGAAGGAACACAATACCAAGTCACCAATTGTCATGGTCCCATTTGTAATACCATTGGCACACATAATCATCGCACTTGAGAGAGCTGTACTAAATATAACATTCTGTCCAAAGTTCAGAGCCGATAAGCTTGTTTGTGTCTTTAGGGCTGCACCTTCATAATCTGTCCCAAAAACCCCCTGAATATTAAACCCACCTTGACACAACAATAATTGTAGTCAGAACCACAAGATCCTGAACAATGCAACGAGAGTATCATGCAGTACCAACGAGAATACTGGAATTAGATAGCAGTCATGAAACTAAGTGGTGAACCAGCATAATGGCAAATATCCAGGTACTAGTCTACATGCCGTAGGCACCACAGACCTGCTGCTTCATATTCCTGAAATCCAAAGTCATGCTTTCTGACATTTTAACTAGTGTTGATGCTTGATTGGGGATTCCCCAACAAAAAAAAACATAAACCCTTAACCATTGTTTGAGTTTGTTGAACCCCTTGGGTATCACAGGGCACAACCTCCTCCTTTGAGCAAGAAGTTCAACTTCAGAACATGTGACTACAAATAATACTTTGAGCTTCTGGAGAATCATTCCTGACAACAAACAATCCAACAGGTGGAAAGTGACACTCACTTTTCAGAGCGTCATCAAACCTATTAGCTTCATGCTGCTCATTATTGAAGTATTTCACGGTCTGCAATCCCACACCAGAAATAAGGTATTATTGATATAAGGGATTAGGTCCTCTACTACCATACACATGTGCTTTGCCATAAAACCTGTTCCCAATCCTCCAGAGATGAGTGAAAAAGAGAAGATGAAGGCAAGTTGCAACTCACCTCATAGTTGATGAGAGAGTCAGTTGCTCGGGAGCCTGCTACATTATCTGCTTTGTTCATGTCCTGCCGGAACTTTGTTCGCCACTACATGCCATGCATGTGCCATAAAGCAGCCAATTTTCAGTTTGGACACTGATTTTATATGCCCAATCTGGGCTTGCTCTCTCCTCAGAACCTCATATAAAAGGGAGACAGAAATCTAATAGCAATGAATAAGCACAACAGTTTAGAGTACAATGCATTGGTGATGAAAATTGCACTCTCCTTGGACAGCAGAACAAAGGGTGGTTGCAGAATATTTCAGAAACATATATGATACTTTGAAATAAGAGGAGCACTGTGTTTAGTTAAATTAACAGAGACCAGAATAGCATCAACATGGTACGGAGCATCAGAACATTGATGAAAATGGAGGCCACTTTGGGATTACCTGAGTCACACTAAGCGTGAAGACAGTATAAGCAACTACAGTGACAGATGTGATCCATGCAAATGGTGCTCCAAATTTGTAGGCTAGTATACCTGCCACCATTGAAATCTGGCCCAACAGCAATCATTACAATTGTGGGCAGTAACAAGTGCAAAGGAAGAATGCAACAATAACAAGAATGTAGTGTCTTCTGAGACTTAATAATTTTTTCCATACTGGAAAACCAATTTCCAGAAGTGGACATCTTCAAAAGGCTATGATCAGAGCAATTTCACTGCCTAGTTTTGCCTCTACAAGTCAGACTCCACTATTTAAGAGTTCAACCACTTAGTGCCATTATGGTCTGGTTTGACTGACATGGGCAACAGCTAGATGTGCCAAGGGAATGAAATGCTACCATGAGCCTGCCCTCTAGCTAGTGGTTGTATTCTGAAACCATATGTGCATATTTGTCTTCACAAGTACCGAGAACTTCTTCATACTTACAATTTAAGTTAACCTGAAGAGAATTGAGAGATGACCTGATAATAGGGTTGGAGAGATTTCAAAAACCAACAGTTTAACGGCAAACAAGTGAAGGAGGAGAGCCCAACACTAACAAACACAAAAATAAGTGAGAAGTAATTAGAACAATACAAAGGTCACCCAAAAGTTCGGTGACCTGACTGGTATCATATCAATAGCTGTTGTTGTATCATTCTCAATGATGTTAAGACAAGGCTTTCAGATATCCCCAGACTCACAACTGAGATTGCATTTTCTCATTACTTTACACAGAATGAGTCAGTCTGTGTTTTGTTATCTCCACTCTGTGCTTCCTTCATGAGATGTGCAACACTACCTGATTCAAGAAGCTTATGTTTTCTACAACTCTCATAAACTATTCCAATCTAAACACATGACATCAAATTGGAGTTCAAGTAAAGCATAATACCATTTTGCACTTGGACATGTTTGTTTCAGTTCCTACTATTCCAATTGCTGACACAACACTCTTGTCCTAATCTTCACCAAATGTAATGGGGCTAACTATACCACAACCTACAAGACTGCTTTTATTTTTATTACTTTCTCTGTCTTGTAATTCCAGCTCATATCAAGATCTGGTTTATTCTGTAAATGCTTAACTAGCCATGATGCCTTTCAACTTACACAGAGCCTATTGCACAAAACTTACTTAGTTCTTGGCATAAATGAACAATTTTTGCAGCCAGAAATCCTTTAAAAAAATATTACACCAACTAATTGATATCATGGTTTTTTTTTTTGTCTTTGCCGCTTCTTCTATAGACATGAGTAAATTCTCTGTTCTAATCCTCCAGGCTCTGCTTGATAACATTAGAATGATACACCTGCAAAGTGGCATAACATAGCTAGAAAAACACGAAACATACTCATTACTTTGATATCTGATGTTAGGTTATTTCTCTTTTTCTTGTAATTTCTTTCCTTATCTGTCTTCCAGAGATAGCAAAGACTCCTCTATTTTTGAATCATAACAATTTTGATGATATTGAAATACTATTCAATAGTTATTCTTCACATATTTTTGCCTATAAAATATGACACAAGTACAATAGGATCCAACTTGATGGATCTAAGGAGTTCATCATTGTTATATTAGGATAAGTTATTAGGCGATTACCAATAACAATATCTTTCTCTTCAACACAAGAAACAGCAGCACATGTATTAGTGACTGATTACCATAACAACCCCACTGACTTTATCAGCCCCTGGATTTGTGAAGGCCAATGTAAGAACAGTAACCAATGAACTTTCTATCACAAAACCAGCAGCATGGGGAGAACTTGGTCATCATGCTGGCTAGCTGACCAAAACATAAAAGAAATGGGTATTACAAAAGAAAAGAAACTAAGAAGAGACCAGAACACAAAGAGAAGGACCAAAAAGCAAAAGAACATCAAGAATGAGGAGAGAGAAATGGCACCAAACGGTTAAAGAGCATCATCTGCTGTATGCTGAAAGCAGACCAAATTATGCGAAAGATCTGGGGGCTTCCTCAAGGAACACATCCACCATGAACCAATTTAGTAGCTATCTATCCTGTAGTTAAGTTAACAAGAAAGGCCATGTGGGCCTTGCCACCTTGAGGATCCATACCTCCAAAAGTGTTGGCACTACGTTGAAGACCATAGAAGTGAGGATGAAGTTGATGGCTCGTGTGCCTCGTTCAATAGTTCGATTGAGTGCACCTGTTTGTCGGCTACAGAAATGCACAGGAGCAAACAAATGGATCAGTGACTTAAACATCATGAAAAACATTTGAAATACAACAGCACAACATCTGAGAGAAGGATTCAGTATTGTATATCCAGACATATGTTGCGGCTGCAAACCTATTTAAAATGAACTCTCAGAGCAGAGACAAGAGATTACCTTAAGTGATAGGACAGATCGAGTGCATGCAGATGCATAAAAACCTGTAAACAAACACTTAGTCCAGTTGGGACAAAGACTGCAAGCTTTGATCTTTCAATAAGAAGGAACACAAAATGCTGTCAAAACTATAAAATATATCCATGCTGATGCAAACTGTATGCAGCCCACAATAAAGCTAGCCAGCACAATGACAAAGAAGAGACAGAGAAAGAGGCGAAGAAGGGAACAATGGTTAACTGACGACTGTGTACTATCATGACAAATATAGTTGGTTGTCTCACCTGCAGAGCTACAGTGCGAATGGTGCCTTGTGCTACCTTTGCAAACACAGCATTCCGCAACTCTGTTTCCAGTACATTCCATCAATCAAGATGCTGATAACAACGAAAATGCACGCCACAACCATACTCACCTACCATTTTGACTGAACAAGCAGAAGGGGGCGGGGTATGAGGGTCTCACAGATTCAAGAAAAAGCGAAGAGATACAGGAGGGTCTTTAGGCATGAAAGATATACCGAAAGACACTACCCTAAAAATCCTTCAAACTAGTTTTGCCGTCACCAACTAGGGATTACCACTGACCATTGCAGGCCGATGCCCCAGTTCGAGCAATGCCATAGCCAAGGAGTACTGCTGTTGGAGTAGCAAGGAGGGGAATAAGCAATGGATGAGCAGTTGCTGCTGCTGCTGCTGTGGCACCTGCTGCTCCCACAGCAACAGACAGACTGTCGATAGCATACTTGAACATGAAAGGTACTTGAACATTGAGTACCTGTATGGAAGAGCTAAAGATTGTCAACATCTGCTTTTGTTTACTGTGCATTCTTTCACACAGGAGGAAGCCCAGATCATAAAGACTTGTCCGTACCTTAGATAAAACCAAGAGGCAGAGGGCGATACCCACTCGCCTGCGGAATTCAGAATTGTCCTTGGGCCACAAGTATGCTGCTAGTGTGCGCAGAATCCTTGCATCAGCCCTAGACTCTGATTCCTTCACCTTTCCTAGTGATATCTTCTCAACATCCTCTGTTTGCACTTGCTTCCTCGCCTCTACCAATGTCGGCTTGCCAAGGATCTCAGAGGGAGAGGTGCCAGGAGATGTTGACAGAGTTCTTTTATACAAGCCCCTTGCCAAAAGCAGGTGCTGGAACATCACAAAGATATATTATTGCCTCAGATGCGACTAACTCTGCTACAAATCTTCCATACATATTACACGTCTTGGGAGGTTTAGGGTTTATGCACATTGCAACAATTTGAAACACAAGCCCTAGAACCAGGTCAATGAAAAGACTCACTGTATCATACTTGAAAGCTTGATCTGCTGGAGATATCAATCTATGTCCTAGTTTCCCTGCACACATGAATTTACCTAAAGTCAACAACCCAAAATCGAAAACTTCCATGTAGAAAAGCTTGCTTCACGGATCACACAAACATCCACAGGATCCCTTGGTTGACCAAAACTTAGGAATATCTTTTGCATTGCAGGATGCAACCCATTGGGACTTCTAGAAAAAGAATGAGATAGCCTCAGCAATGGAAGGAAAGCGTTGAAATCATAACTTCCCAAAAGAATCATGGCAACGACAAAGGAGATGGGTGTACTTACCTTGTGTCTGATCTACTGCATTCAGCACTTTACTTTGAGAACATGAGCCACAGGGGCCCGATCCATCTGCTGCTACTCCAGCTCCAGAATGGAAGGATGTCAAAGACGACGCAAGTGCAGAGCGACGCGACCTCCCCAGGAGGCGCACGGCAGCTACCACCGATCTCGACATGTCCACAACCTACAACGAAAAGGATCTCGCACTGCAGCACACAAACACACAACACAACGCGATGCGGGCGGCCGGCCTGTTCCCTGAGTGTGGGAACAGAGGCACAAGCGTTGGGACCCGAACTTAGCGTCGTTCAAGACCTCCCACGTGTCTTTTTTTTTGGGTTTTTTTTGAGTTTTCAACATCAGTACCTGTAAAGTTCATGATTTTGTATTTTAATTCTTAATTGTTGTTGTTGGAGTTTTCAATATTGTAAAGACCTGCGCTGATTTTTCTATTGTAATCAGAGAGCATCATATAGAGCTTTTTTTCTTTTTTTTTCAAACAGATTGCCTGTTGCAATAGGCATTCTGTTTTTCAAAATGTGGCACAATTTTCCTAAACTGTTCCTCACCATTTTTGACCTGGGCTAATACCCCCATTATAAACTGGGGGTACTTATTTTTGTTCATTTTTCCTGTGATACACCTGCTGGGTACCATGAGAAAAATGTGCAAAATAATACTCCGACACAAGTCTTTACCTTACAATTATCTATCAATTTTGTGAATTAAGTCTCTAATTACTAGGTTGATATCTACATACTAAGATACATCTCTGTTCTATTTTCGCTTAACCTTAACACCCCGAAACTATGAGGCCCCCTCTGTGCTTAGAGGTGATTTGTAGCTGGTCATTTCACAAATTTTGGACCAATAGAGCAAAAGTTATTGAATTTAAAGTGAATTTTTCTTTGAAAATTAATTGAAATTTTTAAGTTGATTTTTTCACAATTAACCTCATTTCATTGGGATGGATGACCTGTACATGAGGTTTGATGTATTTGGGCCAATGGCATGAGGGCCCATTGTGTTCATAACAAGTAAGTTTTGGCAAATTATACCACATTGTCTCATCTTGATTTGATAGAGCATGGAAGAATAAGATTCCTCCCATTCCCCCCCCTTCAGATAGGTAGAATATCGTTCCCACCCTTAAGGATGCCCCCCCCCTCCTATGACCTTGGGATCTAAGTATGTCCAGGTTCATGGTAACTTTGACCTTGTGCTTTTTTTCTCGAAATAAAATGATATTCTCAAAATGCGAGGCCACTCTGCTATTGCCTCATCCTAGGCCCCTAATTTTGTGGATGCCCCACTCTAGGACTTTATGACTTCATATAAATCCATTTTTAGGACAAATTCTGATTAAAACAGCTCTTTAAATCTTTGAAAAAGAAAATGCATGTCCCTCAAAGTCGGCGCTTCATTTGAGAATGCAGAGTTCTGATATCTAAGATGCCTGAAAAGTGGCAGAATCTACCACCAAAATCTTCGACAGTTTCTGGTACCGGCAAATGTCACAATACAAGCCAAAGTGTCATGTCCAAAAGGGCCGTGCACCATTAATATTTAGTTCATAGAACATAACCCAACCATTCATACTATTACTCCCAAATACAATCTATCTATACATATATAAAGTCACTTAGTCCGTCCGTCCGTGGGTGGGTGATTGGGCGTTCCGCGGATCGTTTTCTGTGGCGGAACCGGCCACAGAGACCATGACCACCGGCTACCAGCGACCCAGGTCCTGAGAGCCAAATGCAACAACCTTCTTATACAATTGCCCCCGCCCCCAAAATGGCCAGAATTACTAATTCAGTCATAACTCATAGGTCCTCAGGGTTAACCAATGGAGGCAAACTTAATTAATAATAGGCTATACTTGGAAACTTAGGTCAAGCCAAACTAACTCAAATTATCTTTGGATTTTAGCATAATACCAGCCGATGGGTGAAGAAGAAAGACTCCAACATTGGAATAGGGGTTTAGGGTTTAGGTGTCTAACTCAGACCTCATAGTTTGTGGCAAATGCCAACTTTGCCAAAATTAATTTAATTTTGGCAACTTTCTTTGGGTAATTTTGGCAAAATTGGCAGTGTGTGTATTTTAACGTGAGAAAGTGAATTTCAAGGGTTGCCGCCATCGTTTGCAGCGTTTTGACGTTTGAAAAGGGCCTTTAAGTCCTAGGGTGAGGTTGAATCCGGCGTGACATTTTGGGAATGGCCTTCATCATGAGCATCATAAACCATGAGGGAAATACTATTATGAACCTAAGCTTACATAGGTCACTAGGCATAGGAGAGCAAGGATGTGTACACCTAAAGATCCCTCCCTCTCTTAAGGAGTAGGCCTATTCTCAAAGCCTAAGCTTACATTCGTCACTAGGCTAGGAGAGCAAGGATTTGTACACCTAAAAACGCCTCCCTCTCTTAAGGAGTAGGCCTATTCTCAAGGCCTATGCTTACATAGGTCACTAAGCATAGGAGAGTGAGGATTCCTACACCTAAAAGATCCCTCCCCCTCTTAAGGAGTACTTGGTAGGCCAACTCTCCAAAGATTATTTGCCTATTATTACTACTACTACTACAACTACTACTACTTATACCCACTTAATTTTGGCAACTTTGAGTTTTTATTTTTGGCCAATGCCAAATTTTTTTGGTAGAATGCCAAATTTTATGAGGTCTGGTCTAACTACTTGGGAGGAAGCCCATGGTCCTCCCCCCATAACTATGGTTTGAGTATATATGGGAGGAATAAAGATAATTACCCAATACAATTGAGTTACTTTGTTGCTTGAATTCTTGGAAATAATATAAAATATATGGGAGTCTTAAGACCATCCAAGTGAAGGAAAAAAAAAAAAGGCAGGCACGAGCGGATTCTGTCCGACCGTCATGGGTACCCACTAGTCCATATAATTGCACTAAAATACTTGAAGGCCCGCTCCAATTTCTTCAGTGTAATTGGAAGGGTACCTTACCTCCTTAGTTGTTTGTGGGGCGTTTCAAAAATTGAATGCAAGTTCCATGGGCATTTCTCTTTTTGAAATACATCCAACAAGCATTCTGTTTTTTAATTTTTTTTGTTTTCCCATGACAGGAGCTGAATATCACAAGAAAAAACAGAAAAAAGACTAAGGCAGGTCTTTGTGCTCATTAAAGCCTTCAACAGTAGGCTTTATTGCAACGAGGCCCCGGCCTTGTATCCACCTCACACATGCCCTTATTCCAGTAAAGCCCACAGCCTTGGCCTTTGCACTTTTATCCACTTCGCACAGGCCCTTATTACAGTTAAGCCTCTGGCCTTGGGTACTCTTTCTCCTTTATGTTGAATACCGATTATAGTTATCCTCCTATACTCATATATCCCTTTGAGGAGGGTAAGAGGGTTCTGTTCTTAGTGGTTTCCTTTCCTCCTGGTGGCCTGCCTCCTTTGGGTTGTTTGTTAGCATGGACTTTGGTCCTTGCCCCTTGTTTTTCTTTCTCTCCCTTTCTTTTGGCGCTTTCTTTTTATAAAGTTTGGCAGGGTTTCATCATTTCAGAGTGATTACAAAAGGAGGTCCCAAATTCTACAACAGAATATGGTTTTTCCTGGGGAATAGGAAATAGCTGCCTTCGGTGAACTGGCACCTACACTGTGGGTGCTAGTTCACCCTGGCCAGCATTACCTCATGACATGTACGGGGTGAGATATTTTGGCTTCAAGTTTCAACCATTGCAATGTAAATTATAGTGTGGTAGCTATATTATATTCAAGTCAAACTATCACATATAATTGACATTGCCATGGATGACATCACATACCATACTTGCCATTGATCTTTGGCACAAAATAATTCATGAAAGGCGCAATTGAAAAAAAGAAAAGTATTTACTGTTTTCTTTTTTGAAGTCCATGAGAACAGAACTCTCAACTCCAAGCAAGTTGTCAATTGCCCCAACCATTGAGATACAATTACAAATATAAAATTTTAAATTCACTTTTTATACTTATTCTTTAATTGCTGAAATTTTAGAACATTAAAATTGGAACTGCAAAACCTGCTTTTCTGAATTATATACATAATTCAACAAGAATTGCCAATTCTTAGTCTTAGGTGTCATGTCTATGCGACTATACTCATTGATAGTTTCAAAAGTTTATCATATGTTCATTATGGTTTTCAATTTTGATTCTATTGAATTTTCAACAACAAAATTATTCAAAACTTGATCTAACTCCTACACCATAGCTTTAAACATTGTGAAACCAGCTTGCTCGATGCATCCTTACTCATCCAAGGCTTTTCAACAATACCAAGAGTGCAACACAGGAACCATGGTCTGGGAGATTCAACAACAATACCAAGAGTGCGGCATGGTTTGGGAGGTCTCAACATGATAAAACAAAACAAACTATCCTCCTTAATGATTGAAATAGATGAACCTACATAGATAGTTTGTCTTGCATGTCTCATGAGTGAAGCTGTACTGCCAGAGGAAAGATTATATTTTCTTGCAATGAAAAGAAGAATATTTATGATACTGAAGGATTTTTAAAAACGTAATGTAGTTGGCTAGAAGTTTTAGTCCTCTCTCAAAGAGAGAGAAAGCACCTAACATGTTGTAAGGTGCTTCCAGCAAAACAAGTTTTGGAGGAGGCAGTCTTACAAAATGTAAAGACCTGCTTGAAATTTTTAGTGTTGTGGGGGGGGTGCTTTATTGTGCGTAACATTTTCTCCATGAAGGGTGAGCATTTCAGAAAACATAAAAACCTCTCATAAGAATTATAGCGTTTTTGGAAGAATGCTTACCGAGCATAAGAGCCTGTGAGGCATTTCAAAAGAAAGTGGAATGCTTGCACCTGTGAGTATTTCATTTTCCAAAATGCCTCTTGTCATTTTTTGGTTTTTCCTGTGATCCTGGTTCTGGAAAAAAAATAATCAAATGAATTGTTGATTTTTATGTTGTGTGATGCACTTGGCTGTGAGCCTTACCAGAATCAAACCCATCTTGGCTCTGCCTTGATGGGCCCTTTTCCAGTAATGCACCCAGCCCTACACATAATTCCTGGAAGACATGGCCATTACATTGTTTGAAATGGTTGCCCTCACTTTTTAAAGGAAATTGATGATACAGGTGAGTATCACAAGAGAAAAAATCTAAATACAAAATTTGAGCAAGTCTTTATGCTCAGTAAATCTGGCAACAACAGGTTTTATCAGATTGGGGCTGGTGTGAGGCTCTACTCACATGGGCCGTTATTTTGGTAAAACCCAATGCCTCAGGCTTTACCCTACAAGCACACAAAGGAATTTCCTAGTATATTTGGAGGGCACCTTATATACATGAACATCTTTCTCAAAAAGAGGACGGATATTACACCTACTCCTTAAGATGGAGGTATCTTCTGTCTACTTCCTAAAACTATTCATGGAATTTTCTTGTCAATGAAATTTGCATTTATAAATCCAAGGACATTGAACATCAAGAGATCTCCAACAATGATGTTTACATATATTTTGGTAGTCGTTGAAGTAAAATATGGTTGAATTTATCATATTTGAATTGTTTGCATTCCATGGCAAGAGAACACAATGATATCATATATGTAGAAGATTGTTGCTTGAACCTAATTTCTGTAATTTGATCAGGTGCATTAAATTCTTACAAATCCTATATGGTGGGAAAATTATTGGGAAGAATGTCAATATTTGCTTTTTGAATATTGTCACAAAATTTGACTACAATTTTGGAATAAATTTTCCATCTATACTCAAACAAAAGAACCCTAATAAATTGGGATATTTGCAAGCGAAGAAATTAATGTTTGTCCAACTCATTTCACAAAAACTTAGAAATGTGGAGATAGATGAGGAAGGCTATGCATGTTCATGTGCGGATGCTTTACAACGATCACAATATATATATACAAAGAATGAATGTTTTCAAGGAATTGTATTTATTTCAAATTTTGTGGCAAAAGGATCTATAACTTTAGGAGTTCAATTTTTCAAAGCTTCACAAGATGAGAGCGAAGGTGCCATTTAACCCAAGTAGAAAGAACATTAAGGATCATCACAATTTGATTCCCAAATTGAAAATGAAGACTTAAATCAATGCTCACCAAGGCCTTCTTGAATGGTGCAACTTTGACTAAAATCTTGCCCATTCATGAAGGCTTGTTTGAATGGTTTAAGAATGGTTCAAAATTGAACAAAATTTTGGACACTGCATAAACTTTTCTTTGTTCTAACCAGAATGAACGGGTGAATCAAATTACATCATCTTCTTTTAATAGTTTTGTTGTTAACAGTTTTTCATATAATGATAAAGCCTGAGGTTCAAAAATGTTTGAATCAAAATATTTTTTCTATGTGCATGAATCTCCCAATATATGTGGAACCTTGTACAATTGAACTGTCAATATTAAGTTCCTTGAAAAAATGTTATGATTTCAAGGAATGGTTTCAAAACAATCCAACTGCAAATAATAATGATGTGGGTCCAAATCAAACCATGCTCACCAAGGTCTTCTTCAATGGTGCAACTTTGCAGCAGGTGGCTAGCTCCTGCACAGTCTCCCCATTACAAACACCTTAATGTCGAACTATGGAATGCAGCCTGAAGTAGGGCGTGGCTGCTCTGAATGTCTCTAGTCATCGTCTGATTCAAACAGCCCATTTGGCCCTGCATCACAAACTTTCCATTATGTTTACAATCCGTAATTGATACATCCTTTGATAATTCCAACATCCCTTTCTTATATATGGTTTCAATCAGCGAGCTGCTTCAACCCTTTGTTGTGTAGCACACCATCCAGACATGATCTGCAATGGGTCCTACTCGAATTACATGCAATCTGTGATTTAAGCGCTTGTGAAAATAAGTATAATCGAGTAAATGGCATATAGCTAGGTACTTGTGAGTATGAGCAGCAGTCCTCAGACTATTGACAGAAGCTACTTTAGCTTAGCTTGTAAAGCTGGAAGATTAATAGAGTCTGGGGACATTGAAGACCCCTTAAGATGAATTAGCAGGTAACACAGAATTGAAGGGGACAAAGTTTCAAACTTACCCCATGGAAACTCCTTTTTCCTGATGTGCAAGTAGGAATAAGCCTGCCATGAGACCAAGAAAAAGTATGATCAGCATCATGCATTTTCTTTCAGAAGTGGCCACCGATACAGATCTGAGCTGAAGTTTGTACAGGATTTGCAATGCACGTGTCTAATGTTTTCCTTGCAGACTGCACTGATCTATTGTGGCATGTGTACGAGAACCATAGGTCTGTACTAATAGTAATTGCTTGACAAGAATGTCGGCACAATGTTGAAAATTGACAACCATATCTATACGCAAGTAGAGATCATTCGTGTCATGCATCTAGTGTGCCTGATTTGCGAGCAAATCTGGATTACTCTGCAAGCATTTTTGCTGATTTCATGAACTCGATTCATCTGGTTTAATGGTAGTACAATATTCACACACTAAGTTTTGGCCATTATCTGTTTGATCTGTGCTAGGGCAAAGGCCTGCTGTCTATTGTCCACAGATTACCTAAGGCTCCACAACAGGCGTGTTCTGTTTTGTCCACAGATCAGCCAAGGCAAATGATATATAAGATTTCTACCCATTTATTGGTTCTCTCGCTCTCTTGCAATGCACACACAAAAGGTAGTCATTACCGGTCGTTCTGCATGCCCTGCATGCTCATCATGTTCATGCTCATCGCCTGCGAAAGTGTAGAATATCATGCCAATTGAAGCAACATAGGCAGCTGCTGTAATTTTCCGCCATTTGTGTGTTTCCTCTGTTTCCACAAAACGCAGAGTTCACGTCCTTACGATTAAACTTAGTCCCAAGATTAAAGCAACTGAGCGAAAATCAGGTGTTTTGATGTCCCAACATACATCAACATCACGAGGGGCGTAATGAAATGTTTCTTCAGACGGAGCGATTCTTGTTAAACACAAAAAAAAGAATGTAAAATTTCGCAAGCCCTACCAATATCATCATGATCATGACCACCAGAGAAGAATCGCTTGCACCCGGAGCTGGTGAGGGTACCAGCTGCCTGCCGATGAAGACGATGGATCTGATCAAGGTTAGGAGCGGGCGAATGCCGGAGCAACAAAGAGCCGATTCTATGACGCAAGGAATTGGCCATCGCTGGAGGCTGATTATATGATCATTCGCACCAGCACTATAGACAAAGCTCCCGGATCTCAGAGGTGTTTGTGATTTGCTCCAGCCACAGACACGGCAACGCTTTTACATCTCCAAAATCTCTACACAACCATCCGAATCTTGTACAGCATGTATACTAATTATATTGTGTACAACAAATTCAGCTTGTGACTCCTGAACTCCTGCAATCATGTCCCTTGATTGCAGAGATCTGACTGTTGGATCAGATTTTGTGGTCTTAGAAGAAGTTTTTTTTTATAATGGAATTTTCTGCTTCTTATAGGTCCATTTTCCATTCACACTGAGGGCTAGGAGGTATATTTGTGTTCCATTAACCTTCTCTTGGTGTGAGGGTTTGAAGTGATTAAAAGTTTGTGAAGAGTGTTATGTTGGTAGATAACCTAATTATTTAGATTCACATTTAGTCTAATTCATGGTTGTGACCTTTCACCATGAACCCGTGTAATTTTCTTATTTCAACATTTTCAAGTGTATTTCTGATTCATTCATAATTTACATAAAATATTGTATCACTTGCACCTTTGTTCTATATTTCCTAATATGGTATCCAAGCAAGAGTTCATGTTTTTAATTCATTCATAAGAAATTTTGGAAACATAGACCACCATCCGAACCTTGGTTGATCTTTTTTGTCCAATGGCATTAATCGACTATGGCCACTTCTACATCAAATGTAACCCAAAAGGCATTCTTGGTAGAAAAATTGACATCTACCAATTATAGCATATGGAATGTACAAATGGAAATGCTCTTAAGATTAATTCAGGCTTTCACTGTTGTGGATGGTAGTGAACCTAATCCTGGCACTGCAATTCCTGCTACACAACTTGCACATGGAAAATCAAAGATGGGAAAGCATGTGCTGACATCATTTTACATTGTGATGATTGACAAATACAATTGGTAAAGTGTCTTAAAAATTCTAAAGCGGTTTGGGATAAATATGCATTTATATACAAATTTATAAATCTTATAACTCAAGTCACGGCCCAAAAGAAATGAAGTCAAATTCCAATGTCTGAAAATAATCCAATTGTTGAGTTCCTTTAAGAATTCCTAGGAATTCTTGATGAAGCTTCAGTTGTTGGGCATGTATTCCTTGAAGAACAACAATATGTATTACTGCTGGGAATTTTGGCTCCTTCGTGGAGACCATTTATTACATCATCAAGGAATCAAACGTCAATCAAACATTTTCTAATTTGATAGGAAGGATTTTGGGAGAAGCTTTTATGAGAAATTATGAAAATTCTAAACAATTACCTACAGCATTCAAAACATGTGTATTTTTTGCAAGAAATTAATATAAAGGAAACAATTGGAAACAAAGAAATAGTTCCAAATCAAGAACAAGGTTCCAACAAATAACAACACAAATGACAAACCAACTTACTCAAAGCATTTAATATGCCATTATTGTGGTAACCAAATCACATAAGACCAAATTACACAAGATAAATTGAATGGTGTTTTTAAACCCTAAGCAAATGTCACATCAATTGGAAATTCCAACAATGGAAATTCCAATTCTAATGCAACAAAACTTGAAACCCTCTACTTATTCATGGTGACCAATAAGGATGAATCCTTGGATTCATATACATCTATGTATGAAGTAGGTCATTTGTTTGTTTTGTTTTGTTTTGTTTGCAGCTATGAGATTCACCAAACCGGGGTGCTTGGAGTCGCATTCTTGGTCTCTATGGAAAGCTCTCAAGAAGGAGGGGTGCATTGGCTCGGTTTCATATCATTTGCACTTGCAGTGTAAAAGTTCTTGAATATTGAATGATTTTTTCATTGAAAATTAAATTAAATAGCAGCTGAAATTTTCAGAGGAATTGGGAGATGCCTTTGGTGTTGTTGGAAAGATCTTGATGAGGAGAATGTAATGGAATTTATTTGGTAAGATTTGGACTTAAGATGTGGAAGATATTGATTTTTTAGTGATTTTTCCACTAAAAATTCAAATAAGTTCTGAAAATCCAAATTTTGGTAGGAAAAATCAGTTGAGAACGTGGTCAAACTCGAAGGCTTACCATTCCATTTGAGCATGATTTCCTTTCATATTGGGCCTTTCAAAAAATGGATACATCCACTGCAAAACAATGTTCACATGTGGAGTTTCACTATTTTGTAATGGGTTCACACTTGGGCCAATGACACAAGCCATAATAGAGGTACTTGGATTTAGGAGCAACCTTCTCCCATATGACACCATGAAGAGAGTGGTTCATATCTAAAGTGTTACATCCTTCTCTACTAATTTACATAGGTGATAATGGAGAACATCAAGCCATTGGAACGAACTGTTCTAATCAATCTCAAGAATGGATAATCACAAACATGTATGACTTTTACATGTGTGTGATTTAGCCAAGAATTTTATGTTTGTGTACAAAGCAACTACTCAATGCAATAATATTGAATTTTTCCATGATTATTGTATTTTAAAAACAATGTCAAAAGAAGAAAAAAACCTCTTTGACATTAAATCAAATCAGGGACGTGTACCCATTTTAAGTTGATTTTATTTTTAAGTAATCTAATTTGTTGGTGATAAATAAAAACCTTACAAAAAATACCATCAAACAACATCATCATATGGGACATTTAAACCAACATGCATGATAAAAACAAATATGGTCTTGGGTCTTCCATCCAACATCTCAAATTTTCATTATGTGAACATTGTTTGGTGGGTAAACAACATAAAACTCCATTCCCAAAGGGTTTGGCAACACATGCCTCTATGTTTTCAGAATTGGTACATTCCAATGTGTGCCAACCTATGCCAACCAACTCCATAAAAAGATTTAGTTATTTTGTAATCTATGTAAACAACTACTGAAGATTTATAGAAATCTATTTTGTGAAACATAAATCTAAAGTGTTCAACAATTTTCAAAATTACAAAGCTTTCGCTAAATATCTAACAAGTCATAAGATTAAAACCTTACATTATAATAATGGAGGTTGCATTCAAATCCCACCAATTTAATAATTTTTATGCACAACGTGGAATTGCACGTCAATTCACCATACCTTATATGCCTAAACAAAAATTTGGTTAAGTGAATGTAAGAATTATAGGACATTGATGGAATTGGCCCAATGTATGTTGAATACATCAAATCTCCCCAATTCATTTTGGGCTGATGTTGTAGCAACAACTTGTTCAATACAAACTCGATCTTTTTCAAAAACAACTAAGGTTTCCAAAACACCATTGATTTTATAGTGCATTTTTTTTGGTTATGGTGAACTACAAGGTGTGAAAAGTTATCATTTATATGGTAGGGATATAAGAAAATACCTAGTTAACCGAAATGCAACATTTGACAAAGAAACATTGTTGAATTCAAAAGAAATTGAACATGATGACACTCTGCATTTGACAAATACCATTGACAATCATAACATTGAGTTTGAGAAATTATATGATGTGGTCGAATCTCTACCTAATATACCACAACAACAACCCATAATTCTTCCATTACAACTTGTGATTTCAACACAATCATTACCAAAATCATCCAATGTTCTTATGTCACCTCAATCAAGTTTACAAAATCAATGACAATGTAAATGAATATTTACTAACATGTTATTAGCCTCACAAATTCCATTACTAGATGATGATAATTGATTTGAAGTTGACATGACAAATTCTACATCTAAACAACAAAATAACATATGAAAGTTTAAGAAAACAAGAAAAGAAAAAATTGCCAATAAAATATCATGACTATGTGCATTTGCAAGTAAATTGTCATCATCAAATGATCATGATGCATTGGCTACCATTAAAGAAGCTTTAAGCAACATTGATGGTGAAAAATGGAAGGAATCACTAAATTTTGAATACGATTCTTTGATGAAAAACAATACATGGACACTAGAAGACTTACTTGCATGGAGGTCCATAGCTGCAACTGGATTTTGGAACGAAAATACAATGCCCATGGCATTATCACCCATTATAAAGCCTGCTTGGTGGCTTGTTGTTTTACACAAGAAAAAGGCATAGATTATGATGAAACTTTTTTCTAGTGGTCAAGATAGGTTTTTTACATACCCTTTTATCCTTGGAAACAATTTATGAATTTCATATCCACCAAATGGACTTGAAAACAACATTTTTTTCATGGCCATTTGCATGAAGAGATCTATATGTCACAACCTAAAGGTTATGTAGATACCAAACATAAAAGCAAAGTTTGTAAACCACTTAAATGTACATATGGGCTAAAGTAGCCATTAAAGATGTGGTATGAATGTTTTAATATTTACTTCATTAATATTGGGTTTACTCAAGGAGCTATGGATTTCAATAATTACATCAAAAGAGAATCAATTCACCAAAAATTTGTCATTTTAACCTTATGTATTGATAATTCAATAATCATTGGAAATGACATAGATTTCTTACATGGCACCAAAAAATGTCTTGTGATTGGTTTTGCAATGATAAATGAAGGACCTACAAAAGAAGGTAGATGCAAATTACAATGGCTCATTTTTGTGACAGAACGATGTTCTTTCCTTGGGTACCTTTTATTCAAATGCTTGTTAATATATCTTTAAATCTAGTAATTGGGACTTTGATTTAAATTAACAACTTCATTATGAAAAAAACTATGGGGTTGTTTATGGATTTTTTTTTTTTGTTAATAATAATGGACTTTTAATATTCAAAAAATGGATTTGTCATCTCACTTGAACATCACAAAATGAAAAAAATAATATTGATTCACATTCCAAATTTGTTATTGAGACTCCATATATAATGTAATATAAAATGATAAACTCATATGAAGAATCTTTTCTTTGAAAATCTTAAGCGTTTAATAGTTAAGGGCTTTTGGATGGTTAAAATTTAACGATATTTTCATAAGTCCATATGAGTTGCAATTTTTGTTTATTTTTCAAATTTTTTTGTCCCAAAAGAATTTTTTTTAAAGGTTTTAAATGGGGCATTATTCTATTGAATTTTATGGGTTTTTTTTAAAGAATAGTTCCCAAAAAAAATAAAAATTATGAGGCAACTTTCTATCCCTCTAATCCTAGTTCTATGAGGTGATTATACTCGGAAGTACATATGTTATCGGTGAAAGAAAAATGCAAAATGTATTTTTAGATGTTAACTTGCATTTGTAGTTGAAACCAAATAGTTTGCCTCTTATGCATCATTTATGACTTGAAATTGATAAATATATATTTTTAATTCAAACACTTCAAATCCTAAAATTTTATGTGAAATTGTCATTCACTTAAAGTAACTTTTAAGAAATTGATACCATGTTCAACTTCGCAGCAGACTTCCAATCACTTAAAATATTATTCCTATCAGATACATTATCCAAATCTAACCTACCTTAACTCATTGGAAATCTAGTTACAAGGTGCATCTGCCTATCAAATTCCAAGCTCTGCACTCAAATCAATAAAAATTTGTGCTACAAAACCCAAAAGGGTTACACAAAGGTAAAAAATTCAACTTGGCAACAAACCTCCAATCACTTAAAATATTATTCCTAGCACATACATTATCCAAATCTAACTTGCCTTAGCTCATTAGAAAGCTAGTTACAAAAAACACCTACTAATCAAATTCCAAGCTTTACACCCAAATCTGTAAAAAGTTGTGCTACAAAATTCAAAAGGATTTGTGAAATTTCTCTAAGATTTCAAGTTCTTAAAATTATCCCTTTGCATTTTTCGAACTCTTGCACCTTGGTGATTTTGTTGCAAGTCGACCCCACTTTTGGTGTTGAACTTAAAGTTGTCTACGAAGGTTTTTGTGAAACTAAGACACCTCCATCTTTGCATAGTCTTCAATTCCCAATGTTAGACATTATCCTTGGTTGCACGATTCGATTCGTTGATTAATTCCTAATAGTAAGGTGAATTACTTAGTTCGCACCATTCAATGCATCTTTGATTTCCTACAATTATGAACTATCAATATGGCATAATCCAAGATTCAACTTGTAATTGTAATTTCTCATGAGCTTATCCATACCCTAAATAAAATTTTCATTCATCATGAAATCCATGTTACCATTGCCACCTTATCACACTATTTATTATTATATTGTTTTGAATTAACTTCACGCTTACAATGTTTTAAGATTATTCCCTTCATTGGACCTTTCATTAACACCCCTTCAACTACTTCACAAATTTCAAACATCCTTGTTTACACGACTACCCACTAAATACCAAAACAAGAGCAATGTTTTACCGAACTTTATGAATTTTAATGTCTATTTTTAACCCCAACCTTTTAAAGATTTCTCACCCCTAATCATGCAATTGAAGTTCTAAAATTATGATTATCAATTTTTGTGAAAAAAATTAACCCTACACCTCATTCATTTAATATCAAATTTTGAAAAAAAAACAACCCCCCATGCAACCACGCACACTCATCATTCCTTATTTTAACATGAAGTTGCTAAAAACCCCTAATAGCCTTACCACACCCAAATATCCTTGATGCAATTATTTTTTAATTGAGATTATCACACATGGTTGAGTTAATATGGTTCACAGACATCAGCTACAAAATAATAATTTTCACATAGATTTAAGAAGGTTTGTAGGTTATTGAACATGTATTATTCAAATATTATAATTTTAGAAAAAAATAACAACCATGTCCATTTGAATCATTGTAAAAAATATTATATGGATTCATAGGGAGTGCATTTTTTGCCATTTTTGAACCACTATACCTTGCATTCACCCAAGATGGTGATGGATGTTTAAGCATGGTCATTTGACAAAATGAAAACACCAAATCCATTAATATATCTTAAACCAAATATTTAATGAACATTGTTAAAAGGTTTAACATTTTTGAAAGTAAATGAATGTCTACTCCTTTTAATTGAAGTTAGTTTTAAATTAAACAATAATATGAGCCCAATATATTTGAAAGACATTTATGCCATGCAAGAAATATCCTATTCTATAGCTATTGGATGCCTAATGCATGCAATGACCCATGCACACCTTCACCTTGCCTACCTCATTGGTCAAATGGCAAGGTACATGGCTAATCCAAGCCAAGCATATTGGTATGTTATAAAATGTATATTAAGGCACATTAAAGGAACCTTAAATTATAAAATAACTTATCAACAAAATTCAAGCCCAACCACACAATACCTTCATCAAATTCAAAGGTGTAGTGACGCCAATTGGGTAAATGATGAAAATTTTTGTAAATCAACATCAGGTTATGTGTTTATTTTAGTTGGTGGAACCATATCATGGCAAAATAAGCACCAACAAACAATTTTTTTATCCTCAATTAAACATATTGCAAGTTGTTTCTAGGTGATAGAAAAACAATATGGATTAAACAAATAATGAAGGATATTGGATTCCATCAACCGAGACCACTACTTTTGCATTGTGATAATTAATCAACCATAGCCTTGTCATCATGATAGATCTAAACATATTAATATAAGATATCATTATTTTCATGAGAAAAGAAGGTGAATGCAAGGTTGAATGGACAAACGATAATGATTGGAAGTTTGGATGATATTTATTTTTTATTATAACAATATAGTAATCCAAAATTACTAGTGGTAGGTAGGAATGGCTAAGTAAGCCTTTACTTGATCCATTAATTTAAAAAATTTAGTTGATTTTTAACCTCCACTATTTTAATGAATGTTAAGTGGTTGGTTGACTTGCCTAATTACCTTCCCTAATTGGGGAAGTGTTATCATAAGAAGTAGGTAAAAAAGTAAATGACCATATAAATCAAAAGCAAAATTAATACATCTAAACTTGTTATTCTAGCCATTTGGGTAGGAAATAAACAAGATCTATCTATAGTCATTTTGTATTTTGCTATTTACAAATATAATAGCTTTACAATTATTATATCATTTTGGTATTTGAAAATTCTTAACAATAGCTCCAAATCCAATAAGGTTTATCAAGTTAGAAATTACAATGAACCACTCAATTATTACAATCCTTGTTTTGACAAATTACATTTCTCAATAGAACTCATTTATTATCCTTCACTTGACACATTTTATTGTGTTGGGTCTTTGATAAAAAAACTAATAACTATGAACCAACAAATGACAAAAAAAGTTTCCCCATCTCCATTTGAAAAGAATTTCCTTCAAGTTAATTTTTTTTCATCTATATGTTCAATCCCACCTAAAGATTATTATTTTGTACATGTGTGCAAAAATTTAACATAATTTCATTTTTCAACATGGTATGGATCTTGTCAAATACCAAAACTTTACACTGCAATAAAAACAAAAAAACCTCCTTTAAAATATCATACAATGAACATGGTGTGAAATCTTTTAAAACTTGACATCATGGATATATTATCTAACTAAATTTGAATCCTTAATAGTCAAATGTATCAATGATTGAACCATTGTGAAGTCGATTTAAAAATTAAAAATTAAATCACAATTTTCAATTTTTGACTTTGGAAGTCCATACATTTTCAATTTTATAAACAATTCAAACAAAACAAACTTGTATCATATATATATATATATAGTCAACACTACAACAAAATGCATCCTTGTTCACTAAATGATTTCACTAAATTTTGAATGAATTCATTGGTCTCACTAAATGAGATTTAATGGATCCAATGGATTCACTAGTCCATTGAATGAGGATTAATGAACTACATTCACATTGTGTAGTAATGCAATGACATTAAATCAAATATTTAAATAAATAATTCCAACATGTATTATACATTTTATTTTAATCAATTACACCCACATTGTAAGAATTACAGTTGTGATGTCCATATTGGTTCATTATAGCTTGCATTGACCAAATGAAAAACTTCACATTCAATTTAATTAGACAAACAAAAACTAGATAATATATTAGTGCAATTGGAACCATAATTAAGACACTTGACATCCACAAATTCATCTTAGACCAAATCACAATCTTTGTTTAAAAAAGAATCCACCCTCTTCCTTACATCATATTCTATAGCTCTCTTTGTTGGACCTACATTAAAATGGTTACTTTTCAATATTGCTCAAGGATGCATTCTTAATTTAAAAATAAATGGATTCCCAAAACTTTAAATGGTATAACTCCAAAGAAATGTAACCAAATTGAACACACAACTTTTCTTTCTTATAAGTTTTGAAAATACCTTCCCAATGTTATGTCTAGATAGAACTCCATGTTTGGACATGATTTGCCCCTCCCCTTCCATTCACAATTTGAATGTGTGGGGGAACCATAAAAATAATTTTATTTCACATACACATGTATATCATGCAATTGTTTTGAACATGTTTGTTGTATCTTTGTATGTGAATGTAATAGGCATCCCATATGTTTACCATGAAACTCCTTATTTAATATGTGTTGTATGTTGCAACATTAGAATAAGAGGTCAATGTTTTTGTGCTCTATTCTAATTTTAAAACCCTTGACATTTTCACCTTGATGTTTTGCATTATAACCAAATTTTCACTTTCATGTTTTGCTTGTAAACACTATTAAAATTCACAAAATTTAGTGCCATGTCATGCATCCCGCCTTACAAACATCACTACAGTAGAACCTTTATAGTTTTATCACCTAGGGACTGGTAGCCAGTGATAAAGTTTGAGAGGTTATAAGTTATGGGAGAGTTTGGAACTGTGAGGTGCAGGGTTCAAAAGCTGTAGGCTGCTCTTTTTTCCCATTTTCTTTGCATTTTTGATCATCAAGGCAACCCGTCTTTGGCAGAGAAAAAAGGTGAAAAACATCTGAAGTCTAGCACTTTTTTTCCGAACCTGCTTGTAACCAAAGTATTGTCCCTCCAGCGCACTTCAGACTTTGCCCTAAACTAGATATACAATATTTCCACCATAACTGATCGAGAAATAAACGAATTATAAAATTATAAAATTGTCGGGAAAGAAGAAAAGTGATAAGTTATAAGAATATAATTTTTTTGCCTGGTCCCATTGATGGACCGAGCCGGAATGATAAAATTTGAGAGGTTATAAAATTTGGGGGGATCAATTTATAGAGGTTCTACTGTATAACATTGTTGGATTAGACTAAAACACCCATGTAACCAAAAAACTTATGACAAATAAAATTAACTTGTCTACCTATTCATCAATTTCAAGGCAATATAGTTGCCACCTCCTTCGACCACACACATATGAAAACGGCCAACTAGGTGACAATCCAAAATTTTGAAGGAAAAATACAAGATACATTTAAAGGTGGATTCACATTTGATGGTAAGTCATCGATAATTCAATGTTACAAGTTCTTTACATTGAGTTATGGATGACTTACCATCAAGTGTGAATCCACCTTTATTACAATAAGTTTTCAATCCTTGCAGTGTAGTCCTAATGGTGGCTCCGTGCAACCTCGTCCCCCCCACCCGCCCACAAATGAATAAACATTTAGCGTTTGTGTTGTTGTTTAGTAACCTTGCAAGTAGCTCCACACAGTCGCATTACTTGGTGACGTGGGGGAGATGGCACCCAATGACACCTCCAATGACACTTCAAGTGAGTCTCTAGGAATAGGAAGCGACAAGGAAATCATATCCACAGCGTTTTGTCTACCACTCGTGCGAATTATTGCTTCCTTTTGTTTGCCATCAACATAATTAATTAAATTGTTCCCATTGCGTTTTCATCACTGCAAAAATAATATATATATGTTCATGAGGAATATTTCTCTTGGCCACAAAGCACTGGAACTTGCATATAAATTCTTCCCCGACACTTTTTTGGCACCATACATTCCAATGGTCCAAGCCTGCTTTAGGTACCTCCATTGTACAGTCAGCTTGTCATCGAATCATATGGAGCCATGCCCACTTTAAAATTACATATATATAAGTTTTCTTAAAAAATAAATTTTATCATCTACTATAATATTGTGATATGAGTAGTGAAATTATTCGGCATGTAGCCTGTGAAAATTGTGATGATTTTCAACACCTCAACTTCATGTTTTCACAAAATTTCATTTCACTACTTTTGAGGATTATTTAATGACCAAACTGACCTTAGGGGTAAGGTCAAAATGAAATGACCTTCTTTGATTGGCCAACCTTAGAGACTACCTAAAGTAGTGACATTTACATAGTTCCTCCCTTTAAACTGTGCAGTGTACATCTTCCAGTTTTTCGTGTTTAGGGGGAAGAATGAGAGAAGAATTTAAACTGTAAATTTGATGTGGTAGACGTGATTAGAGGCGCAAATTTGGGAGAGTGTAGGTGGACATACTCTAATAGGGTTTTGTGTATTGGTGGTAATTGTGGTGCGCACGGCCATGGGGACAAGAGTTCTTGGCGCTCCACTATGGCTAGACCTGTAGCTGCCTATGGTTTGCTTTCTGCGGTTCGATAACGAGAACTTGGGCACGAGCTTCTTTTTCTTTCTCAAGCTCTCGTCCACAGAAACTCCTTCTGACCTGCGCGTGCGTGTAGGTTTTTTTTATGCTCACCGGAGTATGCATGGTTATCTACCTATTTATGTTCCTTTGATGCTTTTTTAGTTGTTTTTTTCGGTTGTGGAAGGTTTAAATAGGCTTGTGTGTGTTGGAATTGTGTGGGGGTGTTTGTAAAATGTTCCTCTAAACATTACCTTCTCCTTAAGGGCATTGCTTTGCTTTTGCTTTGCTGTACCGTGCGCTTCTTGAATAAGTATTCTTCTTGTGTATGTTTCATTCTGTTGCCACTTCCTCGTGAAACTCTCGATTCCATTCTCTGTTGTCGTGTGTATACGTGGGTACGATAAGAAATTATATATTGGCTGTTTTGAGTTTTGTTTCTCTGGAGACGTTGTCGGTGTTCCTCTTTTTAGGGTTTTTTTTTTCAAAAATAAAGAAAATCGCTTCCGTGAACAGTGCATGCGGCGCCACTTTACGTGCCTTTCGGAGAATCGGGGCTGCTCCCTCCCTCCGTCGTCTCACGTTTTCTGCAGATTCCTATGAAGTTCTAGACAGGTTCACATCGTCGAGAGTTAGTATCGTGGGCGTGCGCGTGTGTTGCAGCAGCGAAGAATCATGGCCGAACACTTGACAGATGAGCAGATTGCAGAGTTCAAGGAAGCTTTCAGCTTATTTGACAAGGATGGCGATGGTACGTCGTATACGATTACCTTGTTGTAGCTGTTTTGTTCTGTTCTCTTTGTCACTGATGTTGTGAATCTCTTCCCTGGTCCGACGTACGTCTGCTGATGCGGTGCGTAACAGAACGGGCGGAAGCAGCTCTGGAATATGTCGATAACGTGTAATATTTCTGTTTGTTCACAGGCAGCATCACGACACAGGAGCTGGGGACGGTTATGCGTTCCTTGGGACAAAACCCAACGGAGGCCGAACTGAAGGATATGATTCATGAAGTCGACGCTGACGGCGATGGGACGATCGACTTTTCGGAGTTTTTGGATCTGATGGCCCGAAAAATGAAGGTACGTTGTGGTGATAAAGGTTAAGCATTTGAGGCTTTTTTCCCCAAAGAAAGGTTACTGTGTTGTAGAGGTTTCTAGTTGCAGAAAATGTGGGTGCCACTGACAAGGTCTAGCCCGTTTGACTACTCTTGTACTGCAGGATGCTGATTCTGACGAGGAGTTGAAAGAGGCCTTCAAGGTGTTTGACAAGGACCAGAATGGCTTCATCTCTGCTGCTGAGGTATGTGCAATTGCTGCTCTTTGCACATCTTTTCCTTGTACTCCTCAAGAATTGGTTGCAAGGTGTTCAGGAGGCTGAACGCAACTTCCATGACATTGCATCTTTCCTGTAATTATTATTGTTGGATGTCAGTCATGTGGACATGCAGTGTCGATGGACAGCTATGAAGAAGATGGCCCTTTCATCAAGGGAGAACCTGCCTTTAGCACATAACCATCAATCACAACCTTCAATTTTGCCCCCAGTTATACAGCTTCTGAGTTTATCACTATCCTGTTGTACTTTTTCAAGAGTAAGTATGTTGAATTGCATGGTGTTACTGATTAAGTGACATGCCTCTGCATTACAGTTGCGGCATGTGATGATAAATCTTGGAGAGAAGCTGACAGATGAGGAAGTGAACGAGATGATTCGAGAAGCTGATGTGGATGGTGATGGCCAAGTCAATTATGAGGAATTTGTAAAAATGATGATGGCTAAGTAGTGTGTAAAGAGGCAGTATCTTCTTTCTCCTCAAGCTGCTTAGCAGATTTATAGGCAGCAAAATGGCAGTGTCAAGGACATGGCCAGTTCACACAGCTTTTGCAGCATTGTGGGCAATTGCTGGTGCCCTTACAGATTATTGTGCCTTGTGCATATCATCTACTTTATTGGTGGCCAGCCCATGATATGTTCACCTAAGTGGGGGCTGTTTTGAGTAGTGATTAGTGGCTGGTAAATGGCAGTGGATTTCTACATTGCACATTACCATGCACAGTTGCTGTGGATCTATTTTTGTCCATCCTCCTACCTTGCTTGAGAGCAGATACTTTTGACAACCTCCCATGCAAGAAGTTCATGACAACAGATTTCAATCTCGCCTGTTACTGAATTTCAGGACCTCTGCTTGTCATGTGGACAAGCTTACGAATTATAGAAGGAAATTTTACAGTGTTTTGTGTACAGTGTTAATGCAATGCATATCACCTTCTACATTCCTGTGGATTCTCAGAGTCTATTTTGTTCCTTACATTCACTGCAAGATTACTTACCTTCTGACATTCTGCCATGCTAGAAGTTTGTAGCCAGCAATAACACACTCTCACCTGTAACTTTCATAAGACTAGTTGGGCTTCTTGTTTGCTCTGTGTAACTCACAAGCCAAAGAGGGGGAAATATAAATTGAATCTGTGCTTCAGTTTGCTTGTTGAAACCCTCAAATGCATCAGTAATCATCTGCAGTCTTCTCTGTCTAACAAGTGAAACAGATTAGGTTACAGAAAGTACTTGAAAATTGCATGAAATGCATGAACACACATGGGTCGTTGTAGGGAAGGTGCTAGTATCGGTGGTTGTGACAAAGATCAATTATTTAATTTTTATCACTGGTAAGAGGTTTTTTTGTTTTTGAAACACAATAACGACCTCTTGGGTAGTACTCCCAAGTCAGGCTTAAGGCCTAGCGGTAGAGAACACAGCAAGGCTTTCACTTGCTAACCAGCAGGTTTGAACTTTGGGCCTTGTGATACCAACAGAGCCATACCCATACTGAGCCACGTGTTAACAGTATCTTTAGGTCGACTGCAAAAGAATTTTAGAAGTACTAAAACCTGAGATACTTATGTGCTGTCAGCAGTTGGTGGATTTGCAGTGTCCTTCCAAGCCAGACTATTCTTTTTATCTGTTCCATGTTTGACAGGGTTGCTAGAAAACTGTGGAAGAATAAAGAGTACGCACTACACATCACAAGTCTATGAACTCCTCAATGATTACCCGCTGAGACTTGAAAAGGTCGAAGTTCATACTGTGATGATGGAGATCGCTTTTGTATATTCACGATTGCTGCTTGATAATCGCCTGGAGCTCAGATGGTAGATCCACAGAAACGTCATGAGAATGGCTTGATGATATGTGTGTGACGAGCTGGAGATAGACTGTTGGTGGGCCTGGTGGCACGCCAATGTGGCTGAGCTCATCTGTTGTCGCTACACCTGCCGGGAAGACAACTGTCAGCCATGCTGAAACACAAATGGCAATCCTGGCTGCCGAAATTGTCATTTTGAAGGGCAGTGCTCTGCAGTTCGGTCCGTGTCCATTTGTTTTCGCTGCGACACGTCTAGGCTGACACGTGAGTTGAGAAAACTATTCCTGGCTAACACCGAATGTGATGCACTTTTCATTCACCGGTGCATTGCCAAGTGCAAAGTACAATCCAGGGCCATTGGCTTGACGCTCTGAACTTTGAACTACAAGCTCGCTTAGATGCATAAACTCTCCAGAAGACACAATCAAACAGACATGTCAATAAAATAAATAATATAATTACCCCCAGTTTATAATTGGGGTATTAGCCCAGGCCAAAAATGGTGACAAACAGTTTTGGAAATAGAAATTTCATGCAGCCAGTGGGAAAGCTCAGCATACACTCAAAGTGCCTTGATTTATTTTCTTTTAAGTTTTGGGTGGGGGGAAGGTTTTTTTTTTCATTTTTCTTTTGTTCCCAACATGTTTCCTTGAAGTCCCCAATGGGTTCCCATCAGGTTCTTAATGTGTTCTTCAAAGGTGTTCCCAATAGCACCTCCATTTAATCCCATATGTTTGCTGAAAGTCCTCCCCTTCTCACCCATATAGGTGGGCCAAAGCCAGATGCAATTCATCTTTCCATGGAATCTTCTATTTTGGGGCGCCTCCATAGTATCAACTTTATTTGTGCGGTGGGCCAATCAAATTGGCTTGTTGCAAAAAAAAAAT
This sequence comes from Sphagnum contortum, assembly GCA_963920785.1. Classification (NCBI taxonomy): domain Eukaryota; kingdom Viridiplantae; phylum Streptophyta; class Sphagnopsida; order Sphagnales; family Sphagnaceae; genus Sphagnum; species Sphagnum contortum. Next base: position 5,905,962 of record OY987290.1, on the reverse strand, counting down.
TGGACTTGTGAGGCACCCCCAACTGATGAATGTGAAACAGAATAAGTTACCCCAGTTTATAATACGAGAGTGTGATTAATGTTACATGTTACATGTAACATGATACAGTCCAAAATGCTCTGATTCCAAAGTGCTCTCAAAACAGAGTACAAATCCCCTTTTTATTCTGGCTAATCTATGTGTACCCTAGACTAAGGGGCCATAGTGAAACCAGCACTGACCAGCACACCATCCACTGGATGCCCACCATTACTCAGTTGGGGATGGACCTCAACTGCGTTAATATTTGGTTTCGGTTTTACCTTGGTAACCAATTCTATAGGAAATAGGTCTCACATATAGGTGGATAGGTAGGAAATTAGTTAACTATTATGGAAGTAGAGGGTTTATACAAAGTGAAGGCGAACTAACAACCCACTTGTAGGTTGTTAGTACTCAGGTAGACAAAAAAAAAGCAAGTGAACTAATGAGCATGGTTAGCTAAGGAACTGAAACCCCAATAGTTATGACCACTTACCGTTCATCCCTTCATGGTGAGCTGGTGGGTGCTGGTTCACTGTGTCCAGACTAAGGTACCTAACCTAAGGTACGGCACCTACCTACTCTAGGACGACTTAACTCCTGAGTCCTCATCTACCTTCAGGTGGTCACTTGGTTCATCCTTCAGTGGGCCCAATGTAGGTGCTGGCACTCATATAGAGCTGTATAGCGTGGGTCCTTATTTTCAGGCAGTACAAAAGTAGTGCTTGCTTCTTTTAGCTGACTGCCCATTTGCTATGTTCTGGTTCATGTTTAGTGTAGAACCACCCATCACCAAACACCCAGACAGATCAGAGGATGGCCCATCAGCAAATAACTAGCAAACCATTCAGTGATACATTAAAACCAATCAACCAGTTATAAAAACTTGGGATTGGGAATTTAAAACCTTCAATTTCAAAGTCGTCTTTCTTTTGCTCGTTAATGGGTCATCACTCCTCACAATATTGAGTGTTGGGCATTTCCATCATTTGTTTGGCTATAAATGGGGTTCGTCAAAATGTGAAGCACTGCCTGAATTTTTCCTTTGTATTTTCAGCTCCATTACCTGCCTGAAGAATCCTGTTTTCAGCATGGGGGATTTTCTACCACGGAAGGTCCTAGCCAGGCTGTACCGGGATCTTCTGACTAGCGGAAGGTACCAGCCAGCCTATCACTATTTCTAAAAAGTGAAAAAATTCCAGCTCTGCTTTACGTAGGAAAAAGACCTGAGTACAGGCCCTTCTGTGATTTTCAAACTGTTCACTTGGCCTACCGGCTTCAGGCACAGATCTCAAATCAGGGAAGGGCCTGTACTCAGGTTCTTTTCATATAGTAAAAACTTTTCAAAGATCAAAAATTTATAGCTTTTTAAGGAAATTGTTTAGAATACAGTTCACATTGTTTTGTAATAGGAGGGATGTTATTTACATATGCAACCCACCAAAGCAAGTATCCATTACTGTAACCTTCTAAGCAAAACCATCTTGAACAACATCATGAGTTGCAACATATTCCTTTTCTTATGAACACTTTAAAAAATGTATGTCCATTGAATATATAAATTCACACAAGTCAAACCATGACCTATTAGTTGAGGGAGGCCCTACTTAATGCACATCATTAAGAAGGTGTCTAAAGGCCATATGAAATGACAAGATGATTATATGAACAAAAAGTTAAACATTAGGCCTACACAAGATTTCAATCAAACATGATGAAGGTAAAAGACAAGTCAAAGATGTTGGGGGGAAGAATGGTCATGCAAGCACTTAAAAATAGTCTCTTGAAGATAAATAAATCCCCTTTTTGAAAATTATTCAAAAGGCAGAATGCAAACTTATTTAGGCCACAAATAGATCAGACACCGACTTCAAATGGGCTTGGTATCAAGTGGACCCAAACTACTAGCCCTTATAGCATCTAATAAAAAAGGTGACAATCTTGAGAGAATTTAGAAGCAATGATTAGGGCCATTAGACCCCAAACTCCTTAAATATGCTACCTCGGGGCAATGGCTTTAATGAAAAATGAAACCTATTCCCCTTCTAAAGATGGGGAAAATGGTATCTCAACAAATTAAAGGGGGCCTTTACACATTTTAAAGGACTTGAACCAAAAGCATCTTGAAAACCTAATGAGGGTTGAGCCAAAAAAATGCTAACTAATTTGTTAAAAATCTAAAAGTGGGGGAAAAATGGAGAAAAATGGCTTATAAGTAAAACATCAAAAACAAATCCCAAAAGCCATCTGTACATCTTTTAATTCCATGAATGTCTCTAAGTGGTGCACATTTTCAATTAGGCTTGGAGAAAATATGAGGTGAATGAGGTGGAACAAAATGGAATCCCAAAATTTTAATGCCATATGAAAAGGTGCAAAAACCAATTGGGGGAAAAACCAAGGATTAGGTTGGAAAAGGACCAAATTGCACACTTGTAGGGTTGGACAACTACCCCATGTCATTAAAGTTTAAACCCAATTGGGAAGAAAAATGATAAAGACTTAATCAACAGTAAAAGCCAGGTTAATGATGTGGTCTATTTCATTGGCCATGGAAGGGAACAAAAAGGAAGAAAATAGGTCCATTGAACAACATAGGGTTTAGAAATGAACTAGGTTGAAAAGAAGCTTATGTAACAAATCCCCTTAACATGTGCCAATGGAGGAATGGAAGATAATGATGATTAAAGTAAATGAAGATCTTCAAAGCGTGAAAGAAGAAAACCAAAAGGATGAGCTACAAAAAATGTTGAATGAAAACTTGTTTCAAAATATAGTTGTGATCCATTTGTTTTATACATATCTTCAGACCTTCTACCACTAAAAATCTAAACCCACTAAAACGCCACTTACTACACTAAGTGGTGACCTGAGGTTGTCACCACTAGAGGATGAAAAAAATAGTTAACTTAGAGGTTGTCACAACTCGAGGATGAAAAAAAATAGTTAACTTAGAGGTTGTCACAACTCGAGGATGAAAAAAAATAGTTAACTTAGAGGTTGTCACAACTCGAGGATGAAAAAAAATAGTTAACTTAGAGGTTGTCACAACCTGATGATGAAAAAAAATACTTAATTTAGTGGTTGTCACAACCCGAGGATGAAAAAAAAATAGTTAACTACTATAGTGGAAGAAGTCTGAAAAAATTTTACTAGCAACCTTTGCAGACCTTCTACCAATAAAAATTTTTGGCACTAAAACGTCACTAACTACACTAAGTGGTAACCCGAGGTTGTCACCACTAGAGGATGAAAAAAAATAGTTAACTTAGAGGTTGTCACAACCCGAAGATGAAAAAAAATAGTTAACTTAGAGGTTGTCACAACCCGAATATGAAAAAAAATAGTTAAAGTAGTTAACTTTGTAGTGGTAGAAGGTCTGCATATCTTGTCAAGTTAGACAAAAATATGGTCACTAAATCTAAATATAACATTTTTTGGACTAAATATAATCACTAAAAGGCTTCATTTAAAAACATGAAAGTACTAGCTCACACATTACCTAGCGTGGTTGTAAATTTGATGCCTTCATTGAAGTTTAATCCCATTTTTTAATTTACCATAATTCACAAGTAATTACATCCCAAATTTTCAATGTCAATGAATGGATGTTTTCTAAATCCCAATGTTCATGTTCATAATTCTTAACCATGGCTGTCACATATTATACCATATTTAATTGAACAAACTTTAGAATTACAAAAAGGACGCAATTTTGGGATCATACCAACATTAGTTTTTTGGGGGAATTTTCACCACTCGGTGACAAAAAAAATCTTTAGTATGATTCATACAAAGGAATTTTGTGAAAAAAATGTGATAAAGTCACCAAATTTCAAGGAATTATTTTTGAACCACCATATTTAGACAACAAAGTTTGAGTAGGTCACAAAAATATAGTAGGATTCTTCAATTTATCTACATTCCTATGTTAATATGTATTGTGGATGATTGCAAATGTGATTAAATCACAAATTGAAAAAATCTTTGGATATGACACATGTAAAGATACAACAAAAAAATTCCATATGTATGAAGGACACAACCAAACGGTTGATTAGTCTTCAACTATCAAGTTGTTGTGCACCTCAAAGAGGTAATCTACATTTTATATTCAAAAGTTAATGCATTTCAATTATTAAACACATATAGCAAAGTTTGAAGAATCAAAGTTTGAACCATCTTTTATGACACAAAGAATGTACACAAATTTGGAATTAAAAAAGTAGAGTTTTATGTATCCCACAATGGGGGTATCCACACTTGAAACCCAAAAAAAGGACACACACCTACAACCTTTCATGTATTGCATTCACATATAATTATGTGTTGTGGTTTCAATGTTTCAACAAAACAAAAGACGGTTTTATAGAATCTCATTTAAGGAATGGCTCCTACATCACAAATTTCATGGGCCATGATTTGTTAACAATAGTCATGTGAAATAATATGTTTTTCATAGGTTTGTATTGTTTAGACAAGGATATCATACATCTATTTGTATTGTCTAAACATTTGTACTGTCTAGACATGGATGTTTTGTGAACAACATTCGGGATTAAATAATACATGACATCAATGTTTAAGTAGTACCAACTTATGAAATATATATGTATTGCACATGATTATGCTGTTAAATTGTGGCGCACGACATTTGTGATGTAAAAAAAAAACAATATGTAACCTTTTCACATTTCATCAATAGACCAAAAAAATATCTTATTGAAAGGATTTAATACTTAAACTAAGAATTTTTTTATTAACATCTAACAATATCAAATTATAAAACCACACAAAATTTTCTCTTACACAAAACAAGGATCATTTAAGCCACATTATTGAACATTTTATCTATTGGGACCTACATTGAAAGGTAGTATGTGATGAATTTCTTTGGTTCTAACACATTAAAAACCAATAGATCAAGTCCGATGTGAACTTCATATTCATTCACATAATTTAAAAACCAAATGACAACCTTGCAAAATCTAATAAAATCCATTCTTAATCCAAGTAATGAGGCCTTAACATAGTACAATATGCATGTAATAACATTCATTTAATGCATCATGGACATCCAGAGTTTTGTTAGTATTCATTGAAGGATGGTGTTAGACATGTCATACAATATGCTTTAAAATACATAACATGCATCATAAATTTATGAACAATGTTATTGGGGATTGGATAACATTGTAAAGAATTATTAACAATGACTAATGTTCATATTCACACATTCTAATAGCACTTTGGATCTAATGGCCTTTAGTATGCATAATGGACAAATCAAATCAAATTATTAGAAGGTGAAAGCACACTATGGTGGCCTTTTTTGGATGTCACAATTTCAATTTTATTGGGTCAATCAAATCTAGTTGTATACAACTCAAATGCATTTGAGAAATATAGCAAAAATGAGGTGATAAATTGAAAAATATATTGTATTCTTCCCAAACTAAAAATATATTCAAAAATCATCAATGTTCAATCAAAGGTGCATTTTGCAATGTAAGGTATAGCTAATGACTTCATAGTCCAAAATATTATGGTTATAGAGTTGGAGAATATCTAGGTGCATTCATAGTAAAAGGAGCCAAGGATTGCGTGTACACAAATAAAATTCTATGCCCCCATGACTTTGAAAAATGATTACATGAGTTATAAGGATTATAATTTAATGAAATCACTTTCAAAAAATTTGTATACTTATGAATTTTTGTCAAAGTGAATTTTGTGCAATTTCAATATGTTTCATTGGTCATAAAGTGTATAGGATGGAATGGATAGTTCGATGTGTATAAGGTATTAAAATATTGAATGTCTTTTATCTTATGTAAAACCAAACCATTAATCCTGAAAAATCGTGGTGACCATATATTGATGATTATGATGGCATGATATCATTAAAATTTTGAATATATGTTTGATTTTAATTATCCATGATAATCCCTTTTTAGTGTCTAAATGTGATTTTGATCATTAAAACTACATACTTTGAAAAGTTTCCTTTAAAAAAAAAAAGATATTTTGGTATAAACAAAGGCAAGGTTGCATTTTCATGAATACTAAATGTGTTATATAACATTACTTGTTTTTTGTGTGAATATGTTTTTGTTCCATTTGGAATGATGTTAAAGAAAGGTATGTTTGATAAACTCCATGTATCATGTATCATTGAAGGTTTGAAACACATATTATTTAATAAATATTGACATGGTTACTTTTGTTGAAATTTACACATTTGATTTACTTGAAAATTTATCATTAAAAAATAGATTTAATTACATATTGTTCAAAAAGTCATGGAAACACATGTGAATTAAACTTTTGAAATTGGTACTATCATCCAATAATGGGCCTTATCCAAAACATGGAGACCATGTTTCAAACTTTCCCATTTTTGTAAAGATTCAAAATGGAGATTTTAAAAATGTATAATCCATTTAAATACCTAAATTGATTTTTTCAAGGCCTATATTTGGAGAGTGTTTTGAAAAGGTTTAAATTAAAATGATATGAATTTTAAAATGGAAAACAATGTGAATTTTAGCATCGTTAAGATGTTTTTATTAAAAAATACATTGGATTTGGACTTTTAAAATGGACTTTCAACTACCCATTTTGTTATAATGTAGTGTGTTTTTACCTTAAATTGGTTTATGATTATTGTGACTATGTGCACAAGATTCCACCAAAGTGTGTTTGCCCAAGAACTTAAACCTATTGACATATCCAATGTCACGATGAATAAAAAGACGTTCTTCAAATAATTGTGAATTATAAACATTGTCATTTTAATCGAACAACATTCATAATAATTATTGAAATTGTCATGTAATAACCATTGTCAAGTCATGCCACTTTTTGAAATGTCCTCTTATGCAAGCATTTTTCTTTTCCAAATGGCCATCTTTTGTTTCATTTTGTCTGGTAATACCCGATAGGTATCATGAAACAAAATGAAAATAAAATTTTGGTAGATTTACACATTGGATAATGCCCTCAAAAAGGTGTTCTTGAAATACACACCCTTTAATTTCAAGAATGTATCCCTTTAGGGTTGGTACCCTACACTTCCACAAATAGCTTGTCATTTTGGGAATTTGTTAAGGCCAAACTTCCCAAAACCACTTTTTCAAGGTCAACAAACACTGAACAAGTGCAACAAATTAAATGTGGCACCAAGTTGAACATAATTACAAAACAATGTCCAACAAGAAATATATTTCCAAACTTTTTTACTATACCCAAATTATGATTAACATTTTAATTTTTTTGCACAATATAAACTTCAAGAAAAACAAATGGTGTTGTGGTTATAATATTTCCCCCCCCCTCACCCAAAGGTCCAAGTTTCAATCCCTTTGCCAAATTCTCTTTTTTCTCCATAGACAAAATGGATGAAAAGAAAAACATCCTTTGGTCAACTTTTTCAAAGTTAATTGCCCATGGGGAACAATGTCCCCACGAAGGAGGGGATTAAGTGGCAGCTTGAACCAAGTTGCTTGGGGAACAATTTATTTGAGGAGAAAAGGGAAAAGGCCATTGAATGATAACCCCAACCAAGTTCCTAGGGAACAACTTCCTTTGAGAAAAAGAAATTTCCTTCAAGGAGCAACTTCCTTGAGGAGGAATGGATTTTTCCTAAAGAACAACTTCTTCAAGGAGAAAAGGATTTCCTTCAAAGAACAACTTCCTCAAAGATAAAGGGATTTCCCAAACTTCCTTATGTAGAAATGGACTAAGTTGCCTTAAAAAAATAAGGGACTTGGAATGTCTTGAACTTTTGGGACAAAAATGTAAGAAGTGAACTTTACTCAAATTATAAATTTTTCAGACAATTGGAAAGCTCTCAAAGTGTAGATATTGAAAATGAACCTGCATTTCCATTTGAAATTGTGAACTCAAAGTTATGGTGAAAAGAAAGGCAAAGAATTAAATTGATCATTTGATTCTTCACCACTAAAACCTAAGTAACAAGGGTCAAAATTACCTTTCATGAAATATGTAACATATAATTGGAAAGATCTTGTAACGGGCTATATCTTTGTAATTGGAAGCTTTTCAATGAAAGATCATATGAGAAAGTCTTGAACATGCAAAGTTGTGAAGTTTGTGTGTTCTTTGAGGAATTTGGGCCCAAAACATGGTTCTTGGGGCAACTTGGGTGGGTTCTCCTTGCAGAAAATTCCTTGGGGAGGAAGGTACTTTCCCTAAGGAGAAAATGATTAAATGGTAACCTCAACCAAGTTGCTTGGGGAATAACTTCCTTGGGGAAAATGGACAAAATTTAGCCCTCAAGCTACACTTTTGTCCCAACAATTTGAGACACTCCAAATCCCTTTCTCCCTTGGCAACTTATAAATCCCCATCTCCCTAGGGAAGTTGCTCCTTATGGAAAATTCATTTCTCCCCAAGGAATTTGGTTAAGGTTAGCATTTGGTCTTCTTTTCCTTGGAAAAAGTTCATTTTTCCCCAAAGAAGTTATTCCTAGGGGAACTTGATTGGGGCTACCATTTAGTCCCCTTCTCCTTAGAGATGTTATTCCTTGAGAGCAATTAGTTTGAAAAAATTGCCCATGAAATATATATTTTTTCATCCAATTCGTTAATAAAAATAAAGGAGAATTTAAACAAGGTTTGAACCTTATACCTTTGGGTTGAAGGAAGGGATTCTAACCACTACATTTTTTTTTCTTGAAACTATTGTGCAAAAAAGATAGTTAAAATGTTAATCATAATTTGGGGATAATGAAAATAAATTCAAAAATATTTTTCTAGTTGGGCACTATCTTGGACTTGGAATGAACCTAATGTTAAACTTAATTCATTGCACATGTTTCATGGCCTTCAACGTCTTTACCTAATGTAACAATTTCAAAGAAATCATTGCATGTATGTTTTATATTATAAGAAGGACTTAAAATAAAAAAATAATTTTCAATTTGCTATGAAATAATGACATATTTAAAATACAATTAGAAAGATTCTAATTGCATGAGCGATTGGGATTTGGGTACCCCAAATACAAATCTTATACTTTTAAAAGCAAAAACATTGTCATGCTACATGGGGTGTTATTGTAGAAAATTCTATGAATGATTATTTTTGGGAATTGTGGAAGGAAGGTTTTATACTTAGGGTAAAACCACCCATCACCAAAATCCATGGGTGAGCAAACATCCGGATGGTTCAAAAGATGGCTTGTTAATAAATATCAACCAATTGATAACCATTCATTTATTGACGCATTCCTAAGTTCCTTCTAGACCCACTTGAGGGTCCAAGTATGTGGCAATGCGGAAGGAGTTGGAACTTGGAGCCGTTCCCAACTTCCAGCACTAGAGGGGGGTGAGAGGGGCGTGCTAGAAGTCCCGGGATAGACTAGGAAGAGTTGACAAGCTTCACTCACTCACACATGCCTGCACAAAACCCGCACAAAGTGGTTAATGCATAGTTGGAACACTTTTGGTGCTAGGACGAGCCACATGCAACACAGACACACAAGACTCACCACGGCCCGGACTTGGGGGAAGCCACCACCTTCCCCCTTATAGTATACTCTGCAACTCTCCACGGAGCTTACATCCAAATGGCTATTTTTCCTGGGACTCCCGAGTTGGAGTCCCGAAATTGTCCCAGGTTAGAGTCCCAGGACTTTGGAAACTCATATCTCCCGAGTGCAGAGTCCGATCGCAATGAGGTCTGAAGCAAAGTTGTAGCCCTCGTCGAGAGCTTTCCAACGCCATGTTGCACTCTCAAATCGGATGTTGGAAAGAGGTCGATTCCCGAATTTTAGTGGTCGGGAGTCAAATTGACAATTTGACTCCCGGCCCTTCTTTTGGCCATAACTTGTGTGTCAGATGTTCAAATGAGCAATGCGAGCCCATTTTAGACATCTACGTTTCAAGATCTTTCCAATGGTATAAAGAGCGCAACAATCCATTGAGATTTGACCCTTCAACTCGCCCTCTGAAATTTCGGGAGTCCACCGGGATTCCCTCTCCCAAAATGGGAGTTGCCTTGGGAGTGTGAATGTTCACTCCCTCACACTCCCTCGCACTTCCTTAAACTCCCGGGAGTATGTGGTGACTCTCGGGCTTCCTTTTGGCCCGCACCCTTCCAATGCCTTTGCCTTCGCTCCCGGGCTTCCTTCCTTTTTGGCTTGCAACCTTGCCATGCTTTTGCCTTGACTTTCGGGCTTCCTTCCTCTTGGCCCGCAACCTTGCAACCCCTTGCCTTGGTCGCGAGCCCAAAGCTAGGGTTGCGACATTTATGCTCTATAATCAAATGATTAATTTTAAAAAGTTGTGGTTGAGGTTTTCAAGCTTTCATTTATGTATGTGATTTTTTGTGTTCCTAACAAACTGTGTTCCCTTGATGTACGCGTTTGTCTCCCGGCACGCCAATGCTGGGCAGACGCATCACATGGACATGGTCGACTTGATGGGTGACTACCTCCTCTTCTCGGGCCTCAAGGTGTGCATCAACTCCACCAAGTTATACACCCCGGGGAATGGCGACGCGGAGCGTTGCCGTGATCACCGTTGCATCTTCAAGTCCCTGCATCAATCTAACACCAACCTAACGTGTATGCTCGAGGAGCGCCGAGACGATGTCGATCCCATTGTCGACGCTGGTCCTCTCGACAACAACTCCCTGGATGGCGCACAAGGGCTGGCGCAGAACCTCAACCTGCCCAACATGGAACAGATCTTGACTGCTTCTCTCCCCACATCCGACTACATACCCAAAGATGCGATCAATGTCGTCATTCAGCTTTGGACGACCATCCTTAACGAGATCTGCAATCAGCCGACCAACCTAGAACGTTGGTTATCGCACTTCATGTTCACCAAGACCATCCTGCGCACACCCATTCGCGGTGGCACCCAGCACTCGACGTCATTCGCCATGCGAATCGTCGACCGTTGCGTCCAGTGTTTGTAACTTGGTAGTCAGGTTGCCCAATGGGCGTCAGCAATGGCCGAAGTCCGCCCGGCCCGCATCTCCGCCCCGTCCTATCGCCTCAAGGGCGACGAACTCATCATCCAGAATGCCAAACGCATAAAGAAGCTAGTGCAGTGTGGCAGGGCGAGCTGCGCCGCATGCACCTTGATGTCATCCAACGTGGCGGAGTCGAATGAGCGCACGTTCGGCAAGTTGTTGTGCAAACTGTAGCATGCCGACCTGCCCGAGACGCAGCCGCTCGCCGACCTACTAGCCGGCCACAACTTCAAGTAGGGACAGATCATGCACATCGTTAACAACATCCCGAAGGGCACCGCGCCAGGCATGGATGGCAATTCCGCCGAGTTCTACATGTACTGTGCCGTCGTTTCGTCGGCCACCACGACGGACGTTTTTCAACATGCGTACACCCGCTTTGTCAACGTGCTGGCGCAGGGCGCCGAACTAAAGACCAACAACCCGTACTTTAGCGGTGGGCGGCCATCCTTCTCATCAAGGAGGGATCCTAGGAGGCGCTACACGCTGACCCGACCGAGTATGACATTCGTCAGTTGAACTTAATGCTGCTGGACCGGCGCATCGTCGGCAAATGCCTACTGGACAAGGAGTGTGCCGCAATTGCCGAGCTCCTGGACCCATTCCAGCTCGACGTAAGTGTCATCGGCAGGGCCGAGGCAATTGTGCACACCAGCAACATGCTGTGTGACACCATCAACCGCGAAACACATGCCGAGGTTGACTTGGACGTGCAGAATGCCTACGGACACTGCCTGCGCTAGACCGCCATTGGTTCGATTGTCGACAAGCTGCCGGGCATGGCGCGGTTTGTCACCATTGTTTACTCGCAGGTGGGCCGTCTGTATTACGAAGATCATGTGTTCCTTCTAACATCCGACGTCAACCAGGGCGACCCGGTGGCGGCCTACTGTTCTCATTGACCCTGCATGCCTTCCTCCTCAAGGTGCACAACATCATCCTCGACCTGTAGCTGAATGCATGGTACCTCGACGATGGTAAGATTGTCGGCACACTCAATGACACGAGCCGAGCCGTCTAGATGTTCGTCGACAAGAGACTTGAACACGGCCTCCACTTGCAACTACACAAGGCATCGATCATTAGTGACATCGACGCGATCGTCATGCGGTGTCTATTCCCAGTGTCGATAAAGTTCAAGACGTATGACGACGACCAGAAGATGCTCGGCTGCCTGATCGGCCCCGACTTGTATGTGTAGGATTTCATCAAGGCCAAGATCGACAACATCCAATCGATCTTCGACCGCATCCCGTACATCAACGACTCGCAGATTGAAATGATCATTCTGCGTGGCAACGCCAATTCATCCAAAATCAACCACCTGCTTTGCACCATGCATCGGGACCGTATCCGCGACGAGCTGCAAACCGCCGACCAGAATTGGAAAATGGTAATCGAGGCCATACTATCCGCCCAAATCAACGACCCACTCGCATGGAAGCAGGCCCACCTATCGATTGGTAAGGCCGGGTTAGCCATTGGCATTGTCGACGACCACCCTGATGCCGCCTACATCAACTTGCGCCTGGGCACTCCCACCCTAATCAACAAATTACTTGGCCGCAACAACGCCAACGCGGACCCGACCGACGACTTGAACACTGAGTTTAAGCGCTTGCGTTAACGCGTTAACTCGGGCGACCTCAATGCCTTGGACAAGATTCTCAAGTTCATCCCTGAGGCGTCGGTCGCTGGCATTCAGTCCAAGATCATGCACTTGATGAACGAGGCCAAGTACGGTCACCTATTCGCCGACAGCAATGTTGGCAAACAGGGGCGCCTCTTGTTTTTGCGCGCATGTTGGGCGTCAGGGTATTTCACTGCCCTGCCGCTACCCTATTTAAGCCTCACGCTGCCTCCATGCCACTTCCAGTTTGTCATCTAGTTCCGGCTGGGCTTGAAGACATGCCCAATCGTCCGTTGCCCGAAGTGCTGTATGCATGTGATGGACTCGTATGGTGACCACGTCGTGACCTACAAGCATGGGCCACACATCATTCGCCGCCACGACCGCATGCCGTACGTGCAAAACATCATCACCAATGAGGTGGGTTTCAAGTCCCGCCTCGAGAAGACCGGCGTAATCGTCGGCCATAAGGATCATCCCGCTGATGTCTTGCTCCCTATGTTTTGTGCCGGCCAGGACACCTGCCTAGACTTTGTGATTACACACTCGTTGCAGCCCACCTTCATCGATCGTGCGGCGGGAAAGAATCTAGCCGCTGCCAAGGCCGTTGTTGCCAAGAAGCACTCCGATGACAACGAGAAGTGTTGGTGCAATGGCCTGCGCTTGGTTGCCATGGCCTGGGAGACGTTCGACGGTTCCGCCCCCAAGACGCGCATCATGATCTGCAAGATTGCCATTCGTCACGCTGACAAGCACAACCGACCCTGAGGACATACCATCTACCAGATCAATCAGCGCCTTTCTGTCACGCTCCAGTGTGGTGTTGGGGAGCAACTGATTACTTGTGAGTGTGCTGGTTGATGCACTTCAATTGCACATGGAAGGATATTATTTGTTCTCACTTTAGTTGCACATGGACAAAATGTGTCTCATGGAGGCTGAACTCTTTCTTTGACCCCTTTTACTTTGGGAGGTTTATCTTTGCTCATTTTCAAATGCAAAGGAGGTTTGTCAATGGCTATAGGCTTAGAAGACCCTTTGAACCTCTATGGCTGAAAGTGATTGGAGAGTGAACACATGCTCGCTAAGAACTTAAGTGTTTACTCATTGACATATTCACCCCGGTTAATTACAAGTAAGCCTGGGTATATTTCAATGTAGGGTAAAGCCCGTGGCCAAGATATTTCAATGGAGGGTAAAGCCCATGGCCTTGGCCACGGATACTAGGAAAAGGGCTGCTGATATTGATACCCTGTATGCGTTATCACTTTAGTTGGATTTGAACCAGTGTTGGGCGGTCCTTTGATTCTCGACCGGTTCTTTGCTGGAGGTCAGCCCCGGCATATAAGCACGCGACCGGTGGACTGAATGACTCGGCCCCAGCTCCGACTCGGCAAAAAAATTAAAAAGGAAAAGAACCTGTAAAGAACCGGAAAAGAACCAGAGGTTCTTTCATGAAACCTAACGATTCTTTGAGGGTTTTGAAGTACTCTCATCCGGCTGGAGTGAATTAGCAGCCACCAATGCACCAATTGAGGATGAGCCCGTTCAACCTGTTTTAGGGATGAACCAAAACCACATCCGGACTGCCCAAATTTTTTTTTTCCTCCCGCCTCTACTCTGCCCCAAAACATTTCTCCCCTACCTACCTACCTCCCCCCTCCTACCTCCTTCCTACCCACCCTACCTACCTACCCCCTCATACCTCCCCCCCCCTACCTACCTCCCCCCTCTTACCTCCAATCGCTATCGCCAGAGCACCACAGCGAGAGCGGGAGCGCCAAAGCCGAAGCGGGAGCACCACAGTCAGAGCGGGAGCGTCGGAGCCGAAGCACCAGAGCTGAAGCGGGAGCGCCAGAGCTTCAAGGTAAGTTTTTTTCCCTTCTTCTTTTTATTTTGCATCGTGGAGCTGAAGCTCCAAGCTCGCGGAGCTCGGAGCTCGGAGCTCGGAGCAGCGCAGCTCCAAGCTCGTGGAGCTCGGAGCTCGGAGCAGCGCAGCTCCAAGCTCGTGGAGCTCGGAGCTCGGAGCAGCGCAACTCCAAGCTCGTGGAGCTCGGAGCTCGGAGCAGCGCAGCTCTAAGCTCGTGGAGCTCAGAGCTCGAAGCAGCACAGCTCCAAGCTCGTGGAGCTAGGAGATCGGAGCTGCAGCTCCAAGCTCGTGGAGCTTGGAGATCGGAGCAGCGCAGCTCCAAGCTCGTGGAGCTCGGAGCTACGTTGGAACTCCAAGCTCGTGGAGCTTGGAGATCGGAGCTGCAGCTCCAAGCTCGTGGAGCTAGGAGATCAGAGCTGCAGCTCCAAGCTCGTGGAGCTCGGAGCTCGGAGTTGCGCTAGAGCTCCAAGTCGTTTTCAAACTCCTTGAACTCATCATCGTCTTCAAAGACGTCGAGCTTTGGATCTTCTGTGGCATCTTTGGGAGCATTCTCCGTAGTACTTGCCATGGCTTATACAAGCTTGACATGCCCTATCTCGCTTGTGTCATCTCTCGATGTGCGTTTCTCGCTCAACCGCTCGTTCTTTCTTGCTTGTTCTCGTCTCTAGATGTACTTGTGTATGTGTGCTCTCCCACTCTCTTCGAAATCCTAATATGCGCTTGAAACCCTAACAAGCGCTCCATCTCTCTAAGAGTTGTCCTTCTGGAAACCCTAAAGGCGGTTTCTCAGGTTGCTCTTCCTTCAGAATGCCATCTGCAATGGTGTCAGAGAAAATTTACTAGGAGTTCACGGAATCTGATTCTTCTGACTCTTTCAAATCTTCTCAAGACTGCACATCTCCGCATCATCTTTTGTTTTATTTTCCCCCCTTTCTAGGGTTTTTCGTAAGAGATTCTTTCACCTGCAGACAACAACAAAATCCTGATCCAAGCAAAGGCTCTCCTCTCTTTGTCGCTTTCTCTCTCTCTCTTTACTACTGTATTTAGAGCCTCTTTTTTGTTGATTGTCTAACGTGACAAAAGCTCTTAGAGCCTTTGCAAAGCAAAAGAACACAATTGAGAATTGTTCATCATAATCCATCTTCTGCAATAGAACTGCAAAGGAAAAGTCTTAACACTTGTGTATAAGTGGTTTTGTCATCCTTCCCTTAAGATCTTCACATACAGTAAGTGATTCATTCCTCACCAAGAAAGCAGCTTTCCTTTGATGTCCTTCAAGCAGGGCAGCTAGACTTTTGTTTGCTTTGCTGTGTGCTGAGAGTGAGCCATGTCGAAGCCACTGTTCGTGTTTGTTGAGTGAGCCATGCAAGTACATCAGAAACTCCAGCCATGGTACTTAAAACATGTTTTCTACCCTAGGATTACAATATTTTCTCAATGTGGATCACAAAAGTTGAGGATCAATGGGGGTCGTACAAAAGTTCAATGATCTTCAATAGCAATAAAATGTCAACCCAAGCAATTGTCTGTGCCATGATTTTTCCTATTTCTGCATTGCAACATGTTAAGGGTTTGCAGAGGGGTTCCAAACAAATCATTCTTAGCTTCAGTTTGCGCATTTTATGCAAACAACCTAGAAGGTTGGTGGAGCTCGTGGAGCTCGGAGCTGCGCTGGAGCTCCAAGCTCGTGGAGCTCGGAGCTTGGAGCAGCACAGCTCCAAGCTCATGGAGCTCGAGGCTGCGCTGGAGCTCCAAGCTTGTGGAGCTCGGAGCTGCAGCACTGTAGGTTTAGGGTTTAGGTTTAGGGTTTAGGGTTTAAACCCTAAACCCTCAAAGCTCAAAGTTGCAACGCTCAAAGCTCTGAGCTTAAAGCTGCAATTTTCTAAAGCTCAAAATTGCAACGCTTTTTTTTTCTTTTTTCTTGCTGCTGGTGGCGATTTATTTTTTTTACTTTATTATTGCTTGTGCTTTAGTTCATTAGAATTAACAATTGGTAATAACTACTGGTTTAGGGTTGGAGGTTGTAATGGGTAGGAGAAGGAGACTAAAGAAAAGTGATGGTGGGGAGTTGGAAATTAATAGGCAAGATTTAGCCACGTCGGATGAGGCAATTCTTTTGCCAAGTGTTGCTACATCAGATGCGAGAGGTGCCCAACAAAATTTTATTATATCAAATGCGGGAGGTGCTGAGCAAATTGTTATTACATCACATGCGAGAGGTGCCCAGCAAATTATTATTACATCAGATGCGGGAGGTGCTGAGCAAATTGTTATTACATTAGATGCGGGAGGTGCCCATCAAATTATTATTACATCAGATGCGGGAGGTGCCCAGCAAATTATTATTACATCAGATGCAGGAGGTGCCCAGCAAAATGTTGCTAAGGATAATATTGGTACATCAAATGAAACAGTTGTTGACCGAAGTGGTGCTGCATTAGATCGGGAAACTGGTGAACATAATTATGCTCTATCACAATTGAAACAAAAGGATAACATTGGTATAGATTGTTTTAAAATTCGTGGACATTAGAAGATAGGACATTAGATTAATTACAAATTAATAAAATTGTACAAATTTCTTGAAATTTAATTGCATCCGCACCTTCCATTTGTTGGAAGGTGCGGGAATTTTTTTGTCAAATTTTTTTTACCACAATACCTTAGAACAGTTCATGTTTATAGGAGTAATATGTTATTTTGTGATTTGATGTTTTGCAATACCTGCATTTTGTTTATTGAACTTTCTGTTTTTAGGTTTAGGTCCGGAACTGGAAACTCAGTAAGCTTCTCGACCACCTGCACTTATTTGTTCACCTAATCTGGCTCGGAAGGATAAGGAATGGACAAAGGTTGGGTCCAAATGGAAGTGCAAAGTACACAATTACACTGTCGCATATTGTGCGAAATGGCTATTAACCAAACATTTGAAGGAGGGGCACGGCTTGGTGGCAGAAAAGTCAAAACCTGGGAGGCCTTCAACTGCTGCAGGAGGTCCTCGGCATCAAGACCATGGCAAGATGAACGTTCGCATTTTGGGAGATGTGATGGCTGTGCAGAGGCGAAATGATCAGAAAGCTGCTAGTCGTGTTCGTGCCAAAGCAGAACGCGAGTGGAATCACTTGGTGATTCTTGCAAAACAGTGTCCACCACTCCCAAAACCACCTTTGGTCAGATTTGTTTCAGAGCAATTGTTGAAGGTGTTGGGCCTTAATGCCTAGGGCGTGGGCAATGTGGCACGAGATGCAATTGTACAAATGGAGAAGGATGATGACTTACAGGGGATGATCCGATCCACCCGTTGTGCATATGCACGACAATTAAAGACGGCATGGGATGTGAAGAATTAACAGTGAGAGTCCAGCAAAACAAGTCGGACAAAACAATTATTGGATGTTTTGGATTTTCATGAATCTAGAATGATTCATGGAAGGTAAGAAAAAATATTAAGCAATGTTTATTGTTTTTTTATTGTATTTGATCCAAGGTGTGTTACGGTTTAATTTGGTGATTTTTGGGTGTTTGTAGGGTTCAGGACCAAACAAAGGCCCAGTTTGTTGCAAATGCAGTTCAAGTTGAGATGCAACGCCGCCATCTTTACACTGCTCATCATGCAGCAAAGGCTACAAATGCAACAGCTGCATATCAAGCTAAACACGGGATTGTAGATACTGATATGGGTTAGGGTTTCATTGTATATAATTAGTAAGGTTTTGTAGCCCTTTTATTTTTTGGACTACCCAATTTTGAACTTTGATCCTTTGATATGTTATAGTGATCCAATGTTTTATCTTCATTGGGTTCTCTAGTAATTTTCCATGCACCCATTTTTGTACATCTTTTATTAATATAATAGTATCGGCTACTCACACTTGTTTGATGTGTATCTGGTTAATCCTATATGTCTTTTTTGTCATAATTTTGTTAGTACTTGAGATGTAAGAATCAAACCAAAGATCAAAATGAACATTATACAATACTTACATCTAAGTTAATAGGACTCACATCACCTGAAGACTTTAAAAATAATCCACACATTTTAAACATATAATACTCACATCATTTTCTATTATGAATTCCATAAGACCATTTTCTAATATGCAATACCTGCATATAACCTCAAGAATAGCCACAAACATTTTGCATTAAATGCAATACCCACATATAAGTCCCATAATAGGCGCTGGCCTTTTACATTTATTGCAATACCCGCATATGAATTTCATAATACCCGTTGGCATTTTGCATTCCTTGCAATACCCACATAAAGGGCACAAATAATCGTTGACATTCTTCATTCGTTGCAATACCCGCATATAGTCTCCATAATAGCGGCTGGTTTTTTTGGCATCTCTTGCAATACCCACATATAGGTCCCATAATAGTTGCTGGTTTTTACATTCATTGTAAAACTTACGTTTTGTCATAAAATTAATTTAGAATAATATTTAATTTAGGTATATAAAAAGACATAATTTTGGTAACCAAACCACTTTTGAAATGACATTACATGCGAGTATTGCATTTAGGGTTTAGGGTTTTCACATATGCTTTCCTCCAATCACCTATGTATTATTTCAGTATGATCTTGCAAATATGTATTGCATTTTTTTGCATATAAAATTCCCCCTATAATGCACCATAGATTTATTTTATTTACTATTAATTTGTAAAAAAACTGTTAATTAATTTAGGGTTTCCTAAACTCTAAATTTGAATCATGGATTCCCAATCAACAACCCCAACCTCCATACACACCTTTGTTAGCATATGATTTTGAAATTAACTAGTTATTTAGAGTGACCCTAAATGCAGGTATTGCATTTAGGGTAGGATCTTCATTTAAAGAAGGCTTAAACCCCACATGCGTATTTTTTGTGTGACCCAAAGTGCAAGTATTGCATTTAGGGTAGGATCTTCGTATAAAGATGCTTAAACCCACATGCGTACAATAGCCTCCCGCCTAAGTACGCAACTTGAACCTAGGAGGAGTGTGCGTACTTAGCCGGTAGGTGCGCACTTAAGACCAATCACTTTTCTTTGTAGCCACAATAACAGGTTTTGCAGCATCATTATTAGTATCCTAAACCCTAAACCCAAAACTTGAACCTAAACCTTAAACCCTAAATTTAAACCCTAACTTAAACCCTAAACCTTAAACCTAAACCCTAAATCTAAACCTAAACCCTAAACCTTAAACCTAAACCCTAAATCTAAACCTAAACCCTAAACCTTAAACCTAAACCCTAAATCTAAACCTAAACCCTAAACTTAAACCTAAACCTTAACCTTAAACCCTAAATCTAAACCTAAACCCTAAACCTTAAACCTAAACCCTAAATCTAAACCTAAACCCTAAACTTAAACCTAAACCTTAACCTTAAACCCTAAATCTAAACCCTAACTTAAACCCTAAACCCCTAAACCCTAAACCCTAAATCTAAACCTAAACCCTAAACTTAAACCTAAACCTAAACCTTAAACCCTAAATCTAAACCCTAACTTAAACCCTAAACCTTAAACCTAAACCCTAAATCTAAACCTAAACCCTAAACCTAAACCCTAAACCTAAACCCTAAATCTAAACCTAAACCCTAAACTTAAACTTAAACCTAAACCTTAAACCCTAAATCTAAACCCTAACTTAAACCCTAAACCTTAAACCTAAACCCTAAATCTAAACTTATACTTAAACCTTATACCTAGAACCCTAAATCTAAACCTACCCTTAAACCCTAAACGTAAACCCTAAATCTAAACCTATACTTAAACCCTAAACCTAAACTCTAAACCTTAAACCTAAACCCTAAACCTAAACCCTAAATCTAAACCTAAACCCTATATCTAAACCTAAACCCTAAATCTAAACCTAAACTTAAACCCTAAACCTAAACCCTATACCTTAAACCTAAACCTTAAACCTTAAACCCTAAACCTTAAACCCTAAATCTGAACCCTATTCTTCCGAGAAAATAATGCGTACTTTACAGGGATGCGTACTTAAACGGGTGCATACTTAAGCGGGAGGCTATTGTACTTTCGAAATGGCCCAAAATGCAGGTATTACCTTGGTCTTCATTCAAAGGCGCACCCAAACTACATATTAGGTATTTCAAAGTGACCTTACATGTGGGTAATACATTTAAGGTTGCCCTTTCATTGTAGGTTGCCCCTTATTCACCTATGGGTTATTTTCAAATAAACATGAATATGGCTATTACATTTAGGGTTAAGGTTTCATATAATTTTGCAATATCCACACAGATACTTACTTTCACCATTTGTAAATTTAGCCATAATTTTTAATAATTAAATAAAATTTGTGACAAAACACAAAAGAAGGTTTGTCGCTTACCATTTGTTAATCTCCAAGCCGATCTCTTTCAATTTCTTTAAAAATATGTATTCCATTTTTTTACGTATAAAATTCCCCCTATAATACACTGTAGATTTATTTTATTTACTATTAATATTTGTAGGGTTTAGGGTTTTAGGGTTTACCCAACCTTAACCTGTGAAAACCCAACCCTAAACCCTAAACCCCTAAAATATTATATGTATTGAAAATGGATCAACAGTATAATTCCATAATATCATTATTTATGTATTAGGTTTTATAAATAACAATATATTTGGACCAATATTTAAACCAATATTATGTGTTTTGATTTTTTTTAACATAATTTAAAATCTCATTAAATTAAAGACTTTATATTTACTTTTTTAGTATGAATATACAACTTTAAAAGGGGAAAAAAAATATGAACATCTTTGAAAAATATTTAAGCTTGAACTTTTTTTTTTTGATCTCCACAAACTTTATATTGCATTTAGGGTTGGGTTTTCACATAAGGTTTGTTTTTTACCTTTGTGTGATAACTCCAACCTAATTTTCCCAATCTCTTTCAGGAGGACATAGAATGCAATTGTATTGTTTCACATATGTATAAACCCTAAAATTTTCCCCCCAATTTAATATAAAATATTTATGATAATTAATGAATGATCAATAAAATTTGTCATATAATTAAATAATTAATAGACCATTATTTTAGATAATTTAGATGATTAATTATGAAGAATTAGATAATCATTTATTTATTTAAAATAATTAACCAATCATTTGGCTTAAATTTATTTACTTGAAAATAAAAAGTTAGATTTAATCAGATTAATTACTTTGATATTTGATTGATTAAATTTAGTATATTTTTGTTTTAATAAGTTATTGGAATCATTATTTAAGATAATTATTCCATGTTATAAATTGCAAGTTCAACTTTTTCATGAAAATTTCTTACACCAAAATAAACTTGATCACAATTGTCATTGTACTATTTGTTCCACAAACAATACAACCTCTTTTCAAATTCATGAAAAAAAGTAAGGGTTAACTAATTATTTTAAAGTGAACCCAAATGCAAATATTGCATTAGGGTAGGATCTTCATTTAAATAAGGTTTAAACCCCACATGCGTATTTTTCGTGTGACCCAAAATGCAGGTATTGCATTTAGGGTAGGATCTTCGTATAAAGATTGCTTAAACCCCACATGTGTACTTTCGAAATGGGCCAAAATGCAGATATTGCATTTAGGGTAGGGTTTTTTGAAGGTGACTTTGCGTCTGCATATTGTGTTTAGGGCTAGGTCTTCATTTAAGGGTACCTAAACCATTTAGATGGGGTTTTTTTTTTACGTGTGGGTATTGCATCTATGACACGCTCCCAAGTTCCTTGTAGACCCACTTGAGGGTCCAAGCATGCGGCAATGCGGAAGGAGTTGGAACTTGGAGCCGCTCCCTAACTCACAACACTTAGAGGGGTAGAGGGGCGTGTTGGAGCTCCGGGACGGGACTAGGAAGAATTGACAAGCTTATTCACTCACACGGGCCTGCACACAACCCACACAAAGTGGTTGGTGCATAGTTAGAGCACCTTTGGTGCTAGGACGAGCCACGAGCAACACGGACACACAAGACTCACCACGGCCCGGACTTGGGGGAAGCCACCACCTTCCCCCTTATAGTATACTCTGCAGCTCTCCACGGAGGTGGCATCCAAATGGCCATTTTTCCCGGGACTCCCGCGTGGGAGTCCCGAAATTGTCCCGGGTTGGAGTCCCGGGACTTTGGACGCCGATATCTCCCGACTGCAGAGTCCGATCGCGACGCAGTCTGAAGCAAAGTTGTAGCGCTCGTCGAGAGCTTTCCAACGCCGTGTCGCACTCTCAAATCGGATCTCGGGAAGACCTCGATTCCCGACTTTTAGTGGTCGGGAGTCAAACTGCCAGTTTGACTCCCGGCCCTTCTTTTGCCTATAACTTGTGTTTGAGATGTCCAAATGAGCAATGCGAGCCCATTTTAGACATCTACGTTCCAAGAGCTTTCCGACGGTACCAAGAGCGCAACAATCCATTGACATTTGACCCTTCAACTCGCACTTTGAAGTTTCGGGAGTCCACCGGGACTCCCTCTCCCAACTTGGGAGTTGCCTTGGGAGTGTGAATGCTCACTCCCTCACACTCCCTCGCACTTCCTTAGACTCCCGGGAGTATGTGATGACTCCCGGGCTTCCTCCTTTTGGCCCGCACCCTTCCAATGCCTTTGCCCTTGCTCCCGGGCTTCCTTCCTTTTGACTCCCGGGCTTCCTTGCAACCCCTTGCCTTGGTCGCGAGCCCAAAGATAGGGTTGCGACAATCTAGGCTTGTTTTTCATTTAAACTTGCAATACCCGAACTTATACTTACGTATACTAACTGGAATGTTGGGGTTTCATTGCAATACCTACATCCGTACTTACCTTTACCAACTGGAATTTTGGGGCATGATTGCAATACTTGCACTTGTACTTACTTTTACCAACTGGGATTTTGGGGCCTAGTTACAATACTTGCATCTAACATTAATATTATCATTATCCTTGTGTTTTTGCATTTCACACTTTTTGTGCTTATTATTTGGAAACAATAATAACCTTTGTGCCATATTAGACTTCATGTGTGTTGATTCTAAAAGAAAATTCTTAGTGTTAATGGCAACAATCTTGATTAGTAATTGAAACATTTATTCATGACATCGTTTAGTACGTACATTTGTGTGATTGAGCATTGTTTCATGCCAATCTTTGAGCCGTTTGACACTATTTCCCAATCCTGGGTGTGAAATTGCATTTGCCTTTGTGAGGCGTATGTTACGAATATTACATGCCAATACTCTCATGTGTGAGGTGGCATGTTCACAAAGTGTCACATTGCCTTCTTTACATTCATTTGTGATATCTTGCATTGTAGTGACCAATTGTGCAAGAGCCCTTTCCATTGGGGTTGATGAATTTATTGTCTCATTAGACCCTACAATGGCACCCATAGGGAGATCATTTTGCTCCATGTTCATGAGCCCATCAAATTCCATGATCCCATCATCACCTTCAAGATGATCATCTTTGTCATCATCACTAGACTCCATATCATCTGGAATATGTTGCGGGTCTGCAAACATGTGACCCAACCCTCCATGATGTGATCCATACCATGTTCCACAATAATGAATGATATCCTCTTGAGAAATGTTTGTGCATGTGAGAATGACCTTAATTTGGTGTTTACACATGTTCGCTCGCAATGCCCATTCGCATGTGCAACAAAACATTTCGGTGAATGGGAATTTCACCGTGTAAATAACATTGGGAAGGCGTTGGTTCCGTACGACCCAAGCTCCATCACTCTCAAGGGTTGGTTGGTACACATGGCTAAATGGAATAAGGACTGCCTTTTCCACATTTCGTGTAATAATGGCCTCCATAACCTTGTTTTTTATGAAACCCTTTTTTTTCATTTCCAATGTGTGCATTTAGTGGCGTGCAATGGTTGTTGTTAATCGCCACACCAACCAATCAATCCTACGCCCTCTAAGGCCTTTTGTGTCAAGAGCAAGCCAACGTTTCAACGCACCATGATATGATTCAATGCTCGCTTGGGTGTCTTGGTTGGAATGTGGCACTTTTCGAACACCCACCATCCATAATTCTACAAATATAAACACAATACACAAGGATGAATAACATTATACAAAATAAATTTGAATGCTGAACCATGATAAGTATTATCACTTACCAAATTGATGGTAATAAGTCCAGAAATAGTTTGTCCACGCATCACCAGGCCTATGTTTATGAAGGCTTTCTCTCTCAGCAACCCTCCCACGCTCTTTGAAGTCATCAATTGTTTCTCCATGATTGATGGACATGTACATCACATCATGAAGGTCTTGTAGGATTCCACCCTGCACTTCCATATCTTTGATTTTTTCAGTACCACGTAGGCGCCATGCTTTGAGAACATGCCAACAACAAAGGTAGATGGGAACCTTGTCCATACCCCATACGACCCTAATAAGGACACATATGCAATAAAATATCCATGAGTGGATGGGGTTAGTACAACATAAAATGCATTTGAAGTAATCAAGAATTTTATGAAAGATATTAAAAAACATTTAAGGAAATAAACACAAAGTCGATACTAGGTATAGAACTAACCGTAATGCCTTCAATTCTTGAGGTGCATCATCAACGAAAAAACATGATGGTTTCCAATGTGGCATGAGTGATAACATCTTCTCTTTTAATGGTTTCAACCATTCGATCAAATCTTGCACTGTTTGCCTACTTGTAATGATCCAGGCTAAAGGGACACTCGTGCGATGATCATCAAATCCCATCAAGGTGAATAGATGGAATTTCATGTCATTTGTGCCAAATGTGGCATCCATAGAAATGGCACCATTGTGACCATATGATAGCATGGACTCACATTGAGTTGGTGTTTGAATACCTATGGTGAATGGGACTTGAGTTCCATTCATTTCACCAACATCTTGGAAAAAGAACACATCTTCCGGATGTTGGAGAGCCCAAGACCGAATTGAAATTGCAGGGTTAGTGTGTAAATGCTAACTCCCTTTCTTATGTTTCCGATCCAAATATGCAATGTCTTGAAGCCGAATGAAATCATCTCGTGTCATGCTTTGACTCGCATTCACACGTTCCCACCAAATTGCTTTATGCGTGTCATATATTTGTTTAGTCGTATAACCTAAGCTTAATTGGGCCCATATGTGGTCTTTCAGTGCTTGTGACATGCGTGGAGCATAACGAGACATACGAGAAATGGACTCTGGGTCATGCTCACCATGTGCGAATGACCCATCAATTCGTGTATGGGCCTTATGATAAATTGTGATCTCAGCCACATCAAGTCGTGTGTATAGACGTTTGATTGAGAATGACGCTAGGCATCCTCGTTTAATAGATCGAGTGTGGGTTGAATTTTCTCGATAGTCCTCTGGTCCATATGCGCATTGATACCTAGACCAAAAAACTTTCAAAATGTAAATGATTACATCTTTGATATATGAATTAAATAAATTAAAAAGGTTAATGCCATAAATGTTTACCATGTATGCCCGAGGTGGTTTTTGATAGTTGGATGCTTGACATCCGTTTGGCTTGGAAAGTTTTTGTAAACACTCCATTCCACAGGGGTGCTTGTATCCCCTCGTTCACCTTCCAAGAATTCCGAGATGCGAGCATATGGAACATAAGCAAATTGAATGCTCACTTTATTTTCCCCTCCATGGCATATCCCAAACATCCACACCAAGTCTTTGTTTGAGAAAGGGGACTTGGTGGGGTTTTGGACATGAATGGAATGGGACTTTGGAACCCTTCCCATGATTGAAGGAAGTAGGACAAATTCTTGCATTAAGAGAATTTATAATTCTCTAAACATTCATCATTGAACAAAAACCCAAAATGCAATACATACATGGCTCCTTTAAAATCAATGTTGTGACTTGGAATTCCCATTACAACACCCATATCATGATATAAAAAACCTATTATTCCAATGTACATAACGTACAACACTTGCATTATGAACCCATATACTAAAACAAACTTTGGCAATACCCACATTGAGCTATTAAACCTCCCATCATTGAAAATTTTCTCATATGCAATACCCGTATTGTACCTTAAACCCATAATGTCTAAAAACCCCATGTAGCAATACCTACATAATGATAATTAATGCACACTGTTTGAAAGGTGCAAAATGCAATACCTGCCTTAAGCCATAAAACCCACACTGGTTGTGGGTAGTCAATGCATAATTCGCATATGGGTATGGAAAAAAAAACTACAAAGAAATATTGAATATGAAATATCCATGTAAAAGTATAAAACATTTATCTATGCTTGTATACTTAATGAAACTTGATGCCCTTTCTATATCCAACAAGTAGGAAATGAAAAGAGGTTGAATTGTGAAAAATATAAACAAAAAAACAAAAGAAGTAACAAGAGACAAATGCATACCTTTAAGAATAAAAGATGACAATGTTCCACCAAAGTTTATAGTCCCAATTGAAAACGCAACCCTAAAAAATCATAACTCGTACAAAAATGGGTTAGAAATGGGTTAGAAAATATTAAACCCTAGCAACTATGGAACATATGGAAACAAAGGAAATTCAAATTATGGTATAGATCTAAACAAGTGAAAAGATCAAAAACCAATGCAATGAACAAAATTTAGAGTATAAATCTTAGGTTTTGAAATATATGAACCAAATTCTTATACACTAAATAATAAAGCATAACCCTAAAAATCCAAATGATATTTTGCAAAACGCCATGTAGCAATACCCACATAATGATAATTAATGCACACTGTTTGAAAGGTGCAAAATGCAATACCTGCCTTAAGCCATAAAACCCACACTGGTTGTGGGTAGTCAATGCATAATTCGCATATGGGTATGGAAAAAAAAACTACAAAGAAATATTGAATATGAAATATCCATGTAAAAGTATAAAACATTTATCTATGCTTGTATACTTAATGAAACTTGATGCCCTTTCTATATCCAACAAGTAGGAAATGAAAAGAGGTTGAATTGTGAAAAATATAAACAAAAAAACAAAAGAAGTAACAAGAGACAAATGCATACCTTTAAGAATAAAAGATGACAACGTTCCACCAAAGTTTATAGTCCCAATTGAAAACGCAACCCTAAAAAATCATAACTCGTACAAAAATGGGTTAGAAATGGGTTAGAAAATATTAAACCCTAGCAACTATGGAACATATGGAAACAAAGGAAATTCAAATTATGGTATAGATCTAAACAAGTGAAAAGATCAAAAACCAATACAATGAACAAAATTTAGAGTATAAATCTTAGGTTTTGAAATATATGAACCAAATTCTTATACACTAAATAATAAAGCATAACCCTAAAAATCCAAATGATATTTTGCAAAACACCATGTAGCAATACCCACATAATGATAATTAATGCACACTGTTTGAAAGGTGCAAAATGCAATACCTGCCTTAAGCCATAAAACCCACACTGGTTGTGGGTAGTCAATGCATAATTCGCATATGGGTATGGAAAAAAAAACTACAAAGAAATATTGAATATGAAATATCCATGTAAAAGTATAAAACATTTATCTATGCTTGTATACTTAATGAAACTTGATGCCCTTTCTATATCCAACAAGTAGGAAATGAAAAGAGGTTGAATTGTGAAAAATATAAACAAAAAAACAAAAGAAGTAACAAGAGACAAATGCATACCTTTAAGAATAAAAGATGACAATGTTCCACCAAAGTTTATAGTCCCAATTGAAAACGCAACCCTAAAAAATCATAACTCGTACAAAAATGGGTTAGAAATGGGTTAAAAAATATTAAACCCTAGCAACTATGGAACATATGGAAACAAGGAAATTCAAATTATGGTATAGATCTAAACAAGTGAAAAGATCAAAAACCAATGCAATGAACAAAATTTAGAGTATAAATCTTAGGTTTTGAAATATATGAACCAAATTCTTATACACTAAATAATAAAGCATAACCTTAAAAATTCAAATGATATTTTACCATAAGCCTTATTACAACCCTATTTATACAAACCCTAACAAGAAAAAGTCTTAGTAATATATGTCCTAAACCCAAAAAACTATACAAACTATACAAATTATATAATGAAAAATACGTTAATCTACAAAAACAATCAAATAATTTTCATACAAAACCAAAAGAGAAGATATGTCTTTTACCTTTGTGTGATCTCTCCAACTTAATTTTTTCCATTTTTTTGGAAGAAGATATTGAATGCAATTGTATTACTTCACATATGTGTAAACCCTAAAATTTCCCCCCCAAATTTAGCCTACTTTAGATTAATTACTATACATTTGTGAAAACTTATTAACTAATTTATGTG
Organism: Sphagnum contortum; assembly: GCA_963920785.1. NCBI lineage: Eukaryota > Viridiplantae > Streptophyta > Sphagnopsida > Sphagnales > Sphagnaceae > Sphagnum > Sphagnum contortum. Next base: position 5,877,136 of record OY987290.1, on the reverse strand, counting down.
TCTCAACCCTAAACCTAATGGTTAAGTTAGTAGGGTATGTAATTAATAGAGTAGCTAGGTTAGTAGGGTAGGTGGTTAGTACAATAGTTAGGTCAGTAGGATAACTAGTTATTAGGGTAGATATGTGAGTAAGGGATAATAAATAAGGTACGAAGGTTGGTGCAATACTTATGAGGGTAGGAAAGTGAGTAGGGTAGCTATTCAGAGTGACCCAAAATGCAGGTATTGCATTTAGGGTAGGATCTTCATATAAAGAACCCTAAATCCCACATGCGTATTTTCGACGTGACCCAAAATGTAGGTATTGCATTTTGGGTAAGATCTTCATATAAAGAAAGCTTAAACCTTACATGCGTCCTTTAGGAGTGACCCAAATTGCAGGTATTGCATTTAGGGTTGGGTTATTTCAAAGTGACTTTGCATATGCATATTGTGTTTAGGGCTAGGTCTTCATTTAAGGGTATCCAAACCATTTAGATGGGGTTTTTTGAAACGTGGGTATTACATTTAGGTTTGTTTTTTCATTTCAACTTGAAATACCCAGACTTATACTTACCTTTACCAACTAGAATTTTGGGGTTTCGTTGCAATACCTACACCCGTACTTACTTTTACCAACTGAATAGTTGCTGACATTCTTCATTCGTTGCAATACCCGCATATCGATCCATGGTGTTCGTTGGGTTTTTATAACATTCGTTGCAATACCCGCATATAGTTCCCATAATAGCCGTTGGTTTTTTTTGGCATCTCTTGCAATACTCGCATATAAGTCTCATAATAGTTGCTGGTTTATTTTTGATCTCAACAAACTTTGTATCGCATTCAGGGTTAGGTTTTCACATAAAGTTTGTTTCTTACCTTTGTGTGATAACTCCAACCTCATTTTCTCAATCTCTTTGAAGAAAATATAGAATGAGATTGTATTGTGTCACATATGTCTAAACCCAAAAATTTCCCCCCAATTTAATATAAAATATTTCTGATAATTAATTTATTATCAAATAATTTAGATGAATAATTATCAAAAATCAGATTGATTAATTTGATATTTGATTAATTAACTGAAGTATATTTTTGTTTTAATAAGTTATTGAAATCACTATTTAAGATAATTATTCCATGTTATAGATTATAAGTTCAGCTTTTTCATGAAAATTTCCTACACCAAGATAAGTTTGATCACAATTGTCATTGTATTATTTGATTCACAAACAATATAACCTCTTTTCAAATTCATGAAACGAAGTAAGAATCATGGAACTCCTAATCAACAACACTAACCTCTATACACACCTTTGTTAGCATATTAATTTGAAATTAATTAATTATTTTTGTGTGCCCCAAAATGTAGGTATTGCATTTAGGGTAGGATCTTCATATAAAGAAGCTTAAACCCTATATGCGTCCTTTCGAAGTGGCCCAAATTGCAGGTATTGCATTTAGGGTAGGATCTTCGTATAAAGATGCTTAAACCCCACATGTGTATTTTTTGTGTGCCCCAAAATGCAGGTATTGCATTTAGGGTGGGATCTTCATATAAACCCTAACTATACAAACCCTAACAAAAAGAAGATTTAGTGATATATGCCCTAAACCCAAAAAACTATACAAATTATACAAATCATATAATGCAAAATAAACAAATTTAAAAGAACATAGGAAAAAAATTAGAAACCAAAATTCAAAGGTTTTAAATTATAAATATTTATTAACTGAAAGAAAATATGTTAATCTTAAAAAATAATCAAATAAATTTCGTATAAAACCAAAAAAGAAGATATGTCTTTTACCTTTGTGTGATTTTTCCAACCTAATTTTTCCATTCTTTTTGAAGAAGGTATAAAATGCAATTGTATTACTTCACATGTGTGTAAACCCTAAAAATTTCCCCCCAAATTTAGCTTACTTTAAATTAATTACTATACATTTATGAAAAACTTATCAATTAATTTATGTGTCTCAACCCTAAACCTAATGATTAAGTTAGTAGGGTATGTAATTAATAGAGTAGCTAGGTTAGTAGGGTAGGTGGTTAGTACAGTAGCTTGGTTAGTGGTGTGACCCAAAATGCAAATATTGCATTTAGGGTATGATCTTCATATAAAGATGCTAAAACCCCACATGCGTACTTTCAAAATGGCCCAAAATGCAGGTATTGCATTTAGGGTAGGATCTTTGTATAAAGAAAGCTTGAACCCCACATGCGTACTTTCGAAATGGCCCAAAATGTAGGTATTGCATTTAGGGTAAGGTTTTTAGGGTAGGGTATGTAATTAATAAGGTATCTAGGTTAGTAGGGTAGGTGGTAAGTACAGTAGCTAGGTTAGTAGGTTAGGTGATGAGTACAGTAGCCAGGTTAGTAGGGTAGGTGATGAGTACAGTAGCCAGGTTAGTAGGGTAGGTGGTGAGTACAGTAGCTAGGTAGAAAAGTGAGCAGGGTAGCTATGTGTGAGGTCAGGTCCAGGGAGAAACGAGCAAGAAAAAAAAAAAAAGTACAGTGGTCAGCAGCAAAAAGAAATCGACTGTGATGAGCCCCATCCGGCGCCGAATGAAAAAACGCAACCCATCCAGTGGACAGAACGGCCAACTGGTGCATTGGTGGCTGTTAATTCACTCTGGCCCTCTCATCCCCGGAAGTTTCACGGTTCTGTTTTTTTTTCCCCAAATATCTGGAACCGGCCTGGTTCTCCAATTCTGATTCTATCAAATACCCGGAACCAGCGGTTGGTCGATGGATCAAAGACCCGCCGAAACACTGATTTGAACCCCCAACCGATCTTGCAATCAATGTAACACAGCACCCTTGCGACTAGGCTAAAGCTCCGCCTTCTTTTTTTCCTTACACATTTTGAGCTCCTCTGCGTCAACAGACTGTTTTCTGTGAAGCAAGAGCCCTGTAAAGGACGATCGCGTCTCTTGGTGCAACGGCGTTGTAAGCACGCACAGATCAAACAGCAGAGAACAGAAGCGATGCAGAGCGTGCGAGTTCTTGCAAGGCGTTTAGTGCCACGCACTTCAAATGCTTCCACTTCCACCGCCAGGCTCTCCACAAAGTCTGGAGCTCGCGAGGAGGAGGTCAGTTCATTATGCACTCCTTCTATTCCTACATTTTTCTTCTTTTTAAAGGTTTCAAGAATTTCGAAAACTGATGTATGATCCCTGTGGAAAGTAACCTAGATCGTGGTTTGGGAATTAGGTCACTGCTTTATTTTGGGTGGGAATTAGGTCGCGAGTTTCTTTGCATGTTTTTATGTCAGCACATGTTATGCACTTTTGTGATGGTTGGAATGAGCCACTAGAACCTAATTCTTTTTCTGGGGATTTTGCCTGTGGATTTCTTTGGATGTTCAATGGCCAGCACTGGTTATTCACTGTGTGATGATAATATTGAACCAGAACCACAAAGTTTTTTCAGTTGTACTTCTTCTAGGGTTTCTGATGGTGATTTGGACAATAGCTTACCCAAGAGGCTAAGGAGATTGAGGCTACCTCCTTAGGTGGTCGAACAGAACTCATCATGGATTAGGTCCTGAAGGCACTGCATAAGCATGAGGTTTCGTAGATCAGAACAAGGTTGAGCTTTTGCTGACAATTGGATGCAGCCTGTGTACTCATTCAGATATCTATTAGTTTTTTTTGTTCATCTGGATTCACAATACTAGTAAATCTGTATCTAGAATGCATGTATTTCCAATTAGCTGCAGCTGAGCATAGCACTCTCCAGTGTTGAGGGATTGTTATGGCAGTTTGAGGTGGAGATTTACCGTTTTGGTCATCTGTGAGTTCCATTGCATTGTAGCAAATGAAGCTCACCATTGCAAGCCAATTGCAGCTCAAATGATCTACAATAGTATTGACTATTTTAAAAATTATATATTTCTTGTGAGTGCTAGCCAACATCATGTCTCTTCTGGATATTCAACAGAAACTCAGGACAGATTTTGTAGTGGAGTTTTCTCCATGTCTCATACACGCATGCTGTCATAAACTTGTTTGAGCATATGTCAGCTGATATCTATGTTTGAATGGAGTATCCTTCTTTTAGTGACATTGTGCTTGCATGTGTTTGTTTCTGTGGTACTCCAGCTGCTTGCAAGGGATCCTGCTCTGTCAAAATACCAATCAACAAAGACAACTGTTCAAAGGATACAACTCTTTGGTGATTTCCTGGTCATCTTGGTCGCTGCAGGTATGCAGCCATGACACTCCATCTCACTCCTGATGCAAGCTGATCTCTATTTGTTTTCAACCATTAGCTTATTGGCTTTCAGTGTCCAGCAATGGATCCTTTCCTAAGTTCACCAATTGGTTGATACATTTCATATGAGAATTGCATAGGGTCATGAATTGATGATTCTACATATAATGATTACGACCAGAGCAAGATACTTGGTCTAATCCTTCTGTTCAAGTTAAGATAGAGGTGACTATAGTCCACATGTTTGGCACTTGAATTCATGTCTCTTCTACAAAAGTTCTTAGATCGTGATGTGTAGAATCACTGATCACTGAGCACAAGGTTGCTTCTCCACTTGTGTTGTCAAGGCTGCAGTGCAGACAAGGGTTGTATCTGTGCTGTGCCTCCAGCATTTCAGTTGTTAATGTCTTTGAAAATCTATTTTTTAGTTGATGCAGCTCTTTTAACATTGCTGCAAGTGCACTCAATACTGGTGGAGAATGCATCTGATCCTCCTTTTGAAATTGATGCAGGTGCTGTTTATGAGATTGCTTACAAAGTACAGCAGCGAAATGCAGCGGAAGCTCAAGATGCAAAGAAAAACTTGGAGTCTCAAATTACAGTAGAACAGAGGTAATAAACACAATGCGGAAGTTGTTACCAGTCCCTGACATTGAGTCACAAGGTCTCACACTTTTGGAATGCTAGAAGAAAAATAACACTGGTGATTGAATAAGGCAGTCATTTCTTGCTTCAATCAATAAGAAAGTGCACTTCAGTTGTCATAACAATGGCTGAAATTTTTCCATGTGATGTGCAAGGCAACTGTTGTACATGACAAAGTACTTGGCCACTGTATGGGTTGTTGTATTTGATAGTTTCCATGTCTCAGTCTTGCATTGTGTCATATTTGGTTTGCATGGGATTTTTGCAAAGTCCTCCTGAAGCAAGGCTTTGGGCTGGGCTGCAATCTGAGTGAAGTCTACAACTTGCAAGGTATAATCCAAGGTTGCAGTGAGCATGTCAAAAGCATTTTGTTTGGCATTATCCTACCAACGTAGTCATGTGCAAGCATCACTGGCAACAGCCATGTCTTCAAAGTGTTGTGTACACTTGAAGATCTTTTGTTAGTTCTTGAGGTGCCACTGGGATGAAGGTTATTGTCAAAGTTATTTGGTATCAATTGCCAGGGTTTTTTCCACATTATCCTGCATGGTTGCGAACTCTTATTTGTGGGGTGCATGATCTTGGAGCATTGATATCAGATGTTGATGCAGATTGAGCATTGATTTCTGCTCTGTGTTAGTTCTCAAGCTCTTGAGAATGATGAAGTAATCAAGCACAGCCCTGAGCAGGATAACCATGGGCATAACAGACACTAATACAACAACTCCTAGACTGTGATCTCTCTGGGTTTGATTTTTGTATGGATTGGGATGTTCAATGAAACCCCAGAATGTGTGTAGGAGTTGTTGTCTTTAAGAAGAAATTGTTTTTCAGGAAAAGGATCCACAACCACTAAGACCAAGGGAAAGGGGGGATCAAGCCTAGGGCTGATACCAGAAGAAGGATGAGGACCCCTTGAGTTGATATCCAGGATCTGGGGACCCAGCATAAATTGGAGTGGAGATGGAGAGACTGTGCCAGCCATGGCAGGAGGCTCAGCAGATTTGAAGAATTGCATGAAGCTGACATTTGCAGGGGTCTTGACTTCATGAACCTTATATTTGTGGGATTAATGGTATTTGTTTATATGCTTATTCCAATGCTGCAGACATCGGCCTGTGTATGCAGTGGCAAACTGGCAATGCCTCCATTCCTCAAGGATGAAATGATGATCCAGATTTATGAGCCCCATACCATAAGGACCAAACATGCTCAACTCCAAAGTCTCCATAACTTTCAAATAGATCTTTGAACTTTGTTTAGGGTAACACCCCAGGGTGAGTACATTCCCAAATTGAGGGGCCTAGTACAAGGTGGTGGTTGAGTCCAGCCTTCATTTTGGGGATGTCCCCCACCTGTGGGCTTTACCCATTGTAAAGCATGAGGTGAAGTTTATCATGAACTTAAAGGATACTTAGATTAAAAAGGTGTAGGAACAGAGAATTTCTTTCACCTACACCTTAAGCAATGGAGGAGTCCTATGCCTACTTGTAGGCATAAGTAATGTACACATAAGATCTGCCTCATCCTTAACTTTTAAGGAGACACAATATCCCTCATATTTTTGGGAGCAATAATCATGGATACAAGGTGCCATCCAAATGTGCTAGGAAAACTCTCCAAATGCTTTAGGAATTTGCATGCATGTTTCTTCCTTGCTGGTCCAAGTAAGAGGGCTACAGTCAAGGAGAAGCTCCCCCTTGAGACCATTTTCTGGTTCCCTGACACAAAAAATGATTTTGAGGCCAAAGGACCCTGCAATCGTTGAATAAAGAAGCTTCCTCTGATTCCTGTGATTGTGAATGGGCCCCAAGGCAATGGTGTTCTCTACTCCAAACAAGAAGAGATTAAGACATACCCATGAAATTGCAAAGAAGTTCATGTGTAAATCGAAGTATATAACCTTGTAAAAACTGTTGAAGTGGAGTTGTACAACAAAAAAACCTGCACTTCATGTAGTGTAAAACCAAACAAATGAAGGATTTCATGAGTGCAAAACTTGGGCCCCTATGACCCCTCCCCCCCTTTTGCTTTCCTTCTCTCTTTGTTGAATGAACTCAATTTCCATAACTGTTGTCTTCTTCTAGTAAACAATATAGGAGCTCCATTGTCCCCACAGGCACACCTCAGGTAGGTTCTCCCTTCCCCTCCTGTTCATAAAGGAATCTATCTATCCAACAAATAAAATTATTCCAAATTTCTCCATTGCTAACATTTTTTACTTGATTGCCTCTTATGTATAAACACCTGGTAAAGTTTAGGGTTTACGGTACTGAAGTCTGGAGTCAAGGGCCTTGAGTAAAATATGTATGTAGGAAAGGAAGCAGAGGCAAGTGGGTTGGGTAGAATAGTTTGATAATGCCTTCCAAACAGAAATATACAAGAAGCCAACCACCATTGCCAGAAAGTTATCCTCAATAAATTATATACCTACATGACTTTACATAGATCACCTACTCAAGAGTCAACACCTTATTTGCAAACATCATGCATATGCCTAACACATTCGAACATGCTTCTAGCTGAATTTCATTTCTCATGTTGACCCTTTTTACAATCTCATCCACAGCATTTGATTTCAGATCCCTCCCTAAACAGTATTGTAATTGAATAATTACCACAAAGTCAGAGACCAGAAGTTGCTAAGGAGTTATTTGTCCGTGCAATGAACTTGTCCCACAACACATATTTAATGGAGGTAGTCCTGAGGGCTCAAAACGCAATCTGAAATTTCAGAGCGCCATGTGATCACAAGCACCTTCTAAAAAAATAAAAATTTCTTGGTGCCTTCCTTTCACAGCCTTGTGGCCACAAGCACCTTCAAAATATATATATATTTTTTGGTCATGCTACCTTCCTTTCACAAGCCTTGAAGTATTGTGATAGTCATTAATTACATTGACAATAAGTAGAATCCAATAGCTGTTCGTTTTTCTTTCTGTGTTGTCATACGGTAGGTAGTTGGGGTGGGCTCATTTTTTCTTGCTATCATAATTACAATAATGGAAGGTTTGGGTTTTTTATTTTTATTGCCATAATTACAGTAGGCAGTATGATTTATTTGCGTTTTGATCACAAGCACTTTCATAATAGTTTTTTTTGTCTTGCTATCTTTTTTTCAACCGTTGAATTATTGTGATAGTCATTAATTACATTGACAATAAAAAAATTCAATAACTATTTGTTTTTTTCGTGTTGTCATAAGTATAAGTACAATAGGTGGTCAAGGTGGGCTCGTTTTTTTCTTGCTATCATAATTACAATAATGAAAAGTTTGGGTTTTTTTTCTTGTTACCATAAGTATAGTAGGTGGTGGGATTTATTTGTGTTTTCTCTCATGATGAAAGGATGAAAAGGAGCAACATGTCTTTGACAAAGGATGAAATTTTGACGTTCTTGAACTTGCTTGCTTTATAAGCAGTCTGTCCAAAGGCTTACAAGAGCACTGTAACAAATTCATTTGAAATTGTTGTCAATCTTTCAATGTGAAGGGTAATTTTTTTAAAAAAATTCAAAAGTGAATGGCACATGGGCTATTCATGTTTAATGCCTCCCAGGATTTAGTGCTTGCTATTTGGGATTTCCCCAACATAAAGATGTGACTTTCTTTGCCTAGTGCTTGACCAGTTTTTTTGGACATTGAAAACATTGAAATCCAAAAACAAACAAGGAATTCTTCATGTTTTGGCGTGGTTCAAAGTGGTAATTAATAAAACCATCAAACACCAAAACAATCCTTATAATGTAATACCAACCCATGACCACCAAACCCTAAATGTTTCATCTAATCTCACAAGGTTGCATAGACACAAAAACCGAGGAAATTTGTTTGTAGTGTTGTTACAAGTAGCCTGCCTAAACCAACTTTTCGTTCAATTCGCAAATTGGGCATATTTTTTTAGTTCAAATCCTAAGTTGAGTTATATTTTTAAAAAATTTAAGATGTCATTTTTTACAAAATTTTCAATTGACTAGCCGAATGACAAATTTAATAACTTTTCTTGTGTCATTATGATTTTGGTTTCATGAACCATTGGAACAAAACAAACAAACAACCTTCCTTCATTTATATAGATATTTTAAAAATTCATTTGAACTTTTATTTGCTCATGATTCTTTCAAAGTTTAAATTTTTTAAGAATTAATATGAGATGTACTTACATCTAATTAATAAAATCAATAATAGTCAATCCAAATTTTGAGTGTTAATTGGATTTTGGTGTTTCAACCAACCACAATATTAAAACACACATTACTTTTTAAATCATTACACACCTTCTCAAATTTTGATTTTTTATAAAAATATGAATTGAGATGCCCTTCACCCACTTTGCATTGTTTATTATATTTATTGAACATCAATTTTTTAAAAAATTGAAACAAAATTTTGTTTTGTTCCTTCTTGGCTATGACCATGCATTGCACATCCAATTTACTTGGTAAAAAAAATAAAAATGACGCAACAATTAAAAGGGGAAAAGTAAGAATACCCTTCGTACAATTGGGTGTTAGGCCTACCTCCACTCCAGGTCCCAGAAGGGACCAACTAGTTTGCCCCATGTAGCATAAAAATATGTGCACTATGTCACAGTCCACCATTCATGGCATGTGGGTAAAAAAATTAATAGTGTTCACTAGGGGAGAGAGGAATTTTGACCTTTATAGTAGTATTCATGCAATCGTGGCCTTGTTAGTGCCAGCTAAAGAAATTATTGGCACAAATGCAAAGGAATGCAAGTAACTTCCTCTAAAAATCTTCTATATCTTTAAAAAAATAGTCTTCATCCAGTCATGGTTTGTCAATGCAAGCTAAAGATGTCAGGAAAACTCAAAAAAATGCAAGGAACTCTCTCGGTGCATCTGGCATTTAGCATAATCTGATCTTGACTTGAACACACACAGCTAAATATGCATTTGTGAGGTGACTCAGAGGGAACAGACTTAGCATCAGTATAGGATTTTGGCCTCAAATTTTGGCTTGAAATTTGACCCATGTGTGTGTGACAGCTGAAGACATAGCCATAATCTCAAGTCTGCTTTCTTCTACTATCAAATTCATTTTGGAGTCAGATTACCTAACCATGTTATACATGATGCCACCATTTCTCATGATTTTGTTGGAAGATACCATAAGGGGGTCATTTTTGCAAAGATATTATTGATCATACACCATTTGATAATTTGGGATTCACTTTTCTGTAGATCTACTTCAAACTCTAATGGACTCAACCATACATGAAAAAGTCTTACATGAAAAAATGTCACAAAAGTGGAACAACCATTGTGAACAAAACTAGAGTTGCAATTTGAGTATAAAGAGAAGTCTATCTGTGATCAATCATCAAGACAGAGATGAAGCTTCAGTCAGCTACAAAACAAAAGTAGTGAAAGTTTGTTGCAAATTGGAGACAGACCTGCTGAAACAGAATGGCTCGTTCACAATTGAGCATGTGTAGACTGGCATTGAGTTCAATGGTAGCAGCAGGAGTTCAATTCGGATGGGCATTGCAACTATCTCTGCTCACTCCCTACATCCAGATGCTTGGCATTGAGCATGCATTTACCTCTTTCATATGGCTCTGTGGTCCCATCACAGGTCTGGTGGTACAACCTTGTGTGGGAATCTGGAGTGACAAGTGCAAGTCAAGATGGGGTAGAAGACGTCCCTTCATCTTTGTAGGGGTGGTGCTCATCACCCTCGCTTGTTTTGTCACAGGATTTGCTGCTGATATCGGGTATCTGCTTGGGGATTCTCAGGAAGATTGTCAATTTTACAAAGGGGTGAGACCTCGAGCGGCTGGAGTGTTCATCCTGGGCTTCTGGTTGCTGGATTTGGCTAATAACACGGTGCAGGGCCCAGCTCGTGCATTGCTGGCTGATCTTTCGGGTCCAAATCAGAGAGATGCTGCTAATGCGGTGTTTTGTCTGTGGATGGCAGTCGGTAATGTCCTTGGGTTTGCCACGGGTTCATATGGAGGGTGGCATGAGTGGGTGCGAACTCTGGGAAGCAGAGCTTGTTGTGAAGCTTGCGCGAATCTCAAAGCTGCATTCCTGTTGTCGATTTTGTTTCTGGTTCTCTGCACGGCTGTAACACTGTTCGTCGCTCGGGAAACGCCACTCGTTGTTAAGAGAGAACATGAGAATCTCTTCGGTGCTGGTAGCTTGCAGAGCTTAGTTTCTGGCGATCGAATGCATGCTTACAATGTACTTCATGTGGAGGCAACAACAACGCCTGTGGTGTCAATTGGTATACCAAATAAGAATGGTAAGGAAACTGGGCACACTAGCCACGAAGCTGAAGCAGGAGATCAGCCTGTGCTACAGGGAAGTTCGTCACGTTCAGGGCATGGGTCTGCGGCAAGTCTTGTGACAAAACTATTCACGGGCGTCAGACAACTGTCGCCTCCCATGCAATCGGTGCTTTGGGTGATGTCACTGTCCTGGTTAGCTTGGTTTCCGTTCTTTATGTTTGACACGGATTGGATGGGAAGGGAGATATACAAAGGAAATCCGAAGGGAGATCTTGTGGAAGCTGCTCTGTACCAGCGAGGAGTGCAGGAAGGGGCTTTTGGGCTTCTGTTAAACTCAATAGTGCTAGGTATCAGCTCCCTCTTCATCCCCCTACTCTGCCAAATTTTAGGGTCCAAGCATGTGTGGGCCTTGGGGAACTATACCTTGTTTGCAGCTATGGCATGCACTGGGATAATAAGCTCTTTGACTGAAGCACATGAGCAAAAACAAGATGGCGCAGACCCATTTCAGCTACCAAGCAGTTCACTCAGACTAGCTGCATTATTCCTCTTCTCTGCCCTCGGCTTCCCTCTTGCCATCACTTTTACTTTACCTTACTCATTCACGGCGAATTTGACAGCTGACTCTGATTCAGGGCAAGGTCTTGCAGTGGGTATATTGAATCTGACTGTTGTGATACCACAAGCGCTAGTGGCATTGGGTGCTGGACCTTGGGATGCTTTGTTTGGAGGAGGGAATGGGCCTGCATTTGCTTTCGCTTCTATCTCTGCCCTTATGGCTGCCATCCTCGCCTCCCGTAATTTACCCCCTCTCTCAGGACATCGCAAGAGAGTTTTCTACTCCAAATAATGGTTTGGTTTTGCTCCCATCCATTCTCAAATTCCATTTCATGTGTGCTGGGTCACAATTCTAACAAGCACATCTGCAATTTGGCACGAAACTGAACACAACCATTCTTTCATCCTTGGTTTCACTGGCTTATTTCGAGTTCTTCGGTTAAAGCGATCTGCCATACCATACATTGTGTCTGCTTACTATGTTTGCAAAATTTTGGGTCCTCAACCAGAAATAGTACAGAAGTTCGTTTGCTGTCTATCAGACATTATTGTACCAAAAGAAACTGCACTGAGTCGAAAGGAATCTTTGAAATTGTGACTGATGAAAGTGAGATCTTCAATTGCATATAAGAATTTTGGAGTTGGTACAGGGACGAGGATAATTCAGTGGTTCCAAGATCTCTATACAACCTCTGAACGAATTTAGGTTTTGATCGGCAAGATCTGTTGCTCCAGGCAACAATCTTTTGTCATTACTAATTAGAAGTCCTATCCAAGTCTAATAGACCCTGGTTCTCTAGCTCTGAACTAGTTCACGTCAAAAGAGGTAGAGCTTTGCAGGATCCTAATAGATTAAAGCTGCCAAGACAGACATTGTACACAAAGGGCATATAAACAAAAGAATTATTAACAACGTTTTCGCATTGCAAGTCCTCATCAATGCTAACTAGAGTAAAACAGCTCCTTCCGCGTCGAGAACTCAATGGACGGTCAGTCGCGAACCAGCTCACTGAGTTCTTTCTTTCCTCGAGGTCTGCTTGAACCAGTAGAACGAGCTGAGATGAGGTGAGCTTGAAGTAAAAGAAGTTCTTCAGAAGGGAATGGCACTGGAGACGCGAGGATAGACGACTCGATCTGGATGTGCCATGATGCGCCGGCCCTTGGCATGTCGGAAGCACCACACCACCGCACCCACCGGCCACTCCACAACCGCAGCGATGATGAAAGCCACCACGCCCAACGTCGGCCCAACCACCTTACAATGACAGGGATTCTGACGCGTCCCACATTGCACGCAGAAAGGAATTCTAGCCATCGTTACAAATCAGGACAGACCTGGTTCTCACACTGAAAAAGACAAGTTCTCTCCTCCTCACCGAATGCAGGGGAATAAACAAAAACAATGTTCAAAAGCTTCGTATAATAATACACGGCCCGGGTACAAACAAAAACCGAGTCCGTGAAAACCTTCCAGCTTGAAGATCGCGACTTGCAACTCTTGCGACCAGAAACAAAAAAATCCTCGACGTCCTTGCGAAGACTGATCGAGTTTTCGGGCACAAATCTTCTGACCTCGTAAATGCGTCCGCAACGAAACCGAGAAGAGCGTGAGTTGGCAAACGGTGACGAGAACGCCCGCTTTTATAGCACGTTCGAAGGAGGGTACTTTGTTCTCTACGTGGCAGCGTCCAACTGACTTGAACCGTTTGGGGACGTGGATGGACGCCACGTTCGCATGGTGACGGGAATCAAAGACACGCCTGCGATGGGAGACGTGTGGCATTGAGTCGTAGCAAATGACACGTGGTTTAGGTGAGTGAAAAAGGGATTGAATTAAAGGACGATAAGAGCATCTCCAGCTCTGCTCAGTATGTTATCCTACACAGTAAAACTCGATAAAAAAAAAGTCAAAATATGCCGGTTTAGCTCAGGGAATTGGATTTGGCTGAGCATACTTGCACATTTTGGGGTGACTAGCGAAAGGCGCAGCAACGCTGTGCACCTGCAGAAAAGATTCTAATAAATATGATCTAATTTGTGCTGAGTGTTTCTGATTAGCCCATCATAATGATTGGCCCATGTGGTTTGCTATTAGTAGTCTCTCACCTATTTGCTGTCCCAGTTTCAGTTTTATGAATGGGGTTGCCAAAAAGTAAATAACTAAACTTGGATGTGAAAAATATGTTTTCAGGTCATATACTGAGCACTACTAGGGGTGCTCTAAGTCAGATCTTATGTTTTTATGGGGGAAGGGAGGGCTCTTATCACTTGATGTGTAGGTATTCCTCCCTAGCTGCCAAACTTTATTTGTCCTGGCCCTCAGGAAGAGAATTACTACAAAAGAATATCAAAGTTTATTTGGTCCCACATTTTGAGGATTGTCCACCAGGTGGCACTGTGGACTGGGAGTTCATATTGTGGGGACTTAATGGAATATTTTTTATTTTAACTCTTGCTGGTCTGAATCAGTTCTCCACAATTGAGTATTAAAAAAAAAAAGTTGATTTTAAAAGTGATTTTTCAATTTTTAAAAAACTATTACAAATTTTGTGATAAAATTCAAGGATGAAACAAAATTGATGAAAATCATAAAAATGAACATAAATAATTTGATGAAAAATGAATCTATCACAATTTCACATGACCACAACTTCATCTGTCTCAAAGGATCCTTCAAAGAATTTAATTTTTCCTTTAACTCCATATCCATCTCAATAACTTCATTAAATTAAAAAGTGCTTTGCAATTAACTCTAAAATCATTAGGTCAATTCTTACTTACAGAAATCAATTTTTTTAGGTTATCAGATTGTAAGCAACACCTCCTAAAGTTAAAGTTTGTAAGAATTCTAATCAACAAAAAAATACGTTTAGTTTCTATTTGTGATCATGGAGTGCATAGAATCTACCAACTGAGGAACCCAATAGTAATAAATATTGATTCATGTTTTTCCCACCACTAAAAAGCACATTTAGTCTCTTTAATATCTACATGATAACTCTTGACAAATAATAACTCCCTATTCATAAGTTTTCTCATTAACTCACTATTGTTGGTAGTCATACTCACAAACAATATAAACCCTTTGCTCCCAACCAAACAAGGATAAAATTCACCTAAGGTTCTTGAAGCTTGGATTAGAGACAACATGTTATGTGATTTTCTTTTTTCATATTTTTTTCAAAAAAAAGAGGATTTAATGAAGAACAACACATACTTCTTTTTTGATAGTTGAAGCCAACAAGGTTAATTCATTAACTATTCTAGATACAATCTTCATATATTAATGGCAAAACTTATTGAATTGCTTGCATTTTTCCACCAATGCGTGCGAGATTTCTTGTGAATTGTTTTTTGTAAATGGTAACAACAATCTTAGACATATAATTGCAAATCGTTTCAACCATATGCTTTCAACAAACTACATTGAAAAATGGTTTTTGATAATTAACAACCATGACAAATTTTCCAAAAACTCTTTTTGTTGAGTTTCATATTTTATGAAAGGGACTATGGAACCAAAACAAACAAAAAAAAATCATATGGAAGTTATGGATATGCTAGGTTTTTTTTAATTAGTTGTTTTACAACATTTGCTTTGATAGAACTATTCACCTTGTCTTCAAATTTTTTTACAAACACAACATGATCTACATCCACATTGTTTTAAAAGTTATTATTTCATTGATTTTAAAATATGAAATAATTTATTTTCTCAATTGTGTTATGGAATTTGCAATAGTTATTGGATTAGGATAACATAGATGACCTCTCATTAGTTGATTGTTATCAACATTTGCACTCTCAATTATACAATAAAATAATCTCATACAATGATTTTTGATTATGGGGTCTCCATATTTTTCTTTGAGCTTATAGATGTTCAAGAATTCTTTTTTTCTTTCCCTCTTCAATTTGTGAAGTTTTGTTGGATACAATTTGGGGTTCGAAAAAAATTCATATCTTTCCTACAATGGTTCATTTCAACTTCATTCATAAAAATTTCCAATGACCTATTTTCATTTCCAAGTGACTTTTCCAAGTTTAACTTGATATCTTGTTGGTTGACTTCTATGTAGACCCCTTCTACAACTCGATTATCTCCTTAAGTAAGGCTACAATTACCATAAATGGTTTATTTTTATATAGTAATTAGTTATTTCACACACCCCAACTCTCAACCTTTAGCCTTCAACCATAATGTGTTTGAGAGGTAGACTAAATGGTTCTAAGGTAAGAAGCAAGGTTCTAAAAGAAATGGCTAAAAGTTGCTTTACTTCAAATCTATGAAAAAATCATGTCATTGACTTCATCCTTTATTATATATATTTTACATAGTTTTGAATCAATCCCACAAATAATTCAACTAAAACACATATCCATGTCAATTTGGGTGAATTCATAATTAAAATTTTGCTTGCAACATTGGTCATGATTCTAAAAACTATAAAATTAAGCAAATGGACATTGCGATTACTTAAGATGTAATTTACAACACACCACATAATATCACAACAATTTATGGGTCAAAGCATGGTCAAGTAGACTGCAAATGTTCCTTGTAGGATAAATGAAAAGTAGCTACAAAATATGTTTTGATAAATTGAACTTTAAAATATTATTTAGTTCACTAACATTTTTTTAATTTTTTAAAATTTTAAATAAATAATTCATCTTTAAAATAGGTTTAAGTAGATTGATGGGAATTCAAGCAAATGTCATTGTCTACTTTATAACCCTTATGTAGAATATAAGTAAATGAAATATTACATTTTTTTAAATTTTGAATTAATGGGGCCCTAAAATGTACTTGTGGTTTTTCATCTTTTTCATATTCTAATAAAAATATATCTAACTTGTAAGGTAAAGTAGGTTTGAAAAAAATATTTACCAATTAATTTCAAACCTACTTGTTACTATTTTTATTATACTAAAAAATTTCAAATTTTATACTCAACTTACTATAAAACTAATGTTGGCATAGATGTTTTCAAAATGAAAGATAAACAAAATTCCAATCTAATTCCTTGTGTTTTTGTAGAAAACTATCACTTTTTGAAATGGTATTTTAAGCACTACTTTTTTGGCCTATTTTAGTGTACTTTCACCCTTATTTTTTAGATTTTTGTATTGAGGTTTTATTATATATAATAGTTTATTGACCTCTTCTCCAATCTTGTCTACTATGAAACTAAACTCCCAATAATCATTTATTTTTATAAACTCTAGTAGGAAAGTGTAAGACCTCTAATACAATGTCTTTCACCTTTTAGCCTTGAGGGCATTGTTGCACTTGCCTTCAAATATGTTTTACACCCATTCAAAATATAATTCATCACAATTTGAATTCTAACATGATGATGGGTGGGATAATTTAAGAATTAAAATTGGGGAAATTTTTCGTCACCAATAACATCACATTGTCTATAGGATGACAATTATTGTAGAAAATTTTGTTATTTCATAAAATATTAAATAAAAGAAGAAAATATAGAATTTCCAAAAACTCCAAAATCATTTTTGCTTCTAATGGGGGTTGGGGGGCGGGAGGGGGTAAAATTTATTTTGCACTAGCCAAAATCTATTTTGATAAAATAAAACATTATGGGACTTATAGTTATCTTTCTTATACCAATTGCAATGTTACCAAATGTCATCATTGGAATCATGGGAAGGTGTTTTTTTTTTTTTAATCCAATAAAAACGTTATTTTCAATTTTAAATCATTTAAATAAAAAAACTAAACTAATTAGACTATTTATTTTTAGAAATTGAGTGATTCATAATCATTAAACTCATTTCAAACTTATGTAAATGTTCCCATTATACATTAGGAAATATTGTTGTACAAGTTGATCCAAAACTTTCAACATCAATTTAAGATTCATTATCAAAATTAAAACTTAAATAATGGTAACATCATGAAGTAATGGTCATAATACCTAATTTGGACCCTAATACTCATGATAATGATTTGAAAGGAATTTTAAAATGAAGGAAGGACTTATGGGATGGGAAAACTATTGTTGAATATGATGCATAATTTCTTTATATGGGAGATGATGGTTCCTTGGGTTTGTCAAACCTTTGAAAATGGATTACAACATTATGGATGCTTATGTATGTGGTGGCTATTAATGGGTGAATGTATGGTAGTGTGAACAAGTTTTGGTGTAATGCAATCCAATTTCTTATTATGGGTGAAAGTATGGTAAAGTAAAAAAAAAAAAAATGATGAACTAAAATTGAGTTTAAAAATGAAACATTTTTTTATAAACATAGCAAGTATATTCAAAATGTGTTGAAATTTCATTTTGAAACCATTGTGCACTCCATTGAATTTATGATAACTCGACTGCAAAATATGAAGAACTTTAAAACAATAAAAGTAATTAGAATCAAGTACTTTTGAAATTGATTGATCAATATGATGTTCAAAAGTGATTTTTAATAGAAAACTTAATGAAATAGGTATGTATTGTGTTAGAATTTAAAGACCATTGTATATTCAACTAGATCATTAAAAATATGCTTTTCCTTTTAGTTAGAACATACTTGACACATACTTAGAGCATTGCAAAAATTACACTTTTAAAAATTTATTTGCATTTAGGAAAACCTCTTTGAAACCTACTTTTACAGTGTAAATTTTGAAAATCAATGCACAATTTTGAAGAAGTTTATTGTTTTCGATCATTCAAGTAAAAATGTTGAATGCTTAACAATTTTATTATGGGTTTTGTTGCTACTTTGTGTCAATTTGACAAGTGAACTATCAAGATAATATGATTATTAAATGGCACTTGTTTTCATGTTATAGAATTTATATGTAGAATATAATGCAATTAATTAGTATGAAATTTTCATGAAATCACAAGAGCTATGGACTTTTGAAGTTGAAAACTAGGTTGTGACGCTATAACAATTAAGTGAATGAACTTTTGGTATCATGTGGACCTCAAAAGTTATTAGGACTTGTTTTTAATTTCAAAGTGTATTAATGGTAACAAGACTAAAAGGTTTTGCATGAATGTAAATGAAGTTTATAATTTATAGACTTCTATTTGGTGAAAATTCAAGTATCTTTCAAAGGTCCATAATATATTGAAATGAAACATGATCTATATTGAAATTTCAAACGCATGAACAAAACAATGATCTCTAATGTGATCTAATTTAACATTGATGGATTGTTGCCACCAAACTACTTAGCATTTGAGGTCTCTAAAAAAATGAGGAAATAAACTTTTAGGGATGTAAATTATTGTGATTTTTTGGTCCACCTTACCATGCACTTACCTTAATGTGATGATGAGTATTATTGATTGGGTGAAAATAGTACAACAATGGGGGCCGTGAATCAATTTGTAAAAACAATTTGGGCTTGCTATGAAACCACATACATGACCTACAACCTACAAGGGTGGACATCATGAAGTAGATGCAAATCAATGATGCTAGAAGATTCTAGATATGTTTGCTTCTATTGCATGCATTATGTTTAGTTGTGTGGCAAAACAATTTTGAAGAAAAGGATGACAATCATAACATCATTCTTAATGCCACATTAGTTGATGAAAGCTTATGGATATGGCATGCATTCTTTGGCCTACCAATGATGAACAATAATGTGTTGCACATGTCAACTTTCAATTTAAAATTCATCAAGGGTGAAGACTTAAATGTTAACCTTTGGTTCAAGGCCATTCAAATTCACAAAACTATTTATTTGTGAATGGTGTGTTTTGTGCATGGACAATTCATGAGCTCGAGATGACCACACTTTGTAGAGATGTAAAAGGTGTGTGAAATGGACATGGAGAAATGTTTTTGTGTTTTATAATCCATGGATTCAATTGAAATCGTTTTTCCTTTTAGAAAGAAATTCCAAATATTTAATTCATTCAACAAATTTATTTTCCTAACAATAGAAAAAAGAATGATTCATTTTACAAATTGTTCTACAAATCAAAATTAAAGAAACTTGCCCTCCAATTCATAGTCATAATTTCACCTTGTAATTTCATTCAAAGGGGTAAATGCAAGATATGGTGGCTCACTTTTGGACTCATTTTGTCAATTTTTGCAAGGTACTCTTTCCTCAAATGCCTATAACAAGTAATAAATTGTCAAATTGTCAATTAACAATTGGTTTTAAATTAACAAATTGAATATGAAGATAGGTATGTGATTTTTTTAAAAGTACACCACTAGTATATAATGAGTCGAAATCCATTAATGAATTCACTAGGTTTTATAGTGAATTAGGTGAAATTTGGTCCTAATGAATTCCTAGCAGATTCATCAATTACTTATGATTGGTGATGAGTTAATGACAAGTAAATTCACTAACATATGAACAACTAGGAAATTATGAATATTTTAATTATTTAATCCAGAGTATTTATTATTAAATAAATTTAATTCCAATTACTATATACTAATTATTTAATTTCGAATTATAGTATTCTTTTCTTTTTTTGAAAAAAAAAGTTTCAAGAAGATTCAAACCTATCTACTAGGTAGGTAGTAAACTAACACCTATTTACTTGTGTAAGTAGGCAAATAGGTAAAAAATGGAAAATGTAGATGGAATGAGTAGCCAAAAAGAATTTCATTTACTTTGCACTTTCCATTTAAGGTCAAGTATTCCTTCACTCATTTTAATTTGGCATATGCATTATCACATGTTAGATCAAGGGAAGACATGTTGTCTATATAGCTTATGAGATAAGATTCAAAGACAAAACATATGGGTTAAGCCTTTTGCTTGCACCTTAGTTTTAAATTTAGATGCAACTAAATGTTTTCCAAAAGCCAACTTTAATTAATAATATATTTCTCATATTATGTCCAAATGAAACGATTTAAACTTCATTCTACAAGGTTTTCCAAAATCTGAACATAAAAAATATAGAAATTACTAAAACAATATTTGAATTGAAAAACCTTTCATGTAAATCTTGCTTTTCAATACATTTCAACAATGATGTTTTGAAAACATTTTTTTTCTTTAACCAACATTATCTTCATACTTTGTTCAAATGAAATAAATTCTTAAAATTATGAATTTGTTTCATATTACATAGTACACTTTAATTATGAAATTTAATACAAATATTTCATTAAATATGATATATCAACATATAATAATTTTATTTTCAAAACCCACTTTTAACAATGGACTTTTGAAATCAAAAGATGTGGATTCTTTAATTAACTTGAATGATAGAAAATTTAATGATTCATATTGAATTAAATTTCAAATTATCTATAGAGACTCAATATATGGTGTAGCATGAAATAGTAAACCATTATGTGAAATCCCTAGTTTGAAAATTTTAACCAAATTTTAACTAGGAACTTTTGAATAGCGAGAATTGAACCATATTTTCATGTGTCATCAGAGTTTTTCACCTTCTATTTTCAAAATTTTTTTTCAAAGGTGCATATGTATTTTTGAAATTTTTATTTGTTTTTTTATTAATATGGACTTTATTGCCATTTGAATAATGGCACTAGATTAAATTTCAAATTCAACAGTATAGAATGGACTTATGTGTGGGACTAGACTTGTCTTTTGGATGAATTCAATGCCTCTAGTAATGAAACTTGTTCAAAGGTTCAAGTGCTATTATTCATGGATCTATTAAAATTCTTTGACATGTTTGCAATTTGAGCCGTTTTCCATTTTAAATGTTGAAACAAATTTTCCCTCCACCAAAAGTCACATTTTTTAATTACCTATCACAGATTGGTACAAACATGTCATCTAGTGGTTTAAAAACAATTACCCCCACAACTAGCAAATAATGCCTTTATTTGTTACTTATGCCTTCAAACACATCGCAAATTACGAAAAAACTTATATTGTTAAAATTTCAAAATGATCCATTTTTTACCATTAATTACCATGCGTCCTTTAAAATATTCACAAACCCACCAAACCTTACTAAACATTTAAAGGTTAGTTCATTGAAAAAAATTAAGGAAACAAATTAAACCATTAAATTTAACAATTTCATTGGCCAAATCAATTTTTACACATTTAATTACATGTAGTTTGCACATTTTAGATTTATAATCACAAACCAAGTTGAAAAGATGTCATATGGTGTCCAATGGCTTATGAACCATTTTCCAAATCATAGAAACAACTACATTTTTAACTATTTTGGGGTGTCACTTAAAATGGATGATATATGTGTATTTTTCATTTTCATTTTCATATAAGTTGACATTTCTCGTAAATTTAAATCACATATGCAACTACAAACCATTTGTAATCATTTATGCAACTGCGTGTCATTTTTATTAGGTGCCATGGAAGATAGTCGCATATGTAGTCACAAAATCATTGATTTGGTCACAAGTCACGAACACATGGGTTGGAATGAACATGATTCCTTATAGTGCTCAAAGTTGATCTTTCTTTGGAATTATGCATATACATTTTTCAATTTTTTATTAAAGTCTATTAATCATGGGCACAAAAACCATGAAAATGAATGATGGAAAAAAAATAAAAAATAAATCCAAACATAAAAACTAAAATAAAATTACAAAAGGCTAAAATCAAAAATATGAAATGTGCAAACAAAAATGCAAAAAAAATGTTATTGTGATAAAATATAAAAATGTAAACACAAAAGGAACAAAACAGGTTATGGAACAAGATTATACCTCAAATTATTGTTAAACAAATTGAAAATAAAAGGGTCCTACCTTCATTTACATTCTTTTAAGGACTTAGCTCAAGAAAGTTTCCATAGATGTTTCCATGTGCTCACCGACTTAACTTCTTGTGAATAACGAGTTAATTATAATTTAATTAATAATGAATTAAAAAATAACTATGACTCAACTAAAATTAACTAAAAGTGAAGTAAAAGAGATTGGGAGTGAACTAGGAATTAGTTAGAAGTTAACTAAAAGTGAACTATAAATTAATTATAAGTGGATTACAAGTAAATTATGACTAAATTATGATTGGACTATGAAATCATGGACAAAAATACATGTGAATGAACTCCATTCATCATATGATTTGTTCAATATTGACATTCATAATTATTGCAACATGGATAATTATGTAATTGACTATGTTCATTATGAATTTACATCTTAAATTCATTTACAATCCATAAAACTTACATCTAAGACAATCCAAACAACCCACCAAATTATGTTTCCATCCATGCAGAACATGCATAAACAAGGATGGGGAAGATTATGGGCATTACTAAGTTTTTATCAAATCATAGTTCATGTTATTCATGAAGTATAACACTTTAATGATCATGCATTGGACATGGTTTGTAGAATGAAGGGGATTAATGCATAGGTTTTGCAATTAAATTACACATTGAGTCATAGGGGGACACATTTTATTAACAAATTATCATATTCAAAAATGTTTTGTTATGTACACTTGTGTCAAGACCCCACACTTGTCCACATTGAATTATCAACATGAAATATCATGATCATAAACACACAAGCCCATCTCTAAAATGTGATTAACAACTCAAAGGGGAGTAACGAATTTGCATTCTTCTAGAGGGAATTCACATTCTCCTTGAATGATTGTCCTACTAATAATAAATAGCACATATACACACAAGAATTCTTTTATGAACTTCATACAAAACCTCCAAAATGATTTGAGGAATATTCTAGGAGCTATGACACATTGACCCAAAAAAAATTTAATAATCTTTTTTAATAATAAGTTTAGTACAATGTTATTAGATCATATTGAAGTAGTATCAATAACAAATTGTTAATAAAAAAGAGATCACAAGTGCAAAATGAAAAAATAATTATTGCAATAAAACCAAACACATCAAAACCATGCTCACATTCATGAAGCATAAAATCAAGAACACACACTAAGCTTCTTGTCCACAACCACCAACACCATCGCTTGCAATAATAAAAAATAGGCACTAACATGACCAAGATCAAGAAACTTAACCATAAAACCAAAGACAAAAGTAAACTAAACCAAATAAATGAAATAATAACAAAGTAACCTAGTTATAACTTCCAACTGATAGCAATTGACAAAAATTATCAAGTCAAGCTTTCATTCTCAACACAAATTACAATGTGGATTGCATAGTTTTAAAAGTTATTTCTCCTAAATGTACATCTTGGTTGTAAGTTAAAGGCAATACACATGACACTTGAAAGCTCATCTTAAGCTACACAATTTTGATCATGTAAATTGCACATTTCCAATGCTTTGATACAACATTATTAAAATTTTCACCTAAATTTAGTTGTGATGAATTTGAAAAGCTTGTCTTGAAGCCAACTTATTCATAAATTTTGCAAGACGGTTGTTTCAAAGTAAGTGTAGCCTCATAATAATCAACGGTTGTTTTTGTGGCAAAATTCTGCCTCTTGGCACAAAAACAAAAGGAGCTATGATTTCTACAAAGGAGTTTTTGGGAAAAAAATCCCTTAAATTCGCTCTATTGCCATATTTAGACTAAATGCTCTTGCACATCACTAATACGTAGCAAGGTTCTTTTTTAAATCTACTTTTCTCTTTAACTTATAGTTAAATCTGGCTAAGCCCTCTTGTAGAAGAATATTGCCAACCCACCTACTTCTAAAAATTGAAAAAAAAAAAAAAAAAAAAAAAAAAAAAAAAAAAAAAAAAAAAAAAAAAAACCAAGGTTCGCAATGTTTGTTAATTTTAGCACCTGAAGAGAAAATATGAATGCAGTGTTTTGTGATAATAATATGTTGAATTTTAGTTTATGAAAGCCATGATAATTTTACTTGTTCAGATAAACTAGTGTTACCACGTCCTCAACTGATTTTTCCTTCCAAAACCTGGTTTTTTGGAATTTATTTGAATTTTCAGCGGCAGAAATCACTTAAAAATCAATATCTCCCACATTCTGAATCCAAATCTTACCAAATGAATTCTATGAAATCCTCCTCATCAAGATCTTTCCAACAACACCAAAGGCACCTTAGAATTCCTCTGAAATTTTCAGCTATGATTTTAATTTAATTTTCAGTCAAGAAATCATTCAATGTTCAAGAACTTCTACACCACAAGTCCAAACGCCATGAAAACCAAGCTGATGCACCCCTCCTCCTCAAGAGCTTTCCAAAGAGACCAAGAACATGATCTGAAGCACCCCAGTTCAGTGGATCTCATAAGTACAAACAAAACAAAACAAAACAAACTACCTTGCTTCATAGAAAGCCATGATAATTTTACATGTTCAGATGAATTCAGTGAAAGCTAATAGATTAATAAAATGTGTTTGTAATAAGATATCATTTACATACTTTCACAAGAAACAATTATATAAATTTACATGGGCTAGCCTAGCATACATCAAACATTGCTACATGCAAATTCTCAATATTTATTCATCAGAATGACTCCAAATTTCGTCTAATCAGTAAACTTTTCGTTTTTGATTTATGGACTTTGCATGAGCTATGAAGTGATGAATGGCCATTGTGGCGACATGGACACAACAGAGACAGACAAGAATCTGTATAATGCACATTGTATATTGATTGTAAACATAGAAAAATGTGAAGTTTTGTGTCATTTTCCGTGTTATTCAAGACTTTCATTCAAGGAAAATAGCTTCCAATATATGGTACATTCACTTATATAGGTGTAAATTTCATCTTAACACAACTAGTATTACAAACATGGTCATCCATGACTATGACATAAACTCAACACTAGATTCCACCCACACTCACACATCTTCTAACTTCTTCTAGTCAGAAATGTATATGGATGGAAACATAAAGCAAGGAACTTATAAGCATTTCTGAAGCAACTTCTATGATGAACTAATTAACAAATGGGTAATTTATCATAATGTCCATATCATTAGACTTAATTGGGAAAATCAACAACTAAGATCAGTGGTTGGAATGTGGTCTGAGGTGCCATTAGGGTTTAGGGTTTGCTGGTCATCCACAAAAACATTGGAGAAATTGACAATGCAGTCCCTCCTCAACTGTGAAATTGGAATCAAGAACAGAGAGCACACTTCAAATGTCACACTTCAATTACATGAGAGCAAACTTCTTACATGAATGTGTACACAAGCTCCTCAAAGGTCCCTTGAGAAAGCCAGCTTATGAAAGACAGGCAGCTCATGATAAAACAGAATGACTTACAATCATATCCAGCTAGTGTAGTCAACCTCTCATGTATTGATTTCAGACTTTATTTTGAGCTGCTTCCAAGTAATGCTCTGCTCTTCTCAGCCTGACATGCCCTCGCACCAATGTAAGGACCTTGTGTTCTGATAGCATGCATGACATGAAACTGTCTAATAGCTCAATATATCCATTGTGTGCTCCATTCTGATAAAGGTATACGAAGTACACACACATCATCTGGAATTTGTACACCCTGCCAGGTAAGTCCAACATTGGATAACGGTGTTGACACTCCTGGAAACCCAAGCTGAATAAATCAAAGTGGGGTCCTAGTCTTTAACAGAGTCCAGATTCAAGTTGAAATGCGGTTGGGCTAAAAACTAGTAGAAGAGTCCTGCCATCCATACACACACGGGCTTCTGTTTGCTTGCTCAACCATCAAGCATGAGTCATCCACTTTGGTAAGTAGTCGTAAATAGCAGGATCAGCTGGCCAAAGTCTATACCACCTGAACAGCAGCTTTGAGAGCTTGAACGATACTGGCATGGGAATGTGGACTTCCTGGATAGTTTTGCTGCTGAAAATTTCCAAAACACAGCACATAAAACATGTAGGAGCACATGAGTAAAAAACTTATAGCATGAGTAAAACTTGTGAAAGTTTCCTGCATGAACAAAATATCTTTCATAAGAATAGAGAAATCTCCATTCTCACGATGAAGACAAAACAGCAAGGTTAACACTTCCTCAGGAAGCCACAGAAAGAACCAAACTAGGGAAGTCAGAAAAACAAACAAAAAACACAGACCACATGAACAAAAGCATGTTTGTACTAGAGTCATCCGTAAGTCTCCAAACTTCGGAAAATTGTGAAATCTGCTAACTGTATAGAGGTTTTCCACAAGCTATTGGAAGCATGGAGTCACAGCTATTTTGCTATCCTCTAGTCTCTTGCAGAAATCAGCTTTATCATCATGACCTTACTTGAACACTGGGATCTGAATATGACCTAACTTAGGCAACAAGATAGGAAGGAATACCTTGGCAACAATGATGCAGATCATCCCTATTGGAGTCTTGGTGACAGTGCAACGAATCAGCTCCAAATTTTGGGATTCAACAGCATGCAGGAGAATACTTTGGAAATTGGGTCGAGGCTTGCACATCATTTCAATCATAATTTCATTGAGAAGATCAGAATGCACATAACAGTCCCTTGTTATGATGGATTCACTGCCAGGCGACTCCTGCATTGACAATGATGAGGGAGAGCTTGAGTCACCCACTCCTGAATGCTTGATGGCAGGCATGGTGAATTGCAGCATTACTGTCTGCATATGGATGTCCCTCCTTGGTGGTGGGTCAGGAGCAACCGCTGGTTTCATTCGGGAGCACCTTTTCAGGAGTTTATCCCGTCTATGTTGCAGATCCTTCACAAATTTTATGGCGTCCTCAACAATGGTGGCTCTGTCACGCTTCCACCCCACAAAACAATGGCTGTAAACATAAAGAAGTATTTTCATTATTCTTCTACACTGCCCAATTACTGCTGGGCAAAACTCCTAGACCTTGATATCTGTTTAAAAACTACCAAAGCAATATAGCTGGCCACATGTATGAACACATCTGTGCTATCTCCAAATCCAAACCTACATAATTCTTCTAACACACTCACATCACACTAGAAAAGACCCACATACCCAGATTGACTGTTTGTTTTAGAGAAAAATCAAATTCCAATATTGGGTTAAAGGATATCCAGAGTAGCATGAGTTATCTTCAATGGCCTAGGGTTGAGATCTCTAAACCAATACACAACTATCAGAAATTCAAAGGGAAAAGAAAGATCCGGCAGCCATCAGACCCATCAAAAAACCAGACTTCCCACAACAATTGGGTGTCAACTCATGGGTCCATAGCAAAACCTATGATATGCAGGAACCGGTACTGCTGCATCACTCTCTGCTACAAAACAGTTTACATAGTTTCTGCATAGCTTTCAAGACTTAGCTGCACATCTTGCAACCACAGTCCTTAACAAGGAGGACTTGCAAATCTTAACATGAAGCAGCTTGCCCCAGAACTAGATCAATTCCACCTTGAAGACAGACCTCATGAAATCCCTCCTTGAATTTGGACATGTGGAAACAAAATTGCAGCTGTTCTTGACACAATTCTTCACATCACCACATGTGAATTGATGTGCATCTTAGTCATCTTCGCAAGTTATCAGGGTTCAAGGTTTTGGTGAAAATGCTTACTTTCGAGCCTGCAGGAAGAAGGGACTCCAAAATTGAGTACTTGACAGTCATGTCATCTCGGCGATGACGCTCTCGAAGAATGTGTTCGGCCTGATCAGTTGGCCGTGACCAGCTCGTGCGCTTGACGGAACCCTCCAATTTGGGCTCCGCCATTTTCTTTGGACGCCGCTGGAGATGATCGGCAGTGGCGGCAGTGATCTTGGTACGTTTGTGGGCTCTGGCACTGGAGTCTTCTGGATGACGATCATCACACCGGCCTGTTGTGGGTACAATCGCGTCCTCTATACCCACATAAACACTTGATCGTGACTTGCAATCGTCACTAGTGGGTACCAAAATCTTGGAATGTGGACCTAATCCTCCATGATGCGCTGCTGGAGCTACATGAGTTGCAATTGGATCATACGGCAGCATCTGGTCGTGTGTCAGATTTGCGGACTTACCAACAAAAGATGCGGAAGTTGGAAAGTGTGTTTGCGGCGGCATCTGAAGAACGTCAGAGGCGGACAGCGGCGAGGTACCAGGGGGCGTGGCCGTGGCTTTGGATTGGGGGGACGTAGTGTTGTCAGCTGGAAACAAGGGCTCTTTGGATATATCTGGAAAATCTTCCAAAATCTTGCTGATACTAGGTTCGATCTCGACGTCAGAAAGTGGCAGACCACATGGCTGCAACCATGTGAATGGATTGTGAGCAAGAGAATCAGCTATGTCATCCTGATCCTGCTCTGCAACACCAAAAGAACTCACGGGAGCTGCTGCTGCTGCTGCTGCTGGTCGCCTAGAATCACACCACAGACCTGGTGACGAGCCATGATGATGAAACCCGAAGCCAACATCTGCATCCAGTTGCTCATCAAGTGCAAGTACGTAGACTCCCCGACTCATGTCCATATTAAAAACCGTGTACTGTGCGCGAGCAATAGAATATCATCCAGAATATGGTTAGAGCTTGAAGACTTCACGCTTTTCACAACCGCGATTCCGCAAACAAGTAGCGCGACTGGCCAAAATCGTACACTGCACAACACCACTAGTAAATTTGACACTGGATCTCTCTCATCGCAACTGAATATGCACAATGTGAAACCATGGGCAAGCAGTTTCGCTGCAGAATTGCACCGCAGGAATGAACTTCCCCTGACATTCCACAGGCCAACCGATTGGAAAGTGTCTGTGCTCAAACCGATCATGCAATTCTCGAGCAATCGATATTTGCAACAAGGGAGCTAGCTAGCCGAAAGCTACCGAGAGACGAAAAACAAAAAAAAAAAGGGTCCCCTTATCCGGAAATCAGGACTTGTGACTGTGACGGGGTAGTACTTGTGAATGATAAGCTAACGGATCCTACTCAAGAACAAGCGAAGTACCAAGAAATAGTAACAACACTGAAAACCCATCGGTTCGACCATGGCGAAGAGCGTAACCTTTGAACCTGTTACAAAATGCCAGCTCTAACTCCAAGCCAAGCTCCCGACAAAACTCCCAAAAAGCTTAAGCAAGCAACGCGGCCACGCAGCGGTCCTAAATTTTTATGGCGTATCAATCCAGCAAGCGGTCAGTGCAGGAGGAGGTTCGAAAGCAGAAGAACCAACACTTTTTTCTTTCTTAAAAATATTAAAAACAAAAACAAAACAAAAAAAAAAGTGGCCAGTAGATGCACAGACCTGCAACCGATCGCATCGGAAAACAAGTAACCTGAATAAAGTAAAACTTGGCCACGGAGTACAACAACAGTACATGCATACATACATGCATACGATGCTGTCTGGATGGTGTAATTGCATTCTCATCCAACAGGACCATGAGATACGTTAATAATCAGTCTACAAATGGATGAAAAGAAAACCACAGTACGCTTTCTAGTCCATTGCCCAAGGAGCGACCTGGGCGCCCTCTCTCACTCTCTCTCTCTCTCTCTCTCTCCACATTCTCACAAGCCTCGCGACTTCACCCACATGCTTTCAACAAGCTGTAGCAGCACAGCCTTGTCCCCCCATGGCACCCGGGTCCCAAGATGACTCGGTGAAAAATGGGTGCGGAGGATAAGAAAAGCGTGATGTGAGTGATGAGATCGTAACGCTTGTCGGAAACGGGGTGCAGATCTTTCCGTTCTCAGACTTTTCTGGAGTCTTGGCAAGTGGCAACAGGCTCTCTACTACTGCACTCTTTTGCCTGGTGCTGACGTGCGGACCCCACTAAAGACAACCTCCTCTATAGGGGTAAACTGGCCCATCACCAAACGCAGGCCGCATCAAGCACTCATGTAGTGCAACCGCTGGCCTGTGTTAGAACAAAAAAAATCCTACGGTTGTCTTTTTATCCCATTACCAAACCCTTGGTTCAAAAAAAAAGGTGCAAATCTAGGTTTTCCATATTGGTGACCAGCCATCAATTTTTTGTGTCTGGTGTTAGGAGTTTAGGTGGGCAGATTTGTAAAAAAATTGAATAGTTTTCCATGAGTTTAGTTTGGTGATGGGCTCTGAGATGATTTTTATTATGCAAGTGGGGGGCACATGAAGGGTACTTTAAATGTTTGGTTATGTCCAATTTTACATTGGAGAGTGAATACTTAGTTAAGGTTTCCTAAACCTTTAGGGTTTGATAACCAAACACTTTTTTGCCCTTTTTGAAGTTTCAATTTGAACCATTGATTAAAAAGGATTGGTTTTTCCAACGTTTGTTTTCAGTTTGAGAATGTGTATGTTTGGTGATAAGGTAGATTTTTCACAAGTGTCAATGTTAGAATGTTTGTTTGCATGATGTGCATTGTTTGAAGGTAGGGAGGCTTGCTATTTGATGATTTTTTTTTTTCAATGAGGCCGAGACCTTCCAGAGCCCATAACTTTTTTCCTTTTAAGTCCAAATTGGGCGATCTAAAGCGCACTAGGTGCGCCCAGACCTCCTCTACAATCCATCTTTGGACCTCAGATCCAACCAGAGTCTCATGAGATCGTCAAGAGCCTCTTTGTTCTTAAGTGTACTATGACCGGCCTCTCTACCCTACTTCCCTTCCCTTCTGACACTTCTATGCAAATGAAAGAGATTGCCACGTGAAGAAACTGTAATTCCTGGTGCATAGAGCAAGCCTTTGGGCTTTGAGCTTTTCTCATCCACTTGGGGACTGAGCTTTTGGCTTTGAGCTTTCCTCCGATGGTCTTTGAGGGTGCCAAGTTTCAACAGGGTTTTTTTTAAATCTACTTGACTTGTTGACATGTTTCAAAAGTGATGAGCATTGTATTGGCCCAATTTTATTAGGCTTGGCTGTTCTTTGGATTATCTTTGTTTGCAAAACACCAACCAGCACACCCACATCATATTACGTAATCAACTCCCTTTTTATTATTTCTGTGTATTTTGATGGTTCTCCCCCCACAGAAGAACCCCAGGGCATTATGCTGGAAGCTCCCCCAATTTTATATGTTCCCATGGAATTTTATTTTTTTACCAAACAAGAAAGAAGTGAGGAAATAAAAAGAGAGTTGTTTATGTAAGGGGAGGTTCCTGTACTCATGCATTCTCCCCAGGTTTGGGAAGAACCTCGGGCTCACACCCTTGAGTGCCTCTCCCTCAAGAGAATGCACTCATATGGGAACCTCTCCTATAACAAAACACTAACCCCCTTTGAGATTCCAACCAATCCAAATTCCATGTCAAAGTTTTCTTTTATTTTCCCATTGGGAAATTGGTCAAAATTGCACCATGTATGATTGACATTCCTAAGGACAGATGTCACTTTAACACCATGGACCAAGATGTTGATTAAGGACTGTAAGTGATGGCTGGTTTGCTGGGCTCTGGTATTTAAGGATTTCCAGCTATGGACTGAATCTGAAGTAATGAAAATGGAGTGGGTGGTGCTTCTACAGAGCAGCTATTTTTGATGCCATCCGTATTCATTTTCAAGCCATAAAAAGAACCTGTGATTTCTAATATCAACTCATAATCTTCATGACCAACCAAGAAATATTTCACATCCCCAACATATCCATATGTACTCATATCAATTGTACTATAAAATCATGTAGGTAATCTATGATATAGGGAATAAGGAGGACTTTTGGGTGTGTTGTTCTTCATGAACAACCTAGTGTTGGAAATCCACCCCAGAGCTTTCAGTGCAACATTGATGGACGGATTTCCCTCCCTTTATCTCCATCTTTTTTGCTTACACAAATTATTGCAGCTGGAATCACAGTGTAATTTGTGATGGACAAGGTTGTTTGAGTTCAAAAGAAGAGAACGACAAAATAAAATAAGTCTGGGTTTAGGAGCACAAGAAACAATGAAGAATATGCATCATCATGTCAGCTGAGTATATATAAACTATAAAATCTCTCTAAAATGCTAAAAGTTAGGATTGGACTTGAAAGACACGGTCGAGCTTGGACCACCTAAAACCAGAATCTGCCAAGTGTTCTGACCATTTGACAGGATTTTTGTTGGGAACACCAGTCTTTGGGTGGTTCCATGTTGTATCTGCCAAGGTGATGACTCCTGTCCAACCCTTCAAGCTTTACTCCACTAGCAGACCTTCAAGATTTACTTGATTAGCAGACAGAAAGAACCTGCCTCTTCTTCCCTATGGCATGGATACAAGTAATGTCTGCTCACTCAGAAACTGCCTCTTCTTCCCTATGGCATGGTTACAAGTAATGTCTGATCACTTAGAAACTGCCTCTTCTTCCCTATGGAAGGGTTACAAGTAATGTCTGCTCACTTGCAGAGCACATGACAAGACTACTAGAACTCTAGTATTCTTCAGGATTAATCATTGGGAAGAAATTTGTTACATTCTGAGGAGATCAAGACATTTATGATGCAAATCCGACTATTCTATATAGGAACGGATTCTTCTCCACAGAACATAAAATACCAACCAACACCCCGCCTCCCTCTTTCAAACTTCTACTATGATGGCTTCAAATTAATTTGGTATGATTAATGGAAACAAGGTTAGCTGAAAGTTTTTCCACCTGATCATATCACTCAAAATAAAGCAACATTAGTAGGCTTTGAAGGGCTTGCACACCACAACTCCCACCTCTTCCACCCCCCCAAAGAAAGGCCAAGGCGAATTCACCTCCACATTGGGGATCATGGTAAAAACCCCAATACCCATTTAAATTGCTTATAAGTATTCGAAATAAATATTTATAAGTATCATCTCCTTAGACTAAATCAGGGTCCTTAAGTCCAAAGCTATCATTTTTGAGGCCTAATATGACCATTTTATTTGGGTTTTGGGGTTTTTATGTGGGGGTCAATTTGCCCTGGCCCAAAATAAATCCCTTCGTTCCCCAAACTATAAAACAAGATCCTCAAACTGAGATTAATGCAAAGGAGAGAGAGAGCGAGAGAGAGAGAGAGAGAGAGGGGGGGGGGGAGGGGGTGGGGGCAACCGACCTATTATCATAGTTCATCCCAATCACCACCGACCCTCTTCCTACCGCATGGTTCACATGGAAGGACGGGTGTTAAAAAATGTGGGGGGAAGAACAAAGCTGCCATCAAATAAATAAAGGCGTCAGCTTTTTAGGGACAAGATTACTATTATGAGCTTTTTTTGTACAGTGACCTAGTAGAATTCGGTGAGCCTATTTTTCCTTTTTCTTTTTTAATTTCTTTTTCTCTGTCTCGATCTCTCTCTTGATTTTTTTCCTATTTCCAAGAAAAAGAAGGGAGAGGGGAAGCCACCGCATAATTGAATCCCACCATTTGGCGTTCAAACTTGACACACATTATTTAATCATAGTTTGCGAATCTGGAAGAAAAGACGCAATAGCATCAGCAGAAAGCGGAGCTGGTTTACTTGCTGTCTAACTAGTGTCTACCTAGTCTCTCGGTAAATAGGCAGATGCCAGTATAGATGTGAAGAAACGGGCTCTTGAGAGGTTCGTTTGTCTTCGTGGACGAAGTGGGTCCTTCCTTTCATTTTGTTCCTTGTTTTTTTATTCCCTTTTTGGGGGTGCTTTTCTTAACTTACGGTTGGCAGGGTTTCATCAGATGTGAAGCGTCTGAATACAATGAAAGCGAGAAAAAAAAAAAAAAATGAAGGGGAGGGGTGCAGGGGAGATATTCTTGGGGTGCTTTCGTGCTGGAACAATGCATTGGTTTTCAATGGTGTTTCGGGAATTCCACATTCGGGATCTTTAGAAAGCCGGAACTTGCGCTTCCCAGGTTGTCTTTTTTTAACCCCTACACAAACGTCCACCATAATCCCCCCATTTTGGGGATTCCAAAAAGTTCTGCCTCTTTTCTAGCTTAGCTACTACTGTAGCTGGCTAGAGTGGAAGGATTCCGTCCAAAAGCACCTGTCCTGCCACTGCCACCCTCAACCCTGCAATTGACAAGCTACAAACCCTAACCCTTATCATCCATCAAGTCTATGTGAATACACCATTAGCACTCCAAGGTTTTCTTTTTTTCTCTTTTTCTTTTTCTTTTTAAATAAGGGACTTTGTATTGGATTGTACCTCCCTTTTATGCTTTTATCAATTGAAATCCACTTTTGCAAATAGTCATAGAGATTATGGAAAAATAAGTTATTGCAACTCAAGTGGAATGCAATTTTTTGGAGGTAGTTTTAGCCTTTGAAGACTTAAATTTAAGAAATGATGCATTGAAGATTTTTAAAAATTCTAAAATCATAAGTTCATTT
This sequence comes from Sphagnum contortum, assembly GCA_963920785.1. Lineage (NCBI taxonomy): Eukaryota > Viridiplantae > Streptophyta > Sphagnopsida > Sphagnales > Sphagnaceae > Sphagnum > Sphagnum contortum. Next base: position 5,842,406 of record OY987290.1, on the reverse strand, counting down.
TTTCAAAAAAATTAACCATAAGGACCAATTTACTAGTTGGTGATGTTCTATAAAATTCAAAGGACTTAAACCTATTCGAGACGGTTTATAATTTGTGATATGCACAAATGATTTTTGAAACCTTCAACAACATATATAGGAGATAAACACGAATTGCATGAATAACCATATTGTGTTGGTGATAATGGCATATTATCACGGAGGATTCCACAATCACTATATATGAATGTACAATACACAATTGAGAATTCATTCAAGAATGGTTGTTTTGTCTTATATGCATTGAAAATTAAAAAGACATTGAAACACCAAAAAGGAGATATTCATGAAAGGATGGCGATGCCAATTACACATAAAATTATAATGTAACCATTGTTCTTTTGGCATTTTTGAATATCCAACTATGGTTGATGCAACTCCACTTAATAATGCATAAACATCCAATGTACAAAATTCAGAAATTTGGTGGAGTGCATTATGGAATGCCCCTTTGTTTCTTGAATGGTTTTACCCTAACCATCATTAGCTTAAGTATATGAATTCGATCATTGGAAAATAGAAACAATTGGTCATGCAATCATAAAAAAAAGGAGCCAAAACCATGTTGAATTTTTATACAAAGACTATCAAATTTTATACACTTATAATTTTCATATGAAAATTTATGCATTTTCATGTGAAAATCATAGTAATCATGGGAAGTTGTGCTAAACGACTAGTGTGAATGTTGAAAGAATTTATTTATTTATTTATTTTAAGTTAAGGTTCTAATAAGAGGCCTTTGAACTTGAACAATAGTTATTTCAAATAAATATAATTTTTGCAAAAGATTAAGTTAAAGATTTTTTTAATAAAAAAAATTTCATGATAAAAAATTTGAAATGATTACAACTTACTAACTATATTCTTAAAAACGTTCACAATTCACTAGCTGTGGAATTTGAAAGTTTTAGAAATTCAAATTATGTTTAAAAGTTTTAACAAAACAAATGTCATTCACGAGATGTAAATGTTGAAGCATTGCAATGTACATGACATATTAAACAAAATTATAACTTATAATTTGTATAAAAAAAAAAATTTAATGATTAACATATTTTGGTATGATTTGAATTTTTTTTCATTTTTCAAAATAAAACGTAAATTTCCACTCTTTTGAAAATTCATATATATTCAACAAAAATTAAAACATAACATATGATGTATTAGGGGAACCCTAGCCATATTTGATCACAAGTTGTAAAAAACACCATTCAAAAACTCCTTTAATGGAAATTGTATTTGGGAATAAAAGGATACAAAAGGACTTTCAATGGGTGTAAGCATTCAATCGTGAACCATACATGCCCTCTCAAGTCTTTTTTATATATAAATATTTTAGAAATATTTCAGAAAAATATTTTTTTTAACCATTAAATATTTTAAATATTTTTTATACTAAATGTTAAGGTTTATATTAAAATTTTGCAAAAACAATTAGGTATGAATATTTTTACATTGCAAAAATAATGGTTACAATTTTTTTTAATGTTTTTAGGTGTTTTTAGTTTATTACATTGATTTCAAATTTTCAAAATATATATAACAACATATTGAAAATAAATTTGTATTAAAAATTTCCATGTGTATTTTTTTTCCTTGAAATGTTAAATACAAACAATTAAACCATTATGTTAAATCTTTTGATACATGTTTGCAAAATTGCACCCCGATCATTTTATTTACATCACAAATCTAAGATGTGATGAATTAATAATGAAAATTGTGTGAAGTTTGTTCATTCACAAATTATACATTTTACACACGAAAATTATGCATTGAAAACACGTTTGACACACAAATCAATATGTTGACAGATCTAATACGAACCTATAAATGAACGAATGTCACATGAATTTCATATTTTCAAATAAATTTGTGTTTCAAATGTGTTTTCAATGCATGATATCAATGCATGAAGCGTATAACTTTTAAATGCATGAATTTTGCACGATTTTCCATTATTAAGTTGTGAGATGTTAAGTTTGTGATGTAATAATGTCATATAATAGATTCTTTTGAATGTGATTTGACCTTAAAGTGTAAAGGGTACCTTAAAAATTAGGGGGTACTTTTGGAGATGGAACCATTATCTTTTTTCATTTGATGGGAATCTTTGTGTACTTGGCTCAATTAACCTTACAATTACACCTTTTAGTGCACACATTGAACTTTTCATATTGAACAATTGGGAAAGGTCACTTGATCATTTGGTCCATTATCTTAAACTTCTTGTGACAAACCTCAACTTTTGCCCTTGTCCCCTAAAAAGTATAAAAGGCATAAAAAACTTTGAACTTGCATGTTCCACTAGCTATAAATTATGCAAAACCTTCTAACGTTAAATCATTATATATCACATTCCCAAAACTTTCAACAAAAATGTAATTGTCATTAAAGTTCTATTTCTTTTCAGGTTGCATTCTTTTGTCAAATTATAATGAGATGGTGTACGGTGTTTCAACTTGGCAATTGATGTAAACAATCTTAATTCTTCACAAAAGGGATGATATTAATAATAACATGCATCATGTCAATTCCATAAAAAAATTAAATATTGGAAATAAATCGTTTTGAATAGATTTATCAAAGCTGCTTATTGAAACAAACTTTCATGTGCACGACTTTCTTTTATTTATACTTCAAAAAAAAATCACAAAGTTCAACTTTGTACTTAAAAATGATTTATGTAATTGATTTCAAGCTTTTAACTAAAAAAAATTAATTAATTTAATTCTACCTTTCATCATTAAATTTTTTTGATAACTAGTGTCAATTGATTATTTAAATATAAATAACATCATTGGTAGATTTAGGTGTTGTTGGTTGATAAGAAAATTTGTTTCACCTTAGAAGTAACAACAATGTGCCCTTGACTAGCATTGTAACAAGAAGTTTAAATGTATGGAAATTTTAATGTAATAAGGTCAAACTGAAAAAAAAAAATCTATTTTGTAAGTTTTGTCTTGTAATAACTAAATTCTTAATTGATGAACTTTTCTTGTTTTGTGCATTTGAAAACAAATTTTCTTTAATAAATATAACATGACCTTGTATAAACAATAACCTTATATTTAAACAAGTCAAATTATGTAATCAAATAAGGAAATGAAACTTTGTGTACTTTTGACCAACTTTCTTTTGTGAGAATATGTGTTTTTATTTTGTAAAGTTTGTATGAGTTATGGCTCAAAGCAACTAAGGCATCTTCTAAGTTTGCTTTGGTGAAAAAATAAAGATGCAAAGAACAAAAAATCACATTCATAACATATGATGCATATTATGTTGCCCAACACATCTTTTCTTTTATAACATGAGATAATTAGGTGACAACATGATAAAGTACATGAAAAAATAGTCAATAACAAATATAGTCATTATTTGACTACATCAATGCAAGAAAACATGCTTCAAATTTCATTGTCAAACTACCGAGATAATAATCATTTTAATGCAATGTTTGAAATATTTTATTACATAATAAATAAGTTTCAAATATGTTTGAAATTGTTAAATGAATATAATATTCAAACCTACTTCCACATTAGAACTTTAACAAAACATAAGTATAATGTGCAAAATCTGAAAAATACATTATATGTGTTCATGCACCATCAATTTGGAAAATACAATGCACCATTAATTAAAGTTTTGAAATCTATTTCACAAGAATTATATATTTGGAAAAAGACTACTGCAAGCATTTTCAATAATTGCCTTCCAAATACATGGTTGTCATGACCTTCACTTAAGCTTATAACTGATTCTTGGGATCTTGTGATCCTAACCTTGGGTTTGAGACCAAGGTTGAAACAAACACAAGGATATCACTTGAAAATAAGTCCATGAGATGGTGAAGTTGAATAAATAAAGGAGAGTGTTCAAGAGACAAAATTAATTGTTCCAAATTGCACTACCACGTTGGTGCTTGGGTGGGGAGTGGTGTTAGGAATTTTGACTCTTTACACTATCACAAAGTCTTGAATCTTTGGGATAAGGTTCAAGGACATGCGAACCTTGTTCAAGTAAAATGATTTTTAGTCACGAAAAACACTACAACATGGTGAGGATTTACATTTCCAAAGCAAAATGAAATTTGAAAAATTATGACCATTTGGTAAACCAACATAAAAACTATTGAAACAAGTTCCAACCACGTAGATGTTGATTTGAAAAGGCAAATGAAGTTTGATTAACTAGTTTCAAATGACATTATAAAGTTATTGACAATAATAATAAGGTGTATTTGCATATTTCATTTGATTAAATTTCCTAAGAGCTATGAATTTCAAAGTTGTGGAACACTAAATTGTTCCACAATTTCATAAGAGGATCTTGGGATTCTTGAAAATATTGCCATTGAAACATAACTCCTTTCAACACATGTAAAACAAACTATAGGGAATTTAATAGATATTCTTATAATAGTTTGTGACATGGTGAAGTCTCTATGAGTTTATGAAGAATTTATCATTCGATTTTGGCTGCAATTACACTTAACCCCCCTTTTGTTTATGTAGTTTGGTTAAGGTGCATGACAATGAAGGTTATTAATTTGTCCTAATCATCAAGGTTTTCAACTAATTGTTTCAACTATAAAGAACTAAGGGACGTGCCTTGAAGTTTGAATTTCAGTATTGCAAAATAAAAAATCACCATCATATCTTTTGAATGAATGGGGGTGTGTTCACAATTCTTCAATATTATCATGAATATAACAAAAAGTTCCTCACATTAATCAACTATACATTAAATAGGTATGAAACATATAAAGTTTTTTTGACAAGTTCCATACCTATTGTAGATTTAACTTGACAAGGATCAAATTTTCCTACTTTACAAAGCTGCACTTGGATGTAAATTAATACCAAATAACCATATTGCTAGTATGCATGATAATTAAATGAAAAATTAAACATTGTGTATTTCATCTCTTTATGATACAAATATTACCTTCTTAAGACATTCGAAAAGAAGAAATCCCTTGTTATGATAAGTTTGCACTTTTCATATTGAACTTTTATTTGATTTGTGCATAGTTATGCTGTTCATGTTTTGTTTGTCTTAACATTTATAATCATTACATCAAAACTATATGTTCACATTTCTCAAATCATCAAATCTAGGAATGGTAATTAGCACATGTTGATGAAACATAATGCTAGTCATGTGTTTAAAATGTTTATCTTTATGGCATCTATGACAATTATTTGTAAAAAAATCATCTTATTTCTTAGCTTATTCCAACCAATGATTTTTTTTGACATTTTTTTGATTTTTCAACAAAAATATTGGAAAGTATTGGAAAAATGTGTTTTGTTAGTGTAAATTTAGCTAAATTTTCTAATGTTAAAACTAGTTACATTATGGTGGTAAATTTTATCTTTTATTGATTGCTTGAGTTCACTTTTTGGTGTAATACCTATTGGATAGGATGGTTTTCATGCCATAAATTGTTTTTACATGGTTGTTAATTTTTAATGTCTTTCTTGATGTTGTTTGAAACTTTTATCATAACAACAATTTGTGAGAATCATTTAATTCACAAACATCAATTTTAAAAGTCAAAAAGTGGCAAAAACACGACTCTTTTAAGTGCCACGTGGTGAAATTGAAATTGACTCATGAATATATTTAGTCTTCAAAGTTCAAAGCACAATATTCCTTGTCAAAAATATCAATGTTTTATGTAGTTTGTGGACATGTTTTCCTTGTTTTGAGCATTCAAAAGTGGCATGGAATTTAAATATTTATAAACGAATTAAAAATATATATTGTTGCACTAGTGGTGGGGGCTAAACAAAAATCACGCCCATTGCCCAATACAACAATGCTAATGACTTCAACTTGACCATGATTGTCTAAATAACGATGAGTATGAAACATAATGACTAGATGCACATGGTTCATCAAATTTGTATCCTTTAAATGTGTGGTATCAAATTTTATTAGGTTCATCCAAATCTTGAAAAGAGTTGTGTAATGGGAACATCAACAAGGACCCAACTCTATATGTAGTGATAGGCCTTTAAAGTTGTGAATATCATAATGCAAAAGTAGGAATTGCAAAGAACAACCTTAAAATGATATGAACATATAAAACTTTCTTCCAAGAAAATGATATGGTTAACAAAGTAAGAGGAAGAAAATGTGGAAAAGAAAGCAAAATACTAACACCCCCCCCCCCTCTCCACCAATCGAACTTCACAAGGATCAAAATAGATCTCTACATGATGCTCACATAGTTTTGCCACAAGGTTGGCCAAATGTCGATGAAGGTTTTTCTTGAAGAAAATAAAATTGTTACAATGTTGTGCCTAGAAGTAAGCTATTGGTAAGTAGTTAATCTTGCACCAACATGGTGTTAGGTTCGAATTCAACTCCTCGTAACATAACATAAATGTTGGGTATGCAATAGAATGCAAGTCATATTGAACAAGTGCACAATTGTGCAAAACCTTGCTTAATGCCATGTTAACACATTTATGAAGTTCAAGGGTGTAATCTAATGTCCTATAGAGGGGACATGATCTTGATTTAATTAGTATGTTTGAGATGTTCAAGATTAAAAACTAAACGAGAAGAAGTTAACCTTAAACCTTAATAAAAAATATTTGAAGTGATAATGGTTGAGGGAATCTCAAAAGGATTGGGTTTTTGGGAAAGGTTCCAAATAACAAGAAATCTAAAAGCTAAACCCGAAGTTAGCTTTCCACTCCCTCCAACATATAAAATATTAGAAGTGAGAATGGCCATGGAATCTTAAAAGGATTGGATTTCTAAAAAAGAGGCCACCTCTAGCATCTTGGATGTTAGTCACCAATGTTTTGATCTCTATCTTCAAGATTTAAGAGAACTTCTTTTTGGTGCTAAAGTACTTTTCCAAGTTGGAAAGTAATTGAATTATTTGTGAAAATGCCAAATTTTCTAGGAATTTTTTATTTGAAATTATGTATTTTTCAGAAATTATCTCTTTGAAATGCCAAAATTTTGAGAAAATTATGAGGGAGAGGAAAATACAAAAAGTAGCCTCTCACTTTACGCTAGTCCACTTGTAATGCAAATATTCAATAATTGACAACATTTCTTTCTACTTATATAATATCCTTGGTTTTGTCCGCTTGCGGTGGTGTTCGATCGTCCTTTCCATCCATCCGTCCTGCCATCCGTCCTGTCATCCATCCATCCAAGTTCCTCATCCTGGAAGAAGAAGATGATGGAAGGGGAGGAGGAGGATGACTCATGACGCCAGGAGCAGTTTAACCAAATGAGAAACAAGAGAAGAAATCTTTTTAAAACAACACAAGAAATTTCAAATTAAAAAAGAAGAAAACAAGTTATTAATAAATAAATAAAATGAAACAAAGTTGCAACAAAAAAAAAAAAACCGAACAAATATATATATTTAAAATGGAAAAAACTAGGGAAAAAAACATTTTAACAATTAGAATTTTTTTTAAAACACCTAAAAATAGAAAAAAAATGAAAACATATAAAATAAATTTATTTAAACATGAAACAAGAAAGGGATATATAATAAAATAATCTTAAAAGAAAATTAAAAAGCAGATGACAAAAAATAAGAAACAAAACAAAGAGCAAAAGAAACAGAAAAAAAACCATACTTGAAAAAACAAATGAGGTTTGTCTTCTTTTTCCAAACTTCAAACCTGCATCTAATCAAACAAAAATACAAAAAAAATTTAAAATTATTTTCATTATAAAACATGTTAGAAAAACTAGAATGTTTTTGAAAAAGAAAATAGAAACAAAATAAATAAATAAATAAATGCATAAAAATAGAAAAAAATGAAGATAGACAAAATAAGAATTGAAAAAATAAAAACATGAAACAAACATAAACAGAAAAAAGTAAAAACACAAAAATTATAAAAAAGGAATGGAAACAATTGAAAGAAGGAAAGGGAAATACAGTAAAATAATTTTAAAAGAAAAGAAAATTACAAAAATGAAGAAACCAAATAAAAAAAGAAGAAAAAAATAAAACTTATAATAATGAAGAAAAACCTTACTTGAAAAAGAATGAGGTGTGTCTTCTTTCTCCAAACTTCAAACTTGCATCCAACTAAACAAAAATATAAAAGTGAAAAATAAACACTTTATTTTTATTATACAAAATAATAATAAAAACAGAAAACGCATTTAAAAAAAAAACAAGATAAAAGTTTCTAGAAAAAACTAAAACATGAACCAAGTTTAAAGAAACCGGGGGACTTCACAGTGCCCGAAGGTCACGGGTACCCACTATATATAATATTTTAGGTGTCTGTCCGTCCGGTCGTCCTCCTTGGGGGTTAGGGGGTTAGGGTTAGCACGCCCTTCATAAATGCGTTTCAAAAGAAGAAAGCTTGGAATTTGCCCAAATTCTCCACAAATCTCAGCGATTTCAAAACCTGTTTTTTTTCTCCTCAAAATGTGACGATTTCAAAACTCTTTTTTTTCCCCTCCTGGAAATGTGACGATTTAGTTTTTTTTTTGGAAACTTTCCAAAATGCTCGCTTTACCATGTATGTTTTCATGGGGGACTTTTCAAGGGATTTTCGTCACAAAAAATAAATAAAATAAAAATAAAAATAGCTGCTTTGTGCCCTTTTGTGTGTCTCTCTTGGTTTAAAGAAACCGGGGGACTTCATAGTGTCCAAAGGTCACGGGTACCCACTAGTATCCTATAATATGGTGTAACATTATGTAGACTCCTCATTTTTGCAAAATGTTGGAAAAAGTGTCACTACGTTACAGGTTCAATTTCGACAAAATTGTCAAAGATGTTGCCTATATTTATTGCCAAGATTTCATTGATTATCTTTTTACTATCGAATTGGATTTTTTAAAAATAAAATATTTTTTAAGCACCCAAGTGCCGGACCTGATAAGGTACTATGGTATATAATTTAGTGTGCCTTGTTTGTCACAATCCAAGCCATTTTACATCACACACCATACTTCCAAAAAGAGACTTTATCCGTAAAGTTCAGGCGGTTAGGTGGCGAGAACGGTCAGTTTCGGCATAATAATAGGACATCAAATGCGTAACTGGGAATGAAATTTTACAAAACTAAATAACTGGGACCCAAACTAGTTTTACCATCTACTTTGGTGGTAAACTGAGTTTCATCCCCTCTTTGCTTTTTCCTGAGCGCCTCCAACCTGTACAACTAGGTCCTGTAATTACTCTCAAACCTTGTGCATTAAATGCTGACTGAGATTTAATAAAATTTCCTTACTTTGCGGAACTGCCAATTCTGGTTCCAGTGAGTGAAAACCAAACTGGAACCTGATATGATTTGGGAACTTCCATAACCGGAATCTCAATATTTATGTGTTTGAAGAACCGGACCCGGAACTGGAATGGGAACTGAGATTTTGAGGAAAGAAAAGGAAAAAAAGAGAAGAGACTAGAACCAGTGGCTAAACGACAATTAATACTGGTTCCATCCGGACTGGAACTGATTCTGATTTTCACAACCGGAACCACAACTGGAACCGGAATCACAACCAAAACCAGAATTGTTATTTTTTGAAGAACCGGACCCGGAACTGGATTCCTGGTTCCACTTATGCGTGAGACCGGAACCGGAGGTTCTTCATAAATCTAAAGAACCGCCAACACTGCAAAATCACCCCTGAAAGGTGAGGAACCCTAAACCCTCTCTCTCTTGAGTCTCCTCATCGTCCAGCCACGCGATATGGGCGGCTGTCGAGGGTTGCACTTGGGAGTCGTGGGAGTGTGAAGGAGCGGATTGCGGGAGGATTTGCGAGGTAGAGGAGGAGCATGGCGATTTCCAGGAAGATGTATACGAGGAGCTAGTGGAGAACGTAGGCAGACTGCGAGAGAGTCTTCGAGATAAGTAGAATTGGGGGTTGTTCCGGGGTTCTCACCATGGCGAGGGCAGTTGTGGTCTCGGTCTCGGTCTCCATCTCGAATTTCAAGTCTAGGTAACAATGCTTTGGTCCCCATGCGTTTTTTTTTTCATGCACGTCGGCAAAATACTGTGATGGATATTCTCGTGTTCGTTGCATGTGCTTGACGTTAAAGGTTGGGTTTTAGGTGGTTCTTTTGCGCTACATTTTGGTTCTTTTGGAGAGCCGTGTGTTTCGGCCATGACCTTGAGAGGCATTGAAGAGGGCTTGTCCATAAATTTCACTTTCAAGCTACTCATTGCTGTTTGAAAACCAAGGCAGTATCAATTGATGTGGTTTGCAACCGCAGCTTAGGACTGATTCCCGACAGCTTCAGGGTCTAGGGTTTAGCCTTCATATCCACAATAATCAATGTGGAGGAAGGATGACAACTTCAACTGCACAATGGTTTGTAAAACATTTTTGCAGAATTTTTCTGGATAGAAGGAACTTCTTCTCCATTGAAGGAGTTTGCAATTCACAACTGGAGTCCACATTGTGACAGTGATACATAGATAGGAGGTTCCCATATTGTGCAGATTTGTTCACAAGCAAATTGGAAAGTACCAACCCTAATTTGATCAGTCTAATACCCTAAGGTGGGATCACCCTTGGTGCAGTGTATGAGCTTCTCTTGTTTATCACAATTCATGTCTAGCAGGCTTACTTTGAATCAATGCTACCTGTAGGGAGCTCAATCTTGGCCAGGAGAGGTGTCGCACAACAACAGAGACAGGTCGATCACTCCAAGTGTTTGCCTGTTCTACGTATGTGAGCTTCAAGAGTAGGTTGCAGCCAAGTTCATTTCAGATCAGAGGTGACCTCAAAGGTGTAGAACAACATTCATGGGAAAAGTTGATTGGCAACTGCTGTTGGCCCCCCTCTGGCTTGTTTACAGCATTATCAGAAGGTGCAAGCTCCAGGGCAGCTCGTCACTGCCGTTCGTGATGAAGGTGATGGTCTGTCACTTTGTGAGCGACTCTCATGAGGTTATGACTGCACTCATTGTCGTGATACCTTTAATTGTTGTTGTGGAGATTTCTCTGCAACTTCATCGATGATTTTTCTAGTGGCTTTAGCGGATGTTCTGCATCCAAGTAGTCACCAGTGGTGTGCTTAAAGGATATGTTCAGGGTGCAGGAGGCCCCAACCACTACCCTATATATAGGCCTCTATGTCTTTTAGGCATAGATGCTTTCATATACAGGGACATGCTAAAATGAAATAAAAGTTCTTTCCTTCAGAAGCTTGTTGCAGCTTGAATGAGGATACTGTTGACTTTTTTGATTAGCATATGTCTCTTGAGTGCTAGCCAACATCACGTCTGAGTCTTCCCATTGCTTCCGGAAAGGCAACAGAAACTCAGGACGCAGATTGTGTATAATGGTTTGCCCAAGTTTTTGGGAAGATTATTATATGCTTATCTACACCCACTGTTGGGAGCTGATGAACTCAGTGGGTAGTCATGGCAGCTCGTCACTGCCGTTCGTGATGAAGGTGATGGTCTGTCACTTTGTGAGCGACTCTCATGAGGTTATGACTGCACTCATTGTCGTGATACCTTTAATTGTTGTTGTGGAGATTTCTCTGCAACTTCATCGATGATTATCAGAAGGTGCAAGCTCCAGGGGACATAGGTAGGATCATATTTACAAATATCGCACTTCAAGCTAGAGTGGATGATACTTCCCTTACCTGTAGGGATGAAGCTTTCTTGTGATTTGCTCTTTCTGCTGTCGCCAGGTTACTCTGGAATTTGGTTGATGTGACAAAAGGTAGTCAGAGTAACATCACTAATCAGGAAAGTAATACTGATTTTGATTTCAAAGGAAGTCTAATAAACAGCAAGATGTTGTTGCACAGGGTCTCTGATGCAATGAGATATGTAAGGGAAAGCCTATGGCATGTGCAGACTCTCAAAACGTTTAAAGAGGTATGCAAAGTATGAGGATGGCCCAGTTCTGGGTTGGCAATGGACACCATCTTCAGTAAGGTATGGTGCCCTACATCAAGCTTCAATTGCTAGAGAACATTAATTCTGAATATTTTTGGATACCTAGTAATGCAGTCTGTGAAGAAGTCTTTTACCAATGTGTCAATTTCATGAATTTGGATGCAGAGCTATCTCCCTTCCACTTTGAGCATTAGCATGAATTTCTGTGTCAATCTTGAATCACAACTGGTAATGTCATCAAAATAAGGCTATTGTTTTTCTCAAACCTTCGGTCTTGGTTTTTGAGAAGACAGCTGACATATGTTGCCATCTGTATTCCTGTGTCAGAGATACAGAAGTGGATGAGGAGAATGAAGGCATCAGCAATGTGGAAAAGGCAGATGATGATCAGGATGCCAGTAGAGATCAGGTCCGACAGGAACAATTCAACTGTTTTGCAATGGCAATGGCCTTAGATGATGATGACATGGCAGAGCAAGTGATGCGAGAATTGGGGTATGATCTTTTTATTCTTTTGAACCATCTGTGTGTTTAAAATTTCAAAGGCTAATCTTGGTCCTGATTTCATGTGCCCCCATGCTATTCATCATTCTGAAAGACCACTCAAATAGACATTGTCTGTAGGTTGTCTATGAGTGTTTAACAGTACAACCATCACTCTTGCAGTATGTGGAAATGGTGATGAAGCAGGTAGTCCCTAGACTAAGCTTGTTTCCTTTGAGTCTTCTTTGTCAGTACGGTTGCTTATATTTGCTTCTGTGGACATGCCACAGGAGTCCTGTGAAGATGAGTGAGATGAGGAAGCAGGTAGATGGGGTGACTGAACTGGAGGAACAACTACAAGAGCTATATGCAGAAGTGAATAGGATGATTGAAGAAAGAGATGAAGATACTGCTCGTGCCTTGATAGAGGCTAACTATGAGTCTCTGATAGAGCAATGTGAACCTGGAGTCCAAGGTGTTGAGCATGCTGCCATGTTAGACATACTGGCCCAGCTTCGCTTGACCTTGGGTGATTTTGTTGAGGCAGAGGAACTCCTTATCCAGGTTTGTAAGCACTCTAGTTGAGTTGCAATGGAAGCCATTGCAGCTATTGAGTGTATTTGGTCTCATCCAAACCCTCAGAATTGGTTGAAGTCTGGGTTTCAGGTCTGTGCTACTTAAGTTATTCAGTTCAGAAGTGGGAATTCTGTGGCTTGGAGGTGATTTAGATAATTCTGTTGTGCAGATTAGGAAAATTCTGGAGAAAGTGGGGATCGATTCCTTGCACCCTTTGGTTGACGGTATACTAGACCATGTTGGAGGCATGTACACAGCACTGGGGAAACCTGAGGAGGGACTGCCTTTTTATCTTAGTAGTCTTGATATTCAAGAAGAGGTACTTGGTAAGGACCTGCAACCCTGTCTTTCTAACTTTGGACATGGACTTAGGGTTCTTTGAGGCAGATTCCCTTTTGTTCGAGTCGAAGAAATGCTTTGGTGTGTAGGAGATTCTGTTGGCTGTCATGTTTGTATAGGTGTGCATCGTAACACCTGCCTTGTGTAACTTCGAATCTGTGGTAGCAAAATATTGTGTATTTGACTACATACTTCACAGTTCAAAAGTCTGTTTCCAGTTGTATCCGTCTTCTCGTGAATATATATTTGAAGAATTTGCTCCTGTAGTGAAACTGGCAAATAATCTGTAGTTTCCTCCCTGTGGGGGGGGCCTGACCCCTTCTCCATTGCAGATTCTTAGTTGCAATGCTACGTATTTGCACAATTGCTTCTTGGGTGTATTCTGAGACATGGGCTTTGCAGAATTGTGTTTTTCATTGTGCCTGCAGCGTGTGATGATGTCAAGGCCTCAAAGCAGTGGGTAGAAGATTTTGATATTATGCATCTGGCTATTAATGTTTGCTTGTTGTTTTGACAGGGCAAAACAGCCCCTTGCTAGTGAAGACCCTGTTGGGGCTTGCTACCACATACACTGACCTGGATGAGAATCGAAGGGCTACTGAGACTTATCAAAGGGTCCTGGCCATTCTAGAGAGATCTCGAGGTTCCAGTGATGAGACCCTAGCACTGCCTCTTTCACATTTGGGTCATTCTCTTCTAGAAGAGGGAAGGGTTGATGAGGCTGAGTTGTCTATGCTCAGGTTTGATTCTTGTTATCAATTTGTCATGATGAAATTTTGTCTCTTTCATTCCTGCTTGACCATCTGTACCAATGCACTGAAACTCGGCTTGAACCAGGATACTGATGACTTTTTTGATCACCCATGCCTTTTGTTTGTTAGCTGACTGCATGTCCGAGTCTTCCTATTCAGTGTAGAAATGTTACAGAAACTCAGGATGCGGATTTTAGTATAATTTTTAGCCCTAATTTATTGCAGATTACTATGTGAGTGACACACCCACAGTTATGACTGCCTCGTTCTTGTCATGCTTGTTTTGATTTTGCCAGAACTGACAAAGAGTTACCTTCAAAGTGTATTCATGGAGTCCTCTCTGTAATCTCATGGATATTCAGTCCACTGACCAAGGCAGATACCTTGCATTCAAGTAGACATTGTGGTGTGCTACCTCTGTTTAGGACTCTCTACCTAAGACCTAGATGCTCTCTGGTACAGGGCAGGCAAAAATGTCCTTCAAATTCTTGCTGCAGCTTGAATGAGGACACTAATCAGTTTGGATGCTTGCTTGTATAGGTGCAATAAAGATTGAGATGAAGCTTACCCTTGTAAGCTTGTTGCAGCTTGGATGAGGATACTATTGACTTTTTTATTAGCTATGTCTCTTGAATGCCGGCCAACCTCATGACTAAGGCTTCCTGTTGCTTCAGGATATGCTACAGAAACCTAGGACACAGATTTTAGTACTATTGTTTGCCCAAAAATTGGGCAGATAATTATCAACACCCACTGTTGGGAGCTGATGAAGTCAGTGGGAAGTCATGACAGCAGTGACTGCTATTCATAATAAAGGTGATGGTCTGATATGTTGTGAGTAACACTCATAAGGTTCTGACTACACATTCTTGTCTTGTTAGTATTGGTCCTGCTGGAAGTGACACAAAGATTACCTACAATGTGTTCTTTTGGTGTTTTCTTTTGGTGTTTTCAATCTCATAGATGTATTTAGTAACATACTTTTTCTTTGACTGGATGTTGTCCAGAGCATTGCGAATTGTAGAGAAGGCATTTGGATCATGGGATGGAAGAGTTGGGGTAGCCACATGTGCACTTGGCCGGACTAAAGCTGCTAGAGGTGACTAATCCAGACCTTTCATATCTGCAAGAGCTTCTGTAGTGATCTAAATGATGCTTAAGGTTTACTGGGTTTAATCTGAGTTGTTCAAGAATAGTTGCTGCCTCTGTAAGGAGCAAATCAAATTTCAATTGCTTGATGGATGGATGATGCTTCTCAACCACTTGGGATTCCTACTGCAGGTGAGGTGAGTGAAGCTGTGGCCCTTTATAGGAAGGGGCTGCAAATCATGGATGGATGTGGCAAGTTTCTTGATGATGATCCAACCATGGAGACTGTACGCACTGATCTGGCAGAACTGCTCAACATGCTGGAAAAGTGAGTGTACGAGATTGAGGGTTGAGTTGTAACTTGTGCACAAGCTCTTGCAATCTTCATGAACAGTTCTGCAAAGAAAATTTATGGAGTTGATATTGGTGTGGAACTCAGCAACATTTATCTGCAGGAATGATGAAGCAGAGGAACTATGGGAGGAGAATCTCCGGGTAAAAGAGCGAACTCTGGGACCTAATGATCCCAAGTTAGTGGTGCACCTTCAAAACTTGGCTACAGCCTATGCTGTTGTTCAGAAATATGAGAAGTGTGAACCTCTGCTTCAGCGCAGCTTGAAGCTGGTTAGTACCCACCTGGGTCCAAATGCCCCTCAGATCTCTATTCCACTTGCATGCTTGGCCACAGCCCTGCACCATTTGGGCAAACAGTCTGAGGCAGAGCCCCTTGCTCGCCAAGCACAGCACATTCGTGAAGCTGCATTTGGACCTGACAGTCTCATTGTTGGTAAGCCCTCCATCTTCTTTTTCCCACTTAGGAGGCTGTCCATCCAGACCGGTCGATTGGTAGACATTCTTTCAAGAGCTAGGTGTCTTTTTTGCTCATCCAATCTGCATAAATTTTTACAGGGGAGGCATGCAATTGCCTAGCTTCCATCTTACATTCAATGGGAAGGAATGAGGAGGCATTGACCTTGATGTTCCGAGTATTGGCAATCCAAGAAAAGGAGCTAGGTCCTGACAGTCCTGAGATTGGGCTCACGTTGGAGTTCCTGATTATGTTGCTACAAGATTTAGGTAGAACATCTGATATTCAACCTCTTGTTGAGAGGATACAAAAGCTGTTGAGGTCCCAGTCCCAGCTTGGAGAAGTTAATTAGTGTCTTAAAGGTTCTGAGGAATCTAACTTGCAATAAGATTCTGAGCATCCAGTCAACATCAAGTTGCTTGTTGAGAGGATATGCAAATTGGTCTCTCAGAGCGGAGAAGCTAGTCAGTGGCTCAATGTACTCTGAGGAATCTAGGTTTTCATTTGGGTTTTGACAAACAAGTTCATCTGGCAAGTTCTGGTGTGATCATAGCTTTGATTACTACCTAGATTCTGTGTATTCTCAGACAAAAGATATTGCTGTGGTACAAAGTTACCTACTTTTCTGGTGTGATACAAAGTATTTCTGATTTGAATTGAAACCAAAAGTTGCAAGCTCAGGTGAGTTTTGCACACTCGACTCACCAAAACAGAATGTGCGGAGGTTGTATCTAGGGGTATTCATCATACACATCCCCTAGCCCATTTTCACTTCCTTACTGTATTGGCAACCTAATAGTATTGTAGTTGGGGAAGAGATAGCCTATATAGGCCTTATCTTCAGTGGGAGCAGAATATAATGCACTAATGGAGGGAACTAAGAACAATGGTGGGCTAAGAAAGCTTTATAGTGAAATCAAGCATCCAAGAGGGGAACCAATAACTGTAATTTGTGAGCTGTAAGTCCTCGTTTTCATGACAATACCAAGCACATTGAGTTCCATCACTACTTAGTATGCTATATATGGTGATGTCAAAAGAAAATTTAGTATGAGTACCCACTTCTGAAGAACAGGAAGCTCCAACATTCTTACAAAACCTTCAAGGAGGACAGCTTGTGGCAGACAATTGGCATTGTTAGCCAAAAAAAACAATGGAGTGGAATTCAAGATGACAGATCCTTGATCTCTTTCTTGAAGTGAAAAAGTGATGCAGGAGGGAGGGTGTAAAACATGAACAGTGAAGCACGATCACAGATTTCATAGGAGACTTTAGAGTCTTCTGAGATGTGTGTAAAGTTCTGCTACAGAAATTATACAATCGATGCATATCTAATCTTGTGGAAGCTTTGCTGTGATGCCAAGCACCTTGACATGACAGAGGACATTGAAATGGGAAACTGCATCATCAAGCTGCTGGAATGCAGGAATACAATTTGACCTTCTTGAATGCCCCTTTAATCTTGTGGAAGCATGCTGTGATGCCAAGCACCTTGACACGACAGAGGGCCTTGAAAAGGGAAAACTCCTCATCAAGCTGCTAGAATACTTTTTTGATCACCATCTAATGGATCTGGAAGGATACTATAATCTGTTTCAAAAAAGTTGCAATGGCAACATGCCCTGTGCTCAAGACCTCAAGCTGAAATGTGAATTTTCCTAAGGAGGAAACATGCATACCAGTTGTGCCTTCTTCTTGTCTATGTAGGTCTAGATCTTACATGCTTGCCTTCAGTATGCAGTTGAAGCAACTCCTTCAATTAGCCTCAATGTAACAATTAAATAACAAGAGAAGAGCTGTAGTAAGCACCTGGTCATTTGGAATGTTGAAGAATACTCAGGAACAAAGAATGAATGAACGAGGATCTGTGAACTTACGGACTGTAAACTAGTGCTAAAGCTATGGATGTAGGCATGCTACAGCTAACAATTAGCTTAATTCCTTTGCGCACAGTGGTTCAAGTTGATGCCCTTTACCAACTTTTTCAGCTTCCCAGCTGCAAGGATGCAATTTGAGACTCAGATGTCCTCCCCAGTATTTTTGATTTTTTTGCAAGTGTATACTTCTCTAAAGCAGAGATTTACTGTATTTTTTGCACTTTGCAACAGTTAATGCAGCATATGATCTTGCACCTTCAAAGATGTGACAGTGTGACAAGGCATGAACCAATAGGGATTTATTTCACTGAGTACTATTTTTCAAGCAAGTCCAGACAGCCACCATTGGGAGATAAGCTGACCAGAGCTAATGAAGGGGACCGTGACATCAGTGGCAGATCCTGAAGGACAGGATGCTATGCATCACAATTGTGTCTTGTTAAAGGGAAATCTTGAAACTATGGGGTTTCATATTGCCAAAAGCTGAAAATGACCACAACATGATGCAACATGAAGTGGGAAAGCTACAAAATTCCCAGTTTGCCTGCTTTAGGTCTAGGACATTCAGAAAAAAAGACCTGGTGCGAACATCATGTGAACCAGGAAGAAAGTGAATACAAGCTGGTTGGCTTTCAGTGAGATAATAATCTCAATAAAAGTTCTCTTCTGTGCTTGTTACACTTCAAGCATTTCCCATCTTAAATTGAGTGGTAACAATGGGTTTAGCCAGGGAGAACTTCTCTTTTGTGCTTGTTACATTTCAAACATTTTCCATCTTAAATTGAGTGATAACAATGGGTTTAGTCAAGTTTAGCCACTTCTCAACTTCCCTCCTTCCAGACCCCTCTCTCAATGCTGACTTGTTACAAGCAGTTGATAATTGAGTTAGGATCTTTGTTTTTAGTTTCTAGTCTTGAATATCTGACTTGTAGCAATTCAATTTGGACTTCGGTCCTCTCCTTTTATGCTTCCTCTCCAGATTGCTGCCTGAGAAGCAATCCAAACTGATACAGAATTTACTTCTCAGGTTTGAATAAAGTTTGGCAAGGTTACATCATATGCCCAACGACTACTTGGTCAATTGCATGAACCTCAAGAGTGTACTTAGGTGCTACTTACAACAAGCTTTCTACATTGGGTATATTCAAAGGATGTTCTCAAGTCCTGTTTAATTTTTTTAGTTTTAAGAGGATGCTAAAGGAGAATTCAATTCTGTATCAGTTTGTAAAACTGCCTTCTCTTATTTCCTTAATTTTAAAATGGAAAAAAAATCCAATTCTTATGCTGGATAAGACTTATGCCTTCATTAGGAGGTGTTCCTCAGGGCCCATTCACTTATCATGCAAGGTGCATCATAATGGGAACACTCTTGTTCTCAGGCGTTGCCCTACACATTATTATTTGTTGGTTTTGGCAATCAAAATGAACTATAGTCAGCTGGGCCACAGCAATGCTAGGGCCCCTATTATTCTCAAGTGAAATTCAATGGCAATTTCACTCTTAACATTCTATATATTAAGTAGGGTCACAGAAGGACCCATGAAAACCATGCCGATATGGTAATGCACAACAAGCACCTTAGAGTATTTAATCTTCAGGGACTTTGGAACCATCTCCAAGAATGAGCTAAAATCGATCCCAGCCTAAACTTGGAACCGAAGCTTCTTATAAAGGTATGACCCATTTGGACCTAGAACTATTCATCAAGAAAATTGGACCCAGCCCTAAAATTGCCAAGTGTTAATTTTTGAAAACATTCCCTAAACCCAAAACTAGAGGATCTTCCAATTTATAATAATAATAAATAATAAATAAATAATTTTTTTTAAAAAAAAAACTTCAGACTTGAACTTGATGATTCTTTTAAAAATAAAATAACAGCCAACATTGGTTTTAAGCAAATAAGTGCATACATTGGGCCTCTAGCTGGTGGACCCAACTACTTGCATTTAGGATTGCGCCTATGAGGTTGGTGGGAATCATAGGTTGGTACTTTGGAGCTAACTTTGGAAATTCATGTGATCTTTTTGGTTTGGAGGATTATACTTCTTGTTGCTAGGATCATTGCATTGCACATCAATAATCATTGGCCAAAGATATTAACATAATGGAATTAGCTCCATAGTGCAGGGTGCATTCCCCATCTTGCCCTATTATTAGGCTTCTCAAGGGCAGCTTACACATCATAATGGGAAGTAGCTTGCTCATTCCATAATACATCATTTCAACTAGCCATTGTTGTGAATTTATTGTCATTTCAATGAGTTGGTGGGAAGGACATGGAGATCCAATAGCAACTAGTTTATTTGTTACTTTTTCTACTAATAAAACAATTGTGAGTGATGTATTGTTTCATACCGATGAAAGATTTCTAGCAAAATTGCACAAGGGAAAGATGAATAAAAAAAAATTCAATTGTCCTCTAGAAAAGAATTAAATTTCTTGAGACCCAATAAAGCATAATTAACTCAGGGAAAACAACAATGGCAACTCTATTAGGATTTTAAAACAATAATATTTCAACAATGTAAATAATAAATTATTGCCAAGGAAGGATTGTACTCTACAAGTTCTAATCTATAAGTATATAATACAATTTTTGTGCTTTGTGAGTTGGAAATTTATCCAAAATATTGTTTGAACCAAGAAAACATTAGCAAACATGAACTGTCACTAGTGTGTCCATCTATAGTGGCTACAATATTGTAGTAGCAAAAAACAACAAATGAAACAAGCAAAACTAGCATACTACAATAGTGGAAACCTTATCTTCATACCAATTAAGTCCATAACTTAAATTTCAACATGTGCCACCAAGTACATACATCTCTAGTGGTTGAACTATGAAGTTGCACTCGCAAATGCAATCTCTTACTTCAACAATCCTATTTCCCATTTTCACAAACCTCTAGAGTGAACACTATTCAAGTTTTTCTCTTCACATTAAGTAACTAACCGCTACCAAATTAGATGGCAGTTATTTAAATATCAATCCTATTTTCTCTCCTACTTTCCCTTTCTTACATCAATTTCTTAACTAGTACAACAATCCTCTCTACATTAAAAAAAAAAAAAAAAATTAAACAAAGAAAGTCAACTTGACCTAAATAATCCCTAATTACTTACTATTACAATAACTATAATAAGGTTACTATTCGTCGTAAACAACCTCAACTAACATTTAAAAAATCTTTATGTAAAAATTCAAAACTTAGAATTTGATGAGCCTTATTAGACATGCAAGCAATTTCATTAATAGGCATTTCCCCGTCAAGGGTTCAATCATTAACCACTCCAGATTGTAAGGTTCTATGAGTGTTAAGATTATAGGGAAACAAATGGAATTTTGCAACAAATCACCTAAATTCCATATCATTTCATAAACACATGCAAACCTTAATGTGATAAGATTTTCATGGCCATTATCCAGAGGGGCACTGGACAAACAACTTTGGAAAGTTAACAAATTGTCATTTTGACAATTTTGTGTGAAAGGGTTCCATGGATTTCAAGCCCTTTTTGCTTACAATATTCAATAGCAAATTATTCTTGTTCATGCTATTCATTGTGAATACATGTGTCATATTAAATCTTTGCACTCATTCACAAGGCTTGATAGATGAAAAAGATGCAAAGATCTTTGTGATATAATAGTTGATGGCCTTAAATGGGCTTTGGAGCAACAAAACATTTATAAGACATATTTGATGGGTAGAACTAAAAGGAAGACATTTTTTCCCCAAAATCATCATTCTTATTGGTTCGCACTCAAGCTGGCTATCGTCAGGATGTGGAAAAATGAGAGACTGTTGCTTAGACTAAGTAACATAAGGAAGCTTCCTAGGTGCCTAGTTTAAGTTCATAATTAACTATTACTGAATTTATTATTGATGATTTAATTAATAGTGAAATTATTATTAATGATTTGACTATAAATGAATTTGACTAACTATTGGTGAATTCAATTAGTTATTAGTGAATTCACTTAAGAGTAACAATTGGTCCTTGTTTATGAAGGGGTTGGCCACTTTCACCATAGTAAATTTGTACAATTTCACTCAAAATCTCTTGAAACACATAGTGACCATTGATGTATATTAGTGTAGTGAATTGATACATTGTCCATTGAACTTATAAGAGGTTATATAAAAAGTTCAAAAAACTTTCATTATAATAATTTTTATTTTTTTCAACCTATTGAAATGATTTGGGTTTTACAACACGGGTTTTACAACAACAAGAAAACATAAGTTATCAAAACCTTATTATTATTTGGGCCAGGTTGAAATTTGAGTATTAATCCGAAACATTGATTCTAATCCAAATGTTTTGGTTTTAAAGTGGATATTGGGTCATCTTTATTGTGTTGAAGTCATGTTTTGGAATATGCTTTTAGGACATGGGGCTGAAAATTGTAACCCAAATGGCTCTTCCTTTTCCAAGTTATGGGACATAATATTAACAAGAATCCCAAGATTTCAAGCCTATTATAATTTGTGCTATGTTCTTGAGGTCATTTGATTTTATGTGTAATCTTTAAATGTAATTCAATGGGTAAAAACACACTACACTATAACAAAATGGGTAAGTGAAAGTTCATTTTTAAAATCCAAATCCAATGTATTTTTTAATAAAACATTTAAATGATGTTGAAGTTCACATTTTTTTCCATGTATAAATTCATATAAGCCTAATTTAAACCTTTTCAAAACACCTCTAAAAATATGGGCCTTGAAAAAATCAATTTATGTATTTAAATGGGTTTTATGCTTTTAAAATTTTCATTTTGAATCTTAAAAAGAATGAAAGATGTTTTCTTACATTATTTTTTCATCGTAACTAATGATACTTGAATGTGTGGTGGCAAAAAGTTATAGGGATATTTTCTAACTCCACTAAAAGCAAAATGTTTCAAACCATAATATTTTGGACTTTGACATTACTTGAACCTTACATTGCAAAGTCCACCTTTGATTAAAAATTGAAATTTTTGAATTTTTAAAATATTTGAGAAGATTAAAATATAATTTTTAATTTGTCATCTCATTTTTGCTATATTTCTCAAATGCATTTGAATTATATGCAACTAGATTTGACTAATCCAAAAAAATTGAAATTGTGACATTCCAAAAAGCACATTGTAATGTGCTTCACCCCAGCTAGGAACTTAACCCACCTAAGCACTTAAATTAGAAATAAATTTTAATTTGTGAAGAAAAATTTCTTGAAATTAAATTTTTTTTTGTTAACAAATTCAACTTATTTTTATTCCTTCATATATTCATATTCAATAAATTTCATAGATGAACAATCTTTATCCATATTCAAATATATTTATTATTATATATACAATAGTATGTTTGAATACATTTAATATGAAAATGTGTTCAAACATTGATATATTCAAACTTTTGACATTACCAAGGGTGTAAAAAGTTGTATAGGGTTTGGGCAAATTGTTGGGGATTGATTAATGGCTATATCAATCTCAAGTGGAAATCAAGATGTGTCAAAAAAAAAAAGTGAACCATATTGTGGCATTCATAAAAATGAAATGTTTTATCTGTGCAAGTATCATCATCTTTCCACCATTACATAATGTTTCATGTCTTATATAACCTACTTTGATTTTAAGGAAAGTTTAACAATTGTTGTTTAAAACCATATATTAACTCTTGCTACAATTAATTTCATTATTTTTTATAATTGCAACTTTAGGGCATAGATATGAAGGATCAATAAAAATAGTTGGTTTTTTTTGGGAACATCTATTGTGTATGAAACACATGTCGTGGATCACAATAAATTGCATTATTTTTCATGGTACCAAATTTGGCATCATGGTTTGCATTCACCTATAACTTATTGCATTCACGTATGTGTCAATTTTTTGAACCATCTTGTGGTGGACTTATAAACATGAAGTTTTTCATCTAACTTGCTCACACAACCATTGAACTTATGGCAATTAAAAAAAACCTTTCCTTCACATATCCAATAATTGATTCTACAACTAGAATTGGCCTACTAGATGGCATAAGTGAACATATTTTTAAAAATTCTAATCACACAAACTCATGGATCTTGTTTTTTGGGTTTTAGCTATGAAGACATTTGTAGTATCACAATAAGAAGTTTGATTTGATTAAGCCATTGGCCATTTTGACTAGGGATGATAAATTTAATGACACAATAAGATGTCCTATTTAACTAACTCATTGGCCAACTTGACCATGGATGACACTTTCTTGATTTAACTTGATTGGATGTTGCATTTGCAAGTAGTCAAATGGGTCACACCAATCAAGTTGATTAGTAAAAAATTACACATACCATTCATAGTCTAGGGTTCTAATCAAACTACACCTCTTCATAATTCAAGACGAGCACTGTACTCAAAATGGACCACTTGCAACACTAGGATTTGTAATAGTGTCTACTTCATTGTTTCATCTTGTTACAACAATGATCAATGTGCAAGGTTTTTTTCTTGTTCATTTTGTTGTTGTCAACTTTGGAGCTTGAAGCAAAATCTTCTTTTCTTCTTTGTTGTTTCACCTTGTCGTAGGGCAAAAATTGTGTAAATTGTAGTAACCTATGTGTTTTCATTTGATTCATAAACTTGTGATCATTTGAATTTCAATTGCTCAATTACATCACGTTTAGAAAAAGGATTCAACATTTTGTGTTCAATATTGACATTCCTTCAAAATGAGTCTCTTCAATGTGATATTCTCTGATTTGGTACCTGCAAAGTTTTTCATGGCCAAATGTGATTTAAGTTGATGCTGTAAATTGTTGTGGAAACTTGAGATACCACTCCCTTTGAGCACAATAATAAGATGATCAAAAGCACTCTGCATGCTCTCTAGTTACCAATTTCATTCTCATGCTTTTCACTTTTTATGTGTGGAAACCACCCATCAAAGTTTCAGGCAATGAAATTGAGCAAACTGAAACAGTCCATACCATTGCAAAGTGCTTATACATGATTTATCACCTGGTGCTAACCTTCTGATCTTTTTTCTAAATTGTTGCATCCTTGTGGCAAAATCCATGAACACTTGAATTTCTCAAAAGATGGAGTGCGAACTGTGAGTTGCATGGACTGCAAGACAATGAATGCAAGCCGATCATGGATCTAGCAGAAGTAGATAACTATGTTCTACATGATTTACATTGAAAGTCAGAGATGTGGAACTGCAATGAATATTACTTAAAAACTATACCTCACACCAGAACCTTGGGAATGCTCATCCTTGTTTTGTTCCCGCATTTACCATCAATCAACACTTGCAGCTACTAGTTGCTATGTAATGTATTTCCATATATATATATCATCGATACAACACAATAATCACAATAATTGGAGATATTGCTCGTGCATGCTGCAGTAATGATGAACTAACATAAATTGAACTTGAAGGACTACTGATGCCAAGGACGATAAAAATGAGTGTCTCCATGAGGACTACAACATGATCTTGCTATAACAAATCCTTGTACAAAACAACTGATTGAACTCTAAAAGTTCAAATGGTCCTCCTATATAAACCTAGTTGAATAGCAAGTTCAACATAAACTATAGTATTCTTAGACATGCTGAAAATTTTCCAAAATAATATTTTTTTCAAAGAATTTTTTCTTGGTGAAGGAAACTGAAGCGTCTTTTGGAACAAATTTGGGAACATTTTATTTATCAAAATGGAATTTTCAAAATGAAATAATTATTCGGCAAGAGACCCAATGTACCTTCCTTCCTATTCAACTCTCTCATATGTGCACTACTAGCCCAAAATTATCGCATTTGAGGCTTGCAAAGGCTGTTGTTGAGGTACCCTTGGGGAATACATGTGTAAGAAATGGCATACAATCACCTAAAAGCTGCTGGTATACTCATACATGTGTGGTGGCCAATCTCAACTCATTTCCATGAGCTAAGAAAACAAGTATGCTTTATTTCTGTTATGTTTGCTAGTCTCCACAAGGCGCAGGAAAAAAAAAGCTCCACTACACATAAATGTTATCCAGCCATTGTTAATTAAAAACAATATATATGTGCACAAATGATATCCAAACTCATAAAATATATAAGTGCCATTCACCACCGAACTATAACATACCCACATATCATTATATCCACATATCTTTTGGTTAAACCCTCTAAGGATCGTTTACCGATGAAATTTGAAAAAATCAAAACTGGGAGGGTTCTCTTTGAGATTATAGAAACAAGTTTTTTTTTTTGACAACCTTTAAGTTCTTTAGAATATGATTGTTTCCTTGTGAGTTGGAATCACGGTTATTCCGAAATTCAAATAACTTCATCACATTGGTAACCATGGTCTACCTATTATTATATATGAGACCTATTTCTTACAGAATTAGTTACCAAGGTGAAACCACATATTAACTCGGTTGAAGTTCATCCACAACTGAGTAATAACAGGCATCCAGTGCTGATGTTGCACTAGTGGGTGCTGGTTCTGTCTAGTTCTAGATTCAATTCTTCACATTTCAAGACTCTTGATTCCCAGTTCTTGGAAAAAAAAAAAATTCTTAGGTGGGTTCCCTTTCAAATTGGATCTAGGTGTACTTACTTACACATAGCTCAGAATTGAGTTTTTTTCTAGGTACTCGCATTGTACAACCAATGAAACTTGACGATCTATATGAACAACATGCCTAAACCCCAAAGAAAAAACATTGCATTTTGAAGACATGTTCCAAAAGCAACAACTACATGCCTAATGCCCTCCACCCCCACCTGACCCCCAAAACTATTATGTATTCAACAGCTTGGGTACTTGAAATTTTCTCTCAAACTAGCATGTCTAACTCTAGTCAGGAATATTATGATCCTTTTTTTAAAAAATTAAAATTAAAATTATTATTTTAAAAGAAAATGAAGAACCAAAAACCTATTTAAAACAGGCTTTTGGGGGCCAATTCCAGTTCCACAACCTTTTTTTTTTTTTTCAAAATTTAAAAATGGTACCCAGTAATCAACATGCTAACCAGCCAAAAACCAAAACCAACCAACACTGGTTTGAACCACAACCATTTGTTTGGGCATTGCTTGGTGAGGAATCTGTCCAAATTGTAGATATATATACATCCCCAACTTGATGGGCATTGCTTGGTGAGGAATCTGTCCAAATTGTAGATATATATACATCCCCAACTTGATGGGGCCAATGACAATGGGCCTTATTTTGATTCAGAATTTGGAATCGCCAATTATGTACACCTTCAGATCAAGGGTTTCCAAATTTACTCTAGTTCTGGATCCCTTATTGTTCCTTTTTCCCTTGGATTTGAGTGCATCAAATTGTTCTAACTTTGTGACCCTTTCCACTTTAACACAAGAAGGTGCTCTTTTTCCCATTTGTGGGACCCTTTACACACAAGTTGTTTTGAAGAATCTAGTGATGAAAAGCCATGTATGGGCTCCCCAAGCCTAGGGTGAACTAGTTTTAGCAGGTGTCTTTGGTTGGTGTATTCTTGTCATGCATCAATGGTTGTATATAGTGTTTTTGCTTAGGGACAAATTTCAATGTTGTGTTTCTAACAAATCCTTTGCGAAATTTTTTGAATGTTTTTTTTCCCTTAGTGCAAATTTGACTAATTTTGCTACTTTTGTGGGAAAGTCTGGCCGATTTTTTTAAATCATGAAAAAAAAACTCTAGTTGTATAGCCTACTTAGGGTGGACACACAAAATTCCCCATTTGAGTTACACAGTCACCTGAAATGAAAATAGTATAGGTATCAATGAGCTTAAAACTTTCAAGATGATAGCACTACAAAGACATAAGCCTCATTTCTTGGAAGCCCTTACCTATCTTATAGGTAGAAAGAAGTTGTCATGTGACCTAAAAATGTGTGAATGGGTTTATGGTTTGCTACAAATAAGATGGTATGTAACCTTTTTTTTTTAAAACCTTGAGAAAGGTAAAATCAAAATGACCTAATTTGGCATGTCACTATTGGTTCAAATCACCATGAACATGATTACCAAAAGTGGGGCAAGCACTTTCTACTCCAAAATAGATGTAGCTTGTTTGTTTTGCTTTATTTTGGTATGTTCAATGTCCAAGCTATGAATGTTGGTGGAATGTGGGCACCTTGTTTGCTATTTTGTGTGGTGCACACTATGATGTTTATCAACTTTGTTTGTTTATTCTTCATGAGAGATTTGGTGGTGCAAAAGATAATTAGTTTTGTGGATTATATCGAGATGATAAAACAGTTTGAAACGATGGATTTAAGGAGACGAAGGTTGTTTGAAAGGCATTAGTGAAGTCAAAAAGCTAAGTACTCAATAACCTTATGTTTTTATTTGGTAGAGAGAATTTGACATGCTCTCGATATGTGCTTCGTAAAGATGTAGTTATTGTTTTTGTGTTGATTCCTGAGAAAATGCCATAGTCATTGCCTTATTTGAAGTAATCCCTAAGGTTCTCATTTTGCCCGTTGCATAGAAAAGTTTAAGGAGTCAAAAGTTTGGGCAGAAACATGGATAAGGTAACAAGAAATGGTGGAGTTGATGAAAAAATGTGAGGGATTGAAAAGCTTGTTTGAGTTGGCATCATATTTTTAAGTTGTGCATGCTTGAGAATGAAAAAATTAATAGTGTGAGGAAATTCATGTGGATGAAGGAAGTGAAACTTAATTTTCTTTTGGGAACTCCAAGTGCAAAAATGTTGGTACATCATATCCACCATCTTGTTGGGGACTTTGGAAATTGATGGCCAAAGATGGGTGATTATGTGGGTGGTAATAAGTTTTTCTTATCAAAACTAGTTTTGAAAAGAGCCCATATGGGTAATGACAGTTGGGAAATCACATTCAATTGCTGGTGATATGCTATAATGGAGTTGAATCATAAATCTATGATGCAATAAGATTTGATAGTTCAAGAGAAGGTCAAGAGCAAATGTGATCCAATAGATCTTCTAAAATTTAAGTAGTAGGCTAGTTACAATTTATGAGCACAAAATCTCAATGTTTAAATTGAGAGGAGGTCTTTGTTTTCTTTAAGAAACAATTTGAGTGATGAATAGCTTGAATGAAATATTATGGAATTCATGATTAAACAAAATATATGAGTTTTTCCATTCTTGTCTTTTTGGGCTACAAAGCACATCAACTTCAATGAAAGTTTTTTTTCTTGCCTAATCTTCTAAAAAATCCAAAAGTTATATGCTTAAAGTGGAGAGGAAGACATTTGTAGTTAGGTCATTGTTTTTGGTTGTGATTGGAATGTGGGAGGATGGCTATGGAATTAATGGAATGCACTCAATTTTAGATGAGAGGTGTGTGGTCTGGAACAAAGGCGCTCATGAATAAAAGGCTTGTTTATCGACTTTGACAAGCATGTTCAAGGGAGAAATTCTCTATGTGACAATGTGATTTTTTTTCATATTAGTTTATGATGTGAAATATGCATTGTAGGTGGAATGTATGATTGTAACTTCCATTGTGCTAGTTATGTAACTCCTCTACAATGTGTAATAAACAAAACTTGGAGATGGCAAGGAAATGATGAAAATTTAAAGGACTTTCACAATCCATTGGAAAAAATGGGAACGTGAGTAGATCAAGGGTTTTGAAATTTCAAAGGGATGGAATGGCATTATCTAGTCAAAGTGGCAAAAGGTGATGAATGATTAAATAATTAGATTGAACTACAAAGAGAGAAGGTAAATGAAGGTTAAAAAAATGCAAAGAATCAATACACATGAGTAAAAGCATAGCTAGGTGGTTCACTTTTGATATTTTTTGAAGACTCCACATCTTACACTAGTTACAATTCTTGAAATTATAATAATTATCAAACTATAAATCTTATAATTATCCTTTATGTGTTTGGTCACAAATATTGATAAGTCACCTTACATTTATCCCTAAACATGTGATTGATCAAAAAAGATGTTTCAATGTGAAATGGAAAAAAAATGATAAAAAATCATGAAAATCATGACATATTAAATTTTTTAAATGAAATTTTATTGAAAAAGTGCATTTCACTCTTAAATTCTCCATTTGATGGTGGCCTATTCTATTTAAAATTTTGACACTATTATGACCTTTTTTTTAGTTCACATTTTCAACTTTCTTTTTGTGACAAACCTAGTGCCATCATTTCAAAAGTCCACTATGAGTCTTTTTTTTCTTAGAAGTCATCCACAATCTTTAATATAATTTCCATAATTAAATTTTATTGTAACATGGATAATTTTTAAAATGGCAATGTTAATGTTCAATACAAGGTTACACTTAAATTCATCTACAATCCAAAAAACTACAATTGTGACAATTTAAACTATCCACTTAATTGTGCTCTCATCCACATGACATAATCTTTGGGCTTTGGAAGTTGATCATTGGTAGTATCATGATTGGGTTTTTAATTGTTCATAACATACTTGTGTTTGAGTCATTTCAAATCCTCAAAAAAGGAATGGGTTTGGGTATGCAAATGTCAAATATAGATTGGGGGATTGTGGAGTGAAAGAAAGGTATCAACTTACCCCAAGAATAAGTGTCAAATGAAATTGTAATATGCTTTTCAATTGCCCCATACAATGTAGGTTTGTTAATAGTAGCAAAAAAACTATATATCAGAAGGAAAATATATATTTCAATTGTGTTAAGATTGGAATTATCCAAGCGGCATGCTCATGATGAAAAGGTTGGGAAGATAAAATGAACCAAATATGATACATGCTAAAATTTGATCCAAGAATGTCATCTTCATTTAAGAATAAAAACTATAGATGTTCACAAAATTTCATAGAATAATGTTATTGTGTTTTCTCTAGTGAGTGTTTCTTGGCAAAGGAACTTTGAACTTGATTCATGTGTTGGGTGTGTACAACAATGTAGTACACTCATTGTAGTAGTTCAACAAGTGAAGTTAGGTTTCCTTACATGGTATCATCATAATCATTATCTTTCATTTAAAATTGACCTATGTCTCTTATTGTCATGAGAATTAACCTCAATTACTACCAAATTTAGTTGCATAAAGTTGAAGATTTAAAAGGGGAGAGATGGAGTTGATAAGTTTTGTGTAATGAATAGTTGAATATTTCCTTCCTTTTTGGTTACAATCAACCATGCATGCCCCACAAAGTTTAATGTCAAATGTCAACTAGTTTTGTGTGGTTTTTCAATTTTGTTAATAACCTCTCATTCTAGTTTTTTTTAATAGAAAATTCACCAACATTGTTGTTTTCTTTCCTACATGGACTTAATGTGTCTAGTGGCTACACCACCACCTTGCATGTGGTTCATGTGTGTTCAATTTGTTACCTTCTAGTTCATATTAAATGTTTGAGAAATGAATTTTTCATGCAATGGAAAAAATGGCCAAGTTTAGTCTCATGATTTGTAATTTCAATGTTTTAATCAATGTTGGGTAGTTTGTTGATTTGTTAAGAACCTTTGGTTCTAATTTTTTGAAACTTTTAAAGATTTTAGAACCAATGTTGTTCAATTCGTCCTTCTTGAAAAGAACATGTAATCTAAGTTTTTACACAAAAAAATTCGGTAGGTTCTCTATGTGTGAGTTTGAACCCAATTCTTCAAATTTATAAATCTATGATTTTGGTTTTAGTAGGTTTTTTAAATTCAAGAACCTTTGGGCCCAATGAAAAAACAAAGCATGTTTCCATGTATGTATTAACATTCCCCAAGGCTAGAAACTTTACATGTGTACAAAATTTTACAAGTTAAAATTGAAAACTATGACTTGGTATTACAACAAATTAAAATCAAGATTGACTTATAAAATTAGCTTGCTTGTTGAATTCTCAAAAAGGTTCAATGTACCTAATGCTTATTGAAAGAACTTGAACTTGTTTCAAGATTTTATTTCTAATGTTTTGAATTTAGTTTTAGTTCTAACAAAATGTTAATTCCAAGGCCCATGGGTACACTTTTTTTTAATTTAGAAAAGACATGAGTAAAAATATATAGTGCCATATATAGGTTGTTGGGTAAAAAATACAATTTGATTAATCAATCAAAAGGTTGTGTTTATTCTAAAAACCAATTTATAGTTAATATATAGTATACATTAATCCCTTATATATATAATATGTGTTTTAAAAATTAGGTTTTGGTTGTTAGGAGGTTCAATTAGTATCAATAGGTTCAATTTAATAAAGTTAAGTTAATAAATAAACTAGTACTACTAAGTGCACCTATGATTCCTTTAGGCCATTCATGCATGGCAATTGTAAATGGCTTGTTTCATCTCCATGTGGCATACATCATGTGGTAGTCAAAATGACATCATAACAAAAACATTGTGTGTGACCCTCATAAATTTTAGGACTATTGATTAGGATTATTGCTACCTCAATTATTGCAAACACCACAACTCAAGAAGCTACAAATTATGTACAAATGTAACTAAAGTTCCATGTTAGATCTCCATCCTCCCCCAAAATTGCTAGTTGCATTCTTCAACTTGTTAATATGGCCCCTTCGTTGAAGGCTTACATTGACCATAGGAAGTATAGTAATATGCCACATTTGACTATCATTTGAGTTGTGTGGTATTGACCACCTCACTTTCCAATTTTCTTTCATGTAATGTTTTTGTGTTCATTTTGAAATAGTTTTCAAAATCTTTGAAATTTGAAGCACAAATACAATGATGTTTTGTCTCAAATTGGTTTGTTCCATTTTTCATATGAGTTTTCAAGTGCAAAAATCTTGATTGTGGTAAAATCAAGATGTGACTTACTTTTTAAAAATAGGTGTCACACATTTGTCATTTGTCTTATGCTTTTGTTTGTTTTGAATGAAATGGAATGGTTGATGCCTAAGAACAATAAATATGTATGTTATTTATTGGGTATAAATTGTGATTTATCCATCCAAGGGAGTAGATGGTTGTATTATTTCCAATAGTTTTAATCCTTTCATAGCATTTTTCAATCCCTTGAAAAATGAGGGTTGTCATATCATGGCTCATATGTTCCTTCTTCATTAACAAGTATGAAACTCTATGTGTGTGTGTGTGTGTGTACATATAAGGTATCAAAGTTGATGCAAAAAATAATAATAATCATACTTACAATGGCTTAAATGTGTGCATATTAATAAAAAAAAGTAATAATAAGGTGAAAAAAAAACTCAATCTATACCCCCCTAAAATTACCTTATTTGGTGCAAGGTAATGTAAAATTTTAGCATTTAATGTCCCCTCAAAGTTCTAAGGTGTGGTCCATCATCCAAAAATATGTTGCGTCAAGATTGAGTTGCAAGAATCTAAAACTAAACCCTTGAGTTTAACACTTCAAACTTGCCAACATTGTTCCAAACCTTCAACTTTAATCCTTAATATTTTCAAACAAAAAATAAAATCTAGTCCTATGTTTTTGAGTATTTTCATTGAATTGGTAATTTTCATGAATTTGGCCAAAAATCAATGGTTCAAGGTACTTGTTCTTTGATCCAAATCTTAAAACCTTGGAACTCAAAGTCAAAACCAATTCTATGATTTTTGAAAACCATCAATTGAAAGTGTACATAGATCATGTGCCATTAGTAATTACCCATTAATTTTTAGTTCCAAGAAGTCAGAACCTCCCAATGCTAGTATTTACCAGTGTTGTTCAATTCTTGATTTTAAAATGAATCTCTAGTTTTAGTTGTGAGTTTTAAAAAGTTTTATAGATGGAACCTCTAACCTGGTCTTGAAACCAAGTCTTTGAGTTCCAAACTTTCAATTCTAATCTTTTGTTAATAAAATTGGAACCTAGTCCAATTGAAGATTAAATCCAGTTCCATCTCCATTACACCCAACTAAACCTAAATTTTCTTATGTAGTATTATTGTGTTCAACGAATTCACACAATCCAAGAGAGAGATTATGCAATATTAATTATGTATAACCAATTGAAACTAATTACTTGCATAATAAATAGGGTCAAGCTTTTATTTGAAGATTATCTACCTAAAGAACTTGAACCTATTTAAAATGAGGCAACACCCCCCTTCAAGTTCTAGATCATTTTTACGAAAAAGCTAGTTGCTCATGTTCCAATGATGGTTCCAACAAAATGCAAAAAGACTTGTGGTCTAGATATCCTAAACCCTAACCTAGAACCAAGACTAAACCTCCCTAAAATCAAGAACCTAACTAACATTATTTAAACCACTTTGTTGTGATTTTCCAATTGTTTGCAAATTGGATGACTAAACTTTTGCCCACACGAATTTGTTGGCAATAATACCACAAATTTATAAATCTAGAGATTTCCCCCAAAAAAGGGTGTTATTGATGAATCTTTTCTTATGCGGATGTTACAAAATAGCATGTTTGATAGGATTAGGCTTGTAGTTTAGTATCATCAACCCAAGTGATAGAGAATGACTAGTGGGCACTTTCTCCTGTCTTAGGCTAGTGGCTGGGGTTTGAGCAATTTTGATTCCTAGCAAAAATGTGGCCAAACGTATAGTATGGCTCATTGGTGAACTAGTGGCCAAAATTTGGCTGATTTTGCAATTTTAAAACCTAAAGTGCAAAAAAGTATTGAATATTCATCTTTTGTCATTGAAAATTGCATAGTTGGAACAGGCAGCCATTCGGAGGTTTCACTCTTGGTTTGGTCCGGTTCACTTGTAATGTGAAGTGATGGCATAGAACACACTTGAGATTGTGGATCAAATTTGGGGATCTCTTGAATAGCTTTGGTAGGATCCATTACCACCAAAGCAAAATGGCGGCATCCACTTAGGAGGCTTGCCGCGTTCTTTGATGGAATGGGCCCTACCCATAGTACAATGCATAAATAATGGCTAGCCTAAAAAATCAAACACAATTGTGAATAAGGTCTAGCCTTTTTTGTTTTTGCATCATGATTATAATTTTGGTGGGGATAGTTGTCGCCTTATTTAACTATAAAGTGTGATGTGATAATGAAATCATGTTGTTGGCATTTTGATACTGAAATAGGTACACTTTTTTGACATCAAATAGAGCATAAACTAGCCAAGGTGAGTTACAATTCTTGGAAACCATAAATTTGTATTATAGGTCAAAAGAATTCTATGCTTGCCTTTTATAATGCTGAATGAACATAAGGTTCCATGGCACATCACTTTTTCAAGATGAATCTTTAACCCCTCGCCTGATAAGCCAAAAACAACTGTTTTTCCGGAATTTCAAATTGATGCACCAAGTCAAAGAAACAAAAAAAGAATTCAGCCACGTAAAAAAGCAGTCATAAGAGCATCTCCAGCGTTGCTCAGTATGTGATCCTGCACAGTAAAATTGGATGAACAAAATCCAATATATGCCGGTTTGACTCAGGAAATTGGTTTTGGCTCAGCATAATTGCACACGTTGCCATCAGCGCTGTGCACCTGCAGAAAAGAGTGTAATAGATATGATCTACCTGCTGCTCAGTGTTCTGATTGGTCCATCATAATGATTGGTCCAGGTGGCTTGCTATTAGTAGTTCCCCACCTATTTGTTGTCCCAGTTTCAATTTTATTGCTGGGATTGCAAAAGAGTTCATAACCAAACTTGAATGTGAAAAATATTTTCGCAGAGTCACATACTGAGCACCGCTGGAGATGCTCTAAGCTCCAAATGGCATGTTGGTGAGGGAAATGCATGTCAAATCGGGGGCAGAGAGAATCAGGCGTCGAGGGGTTGGGGGATGCAAAGTAACCACCTCTTGGGGGAAGGAGGGAGTTGTTGTACCCAAAAGCAACATGGAGCCAATTAGGTGAAGGACAAGAGTGGCATGGGTTGCAGTTATATTTGAGAGTGGGCCAGTGTGAACAACACTTACTTTGGTTAGTTTACTTGTAAATTGGCTACCTTTTCTATCTGATACATTGGCAAGGGCATTTTTAAAATATTTGGCATACAATGTGTCCAATTGTACTATGAGTTGACCTCTAAAAGATATGCTTGTTTCAGGGTTGAACAAGATATGAAACCTCTTGAACAGCATCTTCAAACAAATAAGAAATAGGAAGTATTGCTACACCACTGTCTGCAGTACATCAGCCATTTTTGTGGTTGTGAAATTTCACACAAGTGCAAAAATAAAAAGAATCTGGTCATATATTGCCTTTTTTTTTTGGAAAAAATAATTTGCCAAAATTTGGAAAAATAATAATTCAAAAAAATTCTTGGCACATTTCAACTTGGATTTTCATTTTTTAGGGGCATTTGGAAAAAAGACATTATCACTTTTTGGATCGGTTGTAAAATCATCATGTCGTCATTTCTTGGGGGTGGTTGCAATTATTGCAACATCAGAAAGTTCAAAAGAACAAAGGAAACACTTTACATTCATAACATCGTTTGTTTCCAGGTTTAAAACTAACTTTTCCTTAGAATTCAATTGCAAGAAAAAACACTCATTTGAACCCACAATCATTATGTGAACTCCAAAAATGTCAATAAGCTTTTTGTAAAACTTCAAAAATAGTTGTACCCCCTTTTTCTATTATCATTAATAAAAAGGGGAAAGTACATTTGTGTCCAATGGGAGGTGAGTATTTGATTTTTTAAAAATTGAGTCTGGGTGTTTGTTTTTTTTTTTTCATTTTTAAAGAACCATTCAAGTTTGGGTTTGAAAAACCTGCTGTTGGGCAAGTATAAGGTGGTGGTGGGGGTTTGCATATGTGATACAACCAAGTACATCGCTACGTTCTACATATCAAATACTCGAATGGGTATATTCATGTAATTTTGATGGTTATTCGACAAACACCCATTCAAATATTGAATCTTTGACAAAATATAAAGCCCAATTCTTTGGACTTTGAACATTTTTACATTCGACCTTTGACTCATATCCCTTAAACTTGATAGAAAACACAAGACACAAAAACACACAAGACATAGGACATATGAAACATGAATCACACAACATATAACAAACATTCTTAAGACATTAAACATATGAAACTTGTAAGAGACCCAAAAGTCATACGACAAACAAAAATAACACCCAACACACCACACACACAAGACACAATGCAAAACACACAAAATGTGACAACCAAATGACAACTAAATGATGCAAACAAGATTAAAGATGTTATGTGCTACCACATTGGCATCTACACCTATTGTTGTCAATATACATGAACCAAACAACCAAAAACCCTCATATAAGGTGCATCATATCCAAACTTGTTTGTAGTTTTTCTATGTTTATGCAAGTTTTCTATTGCATGTCATGGTTTTATGTGTTTATTTCTTTTTTGTGTTTTGAGCTTGAATTTTTTGCAAATCTATAAGTGAGAAACATTTTGAATCACCAAAAGTAATTTGAGAACACACATAGAAATATTATATCTCAAACATGAAATAACTTGAACCTTGTTCACACTTGGATTGATTTCAAGTTAAAACACACTTAGCTACACAAATCCAAATTAAGACTAACAAGTATTATGACTTAATTGGATGGTTCACATCACACACTTGACAAAGACAACCAAACTAACTATAGAATATTGAGGACATAAAACATAAACCCACAAATAAACAAAAGAACTATATATGACACATCAAACCAAAACAAGACATAAGATTTACAACACAAAAAAACACACATACATATAGAAGAGACAAGGACATAACTAGATTACTAATAAAACACATCAAAAATACACACAATCACTTGACACATTGAAACTACACAATAGACACAAGACACCCACAAGACATGAAAAAAACATAGTAAACCCCCAAGCATGGTCCACTAAAACACACAAAAATTAAACAAACAAAAAAGCGACACACAATACAACACACAATTTTTTCCATTTTGAAAACTTGAAATTTTAAATAGTTAATTCCCCCATGATGTCAAATCATGGAAGAGTTTGCCAAAACCCAAAACCTTGACAAATGCATAATTTCATCATCTTTAACCTACCAAGAGCATGATCAAGTTCATCAACCACCTACACATGAAAACAAACATAACAAATATCATATGTAACATAATGCCCCTTAAAGGGAATTGTGTAGATCCAAAAAATCTTTGTGCTAAACTTTGTCTTCAAATTTAACCATTAGTTCCTCCATCAAATTTTAATTTACCTCACACATACATAGATGCAACTTTTCAATAAGTTTTAAATAACCAATATGTGGATCAAATGGTACATCTTGTCCAAAAATATTAACTTGCCCATATTTGTTAGTTTGTAAAAAATGACATCTATGAAATGCAATCAAGACTGTAACAACATCACAAACTTCTTTAGGCAAAATTTCAACATGACTATAATAAATCATTAGATTTATGTTATTTATTAAAAAAAAATCACATCATTGTTCTTTATTTTTCATTTTATTAGTCTATTGTTGATAAAATGTTTGTTGAAAATCTATAAACATAAATGAACAATGGTTTTGACTTATTAATTCCATGATTATGATGATGAAAATAAATAATGGTTTGTCATTTTACCATAATTTTCATGACACAAATGTAAAATTTTACCATAAAAAAACCTTAAAATTTATATCATTTTAAAAAATTATTATGTTTATGTTGATATTGTCATAATAAAATGCAATTTTAACATTTTTTGAAATAACTAAAAAATGACATTTGATCCAAATTACATTATATACCAATTCTCATTTTTTTTACATTTTTTTTTCCCCAAGATGTTTGTGATGAATGTCCAAAAAATATGCATTGTTTTGATTTGGGTTGCCAAGATGCCAAAAATCTATTACATTGATATAAAAATGTTCAGTAACTTATGTTCCTCTTTGCACCACCAAGATAAGGCACACTTGTAATTTTGTGCATTGACAAGATACCAATGGAATCCAACAAGTTCTTTTGACACAAGGTCCTTGCAAGTGTTTACATTTGTCACTACATTATGAAACAAAAATTCAAAATGCATTTGTGATTAAATATTTTCAATATTTTTAGTTAGGTTATTTATATCAACACCTTATATGCATTAATCAGTAAAGGCAACAACAATTCTTCATCATATTTAACAAACAAAACAATATTGTCATAACATAAATAAATGGTGACCAACTACATGTTTTTAAACCTCAAATTAAACATCAAGGCCAACATGTTATGACCATTTTTCCTATCAAATGTGAGCAAAAAATATGAGTAAAGAAACTTCTTATTTTTGGTGTTTCATGTAAATGATGAACTCTTGCAATTCTTGATCTACAATACCTTCAAGATAATGGTGTTACAAACAATTTAGAATAAAGTTCTTCATAAGTTTCTTGATAAATCAATATGATCAACTATAATGCATCCATAAGCAACCCATGTCCATGATTTTGATTTAAAACATAGCCATGAACAATCGGGGATAAAACTTTCGTGCCATAGCTTCACAAATAACCTAGGTTCTTAGAAAAGGTATACACCTTTATAATTCCATAGTTTGTTGGCTGTAGCATAATGTTGATTATGAAAAGTTAGGGCATCCTAGAATAACGATACCCAACTTGCAATCTTGCAATGAATAATAAAAACAAATTAAAAACACCATAAACCACATCAAATGTGTGCATCTATTCGAAAACAAAAAAACATTCAAATAATAATTTAAATGAGTTTTCTACATCTTCCACTACTACATATTGTGCCTTTTTGCGAAGGGCCAAACAAAAAACCTGAAGGGTTTGCGAAACAAAAACAACCTGCCATATTTATGATGTGACACGCATTGCAACTTGTGGTGCACGACCCATCGCAAATTTATAATTAACCTTTAATCATCACAACACTTTTGTGACATATACGACAAACAAAACTTTGCGACCCGCTCAGTCTCTATCCACCTTAGCGATATTCCGCACTTCGCAACGTTCAATCATACCCAAAACATCGCACATTTTACAATACACAGAGTATCGTTACAAACTTTGAGAGTCACAAAACATCGCAAGCTTGTGTTATTCAGTGCCTTGCATTTTGCGTTTGAATATGTATCGCAAACCTCATCACAAATTTTTACAAAACTTTCCGGTGGTGGACGTATCGCAAGTTGCGATGTGTGTTATCTCGCAAATTAATGAAAGGGTTACTGGAG
Organism: Sphagnum contortum; assembly: GCA_963920785.1. Lineage (NCBI taxonomy): Eukaryota > Viridiplantae > Streptophyta > Sphagnopsida > Sphagnales > Sphagnaceae > Sphagnum > Sphagnum contortum. The sequence goes on along the minus strand of OY987290.1, from coordinate 5,802,484 downwards.
AAGGAAGTTTTGCAAAAGGTTTCGCAATGTCATCTGATTCTCAAAACGCCATAAGAAAAATAAAAAATCTTTTAGACCAAATGGAAGCTATAAATCCACTTAACCATTATTATAATATATTTTGCCTTGGTAGACTGAGTGAAAATATTAGTAAAGTACACATAGTAGTGCTCCTATTCTTAAAAATAAAATTACACAATGGAGCAGAATAGGCAGAAAATGACACAATGAACATTGTGCAGTAATATAGAACCACAAGCCTCAATGGCAATTTGCATAAAATTAATGAATAGTACATTATATGTGGTCATCATCCACTTTAGACGTTGTAAACACAACCTCTGGTTTCTCACCTAGAATAGAACGGGACCATGGCACATATGTGACAACAAGTGACCACTCCTTTGGGTTTGGGGGATAAGGAAGATAAAAACATTGTTCTACATGACTGGGAAAAGTAAATGACTCTGAAGTTTGCCAATGAGATGGTTGATAACTGGTGGCAGATGTCTTTAACCGTGTGTGTCCGCACTCATCCTAAACTACAGTGCAATTTGCATTAGCAAGGTTCACTTTAAACCACTTGCACTTAAACACATACTCTTCAAACTTTGAATGTGCATCATTAGATACCACCAAGATTTCTTCCAGCTTTCCATAATGTGGCACAATATCTCGAACAATATTCTTGTCATGCCGACTGCTTCTAGAGTCCTGAATGAATTACCCTTGAACTCCATAATCAAAGGTGCAGCCCCTCTTTTCATCCAAACTGGAAATCTTAAAATTAATATTGTGTTAGGCATTGTTAGTCAACAACTTATATGATAATAGAAACTTCACGCCCATAAAAATCATCCTAGAACATTCTAAAAAACTTGTCTTGAATGTGAAGATGATTTAATATGCCTAATGAAATAGAAAAAATAAATACCTGAAATGTCTTCCTTGTGTCCACATTGCTGAACGTGTTGTCACAACTTTCACTGGTCCATGAACAATGGTGCGAACATCATTTGTGATCTCTGGAAAACATGCTATACTTTCTCCTTGTGCCAACAATTGATCCTCTTCAGCCAACTTCTCTTTCATGTACTTATGAAACGTAAGAAAAATCCTTGATCTCCCACTCATACTTTTGGCATTCTCATAGAAGTTCTTCCACTCTTCCATGACATTGCTATTATTCAACATGAATGTGGTCAGCTGAATTAACTCTTTAGGTAATAACATACGTGTTTTGATGGCACCAGTCAAACGGTCTTCCTCCTCTTCTATTTCCTCCATCTAGACATGAGGACATGATGGATCTATAGTGGCCAAGATGTTGGTGCAATAAAACATGCTCTCTGCTACCAAGTGTCCTGCCGCCATGCTTCCCTCCACTCGTGCATGGTTACGAACATAACCCTTTAATACTGCCATATATCTTTCAAGCCAATACATCCACCGACAATGCACAGGACCAACAATGGTTATCTCATCCACAAGGTGAACTAATAAATGCACTTGACAATCAAAAAATGATGGAAGGAAGGCCTTTTCCAACTTGCATACCACCTCTATTGCTATTACCCTCATTCTTGGAATCTCCTCTACAAATAATTCCTTTGAGCATACCCATCTCAACAATATTCCAATGACCAAAGAACATCTTGTACTTTTGCACTGGCTAAGCCTATTATTGCCACATGCAATATGTGTTGCAATAAACGATGATAGTCATGTGTCTTGAAATACTTTAACCACTTGTGGTCATCATCCCTACCAAAAGCTTTTTGAAGATTAGCTCCATAACCTACAACAAGGTACCATAAAATTATACAAAAATATTCTAGACATCTAATAGATAACATTTTATACTTCAAACTTTTTTTCCTAGTTTAAGGCATACAAATTTAAATATAAATAAAAGCAACAAAGTATTTTTAAATTCAACCCTTGCCATCAAAGTTCAAACCTGTAGGGAATCGCATCTCTCCTATGCGATTTCGAAAGTCTCTTCTTTCCTGTGTAATAAGTGTCCATGGATCTGATGGTCGTTGCTCAATACCTATGTTAGGATCAACAGTAATCCACACATCGAGATGCCTCTCAAAATCTTCATAGGCCTCCCTAAAGTTACTATCTTTCTTTCCATAGAGTTGTTTTATGATAACCTTTCCCACATTTCCCTCAATGTGCATGGGGTCCAAGAGATGACGTATTTTCAGCTCACCCCTAGTAGGGCAAGCTGTTGAGTATACCCCACCTTGTCAATCCACTACCTCAAACACCATAGAATCATTTGGGTCAATAACTTTATTAGCCACATCCCTCCAATATGCAAAAGTGGTAGCTTTTGGAATATCACGCTCATCACCATAAGGCATGTCAAAAGATGAAAATAAAAGTGGGTCTGATCTCATATCATGTCACAGTGGAAGAAACTTTATATGGCCAAGGTAAACAATTTTGCGAAGATGGCTTGAGTATTTAGCCATGTCCTCCAAACTTGGGCCACATGTAGAGCAGGCCTTGTAGCCTTGAGTTTGCAGCCCACTTACAAAACCAAACCTTGATTGTAGAAGAACTGAATATTAGAACAACAAATAATCACAAAACAGAATAATAAAAAATATATATAGAGGGATGTGCATGATTTCTTACTAGGATAATCATGCATTGTCCACATGCAGATTGCCCTCAACTAGAATACACGTGGTATTCCTCCAGTGGTCTTCCTCCCATCATATGCCCATACTCCATCCCACAGCGTTTTGAGCTCATCGACCACTAGTGCTAAGTAGGTGTCTAGGTTTTTCACCTTACTTGGCCCTGGGATAATAAAAGAAAGCAGCAAAAATCCTTTTTTCATAGACAACCACGGAAGAAGGTTGTAATTCATGACAACAACTGGCCAAATAGAGGTAGGTCGTCCCTTTCCTCCAAGTGAATGTGGACTAACACCATCTGATGTTAACCCCAACCTCACATGCCTAGGGTCACGCTCAAACTCTGGCCATGTTGACTCCACATGCTTGTGAACAAGAGAGTCAACCGGTAACCTCATAACACCAGGCTTTGATCGATGTTTCTTATGCCAAACCATTAACTCGGTCAAGTCTGTACATCGATACATGTGCAGCAAGTGAGGAATAATGGGAAACCACCTACTGATTTCCTGGGCACCTTCTCTGTAAGCATGTGAGGATCATATCGAGCCTCTTCACATGTACTGCACTCCGTTAAATGGGCATTGTTCCCATGAAATAACATGCAGTCATTAACACATGCATGGACAATTTGATACTCCATGCCTATGGAGGATAAGATCTTTTTAGCCTCCTTCCAAGATCCTGGCAAAACATTTTCCTTAGGCAGCAAGAGGCTATGACAATACTCGAAAATGTCTGACAACATAGTATTGCTTGCCTTGTGTTTTGCTTGGATGTTTAACAACCCCAATATGGCTGCTAAACGGCTTAACCCTGCACCTTGAAAAATAGGTGTTTGAGCATGTGCCTTCGCCTCTTGCCACTGCCATTGTCCCTGGGCATTATGTTGATGACGTGGATCATATGCATTGGCTCCTTCGTCATGTGGGTTGCCAGACATATCATCAACTATGTCAAATCCAAACTAGTCAACCATGAAGTCATCCATCGCTTGTTCTTGGCTTGCAAGCAGTGGTGCTTCATGAACTGGTTGAGAGACACCTTCATCATGAACAGACAAGTCATTTGATGAAGAATGAGTTGATGAAGAGTTTGATTTGTGTGGCATGCCCATTTCTCGATATGTTGCTCTCAACCTCCATGGCAACATGTCTTCAGAAGGCCGAATATTCTATGCAATACCAAATCTTGAAGATCTTAACTATATACCAAGCATAGTTGCATATTACATTATAAATTAAAAAAATGCCAAAATGCATGTATATAGGTATGGTTTGTTATGTCTTAAACAAAGTACATAGTTCAAAAATGGTGGAATCCTAACTCCACTCATAGTGTGTAAACAACTCATCTCCTGATCTAATGGTCCTAGTAGCTATAACTAGGCAATGGTCTTCATGATAAATCTAGCCATATGGTGCTGGAGGAGGTCCCTCAACAAAAACCCACTCACAATTAGCCCTACGCTTAGGCCGAGTCCCCACCGTACTGTTGATGAAACCAGCAATGTTTCCAGAACGTATGGGGTCTCCTCTATCACCCTCCCATCACTATGCCTCCTAGTGCTACCAGCAAAGGTGTCCATCTCAAGAGCAAAGGTCTCCCACTCAGGATGTTGTGTGAGGATCATGTTCCAATGTCTTCTCTTATAGATAAGCCCACCATAAGGGAACAAAGTAGGACCATCTCTACGACAACTAGCTGAATCTTCTACAATGATGTCCTCACAAGCATATACTCCATAGCCATGCCTCTCTCCAAGTGTAAAGGTCTTAATAATCCATCGTCTACCCCAAAACACAACCTCCTCATCATAGGGCAAACTATCAAGCAACCTAAGAACTGCAGGGTTCCATGACTGGATAATATTGGCACATTTGCCAGTGAACTCACACATACCCCATTTGCCCTCAACAATAGTCCTAGCATGACCCTCACTTGGACGTTGTGCTTTGGATTGTTGTCTAACAGAGGGCACATGTGGCCTTGCTTCATGATGTGGCTTATTGGCCTCATGAGAGGTACCAATCCATACAGCAAATGCATGCAAAAGTGCATTTCCTATGGCAGCTAAAACCCCTTGTGATAGAACATAGGGTGGTGGTGTCATACGCGAACCTTAGTACATTCAAAAAACCACAACAAACCATGGAAGTGAAAATAATTTCAAAAAGGATTTCATGAAAAATAACATGTATCAAAGAGGAAAAATGACAATGGTAAAATGACACTTACCACATGAAATGAAGAAGCTCATGGGGTAAGACCATGATGACGCCCAAATCATTGAATGTGTTGAGCACAAACATATGACTTTTGTGAAATCTAACCAACGCACTTGGTGCATTGGCAAAGTTGTCGAGGTGGACCACGAGGAGAATGAGACACCTCTACCTGCGTATGAGCTGATGTGCCTTCATTTGAGAAGGATGAGTCACTAGTGGAGATAACGGAGGAGGAAGACATATCATTTGTCACATTAATAAGGCACAAATGTAAAGCAAAGACCAGATTAGACTTTCAAAAATCATGTGATACAACAATATAAACCCTTGACTACTCATAAATTGAGACTACTTAAACCAAAAAGAAATGCATACCTGCATCCAATGTGGGCTCAACAATGCCTATAGGACTGGTTGCCCGAAACCCTTTGGCATATGCAAAAAAAAACAACAAAATGTTAAAGCCAAAATAAATTAAAACTTTGCGAACCCCTTGCGAACCCCCCCACCATCGCATCCCTTTTCGCATCTGCATATGTTACTTAAACCAAAGCCCTAAACCCTTTAACTTCCTCCTACATTAGCGAAGCCCCTGACTTCGCAACCTTCTAACTTTGCGAAATTAACAACATTGCACGGCCTTTGCGAGAAATACCGTATCGTAAGTTGCGATGCGGGTTACATCGCAAGCCCTGAATTATCGAAAGTCCTTAAGCTGGAATGGAATAAGGTGTAGTGAAATCTTTCTAGGGGTCTAGATTAGAATAGGACGACAAGTGAATTTGAATTCATTCTTAGCATTGCTCGAGAATTATCGAAGGAAAGCTTGGGCAGAGAGGAGGGGGCAGATTGCAATGGCTGGGACTAGTGGAACGGGTTCTGGGTCTAGAGCTGGAGGTGACAATAATGAGGAAAGGTTGAGGGAGATGGTTATTGATCACTTGAGAGCTTCAGAGCTGTTTGCAATTGATACTAGGACACCTGAAGGGATGGCATCCTTGACAGCCATCTTAGGTCAAACATTGCAAGCAGGGCTGACGCTGGGGAAACACAAAAAGAGGAGGAAACAAGGAAGGCTGTAGAAACCAAGGCAGCAGAGAAGAAAAGAAAGAGAGATGAGAGAGCAACAACAGGAGCTCTCTCACCTAAAACTTTCGAGAGAAAAGGAGGAAGGATGAGAGGGATGCCATTAGAAAGGAGAAGCTCGACCTGAAGAAGAAGGAGGAGGAGAGGAAGAAGCTCCCTCTGATAACATTGGCAGAGGAGGGAATTCCAACCGAGCTAGCATACACTGGGGCCAAGAGCACCATTAGGCACATTATTTCCACCAACTTTGCACGAGGAGTTGAGTGGGGCATTTTCTCAAAGGCAGAGCAGAAGAGAATGATAAATCAAGTCAAGGGAACATTTCGAAATGGAAGAGAGCTTGATTCACAGTGGATTGCAAACAAGATCTCCAATTCAATGTCTCAAGCAAGATACCATGATAGGATGAAGATTCGTGCTCACCTAAGAAACATGAATGTGTACAGGAACTTGGAGAGGCCGCTTTAGTTCTCAAAAGACATCTGGAATGCCTTTTACTAATTTGAGGTGCAACTGAAAGCAACAAGGCAACTGAAGGAGATCATAGAGCAGCTAGCCAAGGCCAAGAAGGCAAGAGAGTCTAGGAGGTCTGATTGTGACCTGAAGGCACTGGAGCTGAACCTTGCTGAATGCTAATCAGTGGTGGACGAGGTTGGTGATCCACCATTGAAGTTCCTCAAGGCAACAGAGCGAGTGAAACTGGTTCCACCCACCACCCACAGGCTAGGGCAAGGTGGCATTTTCGGCCTCAAAGTAGCATTTGTAAGTACCCTCCCTCTCCTCCATTTTTTTCCTGCAAAGATTCGAATAAAGTTGAGTTTTTGTCGAGTCAAATAGGACTATTTGCGATACCTTTGCGATGCGAATTGCATCGCAAAGATAGGTCAAATGGCATTTGTTTCGCAAACATACAATGGGATTTGTTTTGCAAACTGTTTCGCAAGTTTCAGTATGTGAAGGTTTGCGCTTTGCAAAAGTGGTCGAAGACTTGAATAGATTCTTTATGCGTTTTTCTGGACCTGTTGTATTATGGGGACAGTACAAAAGGTACAAGAGGAAGATCACAACTGCAGAAATGACAATGGGCCAGGAGCATGGCAAGGAACATCTTTTTGAACATGTTGATGCACTATTGGTGAGTGTGTTTGGTTGGGATTTTTGTTTGTGTTGAAATTGTTTTCATTTGAATCAAAAATTTCATTTATGGTGTTAATTAAGCTTTGCATGTTGAAATGCAGGCATCTGAAGGTGAAAGTGAGAGCTCCAAGGGCAGTAGTGATGAGGAGGAGAGAGGCGCTAGCACTGCTCCCAATGCTACCACTAATAGTGGACCCAGTTCATTTGCTAGTCGAAATGCAGGTTTTGCAGGGGGCAAAGATAAAGAGGATAGGGAGGAGGATGAGGACGAGGACGAGGATGAGGGGCAGGGGGACGATGAAGAGAAGGAGGAGGATGAGCAGCCTCCCCCTCCACCAGAAAACACTAAGAAGAAAGATTCAAGGAAGAAATCCAATAGGGGAAGGAAGTCTAGATAGACAGCTAGTGTGTTAGATACCCAAGGGTTGCAAACCCTTTTACATTGTAAATTTTGAAATTTTGATATAGATATTTTTTTTTGCGACCCAAAGTGACTCCAAATGAATATAAACCTTGCTTCCAAAATAAGAATACAGTGCCATGCTCTTGTGATACACAATGGATTTCAAAACCATTTGCGAGTCATAATTCTTCGCAACACTACAAAAGCCAAAAGACCAAATATACAATGTCACAGACATCGCTACACTCTTATGGGTAAAATCATTTTAGAATAGGCTTGCGAAATCATAGATTTCGCAAACTTTTAGCAACATTTTGAGAATTTGAAAGTGTTTGCATTAAATCTTATATCGGAAATTGATAGACTTTTGAATCGATTCGCTAAGTCGTTGCGGTGATGGGTTTGCTGCAAATAGTTTCCGATGTAATGTTAATCGAAAACTTTTAGCGGCATTTTGGAAATCCCAAAATGTTTGCGTTAGATCTTATATCAGAAACCGATAGACTTTTGAGTCGATTCGCTATGTCGTTGCGGTGATGGGTTTCTTGCAAATAGTTTCCGATGTAATGTTAATCGAAAACTTTTAGCGGCATTTTGAAAATCCCAAAATGTTTGCGTTAGATCTTATATCAGAAACCGATAGACTTTTGAGTCGATTCGCTATGTCGTTGCGGTGATGGGTTTCTTGCAAATAGTTTCCAATGTAATGTTAATCGCAAATAATGTATAAAAGCAGTTATAATCGAAAAAGGTTTGCGATTGTATCAAGTTCGGGAGTTGTGAAGGACTTGCGATTGTACAGGTGTGAATGTTATGGTATCGCAAAAGCTTAAAAGTTTGCGAGGAATTGTGGTTCGCAACAACGGGCTTTCGAAAACTTCTTTCTTTGTTGTTTGCGATGATATTTGGATTGCAAAATAGCCCCCTGTTGTTGTAATGAATTCATGGGTGACATGTTTAGTTTTTTAGGCTTCAATCCAAAGTTTGTGCAAGTTTTGTCACATGTTTACTTACCTTACTAAATCTTTTGGGTCATGTGATACATTTGTGGATGTCACCTTGAATAACATTTATAAATATATCTAAGTAAGACCTTGAGTCATTTTGTCATATGTAGTAGCATAGTACTAGCACACCTTTGAAAATGGATGTTGAAAACTCAAACCATCAAATGGTTTTAAAATGGCCCATTTACTACATGATACAATAAGATTTAAGGCATTTGCACAAGTTTGCGAAATTGAACCCTTCATCCTTCACATAAGAAAAAATCTTTTGAATTGAAGATTTTTTCTTAAAAGTTACTATAATTTAGGAACCATAATTACATCGCTTGTACATCCATCACCTTAAACATCCATATAGTGACATATTTTGCCTCCCAATGTTTCAATGCAAAATTAGCAACAAATATGGCATGCGCTCCTTTTCACATCCAAAAATCAAACATGTTAAGCAATTGGCCAATGCAAATTCCAGATATGCAATCATGATTTTTTCTACCAAAGCAAACATGACATCTTCTACACAACTCTTTCAATATGGGAAGACAACTCATGCATACAAATTATATGTCAACACTTGGTTGCGCCAAATGGACTCAATAATCATCATAAGCATGAATCATTTAACCAATAATTCATGGGATATTCCAAGAAACCACCCTTATTGCACCAATTTTTTGGATTAATTTGTATTTGTGAAAAACCTAAATTTGAAGTCGGGGATACATGTACTTGCTTTTTACCAAGTTCATCATCAAATGGAGCTCTTGAATAATTACTCATCTTCTTGACTTCTTTTAAAGCAATGTGTTTAAACTCAACATGTTCTTTCATGGTTATTATGCCAATAGACTAATGTTAAGCAATAAAAGTTTAACACTTAATGCACAAGGCAAAGATTTTGGGACCAATGATTCCATTATGGAAAACAATATATCCTCTGATTTGGTTTTAAGAAAGATTCACATGTTGATTATTTTTCATCTTAAAAAATGCCTATGCACACGAATGAATTGTGATTGTCCAAATTCTAAGTAGTTTTGCACACCTACAAATTTTGTAAGTGCACTTTGGAGCACATATATATCTTATCAACATTAATAGCTTCTAGATTTCTAAACAATTCCCCACTTTCATGGGCAAATTGCACATTGTTAATAATAGAACTACTATAGTATCTTACAAAAGTTGGAATTTTTTCCTCATTATAACTAATATCATGTGAACATTCATGATAAGACATGGGAAACAACCCATCACTTGTAGTAAAAGGCGAATTGTTGAAAAAAAAAAAACATTGCATTTAACTTTAAATAAACACACCCCTAGGTTTGTCCAATGTTATTGAAGGTTTAAAATCCTTATAAAATTTCAATTGTGCAATGAAATGAAAACCTAAAATGCATCCCTTAGAGAATTGATTGTATTTTATTTACATAGTGAGTTTTCTATTTATTCATTTTGAAAGAGAGCTTCCATTAAAAAAAAAAGATGTCAAAGCTCCAAGATGGGGGCTATGACAAGCTCCTTAAGTTGTTTTCATAAACATGTCAAACTACACAAAAAAGGTAATTGTACTATAGTTTGGAATTGAAATAAGGCATGAATGAACCACAAGAAATTCACATTGAATACGTCATGAATAATAAACAATAATGTTTTTTAAATTTCCAAAAAAATCCATGAAGAACACTATTGAAAATTGTTAGAAGTTTTTACAAAAAGATCCTTGAAAGAATATGCTTGGAAGTTGTATAGAGGTTTAAAAAAAGATCCATCAATCATTTGCTTGGAAGTTTTTAGAAGATGTGATGTTTTTCAAAAACATTATTGATAGAAGTTTTTAGAAGACATGGTTGACGAAAATTTCTATAATGTTGTTTAATATAAATTTGTAAAGGTTTTTTTTAATGAAACAACATTAAAGATACTAGAAGAAAAGGTCCAAAGGGCAGTGGGCACCACCCCTTCATCTTGCCAACATAAGTTATGGTTTTTGTATTTTTAAGTCATATCATGCCTACCTTGCATCATGCTTTGTTTAAACAATAATTTTTTTGAATTCTTATACATTTTCAAGTTCCTTATTTGTTAAATCTCTTAGTTTTTCCAAGTTGTGTTTTTTTCTTGTCCTTGATAATATAGATTCACCATAGTTCAAACTTGGGAAGAAACATAATTTTCTTCTTTATAGCATATTTTGTAAACAATGGTGAGACTTATATCAAAGTGACATAAATTCTTGGGGTTCTTAATTCAAAATTTTGAGATTGTCAAATTATGTTCTCATTTTACATTCTAAGTTTGTAAATCTTTCATATGGATTTTGATTCAAAATTATTTACAAAAACAATTGTACCTTTGAATAGAGTTTTCCAACAACACATCACAGTCCACAATTGAAGGTGATTTAACCCTTCTATTCTAAACGTTTTAATTGTCAAAAATTAAATGACTAGTTTCATTCTTGATCATTCAATTAGCCATAATTTTTGTTTTAGATCTCCAAATTTGGAATGTGACCCTACTTTAAATATCTATATAAAAATTTCAAAGGTTAAATAAAGGTCTAATTTGAACAAGGCTTGATCCCTCAAACTTTGTTCCAAACTTGTGGGACATTTTGGTGCATCAAACCCCATAAGTGAGAATGCATTTGGGAGTTGTGAAACACTTCCTTTTCAGAAGGGGAATGTGTTGAAATGTCTTATTTGCTTTAGTTCATTCCCAACCCATTTCTTTTGAAACTTGTCCCAACCTTGGTTATAAGCTCAAAGCTAGGGTTGACATGAACTCTACAATAACAAACTAAATCTAACAGTTAGAGGTTTAAGAGATAGAGGTTTGAGGTTTAGAGTTGATAACTTTATGAAAAGGAACAAAACATAGAACACATGATATGTTACATTTTTAAAGATCTTTCCCCACATGCATTGCTTCACGTAAGCACGCTTCAAAATAGAAGCTTAAGTGACGAGGTTCAAAAGCAAGGCTAATAATCAAAGTTCGAAATCCAAAATTTGTAATTCATAACTTAGTAAAAGGCAATGCAATATATAGGTCATAACAAATGCCAAAAAAAAGTTTCAACTTTTGTTATTTTGCAAATGTGTTTTTGAACAAAACAAATTGGATAATAAATAGTCAAAGATCAAGGCTTGATGAAAGGTGATAGAAAGGGAAGGTGTTAATTCACATGCTTGTCTCGTTAGACATGTGACAAGGTTGAAAAAAAAACCAAGTTGAAAGTTCTCAAGATGAACAACACCAACTTGCATGTAAACAAAAATGCAAATAAAAGGAAATAAGATGTGAAAACTAAAGACCACATTTTTTTACTTTAACGACAAATGCATGTTCCATGTTTCCTTGAAAAGTTTGATTTGTCTCGACTACCTATTAGTTTGCATTCATCTTCATACTTGTTTTCTATGGCACATTGAATAAAAACTTATAAAGTTTAGAATGAACATTGGAAAGGAAAAAAGTGGCACTACCAAAAAAATGAATGAAAGTTTAGGGTCATCTACAAACACAAGTTCACAAAACACAAACTCGATACTAAAAGTTACAAAAAACAAAACGTAAATCATAACCTTAATTGAAAACTTTGCCAACTATTTGAACATGTTATGAATTCAGGTTTTTCGTAGATACACCCTACCATTATCTTCCCTTGGGTTAGATCTAGTTATGGGTATTTGAATTTCTAAAAGTAGTACATATGATGTGAGAGTGGGTGTTAAATTCCTAAAAAGGCTTGGTACAAAATGGGGTGAAATTTTTGAAAAAACACCCCCCCAACTATCATATATGTGTATATTTAATACAATATGCAACAAATATCTAGTAGTCAATCAAATACCTGCCCACAATGTGTTTTTCCTCTTTAACTCTAATGTTCAATTCCCAACCAACCTCATTCAATTCTCCCAAATCAAGTCTTTGTTTTCAAAACGAAATTGACCACCTTACATTGCCACTTCATGTCATGATCATATTTTCAAAGGTAGACCAAGTAAGTCTTTACCCAAGTATAACCATAAGTGAACTATATGAGTAAATCTATCCACTATAAATTTTAGGTTTGCCATTATCCAAGGGTGTATAAAAATAGTACATATTCAAAATTCATATTTTAATGCACATTTTGTCTAGTGCACTAGGTCATTATGGATTATTTGAGTTATTGTGAAAATTTTGTTTTTCCCCTTAATTTCATCTTTGTTTCTTGGATTGATTGTCTTTAATATGTTGTTACATATGCTTTTCAATTGCTTTAAGAACTCCCCGAATGAATTACAAAAGTTGTCAAAGAGCTTACTTTATCTTTGTCGATTTTTGTAATGATGCTTTTAATGTCACATGTTCATCTTTGCAATGCCAATTGCATAATTAAATTGTTTCTCCCCCACTCTTCAATGTGCCATACTTTTGCAAATACTATACGCATTTCAATTCACCTTACTTTTTTGCTTATTTATATCCATCATATAAATGCACTATATAACTAATAAACATTTTACCCTTACCTTAACCCATACATGGATTAATAAGTTTGCAAAGCATATGCATAGTATACCCTTGTTTTTAGCAAAATTATAAATTTTTATATACTAATATACTACTATGGGCCAAGTATATAGTTTGTTGGTTTGTTTGTGGCATGGCAAAGATAATGATATTAAGGGTCAAAACTAGTTTGGTATTTGAAATATTTTGGTAAATAAGTTTAGGCAAATAGGCTTAGAGAAATTGTTGTTTGGAGCTTTTTCAAGGCCATTGGTGGCATATGTGTGATAATTTGAATGGAGAAATTTAAAATCTTGAAAAATGACCAAGGCTCAAAGCATCTCCACAGGCACATTGCACAACATGTTTTGGATGAAGATTACTAAAAACTTGCCCCCAAGGCTCTGAGTAAAAATGGCTTTGGCTTGGCATTTTTGCTCAATATGCTGAGGCTCGCAAAAGCCCGTGCATAGTCTCTCATACTTACTCTTGATTGATCAAAGATATGAATTGGTCCATGTCATTTGCTATTAGTAGGTTCTCACATTTTACAATTCCCAATTTCATATTCATGTGTGGGGCTTGGGATCCACAATGTTTCTTTTGTCAATTTTGTGTTATACCCAAAGTGGTGATGATTCACAAGAAGATTAAGCCAAATTTGGCTACACTCTAAATATGAAAGCAAAACATTTAAAACCATCTTTCTATAAATTTGGCAACTTACTTGAACCATGTATAAAAACTTGGCAAACTTACTTAAATGTTGGTCAAATCCTCACTATTGAAAATCTTTAAAAAAAACACATGATTTTAGCAATTTAAATTTTTAATAAATATAGCTTTTTGACTATATGTAGCCACCATAGGGGTTGGGGGGGGGACTACTTGGGAAATAATAGTAAATAAATAATTTTGGATCTGAGAAATACTTGTAGTAGGGTCAAATTCTGAGTATGGGTGGAACTGCTCTCAATTATTCCCATATCCATAACTTTTGTGACAATGGGGGCAATCCACCACATTGGCTCTTCTCTCCATTTTCTTCTCCCCAAAGTGTTAAAGTTCAAACCCAAAAGAGAAACATAAGATAAGATATTATAATTAATTAATTAATTAATTATTATTCTGTATCTTTTTCTAAAAAAGATGGAATTCTTTTGTTTTCTATTGTGTGTTAGGAGGAGAAGTGGTAGATTTCAATATGGAGTGTGTCTCGGGACAACTTTAGGGTTCATGCTCCCTCATGTATCCATGATCCATGTGTGAATGGGAAAAGATGAGAGCAAAGTGAAATTTTGGAAAGGACAAAAATTTCTATCTTCACCCCGGTCCCTCTGCCCTTTCTGCATGGTGTCTCTCTCTTTCCAATGGATTTTTTTTCATTTAAAAAATATATAAGTAAGTAAATAAATAAAAATAAAAATGTAAAATTGGAGGAAAAATTACTAATATAAAAGGGTTGTTGAAAAAGCAAGTGGTTGTTGAGGATATGTTGTTGCGGGACATTGGGCAATGTCAAAAAAAAACTTAGCACATGTTGGGTGGAGCCAAAGAAAACTTCAAGGGGTGTTGAGTAGCATCAAGACAACTCCAATGGGAAGCCAAGAAAATTTTGGGAACTGCCGGGAAAACAATAATGAAGATGTCAGGCAACTCTAGGAAAACAATGGAGAATGTCGGGCAATTACCAAAAAATCAACAAGTAGTGTCAGGAAGACACCATGTTGCACCAAAAAAAATGTGAAAACACAATAGGATGAGCTAAGTCTGAACCAAAAAAATAACTTTTGGTGAAAATGTAAAAAAAAAACTCATGCTTCTAGGGGCACTTGGAGGGACACTTCTATGGGTGTCCCTCATGACAAACTTGCTAATAAGGGTGAATTGGATAAACACTTGATCATTACATAATATGATATGGATCCACCTAGGGATTTGGTGAGCCATTTGCCAATCACCCATTTTGTTAGGTGGGAACATGTTCTACCAAGGCCTGTTCCAAAGCCATGGCTTTCCCCACCATGCAATTACATCCCAAATTGTGTTCTCCATGGTGAATTGATCCAAGCAATTTAGAGGTCATATTGAGATGGGGAGGAACTTAGAGCATCCTCACATGGACACTCCATGGTAGTCTGTATGTTTTGGATGAAGAATAGCAAAGCTTATGCCAGTTTGGGGTATTAAAATGGCTTTGAGCCAACATTTGTACAAATGATGCTATGCTGATAAAAAAAAAACCATTACACAATCTAGCAACTACTCTCGATTGACGAGACAAACGATTGAATGCGGTTGGGTTGTTTTAGCCACCTTCCACCCTTTATATTCACAATATTCATGTTTTCAAATGGAGCTTGGGAACAAGTAAGCAAGCCATCTTAAATGTGAGAAATTCTCTTGGAGGCCCAAATGCCATGTATCTGTGTACAGCTGCTCTAAGAAAAAGATCCAGAAGATGTGAAATCCTAAACCGGCTAAACTAAAGATGTAAACTGAGTTGGGTTACTAGTAGTCATCAAATTGTACATCAAATTGTACATTTGGATGACAATATCTCCCTTTTTGGATGTAGTCTTTCAGTGACCTCAAGAGCCTCTGAAACTTGAGGCCTCTGACCCTCCACATCCAGTACCACTTTTGCCTCCCATTAGGCCTCACACTGTGGTGAGACCCGGTTTAACCGCCTTGTTTTCTCTGTCTTCTGGTCACATACATGGCCCAGCTACACACCTTTCTTGCATCATCCTATCTTGAATTGGTTGGTTGTATTGGATCCTTGACCCTATGGGAGAATCCATTTCATTTTGAGACAGTATAGTTATCCGTAAAGTCAGGCGATTAGGGAGCGAGAACAATCAGTTTCCGTTCAATAGGGCATCAAATGCTTAGCTGGGAATGAAATTTTACAAAATGAAATAACTGGGACCCAAACTAGTTTTTCTACCAATTTTGGTGGTATACTGACACCTTGTCGCTGAGCGCCTTCAGTGATGCTACCTATACAACTACTATAATTACTCTCGAATCTTGTGCATTAAAATGCTGAGTTTCAGCATTTCAGACCGAGATTTAATAATATTTCCTTACTTTGAGGATACCACTCAAAGTGGGGATAGGGGGTGAAAGAGACGGTGACTTTACGGATAACTTTAGTATGTCAATTGGACCATTGGCCTCATGTGACAAATGCTTCCATCATCCATCATCAGGTTGATCACAAAAATGGTTCATCGACTCAAAATAGGTTAAACCCCTATGATCACGATGTGGTCTCTTTAGAAGACCTTACATGTACCCAAGCACTCAACTTTGGTTTAGACTTTTCTATGAAAGCAACATGTGGGAATTTTATGTTGAAAAATTCTTAGTGAGGTTATTCATTTTTTCTTTCAAAAATTGGATTGAAGTTAGTTCTGAAGCATTGAAAATATAAACTCCAAAGTGGGTAGGTTTTTTTCCTCGAGATTTCATATAAGAACGCAGGCTACAAGGTAATCCCCAAACTAATTCATTCAAAGTTTTCATCAAGATGATTCAGTATTCATTACAGGATTTGTGCTGAAGCAACCAAATATGAATGCCCAAAATTGGCTGCATAAAGGCCCCTTCATACATGATACGACCTCTCATTGGTTGCATGGAAATTCTATTTGTAAAATTGGCTGCCACTATTTTTGGCCTGGACTTATAGCCCTTCCTAAGAACACCCTACCTATTATATTGGGCAGATTCTAGAGAGGCTTTTGTGAAATGAGCTTAAATGTTCTCAAATGTGTTCTCTAGTAAAAAACTAAAGATTTTTTGATGTGAAAACTTGATTTTTGCAATTTGAGAACATAGGCATCATGAATTTAGTGGGCCCAAAGAGGCGAGAAGAATCATGTTATATTGAAGGGCTTCAAGGAATGTTACATGACTGCCCATGCACTAGTGTGAGATGTGTGTTGGACTTGTGTTGGACCTGTATCGCCTATTGAACACACCTGAGTGGTCCTCTGGTATTGGGATTTCCTTTGTTTCTTTTCTTTTCATGCCTGGCAGGTACTGGTATTGGGTACTCTTTTAAAACTTTCATATCTCTGGTACTGGTATTAGGTCTAAGGCTAGTTATTTCCTTGTATATTGCAGGTATAAACTTGATATTGGTACTGGTATAAAGTCAATATTGTCTCCGATCATAGTGGGTTAATTCCCTAGTAGAAAAACCCCATTTTGCGACTAGTCCAATGCGATTAAAAGTGTTGTTTGCAACTACACAAATGACACTTTTAATCTCATTGGACAAGTTGCAAATTGAATCTTTTTACTAGTGGTTCTTCAATATATTGGTGGTACCATATATCCAAGTTGCACTCTATACACGGGTACAACACTAGTCAACACCTTCAAAGTTTTATAAAACCTTGCATGTTTTTGTGAAAATTATTGTAAACTTGATTATGCATATTTTGGCTTCTATAATACTCGGTAAGATGTTATACACTCCACCCCCCCTTCACTAGCATGGTTAAATCCAATTGCACTGGATGCTTTTGATTTTGCACATGTTTTCTCTTATCGAACAAGCAACTATGCCATGAGACGCTTTGTCTTACTTGTAACACAAAAAAACACGATTTCAAAAAAAAATTCAAACTAACACTTAAAGCAAGATCTCCAAACACTCATACTCACACTTTACTAAATTGAACTTGTTCCATACTTTATAATTCTTTAATCAAGTTCATGTAAGTAATTCAAAAGCTTATCCATTCACTCTACATCCATTCTCCACACCCTATACTCAACTAGGAGTTTTCACAATGCCTCTATCTCAAGTTTGAAATTGAGTAACAAAATATTTTATTTTACATGTTTTGTTACATGCACTTGGATCTAAACCTAAAAGGTTGTGGCAACATGAACTAATCATCATTGCTAGCCGCAAATTGTCATTGGGGGTTCAATAAAGGCATTAATCATCAATAATAAAATCATGTGTATGCTACATCTAACACTTGCAAAGTTCAAGGGGTAGTAATCTAATGTTTCATAACCCAAATATGGACTTGTGACTAACTCCCAAAAATGATGAAGATATGTCCTTCCAAGCACAATAAGAATGAATTTGAATGCAAATTTGAGACATGGCATGAACCAAGGAGAGTGAAATGCATTTTCACACCAAGTGGGCCGTCTATAGGAGTGAAAGTACAAAATTTCAGGAACCCAAGTTACATTCCAAATTCATATATTTGCACATTCAAAAAAATGTTTCTTTAATAATTATGAACTAGTGTGGGCCTATTTTTGCACAAGGAACCAAAGGGCTCGACCAATCTAATTATATTAATTGAAAACAAGTTGAATAACCCTTGAAGTTCAAGCATTTCACAATCATGTGATGCTAGAGTTTTGATATGCTCATTGGGGTACCTTATATTTTGAATTACGCTATGAGGAATCACATTCATGGCAACTAGATTTCCTTACAACTAAACTTGCAAAACAACTAATATACAACTATGTTACAATTGTCCCATGGAAATATTTCATGGTATATCATAGATATAAACTTGATATTGGTACTAGTATAAAGCTAATATTGCTTCATCATACTAGATTGGTGGGTTCTTCAATATGTTAATACCATATATCCAGGTTGCATGCTATACACCAATACAACACTAGTCAACACCTTCAAAGTTTACTAAAATCTTACATATTTTGTTGAAAATTAAATTACAATTTTGACCATTCATAATTGGGTATGTGAAATATACAATTGGACATTGTACACCTTCCCCCTCTTTGCCTAACATGGTTCTATGGAATTGCATTGGATGCTTTTGCTTTTGCACATGTTTTTTCATATAGAGAAAACAACTAGGCCATGAAGGTCTATTTTAAATTGTAATAAAAACAAACAAGATTTCAAAAAATCAAACTAGCATGTTAAACAAGACCTTCAAACACTAACACTTTACTAAATTGAAGTCATTCCTTACATTATAGTTCTTCAATTAAGTTCACTAAAAAAATTCAAAGGCTTATCCATTCACTTTACAGTCATTTTGCACACCCTATAGCCACCTAGAAGAAGTTCTCATAGTGGCTCTATTTCAAGTTTGAGATGTAACTAATAATTTATTTTTCACATGATTTGGTACATGCATTTGGATTTAAACCTAGAAGTTTGAGCAATATGAACTAATCACCATTGCTAACTGAAAATTGTCATTGGGGTTAAAAAAAAACACTAATCATTACCACTAGCATACTTCCCAACATCATGTTCAAAATGTTGTTAAACACATTTATCACCAAAAGTAACCAAACATTATATAGAACCATGTTTGCATTAATGTTTTGTAACTCAAATATGGACTTGTGACCAACTTCTAGAAATGATAAAATTATGTCCATCCAAAAACAATAAGAATGAAGTTGAATGCAAATCTGAAACATAGCATGAACCAAGGAAAATGAAATGCATTCTCACACTAAGTGAGGGGTTTGTGAAAATCAAAGGACAAATTGTCAAGATCCCAAGTTGCATTTTCACTTCAATTATTGAAATTATTAAAGAATGTTTGATTTTCTAAAATGAGATTTGAAGCTTAGGATATATTTAAATTAAGTGATTTTGACATCAGTTGATACCTTTTTCAAATGTGAATTGTAATATAATGAACTTACACTACCAAAGATTAACTTGAAAGTTATGAAAGTTTTAAAAGGGTTGTGACAAAAGTTGCCAAAATGCCTCTTGATCATTTAAAATTGGACATAATTTGGTTGAGGAACTTGATATGGCATGGGAAACTTCTTCTTAAGGGCTATGACATAAAATATTTGCATGCTCAAAAAAAGGTTTCTTACTAGTTATGAACCAAGGTTAACTAATTATTATTATTTTTTCAAAATTGATTGAGCATATTATTTTTCATTTTTTATTTTTCGCACCACATAACTATCAATAAAATTAAAATTAAAGTTGAAAACCTAGCTATTATCAATTTCTTCATCAAATTAATACCCATATTTACTAATTAATGTGATTACTTTTTTGGTGTTAACTACTTGTTATGCATAAGGATAATTAGTGATCAAATATTTACCTCGGAAATTGCCCAAAATACCAATCAAGTAGTTTTATTTTTGTGGTTTCATTAACCAAAAGTGCATGCCCATGCTCAATATTTGTTAATTCAAAGTTCAAAAGAACTCTTGGATTATTGTTTAGTGAAATTATTAGGAATTATTAAATTGAACTCATATGATGATCACAATTTATATATATATATATATATATATATATAACCAAAGAACATTTTCATCTCCATGTTTCCTCATTGGCATGGTCAATTGACAAAAATATGAAAATGCATTTTCAAACTTATATTATAAAATTATTTCATCGGACTGATTTCCTTTGTGGTTAACCAAAGTGTCAAACTTGAAATTTATCAAAACATCTATGTTTTTTCTTTGGAAAAATTCAAAAATTGTCACTTCAAAGTATTTGGGAGACTATGTGTTTGAGTACTTCATTCATAGTAGTTGGTAAGAACAAAAATCACATAGGCTAGTGCTACTAGCACAAGGAATGAAAGGGTTTGGCTGATCTAACCATACTAATTGAAAACAAGTTAAATAAACATTGAAGTCTAAGCATTTCACAACCATTTAATATTGGACTTTTGATATGCCCATTGGTCCAAATTTTTTAAGGTGTACCATGTAGGGGCCATGATGAAATAGAAACAATTCAACCTTTAATTCTACCTTATATTTTGAAGTATGACAACTTAGACACCATATATCAAGAAATATCAATATCATTCACTATAATTATGTTGATGGTGAACAAAACTATTAAAGAACACAAAAGAAGAGTACAAAAGGGTGATGATGTCACTACATTTTTTAATACACCTTAAGAATTTGGATGTGTTTTAAATTTGGACTAAATGCAAAGTGGTAGGTTATTAAAATTTTAAGGTAAATAGGGATTGATAACCTACTTGGATGAAAATTGCAAACATCTAAAAAGTTAATAAATTATGACAACTCAGCACCCAAGCCATATTGGTCTTATTGGTTTTGTACATTTTACCTACCAAGTAAATAGGTTCTCCAACTACTTTTCAAAATAATAATAACTAGCATCTAGTTTATTAATAACCTTATTGATAAACTAGATGCTAGTTATTGATAACCATGTCTTTTCCAAAATAAATAAATAAATCTTTATTAAGTGTGTATTAACCAAGAGACATGAAGAAAAAATTGTTGCATTTGAAATGCATAATGTAAAGAACCAATAATAAAAATTCCAATACAATTGTTGCAAATATGAGCAATATCATGCATTGGGAATACCAATTTGAAAGTTGGCTTTGTTTGATATCATGGCAAAGCTTGAACCCCCCAAAAAATAAAATCGGTAAGGCGCCACTTGCACAATTTAACCTTGCACCAAAGGTCCATGTAGAGATATCTAGTGCCTAAATTTCAATTTAAAAGGGTCATTAGTGGGGCCACAATTGTTCAAAAATGAGGCTCTTGCAATGAATGATTGCTTTATGACTACCCATGTGATAATAACTTAGGCAACACATAGCTTGCTATAATCTAACTAAACTAACAAATAGAGGAAAATAATGGATAGACACATCACTTACTAGTGCAAAATGCAATGTTGGGCAAATTATTAAAAATGATGATGAAATAAAATTTAGAAGCCATTTGTTTAAAAACAAAGGTTTCTTTGCTAAGAAATGTTGGAAAAGAGCATTTTCAAGGATTGAATAGGATTACAATTACATGAAGGGTAAAAACATAGTCAAAGGAGCCATCAAATTGAATGTACACTCTTTAAAATTGCATTTTTGTATGTTTGAAAGATCACAAGTGAGCATAATAGTTTGAATTGTCATAGTTTTTTTGGAATATTTTCCATTAATTGCAAATTTTACATGCTCAGAACTTGAGACAAATTGAAAATGTTTTTGCATGTTCAAAGCATTCAAACCTTGAAAGTGGACAATCCTTGTTTTTTTCAAATGCCTTTTTGTTCTACCAAATGTGCACCATTCTTCTTGAAAACTACAGAGGGTTTTAACATTGATGACTATAAGGACAAAAGGACTTGATTTGATTATTATTATAATTGATTTGAGCACATTTGGTTCAAAAGTGTTTTGACCTTGAAAATTATGGATGTTGAAAATGTGCGCTTAACAGAAGTTCATGCTTATGTGATAAAGGGCATGAATGCATAATGTACATGATATAAAATCAATTTGTAATCAAAATGTGTTCATGTATAAATGCAGTTTTAAATCAAGTATTCGAAATACAAATTTTTAAGTTATAAACCAACACAACAATGACACGTGTCATGTGTAGTCCTTGGAAAAGGACTTTTACCTTCGTGCCTTTGGTTGTTTTTATTGTGTTTTCACCTTGAATAAAAATAAAACTTTAAATTTCCTACTAAGATTTATTGAAATTTTAAAAATTACAATATTGATTGAATTATCTAGTGGTCTTGCAAAGTACGATCGAACCTTCACTAGTTTATAATTTGGTGACTTATTATATGTAATTAAAAATACATGGAACTATAAATGGTAATAAAAAGTACCAGATTTGATCTAACTCCATAATCCAACAAAAGTATTATAATGTACTTTGTTAATTTAAATATCAATTGGAAACCAAATATTTTTTTGTAAATTTTGCATAAAGTCTTACACTACAATCAAATATATAACTTTGCTTCAACCATGATCACAAATTGTGAACTATTTTAACTATTAAGGACACTCCAAAATCGTTTAAACTTTAAATCCAATACAAATTTTTTAAATTATTTTTGAAACATGCTTCAACACATGTGGCCCTTCAAATTGTGAAATATACGAAAGTTCACAATAAATTTGAAAATATTTTGTGAAGGTTTTAGTAATAAAAAACATGTCTATATTTTAAAGCACTAAGAAAACATTACTCAAAAAATATTTTATGTATGTAAAAGGATTTTCACAACATATTGAAATGATTCCAAGATTATATTCAAAAATATTTATTTATTTCATATATCTCTATACATGTCAAACTAAATAAGATACAATGTAAATTGCATTCAACAAATCCTTTAGCTCCTTTTATTATGATTGCATCCCCACTCCTTCTTAACTCAATTCCTTCAATTCATATTCAATTTGAATTGAATCCACATCACCATGACTAATTCCCAAAAGTTGGTATCATTCAAAAACTTGACAAATACACCTTTTTCTTGAGCACCATTTGTTGCATGGATGGTTAGTTGACCCCATCCTATCAATGGTCAAAGAAGAGGAGTGCACTTGCATACATCTTCCTCTTTTTACAAACACAATTCCACATCCCATCCTCCCATATCAAAAATTTATAAATCCACCTACACCTAAATTTGATCCAATCACTATTAGGTTTTAACCATCATTTTGAATGAATGCAAACTTGAATCTCAAACTCAAACTCCCCCTTAAGACCAAACCACATGACCTTAACCCCCTTCAAAAGTCAAAACCCTATCCTAAGTCTATTACTTCCCCCATTACCTAACCTTGCTTTCAACTACCCTACATGCCCTAGATTTACATTGATGTGATTGATATAAAACCCACCCATGACAAGGGTCAATAGCCATATGGTGAAGATGCTTTTATTCATGAATGTCAACTATGGCATTTGTGTGAACTTTCATTTCATTTCATGATTTTCTTAGTTGTAAATGGTTTAATTATTGTGTCTAAATTTGCATGGTTCAAGTTGATTGAACAAATCTTGATTTTTTAATGATTTCATATCAAAATCATAAGAGCTTTGTCTCCTTTTGCAAAATTTCATCACCAGTGTAGGTGTAACTAGAAGTTATGTCAAAATTAAAGAATTTAATTAACCCCATATATGATGGTTAAGAAGTTTCAATACTAACTTAATTTGCTTCTTATTAAGGGTTGAATGACATTTAGAATAACTAAGATTACAACCACTTTAACATGTTTAAACATTTCATTAATTCAAAAAAATGTTTGGCACTTACTTAATGTGAAATAATGTGACAAGCTTAGTAAACAAATTATAGTTTTTTTCAAAACCATAATATGGATTGCACCAAATTTGTCCATGGATACACCATAAGGTCCAAAATTCTTTAAGATGTGTGAAAATCTTGTGATAATGTCACCTTTTTTTGTCTTTTTTACTTAGTTAGTTTTGACCATGTAAAGACACATTTATGGATAATTATGATGGATCTAGAATTGTAATGGTTTGAAATATAGTCCTTCTAAAATTCTAAATTTTTTTTGACTCATTATTTTTATGGAGATCAAAATATAGAGTAAAAAAAGATTGTGATAAAGGCTAGGCCCTTTTCGTCCGGTGTGGTACACCTTAAAGGATTTTCACCCCATAGTGTTTAAATTGAAGAAAAATCCTAACATGTGAATCATATTTAAAATTCAATGGATGCATGACATATATTTTCTTGCAAAATGATGTGCATATTGTAGATTGGATTTATTCATTTAGTTAAAAGCCATGATTTTGCCATGTAAGTAAAAATATCAAAGTATTATCTAATGATGTCCACAAAATTTCCATCAATAATAGAGGTATTTCCATAAATAAAGTACAATTATTCTTAAGAAAACAACCATACATTTCACCAAAAAATGACATACACACACAACTTTTGTAGTAAAATTGCATTACTTAAGAAAAATATGTTGAGTTATTTCAACAACACAAAACATTTTCTAACGCACATGTGTAAGCTTATTTCCTATTTGCATTAAGATAGGATGGTTCCCGATTTCATTTTGTTCTTTCTTTTCAAATTCAAAATGATTTTTTACAAATCAAACAACTAGTATTCTTGTTGTATTGACACATGTAGGTGATCATCTAAAACTCCATTAGAATTTTTCCTCTTTTTTTTTGTTTGCTATATGTTTACTTTTCCTTTTCAAAATTATTTGGATTAACATTATTGTCTAGTGCTTCAATGTCAAACAATGCTAAATTTGGTTGCAATGCATGAACATTTTCTTTTATTCTATTCCATATTTTTTGCTTTCAACAACTTGATAGTGAGATTTCCAATGGTACAGTCAAGGTCCAAGCAAGAATACATGTGATAATAAACTCTACTTGAGGTTATCTAGACTACACATGGCAGTTGGAAAAACACAAGAGTTGTCTAGAGTTCAAAGTTAATAAAGTATCTTCTCACCAAAAGGTGAAATAACATTTCTTCTAGAAGATTGAAGAACTATATATGAACATTGGTTCAATCCAATGCAAACAACTTCAACAATTGAAATTTGTGGAATGGAGCAAATAAGATGAACTTATCTTTGTTTTATATCGTTTGTAGATGCCTAAAAATGTTTACAGTGTAGGACCCATAACTTGTAATAATGTTTTCTCTAATCTAGTTGAACAATGTTCATAACACAACAAATAATATAGGAATATGCACTCGAACTTGCATTCCACAAGGTCACTTTATAAGAATTATGTAAGAATAGTATAAAAATTCAAGACTAATTTGTTTTGAATTGCATTTAGACTAGTAGATTAATAAAGACCATGAAAAATGGACTAGATGAAATAGAGGCATTTCATTATATTCTTATTCTTTAGCATTAGACCAAAACCTTGTCATATTAAAAGGATAAATGTTTATTGTTCTTTAGAATTTCATGCAAATATTTTGTGGGTTGCAAATTTTTTATGTTTACATTTCAATTGTAATGTTTATACATGTATGCAAGGTCAAAATTTTTGATGCATTGTTCGGTGATTATCCATGATTTTTTTTTATACCCTTTACACTGATTTTTGACAAAATACAAGAATTAAATAACATTTGGTTCAATTTTTAAAAAAATTTGGAAGTGAAAGAACTTTGGAATCTAAGCTTTTTAAAAAGCCTCAAATAATCAACAATTTCACAAAAAATTGTCAAAGAAATAGTTGTCTTTAATAAGGTGATTGATTAGTTCTTAATTTTTTTTCAAGTTTTAATTTTTTTGATTTTAACCCTAACTCTATACTCTTGACCTTATAAAAATTGACTTATTATTAGCAAAATATTTAGTATGATGAAGATGAACCTCCAAAATGCAATGATAGTAAATGACACTACCTTCTAAATATTTAACTATATGAATGGGGTTTATAAATGATTATTGGGGGTTTATAATAGTTTTTCCAATTCTTGATTTTGAAAGGAACCTTATTTTTAGTTTTAAATTTGGTTTAATAAAACTTTTGATGTGCAATTGAAAACAATATTTTGGTTTTGTCGAACTTCTAATGCCAAAGATTTCTCAAAAAAAAAAACTTTTGGAGGCCAAATTTTTAATGAAATCAAGTTCAATTTTCATTAAACACAACTAAAATTCGAAAATATGTGCTTTATTTGTTGTATTCAATTAATATATAGATCCCAAGAAAAAAAATTCATGTCCTTAATCATGTGTAAGCAATCAAAATTGAAAATGCACCTAAAAAGTAGGGCCTTACTTTCACACTTTGAAAAATTTTACACCTAGATAAAATTAAAAAAAACTTAAACCTCTTTAACATAAGAGAATGGCTTGGTCCAAGTCGTAGTTTAATGAGAGGTTGTAGATCAAATTTTGTGGTTATAGGAAAATCGTGAACCTTTAGTTTGTGTACTTTAAAAGCAATCTTGGGCAATGACTTGGTTGAAGAACTTGCTCATTACCTTGAACTTGCCAACACTCTATAGATGGGATTAAGGAAATAAATTTAGTCATTCAATTTTTAAGAGGTTAATTTTCTTTAAAATTTCCCAAACTTTTCATCTTTCAAAACCAAAGTTTTCAAACATTGTTGAAATTTTCATTTCCCAAATTCGTAGTGCCTTCAAAAGTATTTGGAAATACATATTAAAGGTTTTTGCGAACATTATGAAAAAAAGCTATTGTTTGCAACCAATCAACTTACCAATGCCATCAAATTGGTTGTTTGCAAATATATTAAAACTTCATGTAACTAAAAGGTTGAAACCATGTGATTTTCAATATATAGGTTGTTGATATAACTAATTTGCAACTAATGGTGTAAAAAATCAATGACATGGATGATTTGTTGTGATTTTTCATCCAAATAGACTACTTTAAACCCTTTGAATTACATATGCGACCACTTCATGGTTGCATATGCAACTAATATGCAACTAGTGGTCCATAATAGTATTCATGTTACATTCCCTACCTATTTACATTAGGGTAGGCTACTCTTATACTTAAGCTACTTACCTACTTAACATAAGTTCCTACCTACCTATATCCAATATTTTTACCTACCTAGTTATGCACTTAGTTAGCTTAGGTGGCCTAGGTTACCTAGCCTTAGGCTAAGTTAGGTGTCACATGGCATGGCCTAGGTTTAAGCTTAGTTTCGAGGTGCCACATGGCTTAGGTCTAAGCCTAGTGTAAATGCCACAAAGCCTAATTTAAGTGTAATCTATGTGCCACATGACCTATGTTTAAATCTAGCTACCATGTGGCTTAAGTGGTCTAGGCCTAGATGCCATATGGCCTAGCTTTGGTGGCACATATGGTATGTTAGTTAGTAGGTTAGGTTAATTAATAGGTAGTAAGTTCAATTAATAGGTAGTAGGTTAAGGTAAATAGTAATTAATGGCTAGTACTTGAGCTAGGTTAGGAATGTAATTAATTAGTTGTTAGTAGGTAATAGTTGTAATTAGGTTGCAACTAGAATATTTATCCCATATGCTTTTTCTTTCATTTCAATATAAGGAAGTGCAGTAGAGTGTTTGAAAAAAAAACATTTAAATGCAAATGCCATTTGGGATGAGTCAATCAAAGAGATTCAATCTCACGAAATCTAATAATGAAGTAAAGTTTTAAAGATGAAATAAGATTTCCCCAAAAATGAATATGATTTTCTCAACTATGTTTGGCTTAGGTTTAGGTTTAGCCTAGGTGGCCTATAGGCTATTGGGGCCTAGGTCTAAACTAGGTGGCCTAGGGTGAAGCTTAGCCTCGATGCCATGTGACCTACTTTAACCTAAATTACTAATCTCTAGGCCTAGCCTAGGTTTCATGTATGTTATTTAGGTGTAGGCCTAACATATGTGACACATAAGCCACCTAGTTCTAAGTGTAGCCTAGGTGCCATGTAGGCTACCTAGCATTAGCCATGGTCTCTAGGTGCCATGTAGATTAGGCCAAGCCTAAGTTGCACATAGGTTGTACTAGGCCAAACCTAGGTGCCACATAAGCTACCTAGCTTGGGTTGCATGTTTATTAATGATTCATATACATTTTGCCAATATTGCAATAAAAAATAGTTACACAATAATTGCGAGGGCAACCACCATATACTGTATGACAATGGATGAACTTGTATAATATAATATGAAATATGTTATGTCACTTGCAAAAGTGGTTTATTGTAACTTGTCAGGTACTACTAACGAATTATTAGTTGCAAATGTTGCCTACAACTAAAAGATAGTTGCAAAAACCTATTGTAAATCCATAACTTTTTTGTAACGAAAGTAGTTCAAACATAGGTTTAAAACCATATGTTTGTGATTGTAACATTTATTTGCAACATTGGTTGTAATTGTAAACTTGGTGTGAAAGTTTTACATGGTGCATCATGTTTTGAAACTCAAATGTGCATTGAAACATTTACATTGAGACAAGATGAAACAAATTTGAAAATTTTGAAACCTAAACCTTAAAAGGTCCAAACACAACCCTTAAAATTTCAATGTCCAAACCCAAAAATTAAAACTTTAAAACTTAAGCCTTAACAATACGAGACAAAAAAACCCTAAAAACAAAACTCTACAATTTGAAGTTTAAACCTGGAAACCCAAACTTAAAATCCAACTCCTAAACACTTAAAACTTAAACTATAAAAAGACCAAAGAAAAACCCTAAAATAAAAAAAACTCAAAACTCATACGCTATAAACCAATATAACCCATAAGCTATATAGCCATATAGTCCCTATTGTCTCATAGCCCCTTAAGCCTTCCTCATTCCTTGTATGACCCTCTCCTAGCATGGACTATTATTGGTGACCAGCCTATGGGTGGAAAAGAAAATATTGTTATAATTGATTTTGGGATCTCACAATGAGTTTTGTGAAATTGATATTTGAGGACTTTAGGAATAATAATAAGCAACAAGGAGGGGACCACCAGGGCATCAGTTTAAGGAAAAACTTTACTATCTCACTCCTCTTTCAACACCATCCTCATTAATTTTAAAGCCAATAGGATATAAACTGACCCATCACCAAACATTAGCCTATCACCAAACAGTTTGGCAGATCTTTTCTCAATTCTTCTTCATTTTGAGCGATTTAAAATGTTAGAGGGGCACCTTCTGAAGCTTTACAAATCATCTTGGAAATGCCAAGCCCAAAAAGGAGCACCCAAAAAAAAGCAGTAAAGAAAAAACATTTCTTGAACTACAAAACACATTTTTTTGAGGGGCTCGGAAATAGGCTATGAGCTGTTCAATGAGAATTTTCTGTAGAACCAACCTCCCTTTACTTTGGAGGGCAGTAATTTTCTCGCCTCTAATCCGTGTTTTGCCGATTTTTTGTGCGATAGATGCGCAAAGAGGAGGGCTCCATCTACTCTTTGAACACCATAAACAATGGGGCTCTCCTGCAAAAACGGCGAGAAACCCTTCCCGAAATGAACTATGATCAACCTCTCTACCCTAGAGGCAATATTAGAACACAACAGAAAATAAGCAAATTAGCAACTTCAGAATGCAACCTAGTTGGTTGAAGTAGAATATACTTTGAGGTCAATGCTTATTTCTAAAAGTGAAATTAGAGGATGTTGTGTACCAGCTATGGAGTTTGATGGGTAGCTTTCACAAGGCCATGCAAGCAGCCAATTTTTGGCTTGGAATAATGTTGGGCCATTCAGAGCCCTACCATTTCGTGAAAAAGTCTTCACAATGTGCTTCAAACCTCTCCTTTGCCAAAGAAAGTGGGTTAAAGTGCTGGAATTCATTCTCTTAGGATCTTTCAGTGTTCAAGTTGCTTTATGTTCTTGTCAAAGTATGGATGTCTTTAGAGGCTTTTTCTCAAAACATGAACTGGCAGGACCAAAGCTTTAGGCTATTAGAGTTATTTTGTAAAGTCACCCTGTCTTCACCCTCTCTTTCACCCCCAGTCCCCTCTTTCAGTGGTATCTGCAAAGTAAGGAAAAAAAAACCCAAAAGACCAGGACTTAAGTCTTGAGTCCTCCTGGCACAATTGCCACTAGCAAGGAAGAGCAGATCCACCCACCTTCAGTATCTAGATTAATGTATGTGCTGCTGTCTCTCACATCTCAAATACAATAACTTGCACCAATAAACATGAAATCTTGGACAATGTCAAGTGAGGAGGATTCATCCAATGTCATTGTTTTTTACTGCCCCTTTGGCAGAGAGCACTTCATACACAAAGTCCAAACTAGATTTTACCTTTGAATCCTTGTCTAGTAAAGGTTGAACTTCATCCACATTCCTGATTAAAATCCATTATACCTGGCTGGTGGATGTGCTCTAAGAAAGGAGGAGATGTGAGAACAGAAAGAAAGTGGGTATGAAAGGAATGGAAGTAAGGTTGACAATAGAAAATATGGCAGCTCTCAATTGTGTTAATTAAGGGGTCAGGAACACCCCGCTAAGTTCCCATTGTCTCAATATTATGTACCACAATATCAGCTTGTAGTCGGGTTTAGGGTTTTGTCTGGAGCTTGATGGGGGCAACTGAGTTTTTTGTGCAAGAAATCATGGGTTAATAAACAATTGCAACTTTAATGGAAGTGCGCAATTGAGGCAAACAAGTTGTTGTTGCAAGCATGTACCGAGTCCACTTTTGGAAAGGGCGCAATTGAGGCAAACAAGTTGTTGTTGCAAGCAAGCATGTACCGAGTCCACTTTTGGCTCTTCATTCAACCAGAATCTGTGGAACTGGAATTTCTCCCCACTCTTGTGGAGATATATTGCTCAATCCTTTCTAGCGTCTTTGTTGAAGAGGCATCCCTTACAATCTGGGGAAAATAATAATTTGTTCTCTTTCACACAAAAAGAAGAAGAGATTCCATTTCTCTGCACATGGGTCCCTAGCCATTGATGAAATATCAAGTTAAAATAGCCTTCTTGTTACACGTATAGACTATTAGGGTTACCACTTAACTCTAGTTCCAGATTTGAGGATGCATGTCACACTTGCTTTTCTACAACTCAGAGATCTACCCCAGTATTTTAAGGAATACAATATTTGGAGGAATCTTTCATGAATTAAGTACAATAATAGGTAACTATTCAAGAGTGAATAAAGGTGCAAAATACACTAGGGCTTTGGTATGATATTTGTATTGCTTTTTTAATATTTTAATTATGATTGCACTTCATGTTACATTCTATTACCTATTCAAAAAGCTTGGTTGTATGTTTTGTCATGTTGAGAGATCTCTTAACCCATGGGATCTCCCAAACCATGGGGCTCTTGCTACCATTGAAAAGCCGTTGATTGAGTGGTGGTGGTGCATTGAGGTGATTTTGTAATGTTTAAACTTTGCATCCAAATGTTATTGAATTTTGAATACTTTTTTTTGGGTTGGAAACTCAATAAACTCAAAAATCCCTTTTAATAGAAACTGAATTCCACACAATGGAAGGTAATTTTAGTTGTAAATATTTTATTGATGAATTTACTTTGTAAAGTTATGTTACAATATGTGCTCAAAGAGAAGCATGTCACACTAACTTATATCTAGAAGACAACCCCTACCTTATATTATTACCAAATTTTTTTTTTGCAACGAAACCAAAAATTGCACAAGAAGATAATAATAAAAAAACACCAAACAAATTTAAAATACATTCTTGAAATATAAAATCATTTGCCTCATTTTGCTTACTCCAAGAGCTTTAAGTTATAGCCTCTTAAACCCTGAAATCCTAAACCCCTCTTACAACCAATTTATCTCTATTTGAAAGCTTACTTAAAAATTTGGTCCAATCTAGTCAAGCATGAATGGGATTACAAATTCAATAATTGGATTCAAAGATTAAAAATTAATCTCTTTGATAATATTTCAATCAAAACAAAACAAAGGATGATGAGAAAAATTGGGTTCATACATGAAATTTGGTAGGGTGTTGCCCCTAGTGGGATGTGAAGTTTCAATGCTCAAAAAAAGGTATTTCACACAACATTAATGCATGCATCCTAATATGTCACTCACAATGGTGAGGCTATGTATTTTTTGAAAAACCATTCAAGCCAAAGTGTGGTTCTTAAAGTAAGAATGAAGCTCTTGCAATTTTTGGATTGTGAATGTGAGGATCTTAAAAATTCGGTAGCAACTTAGAAGGCATCTCAGCAATAGAATGCCGCTCATAAATGAGTTTCTAGGGTCAACTCTCTACTATTCACCTATATATGGATATTTGAGTTTACTTTAGAGGCTCATTGTATGCATGCACTTCTTTATCAAAACCTCACCTAAATCCAAATGGAAAATTTGAGGTAGATTAGAACATCTTAAAGCTCCCATAAAATACCATAAAACCCCCTTTAAAAACCTGAAAAATGTCTAAATTATCATCACCCACATCCATTTGACATTCCAAAGTAAACCATTTTTTTGGGGCTCATTCCTTGAGGGGTTAAGCTAATTCTAGATTGCTAATAATTATAAATTGTGTGCTTGGAGACCAACAATTTCTGACCATAAGGTCCAAACTACTTCTCGCTTAAGGTGTTGTAGACCCAAGTCAATCCATAGATAGTCCTTGCCTAAAGGGCCCCAACAAAGTGCTAACAAATTGGTAGAGCTTTTGAGAAGAGACTACTCTCCACCTTCCCTATAGGGTGTCGTCATGGCCTCCCATAACCATGTTTTGTTTTCTTGCATGTTGTCAATTTTCCATGGTGATAGGTTTTTGGGCTTTCATCCCTTTTTTTTTTCCAAAAGGGGGAAATAAAGTATTAAAGAAGACCTCTTTGCTGGGTCACCAACATTCAATGACCCAAAATCATTTGAAAACAGAAATAAAAAAAATTGACATTTGAGGTGTTTCTTTTTGTTGGGCGGTGTGTGCCTCATGTAAATAGGTCATGATCACACCCCTCGAGTTTCATGCTTAAATCTATCATCGTCATCATAGTTCATTCGCCAATCCAAGAAGGCATAGAAATAATTATAATGGTCATAGGATAGTCCATAGGATAACTTATGTATCACATAGTTTGTAATCCATGGATGAAATTCATTCACAAACATTCATCCCTCATAAGAGAGGTACGACTATATATGTAATACAACTAATTACTTTTAATCTGATCAAAATTGTCATAAGGCTAAAATACTCACGAAAGTGTACAAACTACTAGCATGGTTAATTAGTTGATGACAAACTTATCGAGTTTATCCCTGAGCAAAATCCCAACCACACAAAAAAAGAAAATATGAACTAAAGCATGAAGTTTGAAATACATGTATTGAAGCAAATTTTGTTTATAATTGACATGCAATGACATTTTGAACAACTTAATCATAATGTTCTTTTGGTGCATAACAAATTACCATCAAAACAAATGGTTTGTTTGTTTGGTTTGTCTTGTTTTTTTTTTTTTTTTCAAAGATCATGGTTTGAATTGTACATTTGATGTTTATGGTGTGTATTATCAATATGGTCATGAACCTTACAATCCAAAATCAAACAACATTGTTGGTTCAAGTAATTGTACCCCATCTTCTAAGATAGAAAACCCAATAACAAAGAAAATCTTGATCAACCAAATTACCTTCAAGGTTATAGATCAAGTTTGGTTTCATTAATTGCCACAAATGACATACATGGATGATGGACACCAACATTAATTGTTGAATATTTATAAACAATTTATGATTGAGTATTTGAAGAAAATTATATGATAATTCTAGATGGTTTAGCTTGTTGTTTATTGATGTAATTTATTTGTCACTTGCCATCTTTTTTATCCTTATTTGAAAAGTTGTTAAAAAGGTTCATTCGATGATGGCCTTGTGGAAGGCTTCATGAAAGGTTTCTAGTTTCCAAATAAGTATAATAAGTACATATTACATGGCCCATTATCCTCAATTTACTCAACACCATTAGTCTCATGAACTTATGCCATGTTCATACATTTTCATGTCGTGAATGTTTATTTTACATATTTCGTGTCCTTATTCATTGTAGTTTATCATAACCTTTGTGCATATCATTGTAATCTTTACATTTGTTATAGTTTTTATTGTTATGACAACGCAATATTTCACAACGGTATAAACTTTAAGGTGCATTCACACTTGATGTTAGGTACTATAGTGTTCAGTCCCTTATCACCACACTAGTCGTTTAAGATTTAAACTTACTTATCATGAAAATTTTATGTTAAACTAACATTCACTTAACATTAAGCTATCGCCCGTTTAGCATTGGGTGCCACCTAGATTTAACATTACATTTAACATTGATTTAACATCAAGTGTGAATGCACCATTAGACCAATTGGACAATCAACAATGTTATTCGTTGACCATCATCATGGTGAATGATTCTAACAAAACAATTTCTTGATCTGACAAAATTCTTTCTTGTGTGAAAACAAGTTGGACCTACATCATATGTAGTTCGTCCTTTTCGATGAATTCTAAAACAACCTTCACTTGATTAAATCAACTTAAGCCAAAATATTTAAATAAAAATTGAACATTGATTCCAAGATTTCATATAAGTGAATTATTTCATATATTAGGAAACCTATGATTCAAATGAAATGTACATTGATTTTAATTTAATGACCTGAAAAAGATTTGAGAATTTCACCACAATATTAAAATATTCATTATTCAATGCAATAAGTTTCATCGTTATCTCCTCCCATGGTTTTGCTTCGTGCTTTTGCTTTGTGCTACTGGTGATGGGTTTAGGTCCTTGATTTCGTGTTTTCTCCTCTTAGGGCACCCCATTGTGCATTTTGCACTTTGGGGTGTGATCTCTTGTTAGAACTCTTGTCCTTTTTTTTTCTTTTTTCTTTCCCTCTTGTTCCATTGCCGGGTGTCTTACCTTTATTTATTTATTTATTTATTCCTACAAACAAAAACATGAACAAGGATGAAAAATAGGAAAGCCCCAACTGAAAATCTAACCTGCTTATCATCATTAATGTTAATATGTTAATGACTTGTTCACTCTCAATTCCAGTATATGTAATGAATTCGAATCATTATGTATGGACCTTTTAGTATGTTAGAACTGTTGTATCTCAATCTTAATTAAACTAAAAATTCAAAGTTGCATCAAGGGAAGGCTCATTTTTCATGAATGAACTAGGTAGGCTACACGACAGCAAAAACATTAATGTTTCACTAGCACCCCAATGGCAGTGGAAAAAAAGTGAACAAGACGAGAACAAAGCATTCACGTGAATTTTGCACAAACATTCACATTCATTCCTTGGGAGTTAGGAGACGTGTGTGTTCATGAACATCCTTACTATTATCAAATTATATTACTCTCCTAGTATCAAGTTATTATTCAACACTTAAAATGTTAAGAAAAAAACATATTTGAGCTTGTTGAGGGTATTTAATATTTATCAATGTTGGGTATGTATATATGTTGGTTTGGCAAGGTAGAACCGACGGCTTTGGTTTTCCGTTAGTACGAAGCTAATCAAGATTTTGGCCTGATTTTTGGAGCTGATTCCAGAACTGGAATCACAAGCCCTTTAAGAACTGGACCCCAAACTGGGTACGGGTTCTATTTATGTATTGAACTCAAACTGAGATTCGTCAAGACCCCGATTTTTCAGGTTCTTTAAGAAAACATTCCTACACAAGTTTTGCTTCCAAAACCAGATGCGGTCCTACATACATAGCCCACCAATTTATTTATTTTCTCAAATGAAAGGTGCATTCACACTTGGTGTTAGGGACTCCAGTGTTGAGTCCCCTAGTACCATGCTAGTCATTTTGGACTTACACCCACTTACCATGAACGGTTTATGTTAAGTTAACATTCACTTAACAATTTAACATTGGGTGCCACCTAGGATGCCACCTAGATTTTCATTAAACATTTACTTAGTATCAAGTGTGAATGCACCAGACAATGATAACACATTGTCTAACCCAGTCAAAAATGAGCTTTAGAAATTAAGAATTTAATTGAAATAAAGAACTGGAACTTGCATAAAACAAGTTTTGGGGCTGGTTTTGGTTCTAGCCATATGTTGGTTCTAGTTTTGGTTTTCGGTTGGTTCTTGGTGTTGTATTTCAATTTTGAATTTTTTCCAAAATGTTTAGAATGAATGGTTTATAATTGAATCGAGAATCAGAAGAAAATCCAACTTAAAATCAAAAGTGGCCAACATTAATATTGAGCAATTAGGAGGTTTTTTTTTCCAATGTTAGGCAATTTTCTATTTCTTGGAGAACCTTGGGGGTTGTTGGTTCTCTCCTATTAATTTTTTTGGAAGAAAATTGGGCGAGGTTTTTAGATTTGTTAATAAAAATCAAGAACCTTTGGTTTAGGTTAATGTTCTTTTTTCAAACATTGGGGGTTCTTAGGTATCAAGGTTTAATTTTTTTTGACAAGGGTTAGTCTAGGTTGTGATTAGGGTTTAGGGATTAAATTTTCAAAACAAAAAAAATTAATCATTGCAATTACAAGGCAAGTACTTGCAAGAAATTATGTCTGTTTGTATTTGAAAGCAATGAAACTTCATTTAACTTGCACCAACTATGTGTTTAATGTCTATTCACTACTCACATATGCAATAATAAGTTTTTTTTTCAAAACTACGCTTTTGAGCATTTGACATTGGACAAATCATCAAACAAACCATTAGTTTGGATCAAACAAAATATGACTTCAACATTATAGATTACAAATGACAAAAATTCTCAATAATGAACATGGCAAATAATAACACAATGGACTTGATAAACCTCCAAAATAGCAACTCCAATAGAATCACGTTGACCCACAAAAAATACATAAGTAATTAATACATAAATCTAACCTTTGCAAAACAAAACAACATTGATCTCCTAGAGCCTTACACATGATTTTTTTTTGATGAAAACAACAATTGTAACATATGAATCACAAAATCTACAAAAGATTTTAGTTATATGCATATGATTCCAAAACAAGATTAATAGACTTTACAAAGACTTTGTAGCTCCTAGCCTTAATTGAACCCACATTGAAAATCATAAAGTCATTCATTAGTGAGCCCATTTCATCATAGAATTGCAAAGTAAAGAAATACCTTACATTGTAACACAAAGTAGGTATTTGCTCCTAGTTCCAATGCTAGAAATGCACCAAGATAAAAACATAACCACAATAATTGCATGAGAAAAATGGTAACAAAAAAAAACACATTCAAGATGAAAGAAAAAACTTGAACCTAAAATCAAATGAAATCAAAGCTTGAATCTTCTTTAAGCAAATCTTGTTCCGTAATCAATTCATTGTGCTTTTTAATCATACTAAAATCTTTTTCCACAAATTTGCTAATGTTTCATAAGTCCATTACACCCAACATAGGTGTCATTGGGCCAATTTTTAATGATGAGGATGAACCAATTTAGATTTTTGATCCCAAACCTAGATTCTTTCAAATTAGTGATGACACTTGCAACTTTTAAAATTTACTTTATTTTGATTAGTGATCCCATTACACTTTCCTTGAGCATCAATGTGCTCCGATTGAATAGGGTGACAAACAAAACACCACATCATTTCAAGTTGCTAATGTTCACTATTGCATCAATATTCACTATGAGAAAAGCCCAATAGGTTAATGATCAATGACTAGGACACCATATGCCTTTGTTGCCCAAAAGTTTTGGAGTTGGAATCGTTGAAGCTAACATTTGATGCAATGAGACATAAAATCAATGTTATTTTTTTCATCGTATGAAATTGTTGTTATAGGTTGTGTGACATTCATGGATGTTAGGGTAAACATCTTTATATCAATTTTGTTCTATTAATTGTTCCTTGCAAAAAAAAGAACAAAGAACCTATGGCAAAATACCTATGGGAACTCAATGGCATCTTCTTCATCATAAAGTGTTATTTGAAGTTTTTTCTACATGGCACAAACCCAATTGATCTAAAAAGCTAATGAAAAAAAAGAAGGGTTATAAACAATAAAAACTTACGTATAATGGATGACAATGACCAAAATGATAATTACAACAATTATGATGTTTTGTAACAAAAGCTTACAATAGACAACCACCACCATGATGACAATTTTGATAATTATGATGTTTTGTAATAAAAACTTGTAGCATAAACTTTGGCAATCTAGCTTAAACCTTAGACCTCAACAAGAAACATAAAATAAAAAGAATAAAAAGACTTGTGAGAAGCTCACTTGTGATTGTTCACGATTGTCGCATGACACAACAAACACAAGATATTCTATTGCAAAAGCTTGTAACGAAAAACTTGGTGTTACAACTTGAAGATTGATGAGAAACAAGAAGAAAAAAAATGATGAAAGAGAATAAAAAACCTTATTTGAACACAATGACCACCACGATGATGAACATGACAACGATGATGTTTTAAAATAAAAACTTGCAACAAAAACTTTAAATATGGAGCTTAAACTTTAGACCTTAATGAGAAACTTGAAATAAAAATTTACCTAATTACATCCAAAAATAGTGGCGCTGATGATGCAACAACAAAATTGATAGTGGCAATACAATAGAACCTAGAAACCTTGGTGACAGCAATGGGAAAAAAACCTTGACAATGCGACAACCTCAATGATCCTTCATTTTTCACTCACATCAGCCATTGCAACACAAAATGAAACAAGCAAGGAGAAAGAAAAGGGAAAATAGAAAATAAGGCATTGCATTGGAAGGTAGGAATAAAAAGGCTCACACATCAAAGAGAAAGCTTGCTAGGAAGGGAGTAATGGAATATGATGTGCAACAAAAGGAACCAGAACCTTAAACCCTAGGGCTTTAAAAAAAAACGGAACCTTACAATTTTTGAAAACACCCACTGGTGCAAGGTCTCAAAACTTTTGCGGAATTTGACAATCATTAGGTTCCAAGGTGGAATCTAGATCTTGGAATGGGGTGGGTCCTAAGGCAAGGTCCTTTGTCCGGGTATTTAAATAGAGGTCTGGGTCAGGGAAGGGTATGGAAAACCAGAACCGTTAATCAAGGGTACACATATATATGCCTCTTAATTTTGAACATAGAGCCAATTTTGATCATAACTGGGGTTCTAAAAACATCAAGAACTGAGCAAAGAACCTCACCCTAATTGGTGGGTTTTCCATCTTCTCTTCCGTGCAAATTCCCAGTTCTTTGGAAATTTTTCCAAAACTAGGTATGGGAGGGTTCTCTTGATTTTGCAAACATTCAAAAACACTGAAATCGGAGGGTTCTTTTGATTTTGCAAACATTTAAAAAACCTAAATGGGAGGTTTTGTGATTTTGCCAAAAATTTTCAAAAAAAATGGGAACCTGAGGTTTCTTAGATGCCACCATTATTTCTTTTAAACATTGTGAATGTTCTGTTCTTTGACTAAATCTTGCTCACCGAGTCTGAAAAATTCAATACCGTAGCCTAGGGTCAGTTTCTACATTGACAAAATGAATAATTAAAAAAATAAAAAATAAATATTTATTCCATTAACTACTATAATATTGTGATATGAGTAGTGAAAACATTCAAAACATAGCCTATGATAAAATTATGATGAATTTCAACATGTCAACTTCATAATTTCATAAAATTTCATTTCATTATTTTGAGGATTATTTAATGACAATATTGACCTTAGGAGGTTAAGGTATTGTTCAATATAAGAGGCCTCCTCCCTCAATCTGAAGGGCAAATGAACCAAGTGGAAGTGGTTAATGGTACCTTTGGGTTTTCATGATTCGTTGAGGGTACTAGTGCAGGTGGTTCAGTATATCTCTGGGGTTCTCATGATTTTTAATGTTGTGAGTGCACATGAAGTGTCGGTTAAGAAATATATTATGATAATACGACAACAACGGCCACTGAGAATAGGCTTAGCAACTATGCAACTTAGCAAGTTGAAATTTTGCTCAGAAATATATTATGATATTATGACAACAATGGCCGATGCTGACAATAGGCTTAGCAACTAATGGAAGTTGAAATTTTTGCACATGAAGGCACAAGACAAGCAATAGCCCAAGTCTACTACAACTACTATCACTCCTATTGATTCTCTTGGTACTCTAGTCCAGTGGGCCCCCCCCTTTCCCTGGCACCCCCTTACAAATTGTTGATGTCAAGTAGCTGTTGTTGCTTGTGTTGAAAGTGTGACTTTGTTGTGGAAAATTCAACCCAACTTTAGCAAAAAGCGTTCTGAAGTTATGACAACCCCACCTCCAGCAATGGAATCCACAATGGTAGGCCAAATGGGACTTGAAATCCCGGTGGTGATGGTGGTAGCGTGTGCTTGTTGTGTATATATCGGAGGAGAGATGGGAGTGCCTACTTTAGGATTGAGATGAACAACTCTCTCTCTCTCTCTCTCTCTTCCACAAAAAGAAAAAGTCGGCCATCCCCGACACCATACCGCGTGGAAGTTGTTGGTATACAAAAGAATTATTGCCTGTCCTTACAACACAAATGATTCAGAAGGGCCTCTCTTAAGATAAAAATAATCAAAGGTCGATTGAAAAACCTTAATATTTTCATTGTAAAATGTTTAGTTGAGAAAATGTGAAAAACTTGTGTAACCTTTTGAAAGAAAAAAACGCTTGAATTTTTTTAATGGTTTTCCAGCATAAATGTTTTTTTTGAGACAAAAAAAGAAAAGAAAACTTGATAGAAAAAAAGGGGGGCCGGGTTTGTTTTTCCCAATACAAATAAAATGAGCTTTTTTCAGCAAAAAAAAAAGGAATTCACCATTTTTTTGTTTTTGAGAAATAAAAATTTTTTGAATAAAAGGAAAAAGAAAAAAAGAAAACGGCGGAACCAGAGTCTTTGTAGGGTCCGTGTGAGGTCCGCGAAGACGACCTCGTTTGTGAAGGTTCGGACCCTCTTCGACCCAAGAAAGCGGAAGGCTCCCTTTTGAGCGCTCCGCGCATCATTGGATTGGGTACAAGAGGATCGAACAGATGTCCCATGTTCCAGGAAGTTGTGAGATCGCCAATGCTCACAAATTTGACAACTCCGATTTCATACTAAAATCCATCCCCTCCCAATACCAATCTCCACTACCACACTCTTCACGACTCCTCCAATCTGCTCTTTGTATTCCAGCCGCAGTAGATTCTGATTCCGCTCCTTGTTGCGGTTCTTCTTCAACCGGGACTAGAATAACATTTCAGCTTCTTCTTCTTCTTCTTCAAGAGCATCAGACACAGTTGTTGGTGTTTCTCGGGGGAATCTTAGAAGAGCTTAAGAAGAAGAAGAAATGGCGGCTACTAAGGTAAATTTCAGACAGTTTCTGTGTCTCTTAAGTTTTTGGAATGTTTTTTTTTTCGTTCGTCTGTAGATCTGTTTTTTGTTCTTGATCTTAGACTTCGATTTTTGAACTCAGTGCTTTCTTCTTCTCATGTCACTTGCGGCCACTTCGCTTCGACGCTGCTGCTCTTGAGTGTTAATATTTGCCTTGTTGACAATGACAAATGAGCTAGTTTTCACAGACTTCGTTGTATTCAGCTGAAGCCGGAATCCCACGGGATCATTCTCTTTTTGGCTCATGTCTTGTTTGTTGCTAGAAGAGGTAGTTTGTGTTGGAATTTTCTTTCGCAAACGCACTTTCCATCAAGTCTCCATTGATAGCACATCTTAAAACCAGGTGTTCCCCCCTCCTCACATCAAATAGCAACTTTAGCTCGAAGCCCAGAGCTTTCTCTTCGAAATCTGAGCTGAAAATTCTCCTTTCTGTACCTTCTGTAGATGCAGAATCTTTTCTGTTTTTCTTATCCCCAGCTACACTATGACGGTCCCAAGTAGACTAGAGAGTCTCTAGAGAGATTTGACTGGTGAGGAACATGAACATGGACTCAGGATTCACCTCTCCTCGCAATCAAACGCGAGTTCATTGAGTGAGAAAGCAGGACACCAACAAATACTTGCTCTGGATGCATCCTGTAACAGCAATCGCGGGATTCCTCGTTCGTTGCTGCATAATACACAACCAATAGACCACTTCCGTCGCAAACTGAAAGTTATGGAAGAAGAATCTCTGTTTGTCCATGAGACAGTGCGCAGGTCTCCCTTCCTGTGGGGATCGACTTTCTCCTCCTGTCCTCTTTGTTTGTTTCAACATGGAGACGAAGAAAGTGTCTAGTGTCTAGTTCCGTTGCTCGCAGTACTTTCTCTTGAAGAACAAGATCTACATCTGGCTAGAAGCTGGTCCGTGTTTCAGACTGCTAAATGTCTAAAAGATTTTGCTCCTAATTTTTAGAGACCTCCAATTCTTCTGAACTAAGGTACTTGGTTAGATAGCTTCTCGTCTTTCTCCTGCAAGTAACAAGTTGGGTACCTGATCTTTCAGCCTGACTTTTAGGAACGGGTAGCTGATAGAACTGAGGTTTCTCCAGCAGGCGGTGGAGGAACCAAGGCTTGGAGCGTGAGAGGGTATTTTCTACTTTTTTCCCGTACTGTCGTCTGCAAGTTATAGTGGAGGTGATCTAAACTTGTTTGATTCCTGCAGCTTTCTAAACTAGTTATCGTGGTCTGATCATGCTGTGCAGGATGTGGACGATGTCGACAATGGGTTTGCACCTGGACCAGGAGGAAAGTCTGTGGATGATTGGTTACCTGTGACAGGGAGCAGGAATGCTAAATGGTGGTATGCGGCTTTCCATAATGTGACGGCTATGGTCGGTGCCGGTGTTCTTGGCCTGCCTACTGCCATGCAATTCCTGACCTGGTATATACATCATCAGCCTGGAAGCTCTATCATCATGCATACCATAACAATACATGATGAGAAACTCTGAGATGCACACCGTGTGTTTCTTTTGCTGGTCTTGATCTTTTGCTGCTGTAACTTCCCACTTCTTCATATACAAATTTCATGACCATTAGGAATCATGCAGATCCTAAGAGTTGACAAAGTGGGTTTGTGGGTTGCATGCATGATGCACATCTGGCAGGGGTCCGGGAGTGGTTGTTTTGGTGCTTTCATGGGTTATCACGCTCTATACACTTTGGCAGATGGTGGAAATGCATGAGATGGTGCCTGGCAAGCGATTCGATCGCTATCATGAACTTGGTCAGGAGGCTTTTGGCCAGAAACTGGGACTCTGGATTGTGGTGCCGCAGCAGCTCATCGTGCAGGTGGGTGTGGACATCGTGTACATGGTGACAGGAGGCACATCTTTGAGGAAATTCTATGGTCTGGTCTGCAAGGGCCACTGCCCTCTGAAAACCCACACATCCATTTGGATTGTGATATTTGGCTCTGTGCATTTCTTCCTCTCCCAACTCCCCAATTTCAACTCAATTTCTGGGATCTCCTTGGCTGCAGCCATAATGTCACTAAGGTCAGAACTATGTCTTGAAATGATACATCTGTTCATCCATGGTTGCACAAAGAAGTAACTTATTTGCAAGTTGTATGCTGCAACTCACATCTTCATACTTGGGTTGTTCATTGGCCTCAGGGTGGTTCAGCTGTGCTCACCAAAGGGGGGATTTCTGAAGTTTGTGGTGTGTGTTATCTATGCAGTTACTCCACAATCGCATGGGCCATCCCTGCCCATTATGGACACACGATACCAGGAACAACCACATACATACATCCTGACTATCATCTACCTTACCATCACAACGTAGGTGGATATATCTTTGAAGCTTTCAACGCATTGGGAACTGTGGCATTTGCTTATGCGGGCCATAAT
Organism: Sphagnum contortum; assembly: GCA_963920785.1. Classification (NCBI taxonomy): domain Eukaryota; kingdom Viridiplantae; phylum Streptophyta; class Sphagnopsida; order Sphagnales; family Sphagnaceae; genus Sphagnum; species Sphagnum contortum. Next base: position 5,758,469 of record OY987290.1, on the reverse strand, counting down.
GTCGTATTGGAGATCCAGGCCACCATCCCATCAACTCCTGAAAGACCTTCCAAAATTCCAATGTGGCGGGGAGTCATCCTCGCTTACATTGTCGTAGCAGCTTGTTATTTCCCAGTATCTATTGTCGGATACTGGGCTTATGGCAACAACAATGACCTTGTACAGGCGGGGAACATACTTCAATTTGAAGGTTTCCCAGTTTGGCTAGTTGCAGCAGGCAATCTCATGGTTGTCATCCATGTTCTTGGAAGTTACCAGGTACTGTCTTCCCATCCAGAAACCTCAAACACTTTGGTGAAATTTTTTGGTGAAATCTTCGTCTAAAGCATGAATTCCAAAACTATTTCTTACTTGAAATACTGAGCTTTATTCGCTCCCCTGGCCAAAAAGTTTACAAATTGTGTTGTCCTGTGCAGATATACGCCATGCCAGTCTTTGATCAGCTGGAGACTGTGTTGGTGAAAAAGTTGCATTTCACTCCATCTATCTTACTTCGACTCGTCACTCGCTCTACTTATGTCGGTAAGGTTCAATCTTGTAGCTTTTCTGAGAATCCTTCAACATCAGGACGGTTTTTTACTTGAGATTCATGATGGAGTCTAGTACATATTCTATGTGCAAATATCTCAGATTCTTGCAAAATTGCTTCAAAGTTCGAAACATATTGCAAAATTTGAGGCATGAATTTTGATTACATGGGGGCTCAATTTCATGGGAATCTTGCAGCTGTAACAATATTTGTTGGTGTAACCTTCCCATTTTTTGGGGCTTTGCTTGGCTTCTTTGGAGGCTTTGCCTTTGCTCCAACAACATACTTTGTGAGTCTATGTTTTCACCTCCTTGTTGCTTATTGGAGCCAATATAAAAATTGTTGTCCATTATGTTTCATATCTATTGGAGCTTACATTTCTGGTGTTAGATTTTTGCCCACTCAAAATTGCTCTTCCTGACCTTAATATTCATGGGTTTGTGTTCTGAACAATTTCTCTAATGCATCATTTGGTTGATGGGTTCTGTTTGCAGCTACCATGTATTATGTGGTTGTGTATCTACAAGCCAAAGCCCTTTAGTCTCTCATGGCTCACAAACTGGGTGAGTTTCTCGTGATTCCTACTCATACACCTCTGAGCATGATTGTTTTCCTTGTAGCAAAAACATGTGACCTTAAGAACTGAATTTCAAATTAATACAAATTTCTTACATGGAATCGTAACATTTTTACATGCAACCTTAAATGAAATGAATGCACAAATTTATTTCCCACATGTGACCAGAACATTTTTACATGCAACCTTTCAAAAAATAATTGCAATTTTATTGCCTAACATGGAACCGTAACATTTTTATATGTGACCATAAGTTTTCACAATTCAGTATTCTTTCAAAACTTTCTGTCTCCTGCAAAGGTCAGATCAAAGGTGGAAGATCTAGTGAATTTTGCCAATAGAATGGTGACCTGATCTTTTGTTTTTTGGGTTTATATGCAGACTTGTATCATATTGGGGGTCCTGCTAATGATTACAGCATCAATTGGTGGCCTTCAGCAAATCATAGTGAGTGCATCAACCTACAAGTTCTATCCATAGAGCTTGGTAAAAATCTGGCAAAATGCCATAAAGTAATTGCAAAGTTGTGACAACAAACCAACCAACCTATATAAAACAGAAGAAATTCAGTAAGCTAAAAGGCTTATGAAAATGTCCACACAGAAAAATTTGTGGTTCAAGCAAGCAACGCTCCAATTAGTTCTGAAGTCACAAGAAGTTCTCTCTTTCAAAACACAGAATTATATAGAAAACAGAATGTTCAAAGAGTTTTGGTTCACCCCATCATGTTTTATGCATCATTTTGTCTTTGTATAATTGTTATATTTGTCCATTTCATTAGTGAAATGTAAGGTGAACTGGATTTGAATGCAATTTAGAAATAAGTAATTGGAACTATTTGGGATTTGACACTCTTCTCTCCCGTTTCAATCTCCTTTTGGATGTGAGATGTGATGATAGTGGTTGCACTACTTGTCTCTAGTTGTTTGACATCAGTGTACATTTAAAAGGACATGGCAACATGTATCTCCATTGCTTGATGTGTTAATTCACTCTCAACACCCATGTGACTCATAACATGATACAATAATGACTATGATTCGAATAGGTCTTTGTTTTTAGTATCCTACCAAAGTAAAAGGTAATGTATTTTGTATTCTAATTTAAAGGTTTTGAAAGGGATATGGACATATTAAGAGTCTCTTCAATATTGAAGATTTTCATATTTGAAGTTCTTATTTTGCAACACCAACTTTTTCTCTTCAACTTTAGTAAGTCTTCTTTGGTGTAAGTGATCACTCTCCTTGTTAAAATGTGCTTGATTAAAACTGGAACAACCCCAGCTTTCAGGACTCCGTGCATAATATGGAAGTACAGTTTATAGAGCACCAGTGTTGCATTTAAGATCGATTTTTGAAACATTGTCCAAAAAGAAAACTTCTTGTGATACCCAACAGATACATCGGGCTTCACAAGAAAAGAGAAAAGTATTGCACTAGTTATTATTACCTGAGGTAAGGCCCTCGGGGGAGGGCATTACCAGAACTGGGGGCAATGCTTGGCTCCACCTTGGGTGGATCCCTTATTCTAGTAAGGGCCTCCCCCTAAGGCCTTACCTACCACAAAGTGTGTTTTGATAAACAAAGTTTCAAAATTTTCAAACTCAAAATAAGATTCTCCTTTAGTCACCATTGGGGACTTTTACATTTTCACTCATTCAATTTATTTTATAGTGTCATGTATACAAAATATTGTGCACAATTGCCTAATCTTCATATATTAGATGTGGGACAATTTTTTTCTTTTAATTGTTTTTCAAAATAGTCTTCCTCAAGTACTAAGGGTGCGTTCACACTTGGTGTTAGGGACTTGTGTGTTGAATCCCCTAACATCTTGCTAGTCATTTAGGAATTAAACCTCCTTACCATGAAGATTTTATGTTAAGCTAACATTCACTTAACATTAAGCTATGACCTATTTAACATTGTGTGCCACATAGGATGCCACCTAAATTTTTATTTAAGACTGACTTAACATCAAGTGTGAATGCACCATAAGCATGGTGCCACTAAAAATAACATATAATAGAGAATTACTTTGACTTGTTAACTCCACTCGAACACCTTTAAATCAAACAGAAACACACCAAAAAAGAATTTTTTTAACTTTCTGGATATTTATGAATATATGGGTTAAAACAAGTCCCCTTGTTTTGATTCATTTGCAAAATTAGATCTATAATACATACAATATAACTGAAGAAAAATCATTTAGGAACAATGAAAAATGCTGACTTCTAATACATTCTTTATTTTCCCTCATTTCTAGAATAGTTGCAAAGCATTTACCTTTGAAATGCACACCGCCCTTTTGATTATACTTATCATTACAAGACACTACAACAACTGCATTATTAATGGATGTTCTTAACACTTTATATGCAAAACTTTTAACTCAATTGACCAAATATATGGCTAGTGGATTGATCCAAAAGTTACCTATTCCCATGAGATTTAGCATGAGACAAAATGGCTGAGTCTTTGGTGGAATGCATAGTTTGTAGCTTGGTGGTATATATGTAGTTCTAGCACATGCTTTAAATGATTGTTCTTTTTGTTTGGTTTCTCAATGCAAGTGATATATTGAATTTGTGTATCTAGGCACAAATTTTAATCATTCTGATGCATTTGTATTAGTTCGTAAAAGCTAAAATATCATGTATTTTCTTACTAATTTGCAACTTGTGTTCAAAATTCTTTAGTTATTATTTTGAACTCACTGAGCTTGTTGCAATCAACCAATATCATCTAATAGAGGTGGTCATTTGCTTTGAAATTGTGTTAATACACGAATCATAGGCTTTGATGGGACAAATTGTTTGTAATGATTTTCATTGAACTAGAAACAGTTCACCTTTCATCACAACAAAACCAACTACCATTGAAGAACAATCATATTCTAGAATTCATAACTAGAAGAATCTAGCTATGTTACACACATTGTCTAAATTAGTTCAAACACCTTGTGAAGCATGCATTTGAATTGTGAACACAACTTGAGATTGCATGTTTTTGAAAAGTCATGAATATTCCAAATGAAATTTGAAAACAATTTTTTTGGTAAAATTATGTTGATGTAGCAAATGAATTGGGGCCTTCATCATGTGTGGGGTAATGTATCATTCACAATAATTTTATAGTTGTACCTATTGTTTTACATCTAACGAAAATAGAGGGTTGCCCAAACAAATTTAGGTTGAAAAATAAGGACATAAAGTTTTGCTTACCTTTTTGGAAAGATATACCATAACATTTGAAGGATACTTGAAAAACTTTTTAGAGAAGTCTTGAAGACATCCCCAAGATGAGGGTTATCCCTTTTGGCAACCTTAATTCAATTGATTTTTGGGCTTTAGGTGTGTTAAATTTATGACATGTCTAAATAGAATTGAAACTAATTAAGTTTAGTTAAATCATTGATCAATTAAGTATCTACAAGCCATAATATTTTTGCAATTGCATAATTTTATTAATTGGTTCTACATAACGATACCAATAATTTATTTATTTTCATTGAACTTTTAGCAATATTTGCATTTTCATGCAATTACAAGGTGTTAAATTAACCCAAGGTTATGGCAAAATGTATTTGCGATTATCAATGTAAATACCTTTTAAGGATTTCCTAAGGGTCCTTTTAAAGAAAGCTTTTGAAACTAGTCAAATGTTTCTATTGTGAAACTATGAAAGTTATGTGAACTTATTTTTTGGGTTAACATGCAAAGTTTGAAAAATGCAACAAAGAAAATTATCTATTGTAGCAAACTAAGAATTATAAAAATAATCTAAGTACAATTTACAACTTGCACAAAGTTAAAATATTGTAAACTATGAGCAATGTAATGAACTAATATCCCTTATGGAGGAATGGAATTTCTAAATTGCCCATTGCATCATAAGCGGCTTGCAAATATTTGATCAATGATAAGGTTATAGAAGATACAAAATTTCCAAGGTGCTAAAGGATTAAGATTCAAAACTAAAGCTATTACATAATGCAAATTCAAGATTTCAAAAGCAACAATAAATGAAAAGGACCTAAGGAGTGGCCATAAGAAGTAGTGATGTGTGGGCTTGAGTTATTATTTATGCATGGCATACCAAATTATATGGCCTATAACTTTTATTGGAATAAAAAAGGTAAGAATTATTGTAGATAAATGTTTTCCTAATTGTAATGACCCTTCCCATAATCACATTCCTAGAATTTGGAAAGTCATAACTAAATTATGCTTATTTAGTTTATCACTTAAAAAATAAAAAAATAGAATACCATCAAAGGTACAATGTTAAGAAATTATTTCCCAAGGAAAAAACTAAAATATGTTTCAAATTTGTGTTTTCAATTAAAACATTCAAGGAAAGCAAACACCATTACATTTTTAATATATTTTAAAAATTTAACGATTACGAGCATCAAAATTTAAAAACAATTATATCATTTAAGTTTCAAATTTTATTTTATAAAACCATCTAATAAAAATCCTTGTTTAAATTTTTCCATGTTTAAAAAAAGTTTAATGGGTCTAGTGAAATAAAAGTGTGATGTTCCTAATGGTATGACCCCAAAGCTGCTTTTGTTTTACTGATATCATAAACTAAATAAATGTTGAAAATGTATCTTGTATTTTAACATTTTTTTTTCTAATATATTAATATAATATTAAAACCCCGTTTGGATAAGTTTTAAAATAATTCAATAAATGTAAAATACCTTTCAAAATGTTTAAAAACCCATAACTAGTGTTTTTCATGCATATAAAACATTATGAAACAATAATGTTATCCATAAAGTCTCATTGTTAGGGGGCGAGTTTGGTCAATTTTGTTGAATTAGGGGATGAAATGTATAATAAGGCATGAGATTTAACAAACAAAAATATCAAGGGATGTAATGAGTTTTTGCACCAAAAATGGTGTAAAAACTAGTTTTGTCCCCTAATTTCTTTTTTTTCGCATTTACACCTAAGCCCAACTAAGCTCGACTATGTATTTTGACTCTTGACCACCTAGCTTGGCTCTCATTTTGTATTTCATCCTCTTTTCCATAATTATAAAAGAAACAACCTCTCTTAAATAAACCCATCATGGTGTGGAACAGAATGTTAGTGAAGTGCAAATGGTAATGGAATGCAATTTGAACATAACAATAGTATATTTTGCTTATCATTTGATTAAGTTCGTATTAACTTGCTTTTTGTTTGATTAAGCTTTTATTAACTTGTTTTTCATTAAATGATTAGGGTCTTATTAACTTGTTTCAGATTTTATTAACCTCTTATTACATTGTTTATGTTCTTCATTATGGTCTCATTTCCCTCAATATAATCTAATTCATTTTTATTAGTTTGCTTTTGGTTTGATTACCCTTTTATTAGCTTGGTTCTACTATTGCTAGAGCACAACATGAGCGTCATATTTGGGGACGGACTAATTAATTTGTTGCCAATGGTGGAGCAACCTAACCTTTGATAGTTGTGGAACGTTAATGGTGGAATGACCTAAGCATAAGAATGGTGGACTAGGAGTGTTTTATGATGTTCAAATGGATTCCAATTGAAGATTAGGGTTTACATCTTGAACAACTCCCAAATTTTCTATGCAAGAAAATGTTGCTAAGGTGCTTGGCTAAAAATGAAAAGGTTTTATTTTACTATCAGGGTGAAAATATGGATTTGTGGTAAAGTTTCTTATTGTTGGTGTGGTCAATTGTCACATTTTGTGTGAAGGTTGGCCAATTTGTCCAAAACCTAGAAGTCACATGGCTCACCCATTTCCCCAAACATCCTGCTCTAATCCCACTTGCAAAAATTGTTGCCCAACCTACCCAACTCCTTGTGCACCACAAACTTGAATTACCAATACAATTATCTTTAAACTTGATTTGATTTTGAATTCCATTGCTTGAATATATGTTTAGGTGTGTAGGATCTATTTATCGATTGTGATTTAGATACAAATTCATGCAATGACCTAACTTTAGGGTTACATGCACTTAGGTAGATTGGAAATGCACCCAATTATATTATGGGTTTTGGCCCCCTAATTCAAGATGTACAAAAACAATTTTCTCCTTGCAAACAACACTTTCCACTCAAGCCCATGATTTGTTTTTTTTCATTGCGTATGGTTGTTCTTTTGATTGCCATATATTAATTGTTCTTTCTTATATATATATTTATTAACTTTTTATTAATTTGTTCTTAGTTTGATTAACCTTTTGTTAGTTTCCTTCTAGTCTAATTGTGGTCTAATTATTTTCATTATGGTCTGATTACCCTCTTATTAGCTTCATTTTGGTATGATTAAAGTTCGATTAGCCTCATTATGGTTTGATGAAGTTTTGATTAACGTTTCCATGGTCTAATTACCCTATTATTATTAATTTGTTTATGGTTTAATTAATTTATAATAATTAACTTCATTTTGGTCTAGTAGTGGGGCCAAAGCATGGTTGGGGTACTCGAAAGGACTATCTCATTTTATATTCATTGGACCCCTTCACTTAAACCTGTTATTGAGACATAATGACACATTCATATTGAAAGTTTGATTTTATTCATAAATAGATACATAATAAAAGTATAATTCTATGCATAGAATGTCAAATTTGAAAAAGTTCAAATATTCCTACCAAGTCTTTGAAAAACATCTATGATTTTGTTTCATAAGAAAAAAAGTTCAAAGATTCATAAAGAATGTTTAAACAAATTTTTTTGGTTCAAGATTTTTATCATAAACACCTTATGTGCTAATGTGTATAAAATGTATGAATGTGACAAGAACCACATGCCTTATTGTAATGTAAAAAGTTTAAAAAAATCAAATTTATGAGAATTTTGGGCCATTCATATATTATGGCCCACATTGGATAAACTTTACTTTCTCATTTTTATAAGTGAAAATATTATATACTTTAGAGGCTTATATAAAATTTGAAACCAAATTATTTCATTTGATATGAGAAAAAAGGTGAAATGTAGGATAGGTCACAAAAAAATGAAAATAAAATAAAATTTGGAATTCCTTGGAATGGATTCTCAAGATTCAAAGGGGATACCCCAATAATACTTGAACCCAATAGGGACAAAGAGAAAAGAAAAATAAGGGAAGGGAAAAAAACAGTAAAAAAAGAGGAGAAGGGAAAAAAACAAAAACCTTCAACTTACAACCTTGCAACACAAAATGCAAAACTTACTTCAACCTTGCAACACATTGAACAAGAGAAAGAAGAGGATGAAGACAAGGGCTCTAGTCCCTTTTTATTCACAATAGGGTTTAGGGAAGAGAAATGAAAAAAAAGTTGTTGGTAAGTGGTGCCACTTCCTAATCTCAACCCAAACCCTCGTTTCAACTAATAACTAATAACTTTGAGAACCTACCCTGCATAGGGGGACTTACCTCACTTGGGTTGTGATATTTTAAACCTTTTTTTTATTAGGATTTTAGTTAGGGTGATAATGATACCTTAAAAATATGGATACCCAAGTGATACCCAATATATTTGTGATACCCGCCCAAAACTAGTTCTTACACCTCTTCTTAAAGATTAGAAGTGATTTTTCACATGTATGCAAGTATAACTTCCTTCCAACTCTTAAGGTTTAGATGTAAGATGTTTTTTCTTTATAAGAGAGACATTGATGGAGCCCTCCAGATCCACTAGGTAATTTCTTTAAATGGGTTAAAACATGCTAACATCCTTGGTAGCTAGATTGCCTTTGGGCTAAATTTGTCTTGATTGCGATCTTGGATGGGATGGTTGTAGGGGAGCCAGTGTCAAAATGTGGGTTCTCTAGCTTGTTTCTCAACATTGGTGCCTAGAAGAATGTTGGGTCCATTGGCTTAGTTAGTTTTTTCTGCAACTTTCTAGTATTCTTTGTAGCTATTTGCCTGCGGCTCTCCATTTCCTAGAAGCGTATAAGGGGCCCCCCTCTCCCCTAAGTCCTTTGTAAAGTTTCTTGGTTCCTTTTTGCTATTTTTCGATGGTAAATATGAAATCGTGTTCAGATTTAGAAGTTTAATAAGTCTTAAGGTTGAACGAATACTTCTTGGTCGTTGACAGGATTCGAAAAGCTGGGCACAACACGCACCAAGGAAACGACATGCTTTGAAGCAAGTTGCTAAACCCTAGTGGTGGTGGCAACGCCCTAGCTCTCTCGAATCTGTGAAACTCAGGAGGCCTCGTTCCAACCAACGGATCTGTTGGTTTGCCGACGCAAGGCAACCGTGCATCACGATCTGAGGCGAACATTCCCTTGTTGGAATGTCCAACTAACATGGATCCAACGCACGAGAGCAAAGCGCCGAAGAACTTGGTCCTGTATGGATGATCAGCGAGGTGATCGTTCCTAGGAGAAGCTGCAGAAATAGACCAACTTTGGAACACTAGCGGTCACAATGAAACTCATTTCCAACGACCACCATCGCCACCCGCCTCCCCCTTGGCCCCTTTACAAGGAGCGGTGGAAACGGCTAATGCTTTTAACTCAACCCATCTCATCTAGGTACCCCCCCATACCTCCCCCACTACTAGAAATTTTGGGTTTTGCAACTAAAATTCAGTTGCATGTGACACATGCAACTACAAATTTGTCTAGTTGCATAAGACAAGTTACATAAAATATTCAATTGCATGCGACAATATGTATACAACATGTATATACGGTGTTCATATACATGTTCGTACATACATACAAATCTAATGTAGTTGCACCTTATGTGCAATTCTCCTTGCAACTACAATGCAACTAATTAAAATATGACACATGTTTAAAAATTAAACAACTAACTTGTGACACGTGTCATTATTTAATTTTTTTTGTGTTTTCAAAATTATAAATTCATTGGATTAATCTCAAATCATTAAAGTTTTTGCCATTAAGATGATGACATGTGGCACACCATGGAACATTCAACCACCATTTGACACGTGTTCATTTCAACACCAATTATATGGTGACACGTGGCAATAAAAACCCACCTATTTTTTAAATATTAAATATTAATTAATGAAATCTAAATCGTCCGATTTATGGCTAATAAGATGTTAATACGTGACACGTAGGTAGAAGGTAATAATTAAACCCTATTAACTAGGTTTATTTAGGTATGCAAGTAGGTTTAAAAGTAGCTAGGCTTAGGTTATGTAGGTAGGTTTAAAATAATCCAATTTTATTTTTAGGTTTAACCATTTCATAAAGGTCAACAATTTTTCATTCGTTCACCCCTAATGGCAATAATATTTGGTTATTACATAGCTATTGCTCCAAGTTATATACTGAGCCAAATAGAATTTGAAGCCAAAGGATATGGGTTAAAACATTCCATTGCAAACCTCATGAACCAACCTAACCTAGTTGCACATTAGATGCAACTTCTATATTAGATTATACCAGCCAGGGGAGCGCTCTGTTGCTTTTGGTGTGCAAAACAAACTTAAAGCCCTCCTCTTGGCGCATCTAACACATTAAAAATCGTTGAAAATAGATTAGAAATGAAAAAGTTATGGGCTCCCAAAGTAAAGGGGGTCAAAAACTCAAAAAAAAAACTATTGAACCCTACAAAGGCCGGTTCTTAAACACCCAAAAAGTTCATTTTATGTTGTTTTATTGCTATTAGAGTTCCAAAGTGATTTGTAGGACTTCAGGTGGCACTCCTATAACACTTTAAATCGTTCAAAATAAATTAAAAATAAGAAAGTTATGAGGTTTGAAAGTAGGAGGGGTCCAAAGAAAAGAAAAGAAAAACGAAACGTTTTGTAACTTGGAAAGCTTGTTAGTTGTTCTTGTTAGTTTTTCATTATTCCTTTTCTTTTGCACTTCAAAGATGATTATAGGATATTTAAAATAATTATGATTAATAAAAATATGGTTTTAATATTATTATCTAGATTAAATTAATAATTAGCTTAGGATGTTTATATATTTGTAGGTTAATTAATGTAGCCTAGTTACATGAATATTTTAACATAAATAATAAAATTTAATATTATTATATTAATTTATTTTGAAAAAAAATTAAATCAAATTTACATTTTCTGAAAAAAAATCCAAAATAAATAAAATCAAACATATTTAACCCATGGTTTAATTTAATTTAATTTAATTTAGCCATGTTTAATTTTATCCTAATTTAATTTACCCATAATTATTTTAACTTAACTTAATTTAACTATGGTTAGTTTAACTTAATTTAATTTAATTTAATTTAGTTTAATTTATTTTAGCCATAATTAGTTTAATTTTTGTTAATTTAACCATGGTTAAATTAACTTTTTAATTTATTTTGACGCGTTCTTAAGTCACAGGGTGAAACCCACTTGAGGGTTTCACTTTGTCAAGTTGCGAAAAATTGAGACTTAGAGGCACGCTCTTGACTTCCAACATTAGAAGGGGGTAGAAGGTCGTGTTGGGAGCCTTAGGATTAAACTAGGAAGAGGGACTAGCTTATGTTGTGTGAATCTGCATCCAAAAACCAACCACAAGAGGTTAATTAGCATTCGGGAATACCCTTGGGTGTTGGGACAAGCCATGGGCACTTTTACACAGAAGACTCACCACGGCCTGGACTGAAAGGAAGCCACCCTCTTTCCCCATACAGTATTCTCTACAACTCGCATTGGAGGCTACATCCAAATGGCACAAATTTTTGGGACTCCTGGAATGGAGTCCCGAAATTGTCCCTATTGGAGTCTTGAAACTTTGAGAGCTCATAACTCCCGATTTCAAAGTCCGATCGCGACGAGGTCTAAACCAAAGTTGTAGCCCTCGTCAAGATCTTTCCAACGCCATGTCGCACTCTCAAATCGGATGTCGGGAAGAGGTCGATTCCCGACTTTTAATAGTATGACTCCCGGCCTTTCTTTTGCCCATAACTTGGGCTGCAGATATTCAAATGACCAATGCGATGTCATTTTCGATGTCTATGCTTCAAGACCTTTCCAATGACACTAAGAACACCTAAATGCGAGGTGTTTTGGGCCTTGCTGTCGAGCTCTAAACATTTGGGAGTCCCGAAGGACTCCAAATCCCCAACTTTGGAAGTGTTGGGCTTCACCCCCACACTTGGCCAAAGTGAGGTTGCGACATATTTAACCTAGGTTAGTTTAGGCTAGCCTAAGTTAGCATGGGGTTAACCTTAGTACTAGAGGTACATAACTCTATTATACATGTTTTGACCCCTGTAATTGTTCTTTGAAGGTTTGGGAATCCCAGTGGACTCCCAAGCTCCCATTTCGAAAGTGTGAGTCTTCACCCTCACCCTCTCTCAAGATTAGGGTTGTGATAACGATGCTCCACTCAAAGTAGCCAGAGAGCTCCTTACGCCCACTTAACCAACTTCGCTCTTTTGGATCTTCGAATCAGGTTTCATCGGAGGCCTCCTGTGGGATCTCAGTGAGTGGCACTAGCAGGGATCCCCTCCGATGAGGGACTCCCCCTTCTTTAGCTATTCTACCAAGAAGGGTTATCGAAATGTGAGGAAGCCATCCTACATCCTGGGCATCAGCTCCTTTATCCAATAGCTGAACCTCCAAAACTCCTCCGTCTCACAAATGATTGCTAGAATATGGCATACTTCTCGCCTTCGCAAAGTGGGCATTTTGATCTGGCTGACCCTCAATCGAACTCTACCCATCGGAACCTGGCTTCAATGCATGGGAATCTCCCCTTCATACAATGTTTGCAACACTGAATCCTCAGAGTCCCCTCAACACTGCCTCCTCGAATGCCCTTAGGCCAAACGCACCTGGGAGGCTTTCCAATGCGTTTGGCAAAAATGGAAAGCGCCGAACGACGTCTCCCCCTCGTGGCCATTTATCCAACTTGGTGAAGTCGTCTTCGAAGAGAAGAGGACCCCTTTAGCGTCCATGGCTATCACGTCGAGGGCTTCTCCTAGGCAGCCCCTTGACATCCTCCGCAGTTTTATCCTATACTTCCTCTGGTCTGAAAGGTTGTGAAAGCACTTCAACGACCGGTACTCTTCTAGAAAAATCTTACAGCAGGCCTGGGTGGCCATTGTCAAGGTCGGCATGGCCACCTGGAAGGTCATTAGCGCTTGCAGGTCCACTAGGGACCCTGTCACTCAGAATAGGATTTAGTAGGCCTTCAGGGCTGAATGGTGTCATCTGAACATTTTGGGGGAGGACAACACCACCATTGTGTGGCGCTTCTTGTCCCCCTTGTATTTCTTGAATTTCTTTAATGATTGAAGGGGCTGCTACCCCTACCCCCTCCCAGGGGGTTCACCCTGCAACTTTCTGGTAGGTAAATCCCCTGTCACCGAACATATACCTATCACAGAAAACTTCCCAATATTTGTCGCATTCCTGGGCGATAGTTCATTTGTGTCATTGGATGCACAAACTGGAGGGCTACAAATGTTCTTTTAGCATCAGAAGTAAAAGAGCAATGCAGAAAACAAAGGAATAGGACAAGCAAGGACAAGCCATAGCTTGCTTCAATATTTTTGAAAAAATAGCCCTAGACCCCTCTCTAGTTTCAGCCCCACATCTTCCTCAATTTTAGTTTGTGTTTTGAGTGATTTAAAACCTGATGGGTGCGCCAACTTGGGCTTTACAAAATGTCTTTGTAATCCAAAGGCAAAGATGCAATGATCAAAGATTTTAAGCTCGAAATCCTAATCTATTTTAACTCTCACCCATCACCAAACATTAAAGCCCTTTCCAAAAAACACCCCATATTTTCCCCATTCCATTACTGAATCAAGAGAAGAAGTTTCTGCAGCATTAGAAGCACTAGGTGGGGGGCTACAAATTTTCTTTGAGCTTCAGAAGTAGAGGAACAATGTGTAAAGATTCAACCTGCTGTGAGTTTCACTCACTGACCTATCCACCCTAAATCTTTTTTCCTCACTTGAACAAGTTCACTTCACCCTGTGTGCCTCTCAAGTTCTTCCTTGTCCCAAGCTTTTAGGGTCAGGGAAGGTGCCCCTCAAGTTCTTCCTTGTCCCAAGCTTTTAGGGTCAGGGAAGGTGCCTCTCAAGTTCTTCCTTATCCCAAGCTTTTAGGGTCAGGGAAGGTGCCTTCCAAGTACTCACATGGCAAGACACCATTGAAGTTGGAGGCCAAGTTACAGGATCTGGTTTTTCTTATGTGAAGTCCAGGCAATGCCCACTCCACAGACTTTATATTACTTTGAAATGCTTGTTTCAATTTTATTTTATAATGTGTACTTGGTGAGTATCACGGGAAAAAAGATTCGTGGAGCTTTATCAGAATGGAGCCTGTAGCTCCATGTATAAACTCAACGTAAATACAAGGTTACTTAGGGGGGGGGGGTAAGTGAATTTGGTCATAAGAGAAAGTCATATGCACATGTGATTAGTATCTTGTAATTATTTTATTCCTTGAGTAGTTCCAATCACACGAATGATTATCCTTTAACGTGGAACCACATGGGTAGAGTTATCTTGTGATTATTTTATTCCTTGAGTAGTTCCAATCACACGAGTGATTATCCTTTAATGTGGAATCACATGGGTAGAGTTATCTTGTGATTATTTTATCCCTTGAGTAGTTCCGATCACACGAGTGATTATCCTTAACGTGGAATCACATGGGTAGAATTATCTTGTGATTATTTTATTTGATAGGTAATTCCTTGAGTAATTTCCTTTTGCATAGTATATAAGGGGGTAGTGTGACCTTGGAAAGGACACCTTCACTTGTTACAGAATTATTGTGTGAATGCAAAGTTTGTTGTGAAGGAATTTGGGCTTTTTGTTTCGAATGATTTTGGTGCACTTGTGTTTAGTTCATTGTAGGAGATTGGTGAAGCTTGTATAGACCAAAGAAGGGTGCAAAGGTGGTTGTGCAACCAAGGACATAGGTTTATATAGCTGTGTAACAAAAATACACAGTTTCGGTCCCCAAACCCGTCCATGCTCGACAAGCCCATGTTCAACTTTCCCTTGCACAGGCTCTTATTCCTGTAAAGCTCGCAACCATAGTCTTTGCATACCTGTCCCTTCATGAAAGGAGGATATACTTAGTCCCACTTTAGAGGAGGGTCCAGGGTCCAGTTTCCTAGGAACCAATTTGGACTGATTTGAAGCAAATTGAATCCTTGAGTTGGACTATACCTTGGTCCCTAGCCCCATTCTTGGTTCTCCAAATGAGGAGCTCTCCTTTTAGCACTGTTTTTTGGTCTGAACTGATTGATTTTCCCTCCAAAACAGGTGCAATGTAGGTTTAGCCTCAATTTGCCACTTTTGGTCTTGGACCCTCATCTAAAGGCCTTGGGACCAATTTAAAGCTTTTGACCAATAAGATTGCTTGAATTCATTGGTCCCTGGACCTTGGACCCTCGTCTAAAGTTGCCCTTATCCTGTGTATATTTACATGTCTGAACTCCAAACTCAAATTATATAGGTATAACCTAAACTTCATCCAAATTAAAATTTATAAGCCATTTATACTATTGTTGATTTAGTTGCTTTTACAACTCTGCAACTCAGCAATGGGCCATCAGTTGGGCTACACAGTGAACCAGTACCCACCAGCGCACCATCCACTGGATGCTTGGTATTCCTCAGTTGTGAATGAACCTCAACTGAGTTAATATTTGGTTTTACCTTGGTAACCAATTCTGTGGGAAATAGGTCTCTTATATAGGTAGGAAAATAGGTAATTACTAGGTAAGGGCTGTTTTTACTACCTACCTACTACCAACCTGCTTGTGGATTGTTAGTAGGTAGGTAGGAAAAAAAAGAGCAACTGAAACCCAACAGAAAACTGTTTCGTGACCACTTACCATTCATCCTTCATGGTGCAATGGTGGGTGCTGGTTCACTATGGCCCATCATTTGTCCATTTGGAGGTCCCCAAAATAACAAAGCCAAGTTAACGTTTGGGAGTCCCACGACAGCTTGCTCCAAATCTTTCCAAAGTTGAACATCTATTCCCTTTTTTCTTAGAGAAGTAAAGCTGTATAAGGGATAGTCAAAACCACCATTTTGAACGTATTTTCAGGGTTTGTGACCACACTAGTCTCCAAGCTCCTGAATAAATAATAATTTAATTTTCACAACCTTGGCAAAGTCTTTGCCGACAATATGGCATGCACACTATGATCACTCAAAAATGCATCTACGGATGCCATCGTAGATGCATTCTTTACACTGGAATCAGTTTGACTTGATCACATTCAATAGATGATGTTCTCATGATCACATCATATGTAACATGCCTGGTATAAGGGTTTTGACAATCTAGCATACTTTCTACCACTACAAAGTTAACTACTTTAACTATTTTTTTTCATCCTCGGGTTGTGACAACCTCTAAGTTAACTATTTTTTTTCATCCTCGGGTTGTGACAACCTCTAAGTTAACTATTTTTTTTCATTCTCGGGTTGTGACAACCTCTAAGTTAACTATTTTTTTTCATCCTCTAGTGGTGACAACCTCGGGTCACCACTTAGTGTAGTTAGTAGCGTTTTAGTGCCAAAAAATTTTACTGGTAGAAGGTCTACAAGAGTTGCCAGTAGAAATTCTTCAGACTTCTTCCACTACAGTAATTAACTATTTTTTTTTCATCCTGAGGTTGTGACAACCTCTAAGTTAACTTTTTTTTTTCATCCTCGGGTTGTGACAACCTCTAAATTAACTATTTTTTTTCATCCTCGGGTTGTGATAACCTCTAAGTTAACTATTTTTTTTCATCCTCTAGTGGTGACAACCTCGGGTCGCCACTTAGTGTAGTTAGTGGCGTTTTAGTGGGTTTAGATTTTTAGTGGTAGAAGGTCTGCAATCTAGTGATGCGGGATCCATACTTTAACCCTCAAAAAGTAGTGAGATGAAAGCGAACTTCCAACTTTCCCAATGGCTTACAATACATAGCTAAGTGCGATGCATCTAGACGATAGAGATGTAAAACAAACAAGGTTCTACCATGATTTTTCCCATTGATTTTACATAGTTTTGAAAATTATAGTTGGAGTTTTAATTCTATTGGTTACTCTATGTATAACAATTTGTATCCTTCAGCCCAAGATAATAACAAAGTTAAACCAAAAGTTCCTAGGAAATAAATAAAATGAAACATGGAAAAAATGGAGTGAATGTTTTTAGAGAAGTCCAATACCAAATTATTTGTCTGAGCTCCTTCCAGGGTGAACTAGCACCTACACCCGTACCTTCACCTTCTTGAATGAAATGTTTAATTGAGACTCAAAAACTTTGAACTTTAGTCTTTCAACAGAATATTTATAATGTTTAGAAATAAACCCATAAATTTCGGGGTTTTCACCAATGACTATTGGGGAAGGTTACAAATGCTAATTTTGACTAGTAAAAATCAAATGGAGTCCAAATGAAACGTATCAAGCCAATGGTGTTACTTTAGACAAGGATTGCATGTTTTTTTAAATAAAAATGAATTTGAAATGAAATATTTTTGTAATTTTTAAGAAAAATTCTTATAAATGTCTCAATCAACCAAAAAAAATGTTTATCATTGTTATTTATACAATCTACAAGTTTTTAAAAGTGTGCAAATTTCTTGCAAATTTAATGTTTCATTTTTACAAATTCTCATAATTTTAAATCATAATCAAAAAATCAATTCTTATATGTTTTTAATTTTTTTCTATTATAAGCTATAAAGTTTCCTAGTGCAACATATAGATTATATCTCAATTATATGTGATAAAGAACTTTTGAACTTCTAAAATTATATTGTGTTGTGTATTTGTAATAGGGAACCCAATGGTTGGGTTGAGAGTTCAATTCTCAACAATTTTGAAAAATATTAATAGTTTTTATTTATTTTCGGCTAGACCTTTTGTAAATTATTCTATGCCAAATTTAGATGTAGGTACAATATCTTTGAAGAATAGGACTTGGGACACAAGGTTCTCAATTTCATTTATGTGTGCAATTAAAAAGAAAAACTACAACCAAAATCAAAATTTTATTAAAAAATGAAAATGTTTATGAAAAAAATGATTAGAATTAGGGCTAACAAGTGATAAAATAGCAAATAACCACCAGTTTATCTAAGTTACCCAAAATCACTGTGTCTGAATTTTAGAACAAAAATTAGAACTGGAATGAATACAAATTTGGAAAGCCAGATCTGAAACAGTTCTAATTTACCTTTTTCAGAACTGGGATTGGAGGTTCTTCATAAAAAAGTAAAGAACCGCCCAACACTGGTTTTTGTGAGTGTGTAGGTGTTGGTGGGGAGACACTATCTCGCACCCTCCTCCCCCTCCCTCATCAAGCTCCGTCCAGCACTTGTTTGTGGTTTGTTTCTATTGTCTTCTTACATATATATATGTGGCCTCTTTTCAGGAGGTCCTCCCCTTTCATTATTTGATATGCTCCTCAATCAATGTAGGAGGGGGTTCTGAAACTCGATGTTCCCCTTGTGGTTTGCTGTATTAGGTGGTTCACTCTTTTATGTAACACAAAAATCCAATAAAAGAAGGATGGTCAGAAGCATCACAAGGGAGACAAAAAGGAAGGCCAAATAAAGGACAAAAGATGCACAGTTCGCATGAATAAAAAATAAAATAAAATTTTACATCCACTTTCCAGGATCCCAAGCATTAGTTAGCATTAAATGTTGATTGTCCTAAGTGGGCTATAGCATTTTTACAAAAACACTGCTACAAGTGGCAACCCTAGGAAGTGCTTAGATCTAGATGTGGCTAATTTAAATATTTTCATTTCAAAAAATGGGGGGAAAATCACAATCTTATGATGTTTTTAAAAAATTCTGATTTAAAATTCGTCAACCAAGTTGGGAAATTTCCCCACAAAAACAAAACACTCAACAGAACCAACTAAATTTTCCTTCTTTCCAACTGGACCAACCTTGAATTGCAATCCAGCTTATTTTTTTCTTCTCAAATGCACTCCACTAATCTAATAATTATGGCTTTCATTTTGCCTTTTCGTCATCTTGTTCTTGTACTAACCCATTATTCCCTTTCACTGTCTCTCTCATCCCTCATGCTGTGCTGCTGGCTAGCTGCGTGCCTTAACTTCAGCCTGTTGCTTCACTTTTCAGAGCATCATCTTAGTAGACCCATACAGTAAACTCTCTCTAAATTAATACTGTGTAAATTAATATTCTGTCTAAACTAATATGCGGGCACAGGCCCATGGTGGGCCTCATACTTAATCTAATAATTCTTCATAAATTGATATTTAATATATTTTTTCGGTCCCATAGCATTTTATAAACTAGTACATCATACATTTGACACCAAAAAAGCAATGAAATCAGAGGAAACACCTTCGAAGGATGGTATTCTGAGAGTACCCAGAGTGCAACTTTCCAGAACCTCACTTTTTGCCAAGATTTCTATCACTCATGTCATATAATTTTCTACCTCACTTTTTGCCAAGATTTCTATCACTCATGTCATATAATTTTCTATGTGCTTCTTTGATCCTCCACCAAGTTTCACAAGATTTCGTTACCTTCCCCAGTGATCCATGACCTTCTACTAACTCTTCATGTTGTTCTGGCAGGTTCCAGAATGATTTTTGTTATTCCCATATAATTTGGGTAATCTAATATCTTCTGGCCAGTCCCAAAAAATTAGTTTAGAAAGAGTTTACTGTACTAGAGAAGGGAGAATTTACAGGACGTCAAGGTAGCTCAAAACTAGCCGTCAACACTAAATTTTACTTTTGTGCAACCTTGTTGTCAGATTTGGTGACCCAAAAAAAGAAAAACTTGGAAAACTTGGCAGTGTCTGATTTTTCAGTGCAACTTCGACTAGATTAGATTTGCTGGTTTCTTTGACATGTGTCGTCAACTCGAACCTATCTCACAAAACTGCCCCAAAAAAAAACCTTGGACCTCATTAGTCAACTTGAAACTCTAATCACTTTTTAAAGCGTTTTAAAAACTATTAGACGAAAGAGAGCTACGACAATTTTCTTAAGCAATTGAAGTTACTATTAAACAAAGAGATTTAGATTTTCGAGGCAAGTGCATACAAGCGCCTAGCGAGCGATAGAGGCGATTTTCGTGGAAAAGAAATGGATTGGGTGTGTTTGTAATTGCCTAGAAATTAATCGCGGTAGTGATGTTTTCCTGATGATGACGCTGGCTGCGGGCTTCCCAGGTACTTCGCAAATCTTTGAACTACGACAAAGCCCGAGGCAGCGGCGTAAAGACCGCTCCGCGCGCTTGCTTTTTCATTTCCTCCTGATACCCGGAGACTACCACTCGGGTATCTTTATATACCCGCCCCTTATAACTGGTTCCTCCCAATAAAAAACAAAGACCGACCGCCGGGTTTACGTTTTCATCGAAACACGCGATGGAAGCTTCTCCGTAAATACACTGAAAAAAAACACGGAAGGAAGACGAGCAAATTCTTTACGCGAATTCCAATTTTCAGACAAAGCGCTGCAAAACGTAAGCAAGTGAGATCATTGCTCTAGGTCGACGGACCCCGTTAAATACTTGTCAGTTGCGGCGGGAGGAGCAGCAGATTGAGGCGCTTTGAATTCCGGTGTGAAACACACAGCGGCAGCAGCGGCAGCTTTGAATACATAATACTATCATGGAGGAAAGTGTTGTCAAGGTTGAGGTACCTATTTGTAGTTCAATTTCCCTAGTTTTGATCGCCAGTTTTGACTCGAAACGATTTCTTTTTTATTATATAACCTGTAGAATTAATTAATCTTGGCCGTCTTTGCTTTGAAAAAACAAAAATTGGTTTCTAGATAACATTGTAATTTGGGTTCTGTTGAATATCGTGATCTTTAACGGTCTCTAGTAATTTGGGTTCTGGTGTAATTTTGGGGTTCTAGACATGTTGTACTTTTTTTGGGTTCTGGTAGATTAATTTGGGTTCTAATAGAATTCTGGACTTGTAATTGTAAGGGTTGTGTTCATTTACGTGTGTGAAGTTCTCTATAGCAGTAGCTGCTAGCCGGAATTTCTAGAGGGCAGCTCATGCTGATATTCAGACGTGCTTTTGCTCGGATTCTCATATTGAAGAATAGTCGGGTTCAAGTACACTCAAGAAGCGCGACTAAGTCTATTCTGCAAAAACCTACATCTACGTAATGAGAGTGTGACTGAAATCATGACAGCCAGGGTTTCTATATTTCTAAGCTGATCATCTCGTTTGTTGTATTTGCTTCTGGACAGGATCTGGATTACAATAGCAAACTGAATGACTTGCTACCTGTGACTGCGAGCAGGGAAGGCAAATGGTGGTACTCCGCCGTCCATAATGTGACGGCTATAGTGAGTGCTGGAGTTCTTGGTCTACCCAGTGCCATGGCAGATCTCACCTGGTAATAATATACACATGAATCACCAAACACTAGCTACACATGAGATAAACAAGGAGCAAAAGTCTAGTGATGGTGTTAATTAATTCCCAATTCCTATGACTGAGGAATCCTGATGATGATGATGATGATGATGATGAGGGATGTTTGACAAGTATGTGATATGGATTTGTGGAGTGCAACTGTGCAGGGGTCCAGGCGTAGTCGTCTTGACCCTGTCATGGGTCATCACCTTTTTCACCTTGTGGCAAATGGTACAGATGCATGAGATGGTCCCCGGCAAACGTTTCGACAGATACCATGAACTGGGCCAGCAAGCGTTTGGAAAGAAGTTGGGACTGTGGATAGTAATACCACAACAGCTTCTTGTGGAGGTAAGCGTGGATATCGTATACATGGTGACTGGAGGCCAAGCGTTGAAAAACATCTATATCTTGAACTGTAATGGGGATCATCATCATTGCCCTTTGAAACCTTCGAGCACGGAGATTAAAGATAACCAATACGCGATGACTTCTCTCTGGATTCTTATTTATGGCTCGGTGCACTTCATATTCGTCCAGATCCCGAACTTCAACTCGATTGCTGGAATCTCTTTGGCTGCAGCCATCATGTCAGTCAGGTCTGTCCACTAGTACACTCAATGACTAAATTATAAACCCCGGATGATCAGGCACAGATATATAATACCCCAGGATGTCCTGATCTGTCGTACATAATACAATTGCAAGTTTCGACGGATTCTTGCATCTAATCCGATCTGTGGACTATCGCATCTAATCTGATCTGTGAAGCACCCAAGATGCAGATGTGCTAGGCAGTTACAATACTCATTCTTAAATTTTACTCAAGCCTTAAAAAATTTGTGCTCACGACTGCCTCTTCATTTGTGCAGCTACTCGACAATTGCGTGGACCATACCCATATTCCACAATAAACACAGCCAACATCGTGACATTGCAGACTATACGCTTGTAAACGTAACTCCAGATTACCATTTGCCAAAGGCCAGTACAGCAGTTCATGTACTGAGCGCTTTCAATGCGTTAGGAATTGTGGCATTCGCGTATGCAGGACACAACGTTGTTTTGGAGATTCAAGCCACTCTCCCCTCCAAGCCCGGAAGACCTTCCAAGATCGCCATGTGGAGAGGGGTGTTGTTGGCTTACGTGATTGTGACGATTTGCTACTTCCCAGTGGCTCTCGTCTGTTACTGGGCTTATGGAAACCAGCTTGCAGCCAATTCCAATTCCAATATCCTTCAATTCGAAAGCTTCCGTGGCATCACCACTGCAGCTAATTTCATGGTCATCATCCACATTCTCGGAAGTTATCAGGTCTGCACTCGGCATAGCTTCTTCATCTTCCTTTCTTTTTCCTGCCTACTTGAAAGTTGTAGGGGGTAAGGACCTGTAGTGTTGTTGGTCTGGTAATATCGCGTTGCACCTACCTGGTAGTGATCAGTCTACTAGTAGTATTTAGATCCAAGGCTGATTTTTGCTTTGTATAAGGCAGGTAGAAACCTGGTATTACCGCAGGTCTCATACCAGGCTGGTTTTGGTATAAGGCTTGTATTGCCTCAGGTGATTACCCAACTGGTGTGTTATTCAATAGGAGGCGGCATACCAGTATTCTATACCCAGGTTGCACCTTATATACTAATACAACATTGTTATTAGCACTGGTAGCAAAGACCTACCAGTTAGTCTGGTATGAGCTGAGGCAATACCAGCCTTATACCAGTTCTCTATGGGGTCCAATTCCTAGATAGCATCCCAAAATAAGGATTCTTGGACAAGTCTAGCCTCCAATTTCTGGACAGAAGATGATATTTGGGGGAGAAAATCATAATTGGACTTCAGTGAGTTGATTTTGTGCGTCGTTTTTAACTGCTGGACAGATCTATGCTATGCCAGTCTTTGACATGCTAGAGACAGTGCTGGTGAAAAAATGGTTTATAGCTCCTTCCTTCAAACTTCGTCTAATCACTCGTTCTACTTACGTCGGTAAGCTTTTCAACCTTACTAAATAGTTGTTCGCCCTGCATGCAACTTCAAAACAGAAAAGCTCACAGATGAGTCCATTCCCATAATAACGAGCTTAGGATGATGAGATGGTAATTGAGTCGGGCCTCTCATTTTGGGAATGTTCTCCTCTCACCCACCATGGACTAATTTGCCCATAATAAAACACAAGGCAAAGAAAGTTTATCATGAACCTAAACACATGTAGATCAAAAGGAATATGAAGAGGAGAGCTAGTTGTAAAAGGAACCTTACACGTTTGAAAGGTATATGATCCGCCTAAGATCCTTTCCATTCTTAAGGGGTCTACATAATATCGTTACATTTACCTAGATCTTATATTCATAGATATACTGTACCCTCAAATTTTGTTAGGAAATCTCTCCATGTGCTTTATGCTGCACTTGTATGTGCCTTCTTATAAATTTGAATCCTGGCTGCAAATTGCTTCCAATTCCAAACCTGCTGAGAAAACAAGAGGCTCAGGACTTGAATTTCCTTAATGCTTAAAATCGTAGTGTTTTAAATATTCAATTTCAAATTGCAGGTATTACATTGGTAGTGGCGACGATCATACCATTTTTCAAACCTCTTCTTGGATTTTTTGGAGGCTTCGCTTATGCTCCAACTACGTACTTTGTGAGTACAGATCTACATGCTTTGCCCCTTTGGTTGAATCAAATTTCAACTCTATTGGTTCAGTCACATTACAGAAATGTGTTCCTTGCTCTTATTAATTTCTCAGACCTTAGAATCAAGGTTTTCAAAAAAGTTGCTGACATGGCAATATTCATCTATCTTGCCTGAGCAGAGCAGCTAGGCCTTGTAGCCTGAATGTTCCTATAATTGACCTCATGAATAGAATTGGCTGTCTACTAGAACCTAATGTAGATCTGGGATTTAATAGATATAAGGTAATGGGAACTTGGCCTTGCCCATGGTTGAAGTAACTATTTGTTAGTACTAATATTTTTACTTGTGGAATGCTCGAGTTTTGAACTTTTTTCTTAACACTCTACGATTTGGTTGTTGGGTTTCATGGCAGTTGCCTTGTTGTATATGGTTGGCTATCTGTCAGCCCAAGCGATTCAGTGCATCTTGGACAATAAACTGGGTGAGTGTTAAATGCTCTTTCGTCTCTAGTTATAACATTTTGTGCACAATTTTTTCCCTTGTGTTGAGGCCACATTTTTCTCACAGTTGTTTCTTAGTTCATTTTCGTGCAAGATTGAATCCCTTACACCTCATTAGTGGGGTTTAATTATAGTGTTCTTGGTGGACAACTAGCTAACATTATACCATAAAATGTCCTTAATAGCCAAAAGTTCACACCAACATACTCACATATCAAAGACATTTATACTAACCTTGTAATTTGCTTATCCTCAAGTTTAAAAAAGTTGGGCCTGAAAAATTACCATGCATAGGATTATCCCAGTCGACATTACCTCTTTTGGTCATGTAGGATCTTGTGTGAATTTTTCTTCAGTGGCTGTGTGTTTGGGCCATGACCTCAAACTAGCCTAGAAAGGAGGAGCCTGAGGCAGAATTATGAACCAATGAGCAATTTTAAATTTCAATGAGCTCAGGCCCAACCACTCAAGTGTAAACCAACCCTGTATTACTTTTAGCTTTGTGGCCAGAAACTTTGAATTTATATTTATATCGTATGGGATTTGTGCAGATTTGCATCATATTGGGCGTCTTACTCACGTTTACTGCAACTATTGGCGGCGGCTGGGAAATCGTGAAAGAATGGCACACCTACAGATTTAAAACTTTTTGGTAAACTGATGTGGCAAAAGTGTGAAGCAGTGGTTTTTATTCTTAAATTTCTCATGTCGCACCAAAAGCAACGATCAGCCACAAGAGGATTTAGCCAAATCTGTACAAATCCCATAATCCCAAATCTGTACAAGACAAATAGAGAAGTATAAAATTTAGGAATCCTATTATATGTTGGAAATCAGAACTTACTAGTTTAATATGATGATTTCAAAAGAAGAAAGCTAAAAATCTGCCCAAGTCTTTGAAAAATCTTGACAGTTTCATAACTTTTTTCTTCGAAATTCAGCAAATTTTTTGGAATACTTTTCAAAAGTTCCTTTGACCATGTTGCTTGGGACCTTTTTTTATAGCTAAATGATAAATTTTATCCACAAAAAATAATCATTTGTGTGAAATTGTATGAGTTTTCATTTCTCTCACACAAATGATTCTACAAAGTATGAGTGTAATTTCAAGCTTAGGAAGACAAAACCTTTCAAAAGATGTGTACATTGAAAATTGCCAGTTCAGCATTAGTTCGATTGCTATTCAGTAATTTCAAGCTCTTAATTGAAAGATAGAGCATACATCCCATTGTATGCTTGAAGATTATGTGATTGGGTACTATTGCAATACCTAATTATTATAAGCATCATTATATTGTTCAGGAATGAACACTTGTCAAAGGTTTCAATGCACAAGTGATGAAAGATGAAATGGTGGTGTTTAATTGCAGTGTTGGGTAATTCTTTGATTTTGTTATGATGTCCAGTTCCAGGTTTCTGAAAATTTTCAAAATCAAACAACACCTGGTTCCAGGTTTATTTTAGTTTCAGAATAAAATAACAGGTTTCAGGTTTTTTTGGAAATTTTTGAAAGAGCAGACAATTCAAGGTAGGTTCTTTTACCAATTCTTTCAGAACCATAGTTGATCAAAATTGGTTCTTTGATTGTTTGAGCCAATCAAGGGTTCATATACCCAACCCTTACCCATCCCAGTTCTTTCATTGAGAATCTCACCACACTTATCACTGTTTTGACAATGAACACCTTCATTACTGGTAGAAGAATCCATGTGGTTTGCATGAAGCATATTTGTGTCCAGTAGAGACTGTATAATTTATGAAAGTTTCTTTCGACAATTCTTATCCATTTACGATTAAGCATTCAACACTAATTCCTGCACGTTTAGCAATAATTGTTGTTAGTATTATTCCATGCATCACCCAAGCATATTGTGATCGGTAGGTTTTGATGGTATGTGCTTACAAAACAAACAGTCAACAGTGTTCAAAAATCCCTCAAAAGGTGAAAATGGATAGAGAAAAGGTGAAAACAGTTTCTTTGTATTGAAATTCAGGGGCTCAATTTGCATTTTGCCACTAGTTTATCGAAAATTTGTGTATCATTGCACAATCATGATTAGATTTTACTGTCATCTGCTAGGTAGCTATGGTAAAATCATGAAACATAACTGCCCTATGTCATGATCATGACACATTTCTTAGGTTTCAAAGGTGATTTGGGTTTGCATTTTTTTTGTTCTTTTTTTCTCTTTGTAAATTGATTATGTTGTATTTTATTTTTTTAAAGCTTTGGGTGAAGAATTGTTTTTGCAAACTAAATGTTTTTTTTTAATTACATTTTTTGTTGGATGGGTGTTTATGTAATTTCTTACATATTGGAGAGTTAAGCAACAAGGAAAAAACAAGAAGAGTAATATTTTGTAAAAAGGAGGATCAAGAAAACAATTATTGAACATGCCTTCTTCCCTCTCTCTCCTTTTCCCTCTTTCCCTCCCTTTCCCTCTCACTCTCCATATGTCTTTCTTTTTCTCAATAACAATTTTGAACAAAAATAGTCCAAACACTCAACTTTCTCTTGAAAATCAAACAATGACGAGCATATGAAGGCGAATGATGTTGCTAGGAGGATGTTATCACATTTATTGCTAATTTTTTTGAAGCAATTACATTGTTAAGTATGTGTAAGATCATCCATCATCTCAAAGGTATTAATTAAAAGGTTAAAAGTTAATGTTAAGAATAGCGTAACTTAAATGCAAGATATTACATTTCTGTCTTCCTTGGGAGTTAGTGAGTTGAACAACAACCTAAAAAACTTTTTTTTTGGTCATTGTAAAATTTTCATGAACTTCAAATTCCACCCATAAAAGGTTTTTGGGCAATTTACATTTTGTGCACATGGCAACCAACTTGAGTTCAAGTTCACACCCATAATGAGATAGAGAAAGAAAGGTCTACAATATAATGTATCAAAAACAATGTTTTGTTTTATTATGTTTGTCTCAAGTGCATTTGCATATGTTTAATGACACAAAATCTGAACACCATTGATCAATTGTGCATTTTTCACCACTTGAATCAATCCATGCTACTAGAATTAATAACCAAATAGAAGGTTGCAACAAGTTGTGTGATTTTTATAGCAATCAAATCAAACAAAAATTTGTGATAGCAAAATTCATTGCAATATTTTCCTTGTTCTCCACCTACATACTATCTATAGTTTGTGAACTTGTATATTTGCTACATGTTCACACATGCATTGACAATTTGTTATTTCTATATATTAATGATTGTTTCGTTCAAGTTTTTATTGTATCAATTTAACTAGAGCTACGTATTAGAAATCGAATACATTGCAATCCATGTATTAATATGGAAAAGCTTCTTGAGTTCAATTTTGTGGCATATATTTTGATTATGCAAACTTATTTTGAATCTCCTTTGATTTAAAACCTTGTGGTACACCTACGAAGTTTATAAAATGAGGTTATAGTTCTTTGTTATATTGGATAAAGGTTCAATGTGCACTTGCTTGTACATATTTTCTCTTATTTCTTAACATTTTTATTCAATTCAAAAATTCAAAAAATTGATGTTTAAAATGGGTGAAGCTAATAATGTTATACCTTAGAATGTAAAATTGTAGTGAAATTGAATGAAACAAAACAATTCAAGAAAATAAGGAAACAAAAATAATTGACACATGAATAGACACTCATAGACCACATCATGTTTTTATGAGATTTTGCGGGTTTAGATCAAATGAGAGCTTGGCAATACTATACAAAAATTATAATTATTTTACATTCAAAAAATATTTGATCATTTAATACCAACTCCTATAGTAACCATTCATTATTCACAACATTTTAATATTATATTTATGCACCATTTTTCTTTTGAATTATGGAATTTGTGAATTTTTTTCCAATTTTTTGTAAAGCTTTCATGTAGGTTGAAAAGTTCAATTATGGTCATGAATATTAAAATATCAATATATTAGTTTGTAATGTATCAATATTTGAACAATATAATATCCAAACAATACATTATACAATACACTATCTAGATGAGTTTAAAATGTGATGTTCAATTTTATTACTTTTAGTTTTCTAATGTATCAATTTAGACAATATAAGATGTTGCACACCAAATTATAATTAATTTATCATCAAAAGTGTAAGGTTTCAACTTTACAAGCTTATTCATCTTATATTGAAATTGTCTATGTAAATCTTAAATGAATGTTGGAATGGCACATTTGATCCTCTAGATTATCAAAAAAACATGTGCCTCCATTTTTGTTACAAAAGAAAAGTTAATGCAATGGTAAAGATTTTTCCCTTTAATGTGGAGGTGAAGGGATCAAATCCAACTTCTTGTAACCTATTTATCCTAATTTTGGCTAAGTGGTTCAGATGCTTATGTTAGGCCAAGGTGGCTAAGCCTCCTAGGCTCCTTAGCCCATGTTTCTAACCTAGGTGACGTAGGCCTTAAGTAGGCTAGGCCGCCTAATCTAGGCTATGTAGTTTAGATTGCCTAGTTTTAAGGTAAGTAGGCTAGGCTAGGTCACCTAGCCAAGGTTAATTTAGCATAGGTGACATGGTATCATTTGTTATACTTGGAGCTTGTCACGATCAACATTTTAATGGCCAAAAACTTTTTATTTTGCCATTTAATCATAGTCAATCCAAAGATTCAAAATTATCCACATGTTCATTGAATATATCATCCATGCCTACATGCACAATGACTATAGTCATGAAGGCCTGGTCATTAATGTCCCTTGTAATTGCATCCTTTAAGACAACTAGTGGTTAAAAATGACAAGTTCACAATGGCTACTAGTTATTTAGTCAAATGTGTCCTGAATGACTATGTAATCATATATGCTAGGTTTCTACAATGTGTGTTTTAAACAACATTTACTAGCATTGTTATCAGATTAATTAAACATGGTTAAGTTGCTAGTTATGTGGACACTTTTCATGTTTGTTTTGTTAAAAAAGTAAATGTGTTAATTGATGTGGTTAGTATGTTTTGACTAAAAAGTAACATAGATGTTAGTTGATGTTGACTTATAAATGACATAAATGAAATAATTACAATTCAAAATTATTTATTAATTACCATTCCTCAAGACAAAAAATGTGGGCCTATGTATGTAAGCCCCCAATGCATGTACATAGGCTTCCATTAATCATGTAGCTCACTTGTAAGACTTAATGCATGAATAAGGTATCACAAAAGAGAATTGAACCCCTCACCTCCATGGAGACAAAGCAAAGCATTAACCATCCAAACATCACTTCACATGATAACAAAAACCATAAACACACATTGATTTTGAATTTTTCATGTGACACATTATAAGTCCAAATCAAGAAATATATGTCATCATATAATTATAAACATGAATCAAAGTTGACATAAGTAGGTAGATGATGAATATTTCAATACAGTAGTTACGTAGCCACCTACTGACCTTCCTATTGCCTACCTATTTAAAACCTACCTATCTTTTATATATCTACATATTTATGTCCTACATATTACCAACCCCAACTTACTTACATCACTTATCTATAACCTACTTACCTACATGCTTAAAAACCTAAACACATATAGGCCTAAGAACCAACAACATACACTTGACACATATGTACATAACATTTTTAATAACTAAAATCTAACATGTATATATGTAGCAAACAACATCACCTATGGAACAACCAAAATTTGTCACACCACAAAAAACATAGTGACCTTGCTCACATTAGTCATTGTAATTGCAATGTTTGGAACATAAGAGAGATGTTTTTGTAATAATACTTGTGAATCAAAAGAAACTAACATAAACAAAACAAAACAAAAAATCAACCAAATTTTTGCAAAACAGATCCCTAACATGGTTGCCAAATGAAAATAAAGCTAAACAAAAAACTCAATAAATACATTCCATACCTAACATGATAATTGTCAAATATGTAAATGAAAAAATAAAGGTATACAAACTATACTACAAACTACTCAATTTTTTAATTTTTTAATCCTTCAATGCAAGTTTACGTTGTAGTTCCTAAATGATATTGGCCAAAAAGAAAGAAATAAGAAAAATAAAAGTGAGCAAACTCATGAAGAAAATGAAAATAAAAGAATAATCAAGGTGTATTTTTTTCTCCTTTCTACTATTGAATTGCCTCCTTGGGTCCTCCCTCTATCCTTATCTTATTTCCTAACATTAACATCTTAATATCTCACACTTACAAACTCATGCAAACACTCTAATTTCTCCGCATATAATTACATTTTTTTCAAAACCAAGTACAAAGGAAAAATAATCTCCATTGAAGTACAAAGAATGAAAAGATTTCTAACATGCCCTTATGCTTAAGAAATGTTTTAAGTGGATGTAGGCCTCATGTCAAAACCACCTTAGTGGGACACTAAGGTGATATGAGAATTAGGCCACAAATCACTCCTTGACGTTCGACTCCTCTAAAAGTTAGAATATGTCTAGATTTGGGGGTTCAAATGGGCTAGGGCGAGAGCTCAACGCCAGCCAAGAAAATGACTAGGGGTTGTCTTTAGGAGTACAATGCAGGCACTATCCCCTGAAAACCTTTAATAGATAGTTAAATGTTGTCCTGGGCCACCTAAGCGCCCAATGCAGTTTCCTAAAAACATTTCTAATGATTAAAAATTATCCTTTTAAAGTTTCAAACCTACCAAGAGAACGTTGGCCCTAGGACAACTTGGGTCTCCCGATCTCAGTCCTTTGGACAACTTTAAAAGTTGGCCTTGGAAGGCCCCTAAATTAGCCTAAGGCTGATTTGACTTTATGCCCATGTGGGCTGGCTTTGGGAACCATGCCCTTGACTTACTCTAATGAAATTAAGACTTAGCTTCAATAGTAGGGTCTAGTGAATCTAAATAAAAAGGTGAAGTCCATCTTAAATGTTCAAGACTTTAGGACTAACAAAGTGTGCCATGGGGTGTGTAGGTAACCAAGAAGTAAAAGATTTAATGGGAAAGGAGCTTGGCAAGTGAGAAAAGGCATGCCATTTGATATCAAAGCTAAAACTTGATCCAATGTACAAGAAGATATGAGAAAAAATGGTTGTCATGTCTTATGTTGTAAAGTGTTCATGTTGGACCAAGGCAGAAATGGCAATGGTCAAAGCAAAAAAGACCGCCATGAAGGAAGCTCACGAGGCCAAGAAAACAACCAAGTTGGTTATAGTTGAGCTAGGTTTTACCAAAAAGCTTCCCAAAATGCCCAAGGGCAAGAGGGAAAAGACCTCTTGGCCCTTTAACCCGAAAAGTGCAAAAGGAAGGGCATCAACAAAAAAGGAATTCCCAAGGGGGAAGCCTCCAAGGACACCATCCAAGTGGTGGAACAAGTTTAATCTTCTTCCAATGCCTTGGATTTGAGTGAGGAGGAAAAAGAAAACCCAAAATATGTTAATATTTCAAAGAAACCAATCAAAACATCAAAATATGTGGAGGAGCCCAAGAAGGCTCAAGAAGTTCAGGTGGCTCAATAGGTTCGAAAAGCAAGATTTTAGTTTGAGGCTGAAAAAATCATCCAAGCCCAAAGGATGTAGTGCAATTAGAGATGGAGTTGAAACGGGCCAAGGTGAGGGCCTTTCAAGCTGAAGAGGTCCCTTCATTGCTATCCATGAATGCCATAGCTGAAACCATAAAGGCATTGCAGACCTTTATGGTTAATGAAAGAGGAGAACAACATACAATTGTCCTTGGAGCTAAAAGAGGCTCAAAAGGAGAAGGGGGCTAACCCAAGGGAAGAAGCCGCGAAGGCCATCAAGACCCAAACGTCAGATCTTTTCACAAGAAATGACACCAAGGCAAAAAGGATGAGATAGTAGGCCCTCTAAATGAGGGCCTACTTTGAGTCTCAAACAATCAACATAATGTTGACTGGTTTAAATTGGTGTAATCTCTTTTGAGAAACCACGCCATAGAGTGGTGGATGGCATAGAAAGATCCTGAGGCAAACCTAATCCATGGGGATTTTGCTTTGGAATGCGTTCAAAGTTAAATGAAACGAAACGTTCACCCCCCACAACCAAATCCTAAAGGATGGGCAAAAACTACTAAACGTGTGCCAATCTGATGGACCAAGAGAAATAGGGAGGTGTGTTCAAACCTTCATGTCCCAACGAAGCCTCATTTCAATGAAAAAGGAACATGCACAAAAGGTGGTTTTCCTTCATGGCCACTCGCCATTTTGCCATGCCATTTTGCAATGGAACAAAATACTTGCAACTTGTCAAGAAATGATGAAGGTTGTGGAGTGCATGGAAAATGATTCCATGCACAAAAAGGTGAGTATGCCGCAGGTCTCACAATTCACAATGAAAGTGAGTATTGGGAGCATGGTGCAAATTGCAAGTGGCCCAAAAAGATACCAATAGGGGAATTGGGATAAAAACCCACCTAAGGACAAAGGGACCTCGACACAAAAAAAGTTGTAGGATGTTGCCAAGGTTTAGTGCTTCAATTGCAAGGAGTTGGGTCACTTTGCTAAGGATTGCAAAAAGATAAAGCAAGATTGGTCATAAGGGAGATTTATCGTAAAGGTGAATGTGGCCAAGTTGGGCCCAAATTTAATCATGCTTAGGTTCAAGGCAAGAACTAATGGGTTGTTGTGTCTTTTGGATTCAAAAATCATGCACTCATTTCTGAGCCCAAATGTGGTAACATGATTCGAGTGGGCACTACAAAGGTGGCCAAACCCATTAGGGTCCAATCAGCACAAGGAGCCGCAACATCGACATGCAAGGTGGTGTTTAGGGCCATTTTGGATTGCGGCAAAGTGAAATTTACAAAACATTTCACAATCTACACCTTGGATGGCATTGAAGCCATCTTAAGGAACATCTTTTTAAATCATTTGGATGTTTTGAAAGGAGGTTCAAAGTTAAAAGTCATTGTTAAACTAGTAGATAGGTTTGTTAATTTAAAAGTTGAAAACTAGGTTAGTTTAGCTAAGGTAGGTATTCATTTGGTTTTCTTGCAAAAATTGCAAGAAACCTTAGTTTTGATTATTATGCATGTGGATGAATCTAGTGCCAAATTTCAAGCCAGAAGGGCTAAGTCTTGGCCTATTTGTAATTCCAACATAATTAATAAATTTTTGGACATCCTAATGGACAAACTCCCTAAAAATCTACCTCCTTCTCACAATGTGAACCATAAAATTGAAGTGGTGCCTTGGTCAGGATCATCTTTTATGTCACCCTACCGGCTTAATAAAGAAAAACTACAAGAATTCAAAACTCAAATAAACAATTTAATGGAACGGGGATACATTAGACCAAGTAAATTACCTTATGAATTGCCTTTTTTTTCTTGGATAAAAAAGATGAAAAATTGCATATGTGCATAGATTATCACACCTTGAACAAAATCACCATTAAGAACAACTACCCCCTGCTTCCAATTGACGATTTTTTTGATAATCTAAATGGGGCTTGTTATTTTAACCACATCAAATTGAAGTCAGGCCATTATCAAATTTGTGTGCAAAAGGTAGATGTGGAAAAGATGGCTATGAAAACAAGATATAGCTCATATAAACTCTCGGTCATGTCGTTTGGGTTATGTAATGCCCCATCATTTCACCACGTTGATGAATTCGATCTTTCACAAGAAGTTAGATGAGTTTGTGATCATTTACATAGATGACATTTTGGTGTATTCCTAGTTCACAAAGGAGCATGCAACACATTTGGAGTTTATGTTGCAAAAGTTCAAAGATAACAAACTATATGCCAATTGGGGAAGAAACAAGTTCGTGAATTTGAAAATGGACTTTTTGGGACATGTGTTGTCTCAGGAAGGAGTGACACCTGACCCCAAAAACATTGAATCAATTAAGGAAAGGCAAAGCCTAGTGTTAGCCAAAGGTGTAAAATCATCATTGGCATTGACCAATTTCTATAGGAAGTTCAAAAAGGACTTTTTCAATTTTGGCCAAACCACTCATCGACCTCTTTAAGAAAAAAAGGTCATTTGAATGGAAAGGTGAACAACAAAAGGCATTTGACCTCTTGAAAATGAAGTTGTCACCAACATCGATGCTATGATTCCCGAATTTTGAAAAACCTTTTAAAGTACATACCAATGCAAGTGGGTTCACAATAGGTAGAGTTTTTATGAAAGAAAAACACCCAATAGCTTTTGAAAATAGAAAGTTGGCAAGGGTCAAGTTGAGATGGTCACTCATGAAAATGAGTCATTTATAGTGGTGAGCTATTTGAAGGCATGACAACACTACCTAGGCTCTCATAAAACCAAAGTATTTATGAATAATGTATCTTTAAAATATTTTGAAACCCAACCAAAGGCCATGGTAAAGCAATTATGTTGGCACAATATCTTAGCCCTTATGGACATTGAGTTGATCCATAAGTCTAGCAAAAAGAATGTGATGTTAAATGTGTTAACTCACATAGAAGAATATCAAAGAGAGATGCCTTGAAAAAGTACACAAATTCTTCGAGCCATGTTTGTTGGAGAAAGTGATCTAGAAAGGAAAACACTAGAGGCCTATGTGGAAGATCATTTTGCACAAAGTTATTTCAATGACTTACACCAAAAAAAGAAGGTGAAAAGGATCACCTTTCTAGATGGATTGCTAAGATGGAAGCAATCACGAATCTATGTGCCAAAGGGAAAATTACACATAAAAGTCATGCAAGAAGTGCATGATGCGCCCATGATGGGACACCATGGTGAAAACAACACAAGAGAGTCATTGGGAAAAACTTTCTATTGGTTCGAAATGAAGGAAAACATATAACATGTACGTCCACATGTGTGTGAAGTGCCAAAGTACCAAGTCGGTACACAAGAAAGAATTTAGGTTATATAAGCCCATCCCAATCCCCTAAGGTCCATTTGAAAATGTTTTAATATATTTTACGACATGTTTCCCATAATGGCAAAAGATAGATGCCATCATTGTGGTGGTAAACATGTTCTCAAAATTGGTTAAATTTGCATTGACCCAAACAAACGCCATGGTGACAGGGATGGCAAAACTATTTTTCAACATGTGGGTCCATCATCATGGTATGCCTGAAATCATAGTAAGTGATTGAGATGTGAAATTCACATCAGAATTTTGGATGTTATTAATGAAAAAAATGGGGACCAAGCTAAAATGTAGTGCCGCTTTCCATCTAGAAACCAATAGACAAACTAAAAGAATGAGCAAGATATTGAATCAATAGTTCTGTAATTATATCGCCAATGATCATAAAAATTGGGGCAACCATTTGGTTTTGGCAGAGTTTTGTTACAATTCTACAAAACATTCAACCATTAAAATGAATCCTTTTAAATTGGCCTTGGGAGTTGAAACAAAACATCCCATGGACTTAGCCATTTTTTGAACAAAAGGCACTCAATGTGAAGGCGGCAAGGAGGCCAAAACAATGGCCAAGGAATGTGAAAAGAGGAAATTATGGGCCAACAAGTTATAAAGGCACATAGAATTCAAGGTGGGGGACCTAATGCGGTTAAACATAAAGGACTTTAAGATGCCCGAAACTCTAGCGAATAGGTTTGTCCCAAAGTATGTGGGTCCTTATAAAGTCATTCGTAAACCCCACTTGGATGTCTATACTTTGCAATTACCAACGACATTAGTAGCCCACCCAACCTTCCATGTGTTTAAATTGAAACCAGTTCATGAGGACAAAAAAAGGAAGGACCAAAAATAGGTTTACCACCCAAGATTTGACCTCATTGAGCATGAGCTTGCTAGGGAAGTAAAGTGCATCTTAGCCGTGAAACAAATTGGGCAAATTAGCTAGCAATACTTGGTCAAGTGGAAAAGATGTCACCCAAAAGAGTCTAAATGTCTGAAACCCGTTCATTAAACCATTTGCCAAAAATGGTTGACAAGTTTGAACAAGAGCAAGGCCGCAACATGGGAAATAGGAAAGTGCATAAAAATAAATAACATTCATGAAGACATCAACCTCCAAAAGGCGTGTGGGGTGAAAACAAAACCTAGAAAAATGGATGTATATATAAACTGAAGCCAAGGTAGATGGCAATCGATTTGAAGTCAAGATGTAGGAATGGGGCAAACCATGGAAGAAGTAAGTGAAGGATAGGTTGAAGTGACGACAACCAATGAAAATGGACCTAAGGAGTTGAATTCAAAAACAAAACTTCTAAGGGTTTAATAAGGTGAAATTGTGGTAGTCATGTGTGCACATTAAATGGCATGTCCCCAAACTAAGAATAAACTTGTGGGAGTGAGGTTTTTAATGCATGGAATAAAAAACCATGTCATTTTAAAACAAAGGGGGCTTGGCTTGGCTAAACCCAAGTTGGCACTATCTATTAGCACATTTTA
This sequence comes from Sphagnum contortum, assembly GCA_963920785.1. NCBI lineage: Eukaryota > Viridiplantae > Streptophyta > Sphagnopsida > Sphagnales > Sphagnaceae > Sphagnum > Sphagnum contortum. Next base: position 5,721,577 of record OY987290.1, on the reverse strand, counting down.
TAACCATACCTTGGTGTGGTTACCTAGGGTCACCGAAAGAACAAGCTTAGGCATGAACTTAACCCTCAAATGTTTTGAAGGTGCCCAAAAAAAAAGAATGTCATTTGGTAAAAGAAGTGAACCCAAGAGGGGTTAATGTGGGGGTTAGTGCAATTAAGGGGACCATCACAAAAATAGACCAAAAAATTGTCTAAAATATCTTTCCTACATCTAATAGAAAGAATATGGCATGCGAATTATATTTAAATCAAAAATTAATTACTCTCCTAAAGGCTTGAAATAAGAGGGTGGCAAAAGGGGTGGATTCACTATGACAAAGGCAACATGTTATTTGTGTTTACAAGGACATCGACCTCCCAAAAGTGGGGGTGAATAACGTGCCTTTATGCTTAAGAGATGTTTTACATGGATACGAGCCTCATATTGGGACCACCTTAGTGGGGCATTAAAGTAATGTGAATGTTAGGCCACAAATAATTCTATGAGGTTCGACTCTATTAGAAATTGAGATATGTTTGGACTTAGGGGTCCAAATGGGCTAAAGCAAGAATTTAGGCTTTCACCGGTCAAGAAGACGACTAGGGGTTATCTTTGGATGTCGCAACCCTAACCTTGGGCTTGTGACCAAGGCAAAAGTGACTTGCAAGGTTGCGGGCCAAGAGGAAGCTTGGGAGTCACATTGCATGCTCCTGGGAATGTAGGAAAGTGTGAGGGAATGAACCCTCACACTCCCAAGGCAACTCCCACTTTGGGAGATGGAGTCCCGGTGGACTCTCGAACCTTTAGAAGGCGATTTCAGGGGTCAAAATTCAATGGCTTGAAGTGTTTTTTATATCATTGGAAAGTTATTAAAACATAGATGTCTAAAATGGGCTTGCATGACCCATTTGGACATCTAAAACACAAGTTATGGCCAAAAGAAAGGTCGGGAGTCAAATTGGCAGTTTGACTCCCGGCCACTAAAAGTCAGGAATTGACCCAATTCCTTTGCGTGTAGGTGACGTGCAACATACCATTGGAAAGCTCTCAAAGAGGGCTACAACTTTGTTATAGACCTCATCTCAATTGAAAGTCTACACGCAAAGTTGTTGGGCCCCAAAATTGCGAGAGTTCCAACGTTAGCAATGTCGAGACTCCCACTTGTGAGTCTTGAGACAAAATGCCATTTGGATGTGGGCCTCGTGAAGAGGCATAGAGTATACTATAAGGGGAAAGGTGGTGGCTTCCCTTAAGTCCAAGCCATGGTGAATCTTGTGAGTCTAAGTTTGTTCATGGTTCGTCCTAACACCAAAAATGTTCAAACTATGCATTAACCAACTTGTTGTTTGGTTTTGTGTAGATCCATGTGAGTGATTGATGTTTTTCATTCTTCCTAGTCCCATCCCGAAACTCCAACACATCCTTCTACCCCTCAAAAGTACTACAAGCCAAGGAGCATGCCCCAACTCCTTGCTCTTCCTCTATTTCATTTCAGACTCACATTTGAATCTATCAAGGAGCTTGAGAACGCATCATTGGGACTATAATGTGAGGCATTATCCCTTTAAAACCTTCAATATACAATTAAACAATGTCCTAAACTACCCAAGGGGGCAAGCCTACTAAAGCACTTCAGATGACTAAAAGCTATCCTTTTAAAGTTTCAAGGCTGCCAAGAAAATGTTGGCCCTGAGACAACTTGGGTCATCCTAATTTAAGTCCTTCATGCCAACTTTGGAAGTTGGCTCAAAAAAGCCCCACGTTAGCCTAAGGTTGATTAAGTTTTAAGGCCATGTGGGCTAATTCTAAAAGTCGAGCTTGGCTTGCTCTAGTTATACTAAGACTTAGCTTCAATAGCAAGGCCTAATGAATCTAAGTAAAGAGTCAGAGTTCATCTTGAAAGGTCGAGACTTTAAAACTAACCAAGTGTGCCATGAGGTGTGGAAGTAATTAGGAACTAAAGGAGTCAACATGAAAGGAGCTTGATGAAGCACGAGGAGCGCAAAGTAACAAGCAAAAAAAAGGTGTGTCAATCCCCTTTAGAATGAATCATTTTCCTCTAAATTTTCAAGTCTTCCCAAGTTTACCAATTCTTCTGAATGTAACTATCCCTAAGCTAACCTTAATTTTAGTGACAACTAATTTGTCAATTAGCACCTTTTAAAAATCAAACTCAAACTAATTAGTGTCACTTCACTTAATCTAAGGAGATAATAGGTAATTTTAGTTAAAACTTGATGTGAAGTCAGTGTTAAATGAAAATCTAGGTGGCATCCTAGATGGCACCTAAATGTTAAATGAGCCATAGTTCAATTTTGAAGTGAATGTTAGCTTAACCTAAAATTTTCATGACAACTAGGTTTAAGTCCTAAGTGGCTAGCATGGTGTTAGGGGACTCAACCTTAGAGTCCCTAACACCAAGTGTGAATACACCTTTAAATGGGTGATAGCTCAATGTTAAGTGAATGTTAGCTTAACATAAATTTTCATGGCAACCAGGTTTAAGTCCTAAATGGCTAGCATGGTGTTAGGGGAATCAACCCTAGAGTTTCTAACACCAAGTGTGGATGCACCTTAACTAAAAAAAAATAGGACTTACACACTAACATGATGGGTTTTGATTCCTAAAAATTTTCCATCAAGCCAATTGGAAAACCTAAAACCTGAGGTTAAGAAAATCAGATAACCGCCCAACACGGTGTGTCCGAGACATTTGGCGGAGAGAGAGAGAGGATAGACTTTTGTTGTTGTTGTGTGTGTGAGAGAGACACACACAGAGACAGAGGATAGGCGTTGTTGTTGTTGTTCTTGTGTGTGTGAGAAAGACAGACACAGAGACAGAGGATAGGCGTTGTTGTTGTTGTTGTTTGCATATGCTGTTGTCTGTCTTGACTGTCTGTTGTCTCATTTGTTTGTTCGTTCGCTTGTTGCAATTTGCGGTCTGGTTTGTCAATCTCAATCTCTAGTACAGATTGCAAATACCACCGAGAAGAGAGGTTTTCTTTTGGTGGTTGTTATAGATTTTTTTTCTATGTCTGTTTTCTATCTGTTTATTTTGTTGCAATTTCGTAGTTCTTTTTGTCGTCTGCGAGCTTTCTCTTTTACAGATTACAAATACCTCCACAATTTGCAGCTTTCACTTAGGTACAAGACGACATGGGATGTGTCCGTCCCAATGTCAGTATAGCAATTTCTTCTTCTTTTTCTTCTGTAACTCGCAATGCCAATCCTCTCACCATGTGCATCGCAGCTCACTCAAATCGCCACGAAGCTGCAGCAGGTTGTTGTAACAATTTTGCACATCATGGGATCATCATTTGTAGTGTTGTAGAAAAGAAGTTGAATTGGTTTGGTGGGCAACGATGTACTGCTAAATTTCAGCAACAGTTCCATGGAGTACGACCACCAGCAGTGTCCTCTGGTTTGATCTGGAATGGCTACTTCCACACCCAATGTAGGCGTGAATTGTTTTCTTTGTGCGGAGATTGTGTTTCCAGATTTCGATCTGGAGCTAGTGTCGCTAGTGGATTGTCGCTGCTGAATTTGGTAAGGGAAGTAAAAGCTGCACAGCAGCAGCAGGGATTGAGTTGGTCATTGAATCAGGTTGTGGATAGTTGCTGGATTGCGGGGATTGCGGCCGTGGCGTGTTTGCTGTACAGCATACCGGTGCCAGTGGCGGAAGCGCTGGTGGATCAGGTGATAACTGGGAACAACCATGGCGGCGTGACGAATTCGGTGATCGTATTAGGGCAGTCGGAGCTCGGGACATCGTACGACCCCGTGTCGCAGGACGCGAAGGAGGCAAGCGAAGCGTTCTCTAGGAGGGTTTCGGAGGCCTTGGAGCTCTTGTTCAAGGCCAGAGAAGCACAAGCTCAAGGCGACTTCCCTGAAGCGTTGGGCTTCTTCAGTCAGGTCTCTGCTCAAAACCAGGAAAGAAGCCATTGGTGTTCTGTGTGTGGTATTATCCTCCCAGCTACTTTTCGCTGAGTCAGTCAGTCATGATCAAAAGCTTGGAAATCCTATACATTCTGAATTCTTTTGGGAAGAATTTGGAAATGTGGTTTCCCAGGTTATAGGAAATTGGAATTTTTGTCCAGCTTCCAACAAAGGGACTAGAAGAACCTGATGAGTGAAGAAATACCAGAAGAGGATTGTTGCCCTCAATTTTCTTCTTTTCAACAGAAGATGGAAACAGATTTTCCATTTTGAGATTCGTATTCTCTAGATGTTGTAGGGACCTTCTGGATACCTTTATTTCTTCAGCTACACCACATGGGAACCTTTCAAGTAGGCATGGATTCATTTGAGGTGCACTGCTTTCAGTCTTGCTTATCTGTAGAGATGGCACCATTTTTCTTCTTCCTGTCTTGTGGTTTGATAGGACTTGTGTGAAACTTTTTTTTCCTCAGCTTGTGTAATGCCCCTTTGACCTAAAGCAACTGTGAAATATGGTGGTGGTCATGGTGGTTTCAGATAACTGAGAAAGCTGGTGACTTAGCATTATCAGAATATGCAAGGGTAGGCCGAGCATTGTCACTTTATGAGGTAGGGGACCGGGGGGAGGCTATTCTAGAAATGGAGGACATGTCAGTGAGCTTGAAGGGTTACCCTGGTGAGCTTGCCAATTCTTCTTTCCTCTCTTATTTTGTTTCTGTGAATAGCAGCCCTGCACTACCCCCTTCCAATATGTCAAAAGCATGGTTTTGATGTTGCAGAGGAGTTTCTCAGAAAAATAATTATTGTCTCCATAAGCATAAATTAAACCACCATAGTGAACCCATGGGTTCAACTTGATCCAGATCTAGAGTATGTTGGCATTTGTTTACAGTAGTCATTGCTGCTGTCTTAATTCAGACATTGTGTTTGTGATTGTTTGCAGAGATTCACGCAGCACTTGCAGCTGCATTATATGTGGATAAGCATGCAACAGTGCCTGCAGAGCAGCAATTTACCATTGCAACACTCCTTGACCCTCGCTACAGAGATTTGTCTTGGGTGAGGAACAGCAGGCATTGGCCTCCAAGTCTAGTGGAATCTCTGCAAAAGTTCATCTTGTTGAGGTAATCCCATGCAGTCAGCAACTGGGACTCAATTGATATGTGGGGAGGTACAAATCATTAAATGGGAAAACTGAACAGATATCCAAAATATTGAGCAGCTTGTTCATGCTGTTTGCATCAGGTCTGTTGTGGAAGACTATATGCTGTCCCATATTATGCTGTCTCTTATTGCTCTATGCTGTTTTTTTAATGCTCAAGTTACTGGCCATTGAGAGTCGCCCTATTTGAAGTTTCATGTGCAATGCTTACACTGCCAAGTCTTTGAAGCAACACGATCATGGATTTGAACTTGCTTGAGATTACTCCTCCCAAAAGAAATCAGTTTGCAGTTGGGACTAGTTTCAGCATAATAACAAAGGTTGTGACAATTGTCTTTCGCAAATTTCAATTTTCTGGATAACCATTTTTGGAATCTATCTTTTGCAACCTCCTCCATTTCATCCATCTGTCCATTCAAGGTCTCTGCATCTGCACACTTGTAAGTTTGAGGAAATCTCTGAGAGCAAGATTCTTCTTCTCCTGTCCCATAAATCAAACTGATGTTCAATGTTTTTCTAAAACAGATATGTATGGTTTCAGTTCAAAGATTTTGTGGTAGGTTTGAGTTGAAGTGCATGACACACTGTTGCAAGATACAGATAAGCCTTATGTTTGCTATTTGATTTACAAGTTCTTGAAGGTCAGAGCTTCAATCCTAATGTCATTTACTTGGTGTCATGGTGTACCTCGATCTAACTCAAGAATCATACGTGACACCAGGGTACACAGATATCTCATTGATGAAAATCCCTGACAAAGGGTGTCATTGAAACGGTCTAGATCAATATCCATATATCTCTATGTGCATCAAAATCAGAGCAAGTCTCTTTCACATCTTTCCCAAAAGCCAGGGTGTGCCAGTGGAGTACTACCTCCCCTATTGATGAGTGACCTGAATCCACAATGGGATCTTGCTCTTAAAGCAATCACATACAGAACTCTTGACACTTAATCCATTTGAGGCAGACGAACATTGCTTAAGAAACTTTGTTGATGCAAAGTGAACATACAGAGGAATAGCCAACAGAAAATTCAGAATTGAAATGTGGCAGATGAATGAGATGCAGCCATAGAGATAATGGAGCAGACAAGCATTCACTGCAAGCACAACTTGTCTATCTCCATCAGCATCATCAAATTCCAATCCAGTCTCTCAACTCAGTCTCATATAAAATACACCCAACAGAATGTAGACTTGGAAAATCCCTCTTTGGATCAAACGCAGCTACTGGTACAAATTTACTTGAGCACAGAGTCTGAAATAGCATATTTGGATGATTTATCATGGGCTCATCAGCAGAATGGATTTGGATTTGCATAAAATATGCTTGTCTGTAACTGCATTGTGGGCATGTCACTGCTAGACAAGAACAAAAGAAAGCTGGTAAGCATCCATCCACTTTTACCATCTGTTATGCCATTGGCAATAGACGAGGAATTGAACAACCACGAGAACAACCAGGAGACCCTCCCAGTCCTAATCAATCCTGCTAATGGAACCAAGTCTTATGACAACGGAAACATGATTCCACCCATGTGACAATTGAAGTGGAGTTGTGCAATTCTGTTACTTCTCTGCAAGGATGTCACAAGTATATGTGCTTGTGTCAGGACTCATGTGTTTTGTGTAAGACAATGATCTTTGGGGATCAGCACTGGATCCAAAACTAAGCAGACCTTAAGGACTTACAAATGAGCATATAAGACATGCATGCTGAAAATGCAGACCATATTGTCTAACACCAAACAGTGTTACATTAGAATTTCTCTCAATATTAGGAAGAGAGTGAAAGATATCATCAGTGCCAGGACTAGTTCAAAGGTTCAGGGTTGAGGTTTCAGAGATTTGGGGCCTAGAGACATGAGTTTATGAGAGTTGAGGGTTTGAGGTTTTTGATGGATCATGCCCGCTCTGAAAGTGCTGAATGGAATTTGGGCTGTCAAGAGAATTTGGTTGACAGTTCAATTCCTTCACCATTCCTGCATTTCTGAAGAATTCTTTCACAGAAACTCCAAACCCACATACATCAACCAAGAATGAAGCAACAAACCTGCTGTTCAGCCCACATTATTCCAGGCCTCTTCATCTCCCAAGACATCAGCCACTTCCTTCTGTTCCAGTACCAGTTTCTTGGAGATCTGCACATGAATTTTATAGACATTTAAACCAAAGCATTTTATTCTGTCTCTCTTTCATTCACAATTCACAAATTGAGGATCAAATGGGGCTCCATGGCTTACCAGGTGGGCTTTCTGGGGACTCCTGCTCTTCCTCTTCTCTCTCGCTCAACCCATAAACTTGGGCATCAAGCTGATAACAGAATGGTGGGGCTAAACGCCTGTTTGATTTGCAAGGATGGATGTGACTGGGAAATCAATCCATGCTGCTTCCACTTTCCTCACTATATTCAGGAAAGATGTTGACCAACAACTAAGAAATGTATAAGATGGTATGCAGTTTTTGAAAAGATTTGAAAGGTTTTTCTTCATTAATACTTGAGATAAGTCCATGAGCTCCTAATTTCACTGTTGAAGAAGCTTGCAAGATTCCCTTCAGTTCTGAAACTTCTCACAAGGAAAAAAAAAGAGGAATTGCTACTGAAATAATCTCACAGAGCCTGACTCACATGACTCACAATTTATTGCAGCCTCTATACTTGAAACTCAGACAGAAAACCTCATAGAAATTGTTCTCCTGTACCAGTAGGATTTTCTTAGTAGAGTTTAATTGGTATACACAAAATTTACTACTAATTCAATCAGCATGTGTCCCTATGACAACAAAAGAAAAAAGAGTTCTTCCCCTTCTCAGGTGACTCTGCAAAAAAAGTTTGTGAGTTTTCTTCAAACACAAAACCAGAACCAAATAACTACCATGGAAACCAATCATTTTCATCATCAAGACATTCACATCACAGAATTGTTCTGCTCTGATCTGCTAGCAAGTCAAGTCTCTGTAGAATCACCTGGTGACTGATGACAGTGGGCCAAACTAGATTCATACTAAACTCATCTAGCTGCATTCTTTTGAGTACTTTTAGTCATAGATTACCCTACCATTGTCACCTGCCTATGAAAGCATCCACATAGTCATCAACCACACTCCAAGTTATCAGCAGTAATGCACTAAGTGCTACTCTTGCAGCAAATTATATCTATAGGGGTATGCATCCCCAAGTACAGCCTTCCTGTTGCAGCACAAAATGTTTTACAGCCTTCTCCAAGCTGATTCATATTTCCCTGGCCCGAATGTGACCTGAAAAACAGGTACAGTGAAAAGCTGAATATTGGCTAGTTCTGGAACCAATTGATCTGCAAAGGACAAGTAAAACATTCCTCATCTTCTTTATTAATTGCGTTGTCTGTCCGTCCGTCGAGGTCCTGAAAGTCGAGGTCCTGTCCGTCCGTCGAGGTCCTGAAACCCAGATCGGGACCCGTCTGTCCGTCTATCTGTCGTTCACGTCCGTTTCAACGCAGCAACTGCCGTCGTCGATGCTGCCTCAAATCCACCGCCACTGCAGTTCGTTCCGGAAATCTCCAAGCTCCCGCGGATGCTTCAGCAGCCAGTTGATTGCCACAACAGGCGCCCGCTGTGGTGTTTGTTTGGACTTTTGCTTCACTTTGATCCTCTGCTTTCTTTTTGCTCCTTCCTTTACTGTTGTTGAAATTTCTTCTTCTGTCTTAGAATCAACTGCCGCATGTGTCTCTCTCATCAAGAAATCGGACACCAGGCAGGCTTATCTGGTGATTATAATAATAATCGTAATTACAACGCTTAATAGCAGTGGGAGGAGAAACTATTGCTGAAGTGCCGGAATATTGAGTACGCGTTGATCATCCGGAATCCGTCGGAGCTGCTGTAGTGATGTTGTCTTAATTATTTCTTTCACGGTGGACCTGCAATTTGTGTGATCTACGTCTTCCACCGACAATATTGACGTCGTCCGTCTATTTTGACAGATCCGAGTACCGATCCTTCAGGAAGGAAGAGTTTGAGTTTGGTCCTTTGATCCTCGCTCCGCAACAGGAGCCTTATGTTCACATCATGCCTGAAGCTCATGTCACTCCCTCTGGCTCCTTGGCCAGAGGGACGTATACTGCCAATCTTAGGTTTCTTGATGATGATGCTATTGTTTACCTTGATGTGAATTACTCCTTTGAAATCTGCAAGGATTGGTAGCTGCCCACCCAGCTAGCTTGGTGCTGCAATGCAAACTGTTACTGTTGTTGCTTTTGCTGTATTCATCAGATAATGCTTTTAGTTTAGCACGTGATCTCCCTGCTGGAAGCTTGAAATCAAAATCTTTGTACTAGCTACCACTCAAAGCTCTTCAGTATATTCTTCTTCTTCTGATGCAATTTCTGGAGCTGCTTCCATGTCCGCCATTTCTTTTGGCATGGGAAGAAAACAGATTTGTGGTGTGGTGAATCATATGCAATTTTTTTTAATTATTTTTTCTTTCAGTACGAATTGAAGTTTGCAGGAACTTTCTGAACACCAACAGAACACCAAGCAAGTGGGATTTCAAATGGCGCAATCACAGTGACCAAAGACGCATGACGATGGTGTGACCGAAGGTCGCGGGTACCCACTAGTTACAATTTAATTTACCCAAAAAAACCAACAACACGATTGTTGAAAGAAGTGTAGCAATTGCAGCAATGTTCACTGTACTCTCGACTTCCTCTTGGCAGCCCATTAGATAGTGAAGCAGGTATCTGGCCCCATGGAAATTTATAACACTCTGCTATCAATACTCTCACAGAAACTGGCAGTTGTTTCCAATTTGAAGATTTTCTTGCATTAGAGTATTCCATGAAGTCCCTGGAACTGGATTAGAGTACCCCAAGTTTGGTCGAAATTGGGAATGAAAAGAATACGAAAGAACAAACTGGGGAGGAATCTCCTTCTTCACCCAAACTGGCCTTATCACTGGTGGTTCTAAATTTTGCTCGCTTGGCACCCACAACTCCTTCTTAGACTTTTTCTTTTTCTTTTCTTAGACTTTTCACAATATCAAATGTGAGAAACAAATGCTGTGAAATGGTGGTACCTAGTTCCATCGAATGGCTACCCAATTTGGTACTGATAACTCTGGCGACAGAAGTCTCCAAAACCCTAACCACCAGCGTAGCTGACTGTCCTCACAGAGCGTGAGGAGAACGGATGCGATCGGTGAAATTTGGACTTGAGCTTCCAACCTGCTAGGCTTAGCAGCTCACAGATCACCCCTTAACCACTGGGGTAGTCCCCCTTCATTTTAAATAGTTACTCAATTTGAGTCGGTTTGTAATTTCACTCCAACTTGAGATGAAACAGGAAATTTAAGGTCATACTAGGGCCCAACAAAATGATAACTCTCCGAGTAACTTGATTGGGTCTCCTTGAAGCGCCCTTTCTTGTTTGAACTTACATGTCCTCTCATTTGCCAAAGCTCCTCATGTTATTTTTCATTCTTCACTCCTATATGTGCAAATGCCACACACACAAGGTTAGCATCAAGTTTCCCGGCCTCCTGGGACTTGACTCGCTAACAACTAAAACTTAATTGATTGTGAGTCTTTCAACCTTGCTGAGAGTCCACCTAAGATGCAACAAAGGCATTCTCACATTCCCAAGGGCCAACACACTTTGATGCCCCATGACAACCTTAAGTTGTCCTCGGAACAACACTTATGTTGCCCCAAGGGAAGAAGAAATGGGGCAACATCAAGAGCCACCCCAAGACAACCCCGAGGTTGCCCCAAACAGGTTGTAATGTGTAGCACCCAATGCCACCTTGGGACCTCAAATTGTTTTGAGGAGCCAACCTTATGTTGATTCTGGGACAAGCCATGCTTGCCTTTCATCTCAAACCCAAAAGCTCATGGTGCAGTCTACATGATGAACTAGGGAATCAAACCTTAGCCCACCTTTGTGGCCGAAGCCACCCATGCCACCATAGTGCCCCCTAGTTGTTCACAAAGCTTGATCAAGATTGTTCAAGCTTTCACCCTCACTTTTGAAAGTCGATATTTTTATCAATGACACTTAGGAGCAAGGTGCTTGCTCCTTCAAGTCTAAGGCTTTATTTCATGCCCCCTTTCCAATTCAAACTTGTCCATCATTTCCAACAAATGGTCTAAATGACCCGGTTTTACTCATTGAACCTCCTTTGGGTGGTACCTTTTCCACTTGACAACATATTGCTCACCTACCCATATGGATTGTCTCACCCTAAGGATACATTTGACTTCACCCATCGAGCCTGTGTTCTAGAAATCGTATATGGGGTGATAGGCTTGCTTTTTATCTTTATGCCTTTCATCCTTATTGAATGATTTGAACTTGGAAACATGGAAAGTTGGGTTTCCACAAAAGTTGTTGGCAATAATAAAGGATAAATGTTTTCATAAGGTTTATTCACCACCTTGTGGGGCTCGACATACTTTGGTAATAATCGGGTGGTAAGGGATTTGGGTATTTAAAATTTTCACATATTTAACCACATTAGATCATCAATTTCAAACTCAATAGGATTTCAAATTTTGTTTTGTTTTCTATAACTAACATGTGTTTTATGTAAGAGTTTTATCGCCCACACATTTCTATCTATGCATTCCTTGGCCATTTTTTCTGCATTCTTGGTTCCACTTGATGTTTTCTTGATGTCCTCAAAAGCATGAATTGCTTGCTTCCAAACCCACGACTAATTCAAAAGGACTCATCCTTGTCATTGAGTGTTTGGTAGATTTGTAACAAAATTTTGTTAGGCGTAGGTCATTGCCCCAATCCTTATGATCAGCCCCCACATAGTTCCAAAAGTATTGGCTTAACACCTTATTAATCCTTTTGGTCAACCCATCAATTTGGGGATGGAAGGCCATGTTCAACTTTAACATAAGTTCTGCCTTGTTCATCAACACTTTCGAAAAGTTTGATGTGAACTTTGTATCATAGTCACTCATTATGACCTCTAGCATGTTGTTGTGTGTAACCCACATTTTAAAAAACAATGTAATCATATATATAATCATCAATGTGGCTTTAGTTGGCACGAACTTGGCCAACTTGGATTGATCCACCACCACCACCAAAATGGCATCATTTCCTTGGCATGTCATAAAATCCATTGAGACAAACTCTTCAACAAACTTGTCAAAATTGGAAGAGGTTTATATAACTCAAACTTCTTCTTGGACACCAACTTGGTGTTCTAACACTTCACACAAGTGTGGACATAATGTTCAACATCCTTTTTAATGTTGGGCTAATACAAGCTTATATTTAAAGCCACCCTTTAATCTCTTCATTATAATGTCCAACCATTGATGTGTCATGCACTTTTTGCATGACCTTTGTGCACAAATTTCCTTTTAGCACATAAACAAAAAATTGGCTTTATCTTAACAAATTGCCTAAAAGGGTAATCCCTTTCATTTTCCTCTTGTTGCACACCTTCACAAAGTGCAACTACATGAGTCAACTTTACACATAATCTTATTTTATATTGCAATCCAAATAGTTTTCACCACAAACACAACGCAAAGTATTTGGATGGTGCCCCAAGGCTCTTTGTTTCATGTTCATTTTGATTCATCGCATATGGGATGACATTGTCCTTTCCTTGATTTATGGATCAATTTTATATTCATAAATGCCAACTATATCATGTTAATGCAACTATTTTGCAATGGTCCAAGGTCCAAAGTATTTCAAGGGTGCATTGTTTGTGAAGATTTTAATCCTTTGTGATCCAAGATATATAGTGGTACCAAGTCTTGAAACAATTTACCATAACAAACAACTCCTTCTCATGAATTAACCATCTTTATTGAGCCCCCACTAGTTTTCTACTTTCAAAGGCGATGGGGTGCCTTTATTGCTTTAACACACCCCTTATTGCAAGGGTGCAAACATACTAACACATACCAAAAACAATCTTAACCACTACTTAATTTTTTGAACTTTAGATTGTAAAAATTATTAATAATAATAAAGAGGATTTTTTTTTATCAAATGTTATTTTGAATACATTATGTGCATATAATTAAAAGTTGGAATTAATCGAATGAGTGAAAAATATATATAAGAATTTTTAACCTCTTGTAACCATTGTTTAAAAATTGCATAAAAGCATCTTAAAAGCAATTTTAACACTAAAAGCACAATTTGAAAATATTTTTTAATGACATATGTTTAGATTTTTTTAATATACACCTTAACATAATAGTATTAAGAAAACTTTTCAAGATTTTTGATGTTTTTATGAAAGACATATTTTTAAAAAATTATAAATATTTTTAAAATAAAGCAACGGTCCAAGGGGGCACATGTGACTCTTAATACCGTGGTTGGACTTGCAAACCCACTTGCATCAATGTGAACTTCGAAAGGTTTGGAAAAACTTGTGAATCTCAAAAGAAAGGATGTTGAAAATTTACTCTTCAATTATTTGAATGCACTATATTATTCTTTTAGCCATTCAAATGACAATTCCTTGAAGAGGTCCAAAAGGGATTTGGCAAATGCCAAAAATTCCTTTTTGAACTTCCTATAAAAAATAATCAAGCCAAGGAAAGACCTCACGCCTTGGTTGTGGTTGGACTTTACTACTCTTTGATGGCTTGGAATTTGTTAGGTCTAACCTAATGTTGTTTTGAAATATCACATGTCTTAGAAAATTTATGTCCAAACTTGCAAACTCACTTATGGTGTAATTTTCAAAAATCTTATTGTCTTTAAGCTTTTTCAAGACATACTCTAATTGTTCGGTGCACTCCTACATCAATTCAAAGTAAACCAAGATGTCATCAAAATACATGATGATGAATTCATCTAACTTCTCATGAAAAATGGAATTCATGAAGGTGGTGGAAGGTGCATTACGCAACCCAAACAACATGACCAAGAATTCATAAAAGTCATACCTAGTTTTCATGACTCTCTTTTCCACGTTTGCATACACGATGCATATTTGATAATAACCCAATTTCAAATCCATTCAACTAAAATAACAAGCCTCATTTTGACAATCAAACAAATCATCAATTCGGGGCAAGGGGTAATTATTTTTAATGGTAATGATTTTGTTCAAGGCATGGTAGTCAATGCACATGCACAACATTTTGTCTTTTTATCCACAAACAAATCGAGGCTCCATAAGGCAACTTACTTGACCTAATGCAACCTCTAGACATCAAGTTGTTGATTTGTTTCTTTAACTCCTCTAATATTTTTTATTTGAATATGTAAGGTGCTTTAATAGGTGGTGGTGTCAAACCCAACACCACTTTCAATCTTATGATCAACATCATGATAGGGAGGCAATTGATTTGGAAGTTTATTTGTCAAAATGTTCAAAATTTTATTAAGTGCATTAAAAATGCAATTTGGCAACAACTTAACCCCTTTGATTTTAATACAAAACTAATATGCATGTAAAAAGATCAAAAATGATTTTTTTGCAAGTCTTGCAAGGACACAAAATGAATACATATTGTATATAAACTAGCCGAGTATTCAATGTTTAAACTAACCAACTTATCAATTAATCTAGTAATGACTTTTAATTACAACCCCTTCTCAAAACATCCATTCAATAGGAGTCTATAAATGTGATGTTGAGGATGGCATCGAAATTATCCAAGTTGCACATCATGAAATTCTTTTCAAACTTGATTTTGCACATTTCAAATTTGCACCCAATGCCACCATGTGCAGCAATTTTCACATCACCTTTTGCAAGTTGCACTCGTATGGGCTTCATCACCTTTCTAACAACCCACCTTAATTGTTTCACCACATTTGGTTTCACAAACAAGTGCATGGTTTCGAAGTCCAACAAACAAAAAACCATATTAATTCCTAATTTATAATTAAGCAAGATCAAGTTTGAAGCTAACATGGCCACACTTGCATTGCCCAAAAACTTGTCTTCTTTCCAATCCCACCTTACCATGATTGGCTTTAGTGAAGTGTCCCAACTAGTTGCAATTGAGGCATTTGATTTTGTTCAAATCCTTTTCTTTCTTTTTTTTACCTTGGGAGTCTTTGACTTTATGTGAGCCTTTGTCCCACTTCCTTTTCTTGTCCCCTTTGAAACCATTACCACTTCCAACTTAAAGGGTATTTGAATTCCCACTTTTGGGGTTGATTATCATTTTGGCCTCCATTCAACTTGTGAAAGAAATAGTCATCTTCTAAACATTTTGCCACTTTCAACATCTCTTGGCATGAGTATAGGACTTCATTCCTTTGAAGAATGGCCTTTCACGTTTAAGGTTAATGACCATGAAAGAATGTCACATTCCAAACATATTTTTTTTTCATGGGGACAAGGCTTTACAATGCACTTAAGGCTTGCACATAATGCACCAATGTTGACGCGCTCCCAAGCTCCTTGTTAGACCCAAGTTAGGTCCAAAGAAATCAAACAACGAAATTGTTTGGAATTTGGTGCACACTCCCAACTTCCAGCAATAAAAGGGGTAGAAGGGTGTGTTGAAGCTCCAGGATTAGACTAGGAAGACGAACAAGTTTTACTTAGTTCCTCGAACCTGCATCAAACCAACCAACAAGTTCGTTGGTTCACATTCGGGAACATTTTTAGTGCTAGGACAAGCCACGGGCAACCCTAGATTCATATGACTCACCATGGCCCAAACTCGGGGGAAACCACCACCTTCCCCCATATAATATTATCTATGTTATTCTGCGACACCTACATCTGAATGGCATTTTTTCTCAGGACTCCCAAGGAGAAGTCCTGAAACTATCCTGGTTTGGACTCTTGGGAATTTGAAGTTCATAATTCTTTGCTCAGACCTGTGATTGGGATGAGATTTAAAGCAAACTTGTAGTTCTCCTTGAAAGCTTTCCAACAATGTTTTGCATTCCACCTGCACACACCAAGGTCAGGTCAATTCCCGACTTTTAGTGGCAGTTTGACTCCCAACCCTTCTTTTGTACATAACTTGTGCCGCATATGTCTAAATGGCTCATGCAAGGCCATTTTCGACATCTACACTTCAACATCTTTTCAATGGTATAAAGAACACCTCAAGGCAAGGTGTTTTGACCCCTGCAATTGAATTCTGAATTTTCAGGAGTCCCAAAGGACTCCCAAGTCCCCATTTCAGGAGTGTGAGTGTCATCTTCACAGTCCTTCAAAGTGGGATTGCGACAAATGCCCCCAACCCATCCCTTAGGTACAAGCTCAAAAAATCATAATTATCCTTCAAGGTATGGTTATGTGGTCTGAACCACTAATTAAGTCTAATTTTGAATTCATTCCAAGGCCAAATGTTCATCAAATTAGGTTTCATGTTTTTCAACATCATCCACCATTCCATATTGTGGTCTTGAAGTAAAGATTGTGCAAACCTCAATTAATCGATATTAAACATCATGGTTTACATCTTAAAAGAGGCCTCCATTTGAAGCACACATTGTCTCACCATTTTTGCTTGCATATTTTTCTTCATAAAAATTTTCAAAACTTGAATATTGATGACAATGGCCAAGGCATCCCTTCTATCTGCTAACCTATGTTCCTTTGCATCTTTAAATACTTAGAGAATACCTTGGTTTGCCTTGTTTTGGTGCATCAACATTAGCTTCAGTTTCTTCACTATGTCCATCATGTCCCCCACCATATCAAGTGTGGAGACAACAAGAGGGTTAGAGTCAAATGCATTCTTGTCCTTAGATTTTTCCACAACCAAGTGATCCCTTTTATCCTACTATTCGACCTTGTTGATGGAGGTCCCCTTTATCTTTTCAAAGGTCTTCTCACCCTCTGTTTAGTCCATTAATTGTTTCACAATTTCCTCCAACTCTTCACTCCTCTCAAAGGTTTCCTATCCTTCTTTTTTTCTTTTCAAAGTGGAACTTTTTAGGCATCATGGTGTCCTAATGGTTCATGGAGCTACCTGAGTCATTTTTAATATCCAAGCTCAAGAAATCTCGAGTCTCCAATAGCTAATTAGCCTTACATTTGGCCTAACAAACTTTTTCCACACTTGCATTTAGTTTTGGAGGGGCACTGGTTAATCCTTCACCTAGTCCAATTTCATCATTTCCAATCACAATAATGACTTCCAATTGGCTAAATCCTTTTACTGAAGCTACAAGTTTCATTGTCAAATAAAAACATAGTCAAAGGAGCCACCCAAGTGAATGTACACTCCTAAATTACATTTTTGTATGTTTGAAAGATCACAAGCAAAGCATAATAATTTTGATTGTCATAAATTTTTTGGATTATTAATTGCAAAGTTTACATGCTCAAAGTTTGACACAAATCAAAAATGTTTTTGCATGTTCAAAACATTTAAACCTCAAAAGTGGACAATCCTTGTTTTTTTCAAATGTCTTTTTTTTCTACCAAATGTGCACCATTCCTTCACAAATCGAAGAGGATTTTAACATTGATGATTAGAAGGGAAAAAGAACTTGAATAGATGAAAACTATTTTTATAACCGATTTGAGCACATTTGGTTCAAAAGTGTTTTTGACCCTAAAATTTTGGATTTTGAAAATGTGTTTTTAACAAAAGTTGTTCATGTTTATGGGATAGAAGGCATGAATGCATAATGTACATGATATAAAAGTAATTTATAATCAAAACATATTTATATCAAAAATGTAATGTTAAAGAGAGTATTTGAAATGCAAATTTTAAAATTATTAAACCAACACAAAAACGACATGTGTCATGTACAGTCCTTGGAAAAGGATTTTTACCTTGGTGCCCCTAACTCCTTTGACCATGTTTTCACCCTACTTTGTCGACCTCAATCTCAACCTTTGTTTTTTAATTTTTTGGTTTTTTTTATTCTCCAACAAATTCCATCATTTTAACAAAGGATCAAAGCTTTTGCTTTAATACCAAATGAAGCACCTTTTCTCACTCCTCCTTTGCACCCTCACACTTACCAAACTCCATGCACTATTTCTAGTCCTTAATTCCTAACTACCTACACATGCCACACACACAAGGTTAACATCAAGTTAACTAACCTCTCGAGATTTGACTTGCTAATGACCTAAACTCACTACACACCTAGGACTTAGTCTAGTGTGAATGTCAACCTCACTTGAAGTCCACTTGAGACATGTTAAAGGCATTTTCACATTCCCAAGCGACAAAACACTTGGATGCCCAAGGAAAACCTAAGTTGTCCTTAGGACAATACTTATGTTGCCTTGAAAGGAAGGAAAAATGGGGTGACTCCAAAGCCACCCCAAGATTATCCCAATGTTGCCCCCAAAAGGCATCAACATGTAGCACCTATTACCACCTTAAGACAACCCCAAATTGTCCCAAGGAACCTACTTTATGTTGACCCAAGACGAGCCCTACTTACCCTTCATCTCAAAACCAAAAGCCCATGACCTAGTCCACACAATGGAGTAGGGAGATAAACCTTTGTGGTTAAAGCCTCACATGCTACCAAGTTGCCCCATTATGGTGGTCCCAACATGAGACCCACCTTGTTTGAGGAGATTGCATGAAGGGGCATGTTACTCCCACTTTAGGAGAAATGACAAAACCTTAAAATCTGGCTTGTTGATTTCGCCCTTTATTTTTTCTCTTTAATTTTGTAAAATTGACCCCAACTTGCCCATTTTTATAAGGTGCCTCTTGCAAATCTCCAACACTCTAACATCATTTCTCAATGCTAACATCAAAGAGTGGGATGTAAACAATAGATTATGTCAAGTGCACACACCAATCTTGCCCAAGGCATGTTTACTTAGCATAATCCATTCTTCACAACCCACTCTCAAGTATGATGCAAAGTTTATTTGGTCCCACATTTTGCGGAATGTTCATTAATCATCGTTGTGAATTATGAGTTTATCTTGTGAGAATTTCATGGAACATTTCCTTATTTGAACCATGCTAGAAAAAATATAATTGATTGTTCTCTTCAGGGTCCATTCATAGTAAAAGGAACCATGGGCGCCAAGGTCAGAATCCTTACCAAAAACTTCATTTTACACATGTTGTGCATGTATGAATCTATTAAATACCAAAACTATATTTTAAATGTAATTTTTAGGACTAAATATCAATATTGAAACCAAACATGACCCATATTATATATATATATATAATTTTTAATTTTATTTTGCATGAGACCTAGATTATAGTCAAATGAACATTTTTATTTTAAACCATGATTACAAAATTTGAACCTTTTTTACTATTAAAAATGTTCAGAATCAAAATTAACAACATTTGTTCAAAAGATTCAATACATATGCATTTAAAAATATAAATACATGTGGCCCTTCTTATGAAATATATTAGAGTCCATATTAAATTTGAGAACATTTGGTGAATGTTTGAATATCAAAAAGCACGTTCAAATTTTAGAATCCTTAAAAAGACCTTGTCAACAAATGTTCTGTATAACAAAAAATTCTAATAACATAATGAAATGACTCCAAATTGATGGGATTCCAATTTCATAAGTGCATAGACACAATTCCAAATGATGGACAAATAATTCATTAAATACAATTAATGGTGATTTTTCAAAATAATATAAGTGCAATTTTAAGCATAGTAAACAAC
Source organism: Sphagnum contortum (assembly GCA_963920785.1). Lineage (NCBI taxonomy): Eukaryota > Viridiplantae > Streptophyta > Sphagnopsida > Sphagnales > Sphagnaceae > Sphagnum > Sphagnum contortum. The sequence goes on along the minus strand of OY987290.1, from coordinate 5,701,931 downwards.
TATATTAGCTCCTTTTATTATGAATGGACCCTTCAAGATTGGTGTATTTTTATTTACATCACCTTTTAGGATTTATAGCTCAAATTTAAGGGAAGACCCAAATGTAAAATACATAAAAATGAAAATTGCACAAAGGAAAAAAAAAAAAAAAATTGTGTTGGAGTTTGCACTAACAAATTAGTAGTTTGGATTGGGAACAAATCTTAATACACAAGGGTCCAAAGGTGTGAACTAGTTCATTTCTCGCAAATCATTAACTAAATTGTTCCATGTAAAAGGGCAATAGTTTATCGAAATAATGAATCATCATGAATTGCTTTTATCTACAAAGGGTCATGACATTAGTTCTTTACAAGAATGTTTTCAAGCCAATTAGTTTGGCAAAATATTGTTAAACCCAACGAGTCGAAGCCTTAGTAAAAAATCTGATCCAATCTACTCATGATTGGAGTTACAAAACTAGCCATTAGATTCATGACTTACACACTTAAAAGTCTCTAAATAAAAATTTAGTCAAAATCAACCAATGGATGATGAGATAGCAAAGCTAGACCTCGTTCAAGCAAGATGTCACCCAAGGTTGGTTCCCAACAATTTGTGCAAATATTTTAGAATGTTAATTTTAAGCAATCCATGGACCTCCCAAGATTGATATCAATTCTAAAAGTCCATCAGCCCATATTGAAATTGCATGACCAACAAGGTTCAATGATACATGATTTAAAATTCTATTCAGGAGGATGTTTGGCTTAAATTTAAAATTAGGAAAAGAAGTCTAAATGGTTTTGGAGTTCATAGCATTAAAAATTTGAACATTAGTGCCTAATTTATTTGTCCTTCATCCTACTCCAATGGAATCCCTCACATGCATCACTATTGGTCTTGTTTTTTTGTTCAAAATGTTTGATAAATTTGCAAATGAATTTTAAAAAGGTTCAAAGGGCTCCCAAAGGCTTTTCTCAAAGGTCTTGAATGTTACATTACCTCAAGTAGAACATGCCCTATCATTAGTATTAGGTAACATCTTAAATGCTTCCATATGTTGCATAAGGAAACATGTAAGAAGGTGATACTTAAGGTTTTATGTTTCATTAACACTTGGGAATCAAGAAAGAAATATATCTTTTGTTACCTCATTTATAACCATACTACAGATACCTTATTTTCCTCTTTTTTTAGCCATTATCTTTTCCAAATGTTGGGTACAACCATATACTTTGATAATTTTGGCACAATTTTTTTTTAATGTTGGAATTTGTGTAAAAGCACTTTCAAAACTAGTAGACATTCATGTGGCTTTTGGAGTATTTTCTAGGTGTTTTGGCTTAAAATAATTTTATTTTTTCCCATTCTCAGAGTTTTAGTGTTAGTTAACCTCTTTTAACTCAATCTTCATTCAAGTTTTTAAGAGGCTTTTGAGATCAAGTTCTTTAAAACGTTCAAAGTTTCCTTTAATCTATTAGCAAGCAACTCTCCTCATCTCTAAAAAGGGGATACATCACATTTTTGTTGAGGTCATTGCCTCAATGCCTTACTTGGGGAGCTAGGTGCTTGTGGCCCCAATCATTGCCTCCACATTCTTGAAGGATCAACATCCCTTTTTATTAGAGGCTATAGGGGTCAACTATTGATAATCTTCTTCCATTCCAAGCCCATCTAAGGTTAATGCATGACCTTTTTCCTCTAGCAATGTATGCATGCATCCCTCTTTTTGAACAATTTTCAAAAAAAGGAATAGAATGTCTCCAAGAAAGTGTTTAAAAATAGAAATCATACATTCTTCTTTTTCAACATCATTTCTAACATGTCTTTTGATCCTCATTATGCTTGTCTTAAGTCTTCCATAAACCTAGGTTTGGTTCTTTGGTTCTTTGTTTGCCCAATCATCCTCATTTCATATGACATCAAACATCTTCTCTTTAGCGTTGCACACCAACTTGGCCTTTACCATCCAACAACTTGTGGCTTAGCCCATTGCACCTATGGTTAATTTGTAAACTCAATGGAGATACACCTTCTACAATGTTCCCACATGGGGAGCACATTTCTATCCACAATGTTATTTGAGATGCTTTTGCATTCATTTCCAAAGATTTTAGGTTTACTGTTTCACATGAACAAACACACATCCTCCTATCACCTTCCTCTAATCTTCATGTCAAAGGGTTGATATCATGTTCACCATAAATGGGGTATGCACTATCACTAATGTTGTCATCACCAATTCTATTTAAACATATTTAATTTTGCATGTTGCCATTTTTTAAGGAGTTCTTGCAACAACTGTGGCCCAAACAAAAGACAAGTTGTACCACAATTGGCACCGTAAAAAATATGTTTCTCGCTCTTGCCATAGAGATATATGCATATTTACACTAACAAGATTTTCTTCATTGACATGCTAACATGGTTTAATCAACCAAGGGCTTTGAAGGCCTTCCTCTATTGGTTTTGTTTTCATTTTACAAGTGAAGGTTGTCAATAGCTTTACAAAAAATTCAAGCAACTACCATATTGAAGTGAGTTGTTATAACCAAGGAGACCTCTTCTAGGTTGGGTGCTCTTACAAGTTTCCCACTCATGTCTTGTTGGATACGCTCCACACAATAGATGAGCGTTTTATGTCTTAAGTTGTTATTTTGACCCACTTTTGTGGGTCCTCATCACTCTCTTTTGCAACCCCTGTTGGTGCATTCGCACTTTTGGGAAATGTCTTTTGGTAAGATGTCAATCTTCTTGTTTTACCTCCCTTTCCCCTTTCAAGTGTCTGTTCTTTAATTAAGTTTAACAAGGTTTCATCAACAAATCCTGCTTTCTCCTAAGCAAGTGAAAAACGTGCCCTCAAGTGTTCTAACCACCACCCCTTAGGTTTGTAGGCCTGACATTACTGTCTATCTTTTGTGTACTTTCAAATTTCTTTGGCTTTCTACCAACAACATGATGGCAACAATAATATGTCTAAACAGATAAACAAATGATCTCTGGGCGCATAATATATAGAGAGACTCTTTATGGTGGACATTTTGAGTGTTGGCCAGTAATTGCCCTAGACTTATGCAATAGACTAGGACTCCTAGTCTGTTCATTTCTCAGGTTAACCAATAAGTGTGTTGTTTACATCTTGCTGATACCAGATCTTATGGTGTGTGGAGAACTAGGCAAGAAGCTGGCAACCATGCAGGAATGTTAATGAAGAAAGCCAACTCAATTGAATGTTCTGTGGCATATTTACTACCAACTTGGTGTACCTTCACACACACACTGCGGCAGCAGTGGAAGGGGTCTGTTACCTGGTACTGCACTTTGGATGCTAATGGCTGGATACCGAAAAGCACCCAAAAGGGTTGCAAAAATTCAGGACTACACTAAAGTTGCATAAGACGAGCATGAGTGCTGAACAATTTGAAAAGGCAAGTTTTTACCAGCTGTGCTTCAGTATGTTTTTGTTGACAAAGAAAATAGCTACTTAGTTCCTGTCTATCCAGATTGCATAAACTTGACTCATCAGTGGAAACAAATCTCCAAATTTGGGGACAATCTTTGCATCAGCTTGCAAATTGATGACCAATAAGCTCAAAATTCCTGCACCCATCGTTTTATCACTACAATATTACCCAGAATCTGCACAAAATCTACAAAATGTGTGCTTCCATCTGTTTCCCAAAACCCTGAATACCATCACACAAAAGGCTGATCATTGAGGCCCCCTACTATAGTAGTAGCATATTATTACCCAAAAATGTTCCAAGCTATGTGATCTTACATAACTAGTTGCCTAAATCCTAAAAATTATACATAAAGTGATATACCCAGACCCTTTGACATAGATCACCAACTCGCTGCCAAACATTATGACCTACAGAACAACATATCAGTTTCAAAAGGCATCCTAAACATTGCGATAGGGGCAGATGAAGCCCATTCTTTGAAAAATAAATAGCTTGGCACCTAAGTGCCAACCATCTTAACCTTCTACCTTTGACAGATCATAATGCACATCTTTCCTCTGCAACTCAAGCAAACTGAGTCAGGTGGGCCAAACAGCATATCAGCCTTCTCATTTCTGAGTTCACAAGGGCCAGGGGACATGAGCCCAAAGTCAATGGAACCCCAAAACCACAAAGGTTTCCCAAGGGAACCTTGACCCAAAAGTCCATGAAACCTGATAAGAACCTTTCCTCAGCATTTGGTCCCAGTCCATGGTCTCCCAGTAAAAAACTTTAATCAGCATTTGGCCTTAATTCCCTTGTTGGAAACCACCTCCCTTTCAGAATTCTTTGTTATCCTGTTTAAAGCAATGTCCATATACACTAGGCAATAACTTTGGAATGCTTTCCGTGCATAGTAATCTCCATTCGCAACCACTGCCAAACACATGAGAAACTTTTTTATGTGCGCTGAGAATGTCAAACTACAATAGTAATATTCACATGTCACAGGTACACAAGTATCTCAGGTAATTCCTCCAAGAAAGCTCAGGTTGCTGTCATGAAAAAGCCATGCATGTCAAAGTACATATATCTGATTACCAGCCTTCCAGTCATCGGTGAGAGGCACCATGCGGCTGGCATGACTTTGGTTCATCCACAAGGAAATTCCATCCCACCACAAGGAAGCAGAATGCTTATCAGCTGCCCTCTTCCCCTAGAGCAGGATCCAGCAATTAGAAGTGGACAGCTAGAAACCAATGGAACGTGTCAAAACTCTCCAGAAATTCAGTAGAGCCATCACACGAAGTAATAACACAGATGAATGCCGTATTCCAGCATGACACATGCATAATCCTTATCGTACAGTAGAGCCCAATGCAAACAAGGCTGCATGCATGGTTGTCACTGCCCAAAGCTCATCTCTGAGTATCTGAACAAAACACAGGAACCCATTATCAGCTGATATTGGAACCCATGGAAAGCTGAGTTCTGAATAAGAGAAGACCAAGCAAAACCAATCATCTGCTTCCACATGGCTATCAACATCCATGCAGAATTCTCAAACTTCTTGAACCAACTATATATCCTACCAAACTAGAAAGGAAACAACAACATAAACTTCCTCATGTTAGAACAATGGCTGCATATAGAGATAAGACTTAGTCAACCCATGTACCTGCGAGGTTTACTTTGCCGCTGTCCAAATTCATCTGCTCCATGTTCTACACAAACAAAACCGGACAAAGTATAGGGTTCATCCAACTGAAGCCAGGCAGTTTAAATCAAGATTAACAAAGCAATGGAAACACAACATACATATAACACACAGTCTGAAGACATTTCTACTCAAAAGAATATGGTTCACAATACCAGTGGAAACAAGGGACACTGTGAGCGAGAGAACTGAAAGGATCCAGTGCACAAAGGAAGAAGAATTGCAAAGACTTCTGGTCCTGGAGATTAGACACCAAGTTTCTCCATTCTTGAGGCATTATTGAGTGAACTTTAGACAGCTTAACAGTTAGCCTTCCTATGGGACTGACAAGAAACTATTAGAGTATGTTATTACCTGGTCTTGGAGGAGGTTTCCACAGGCCACTTGGCTTTGAGCCATTCAGCTCTCCCCTACTGAACAATTCCAGACACAAGGTCAATAAACTGGACCCAAACTCACTTCCACTGACACTTGATCAACCTACTACACACCACTGAAATTTGACCTGTCATGTTGTGTGACATGTGAAGTATTCTTGATCATTTGCTATGGTGAAGACTAAGACTTTGTGAGTCACAAATGGTCATGACCACCCGGACTCCTTGTGTTTGTTTTGGTATAATATTTGTTTGATTACCTTCACATTTTCTGGAGTTTCCCTCTGCAATCAAATTGATAGTTTTCATGTCAACAATGACCAACAGTGTTGGTCGCATCCCTTGATGTGTTTGACATAAACTCAAGAACTGGAGGAAATTCACATCTTTGCCATTATATTACAATCCACTCTAGAAGTCTTGGGATTGAGGATTCTACCAGTGATTATAAACTTGCAGAACTTACACACAGGATTTTTCATCTCCCAACAACTCACTGAAAGCTTGATGAAGTTGCAGAGAAATCTCCATAACAACAATTATAGGTAACACGACAATGAGTGCAGTCATAACCTCATGAGAGTCCCTCACAAAGTGACAGACCATCACCTTCATCACGAATGGCAGTGACAAGCTGCCATGACTACCCACTGAGTTCATCAGCTCCCAACAGTGGGTGTAGATAAGCATATAATAATCTTCCCAAAAACTTGGACAAACCATTATACACAATCTGCATCCTGAGTTTCTGTTGCATCATTGAAACAACAGACTGTATCACCTCCAACTGCACGGTACATAGTTAGAGATGAGCCTAACCCAGGTGGTTGGAAGGAAGCTGGTTGTGTGACTGGTTGAGTATAGTACATAGCCGCTGGTGTAGCCTCCATGGTCATGTATGGCGCTGCATATCCAGCCCCAATTGCTGTACCTCCTCCCAGAACAGGCACCCTGTGTAATTTCACCCACAAGAGTTTATCAGCAAAAACTGTAACATAAATTTCCAGCCATTTACTAATTCAAGTTGAAACTGTAGACCTCTCACAGAAGGTACTTAATTGTGTCAAGAACAACCAAGAGTTGTAAATCTGCTTATTTTCACATTTAATGCATGTATTAAGGATTGTCTAAATAACTACTATAGATACAACAATTCATTGGAAATCATTAGGTTCACTAATGTCATAAACAGTCTCAGGCTTCTGCTGATTCCGGACCTAGTCTCAGGATCTCTCACAATCAAAGGCACAAATTTTCATACAATATTGCAAGGTAATTACAGGTTCCCATGCATATTGTTAGGACAACAAGAAGAGTGTTCCACTCAACCAAGAGATTTGAAAGATTCTGGTACAACAGCATTGCACCCCTAGACTACATTCAGATTGGACAAAGAAAAATTCAGTTCAATAAAGATTACTTAACATATGATGAAGGCAACCTGGAGGAAACAGCAGAAACAATACATGTTGACACCCAGCACCAGACAAGAATAAGAAATTGCTAAGCCTTCTACATAGTCCATACCATGCAACTTCCTGATTGGCAAACCCATACTGAGGTTGACCTGAATAATTTGGCATAGCCATCCCAACAGCAGGCACCCCCATGCCAGTTTGCGGTTGACCACCATACTGCACTGCAACTGCTGCACACCAAAACATCTCCTGTCTATCACAATGCTCACTGAAGCCCAACTTTCTTCAGAACACAGAGCTGACATGAACAAAGTTGCAACAAGCTACAAACACCTTGTCCAAAAGGACAGTTTATGGCCATTTTGGCCTAATTACACTATTAACACATAGAGTGCCAAAAAACTAGATTATGTATGCCCAACCATATTAAACATATTTGTTCCTGACAAGGATGCAACATTTAAACGCCATATCAACATGAGATCAAGCACTGCCTCAGTTCAGAGATGGGCAGTGTACCTCCATATTGCCAAAGACAGATCCAAAACAGCATCTTAAGAGAACTTGACAGTGTAGTACTAACCAGGTCCCACATTTGGCATTGGAGCAGTGAACCCAGGATCCACAATGTGCACACCACTGCGAATTCCTGCAGCAGGTCCACCATGGTATGTGTATGAACTCCGCCTTCCTCCAACCACCTGGTAGTTTCCACCCCGGCCTCCTCTCCCACCACTACCTTTATGTCTCGTAGGTTGTGCTGTGTTCTCAGAAGTTGACCATTGTGCACTCCGCGTATTAGGCCCAGATGTTTGAGGTTGTTGAGCTTGTGATGGCTGCAGTTGAGCTTGATGCTGAGGTGGGAGAACAAATTGTGTCTGGCTGCCACCACCTCGACCAATATGTGCTACTCCAGTTGATGACAAAGGCACCTTCCTTTGTAGAGGTGTAGATCGTACATCTGGCTGCTGTATATTACTCTGCAATAGGCCATGATCTTCTGCCCCACTGACACGGACTCCTCTTCCCGTGCTTCCAGCTGGTTTTGCAACAGAGACACTAGTTACAGGGGTTATGCCCTGTGGAGTGAAATCCCTTGCCCCACTGGCTGCATCTCTTTCCCTACCTTTGCTGTTTTGGCTCAAATTGGCATGCTTGTTGTCTGATCCTTCTGGAAACTTTTGCTGCAAAGTTCCAGAGGGAAAGAATGGAGGTGAAGCTGAACTCAGTGAACCAGTGGAAACCTTTTTAGGAGGTGGAACTTCATTCTGCTTGCTATGTGCCTCAATACTGCTGCTTCCAGGAGAGTCTTGCGCACCTTTACTTGAACTGCACATAACCAGAGGGTTAGACTATAATCCATGTGTTCCATGCACCACACATCCTTCATCAGGATTAGAGCACGAGCACACCAACAAAGATGAAGGAATCATGCCAGATGCAGACTGTAGAAACACATAATCACAGACCAGGAGCAGTGCAGCACCCACAGTGATGTCAAAAGAAATCACTGCAGAACAGATAGAAACCAATGACTACCTCCTAGTTTGACATGCAAAGCCATGTTTAGCAACTATTCTTAAGTCCTACTTCAAGCTCCAGCTTTCACCATATGGCTCTATCTCTATTGAGACCAGTAGCAACCACCTTTATGTCCAAGAAGCATCTCAGTTGCAGGCCAGGCATCCACACACAGCAAAATATTACTTTTGTGTACTCCAACATTCAATATATTGCTGTAAATGCTGGCTAACATAGCTCAGCTGCTTCCTGAATATGTGCAGGACAGTTCAAAAACCATCTAATGACAGGAACATCTAATTTATTTTCCTTCTTGCAAGGAGATCAGCAAAACATAAAAATGCCCTGATCTACGCGGAATTCTCCTAGTGCTATTCAGATTGCAAAAGACAGTCATACCAAAGGATTACTGTAAACAACATTGCATGTCTGTATGGCAACACAACATACAGTTGTTCTTTCTAATTTCCTGCCAAATCTGGTGGGCTGCCAGCATAAACTAACGACCACCCTCACCTGTCCAGTCCCTCTGTCTGTGTGCAGACATAGTTCAGGCTCCACAGACCAACATAGGACTTTACAGAACATCAAAGAATAATTCAGAAAGAAACTCACCACTCTGTTTGCAGAAAGTGTGGGCACATTCTGAATCTGGCCAAACCTAACATTTCCAAAATCCAAAACCCAACAGAGAAGGGAAAGAGTTTTGACCATGACATCAGACGGATACTTACTAAGAGTTGGACACAGGAGTTGCCTGTTCAGTTCTTGTGGAATCTGCTACTTCAGCTCTTGAGCCATGCCCTCTCCCTCGTCCACGCCGAGCCCGATTTATGGCTAACTCCTCCAAGTCACTGGCTAATTTTCCCACCCAGCCTCTGCCCCGATCTCTCCCTCGTTCTCGCCCCCGGCTTCGACCTCTTCCACCCCTCTGAAGTCACAAACCCAAACCCATCCACACTGTTTCAGCAATTGATAGGATCACTCAATTAGGAAGATTCCCTGTTATGAAGGGAGCATGTTGTTGCTCATAAACTTGCAAATAAAATTGACTTCTCATAATACTCAACAATTTGAAGTAGGAATCTTTCTGCATGTGATAGCTCTTACATCAGAGCTTTAGTGCAAACCCTACCTCTGCAGAGAAACTCTCATCTCGTGTGATAATTTCATCAAACAAGTCATGGACCCAAAGCTTCTCATCCTTGGATTCCCATAGCTTCCTCCCTCCCATACTGCGTCTGCATTCCAGGACCAGATGATGTCAACCTTGTTCATCTTCTGCTTTAAAAAAGTAAATGGCAACCCAGATAAAAGTCCACCCACTGTGGATGGCCTTGGTCTACTACAATACCCTTGTCGACCTCAAAAGCCATTTAGATTTGCCCACAAGCACGAGAAATATAAGATTGGGCACTGATTCTCTTCTTTCAACTCATCTCATAACTGTAATGTCCAAACTACAAGTAGAACCTCCTGGTAATTGAAATCAAGTAAATTCCTTCAAATACCTTCTTTGCATCTTAGTTGAAGAATTAACAAAGGAGAACTAAAACAGATTAGAGCATTTTGATGCAACATCCTCTCTCAGCTGCAGGAATGAAGGGGTTCCATTCATATCCCTATCCACATCTGAGAACAACCCATATGGATATATTCTCCTCAACCATGTACCACGAATGACAATGGCTAAAAGTACCTGGGGAGATGTTCACAGAGACTAAGAAGGGGATTAGATCACCTATATGTAATGAGGAAACACCTTGAAATTGAGAAACAATAGTTCTCCACGATAAAGTGGGCACAAGCGCTTAAACAGGAAACAGAAAGAGATGGCAAAAGACCTGGGACGTGCTCCACCATTTTCGCGGAAGCGATCATCATGCATGTAAAATGCTCCTGCTGTCGGTACTACAAAGGGTTCTGCTTCTTTCTTTTCCTCATCATTTGTCTCTTTCCCATCCGTTGTGGCTGGCGCTAAGCTTTCTTCAGCACCCTCTGGCTGCTCCCCGCTTTTCCTCAAAAGACCTAATTCATCGCTACCCTCGACTTGCTGTGAGCCATCGCCTTCACCCTCCCCATCATCCTCTTCATCACTGCCTTTCCTTCGCCTTCTCAGAAAAGCTTCCCCGTCATCGTTCTCCTCCTCCTCCTCCTCTTCTTCCTCTTCGTCATCTTCATCTAGAGGAGGCGTACCCTCCCCCGGCCCCTCCCCCTCGTCATCCGAGAACCGTGGACGTGAGGCGTCATCATCGGCTGAAGACGCCGCATCCATTACGGCCCCCCGCTCATCATCATCACTCGCTGCACGTCGCCGCAAAGCCAATGCCGAGGCACCATCACTATCACTCTCATACTCTGCCTCTTCTACGCCTACCTGATGCTGCGTCTGCGACACTACCACCGTCGCCATTCCTAACTCACTCACAAACACGAACACACCCCACCCCCGTCTCCGCTCCCTTCACCTCACCAAAGAATCCAGCCCAAAAGCCACCTGCGTCTTTCTTCTGATGTCCTCCTCCGGACTGATTTTCTACCTTCCGTGTTCGAAAACACAGAGGAAGAGAGAGAGAGAGGCGCAACCTTCAACCCTACTGACGGCAAGAGGAAGCGAAGAAGACGCAGCAAACTTTATATTGCAACCAAGTATACGCACTCAAGAAAAAGCTTTTTAGGTACAAACTACTAACCCTACTAACACGCCGACGTGCACGCTTACCGGCGTTCGAAGCCCATCCGGCACTCGGCGTTAGCTGGATGAAATCTCCGGTTTACAATTTTATATAGTTTATTACATCCCCTCCTCTGTCCAACCTAAGTGGTCCCTTTTAGTTATCATTGCCATATTAACTTTATCCTGAATGAATGTACCTACTCAAATGGACAACATGACGAACAGTAACTAGTGTCCCAGACTTTTTTTTTTAATTTAAATTTTTAATTTTTTTTTAGAAAAAGTTCTTGACTATTTGTTGTTGGCCTTGCCTACCAAGGAAGGGATATCTATAAAATTAATTAATTAAATCTATTGTGTTTAGATTCATTGGAGAGTATAGTAGCTTAATGGATTTTGGCCCTTAGATAATAATAAATAGGTCTTTTTTATATATATATATATATATATATGAGGATTTTTGAAAGATGATATTTTGGCTTGTGTTGAAACTTGAGATTAGTACTAGAGTTCTAATATCTATCTTGAAGGATTTTTTGGTTTCTTTTGGAGGATTTTTCATTTTTTTTGAAGATTATATTTTTGCATGGTGAAATATTTGAGTTTCCATAATTCTTCTTTTTGCCTTCTTAAAGATACTTTAAAATGTAAATGGCAATGCCACAATGTGACAGACACACCCCTTGTTAGGGTTTTTGTATAATCAAAATAAATAAATAAATAAATTTAAATAGGAAACTTTGTTTTGCCATTCTTGACTGTTTTAGGGTTTTTTTTAATCAATTACTGATTAAGTTTTTTTTTCTTTTTTTTGGGTTTTCTTTCTCTTATGAAATAAAAATTTTAAGTAAGTGTTAGAAAGAGGAAATCAAAGCCCAGTTAGGTTGTGCAAAAGTAATGAGTGGCAGAAGAGTACCTAGTGATGTGCAAAAGTTGGGGTTTTTTTTTTTCCCCTTAATAAATAGAAAACTCTGTTTTGCCCTGGTTCCTTTTCGTCATGTAGAAACACATGTGGTGGAGGTTCATCCATCCATGGGACCAAAGGATTCATCATAGGTTGGTGGGTGGCTGCGGATGATGCATCTTATGTGTGTGACCATGTACGTGTATTGGTAACATTGGTAACATTGGTAACATTTGTTGTTGTAATTGTTGAGAAATACTAGATGTTTGTGAGGCCATGGCCCATCCTTATATTCGAGGTCTTAAATGAGATGTTAAGACCTAAAGCTTTGTATGTTTTTTTTCTCATGTTTGCATACATCCATCTCATCCATTTAGATGAAAATGGGTGGGTGAAGCAAATGCAAAAAGTTCCTTGACTATGGCAGCATTGGTTACTATGTGCTCACATGCATGTTAATTAACACATCATTCCTTCTTATTAGATCAATGCACATTTGTTTGTGGTGGAAGGGAAATATGTTTTCTTTTTCTTTTTCTTTTTCTTTTCACATTAATTTTGCACCATTTTGGGATTTACTTAGATCTCTCTATCTTTGGGGATTTCTCTCCATTTCGGTGATTGAAAATGTCATAGCATGTGATTCCTTTGTAATATTAAATTTTTTTCAAGGTGGACAATGAGATGTATTATATGGGACATGACTCATGAATGATGTAAAGATAATAGAATGTTAGTTGAAGAGATAAAGACTGACACAAATGGAGCTATTCATGCAAGGTTGATGTTTTAACCGAGGTTATCAAAAGCAAGAGATTTCAAAACTAACACTCCTTGTTATAACACATCAACAATAAGTAATGCAATAGAAACTTGACATTTGGTGTTTTGTGATAGGAATAGTTTGCAAAGGGAGTAGGTTTTAAGATTTCATCATTTGGAGAAGTCATTTCTCAAACTTGTTGATGACAAGCCTTTACATTTGGTGTTGAAGGTTTAGGGAAAAGGTGGTAGTTGATATTTTGTCATTTTGGTAGGTACTTGTCTTTCACAAATGGTGATGGTCAATTTAAGTTTTGCATATTATTGGTCAAACCAATTGCATGTTATTCTCATGCACCAATTTAAATTGGACCTCAATTGGAGTGGGGCTATTAGAGTAGTTGATCAAGCATAACATTTCATAAGGCTTGGTCCAAGTTTCCTATTAGCATTGGCCCCCTCATGGCATGCAACTAACTTGGAAGACCTTATTAACGTCCAAAAACACCTACCTTTGAAAGGGCACATTCTTCACCCCATATGATGCAATGTTTAAGGGAATTTTGCTTTGTGAAATTCACACTATCTAGGTGTGGATGTTTAGTCCTCGCCACACCCCTTGCCACTAGACCACCTATGTCCTGCATTTGGCTAGTGTGTATGTAATTTTTATTTTTATTTTATGTTATCTATCTTCTTTTATTTACATAAACAAGTCCAAGAAAATTTGGAAAAATAAATTAAATCTATTGAATATATTCTTACTGTAAAGGTTTGAGTTGCATTATTGTTTATAATGTGTTTAAATGATCATATTTGTAATGCAAGTTTCACATTATATTACAACTACACGATAAACATGTATAGTCAAGTGTTATTATTAATATTTGTCTTGTTTGGTATAAAAAATTCTATGATGCATAAAATAAATCACATGGAAATAATATCTCTTATTTCAAACGTTTAATTTGATGAAGTTTAAAGGTTGAAAATCACAAATGATCTTGAAAAATACAATGTTTGTTGTACATTATGAATTCAAAACACAAATCCTATCAAGGATTAAGTTGATGTGTTTATCATAATAGGCATTCGTCTTTCAAGGTTTTCTTTTTTTTGAAAAAAGAGGATTGAATGATGTTGCAATCTCACAATGCAAACATCTACAAGATCATGGCTTTGAAAAATAATTGTAGTTAAGGGTACTTTTGTTTAAACAATATATTGCCATGATGGTTTTGGAAAGGTTAGTTATGTCTTTTGACTTCCAACTTTACCTTATCTTGTCCATGTATAATCAAATGGGAGCTTAGACATTAAAAATAATTGATTCGAATCATTTGTATATTTCAGTTTTTTTTTTAAAAACATATAAAATTTTGAAGAGTTTTCATAAAAAGAGTCCATTGTTTGTGGCTTTCAAATTTATGTTTTTTTGTATGAGTCATCTTGAAGGTTAATTTTTTTTTTCTATAACACAATTTTCATTAATTTCATCAAATGCTTGCAAACATGTGGATCTTATTCTATGGGACAAGGATAGCACCTTTGCAATCATGGTCAAAGTTGTTATGTGTGAGTGATTTGTTGTTGCTTAGAATAACGACAATTGAAGAAACATGTACCTCTTCATGTTGAATGTAAACTAAAATAAGATTTAAGAAATTTAACATTTGTGGGTGGGTTAAACATGCATCATCCACTTTCTTATATATCAATTGTGTTTTGCATATATAAGCATATTCAAATGTTCATTTACAAGCTTAATCTAATGCACTAAAAAAGATTCACAAGGTATAATAAACTTCAAAAACCATAACATACAACATTGTTGAATCTATTTTTAAGAATTAATCCTACTATGGTGGGGTGTAATGGTCATTCTTGCATTATTAACACCCATTCAATAATTGTTACCTTTTGTGAGGTAATTGCATGGGAAGTGCTTATCTATGTGATAAATTGTTTTCTAAAACCATGACATCTAAACAAGAAGTTGAACAAATGTGCATAGTCTTGGCATTCACATTTGAGATTCATTTTCTTCCTCCCAATTGTTGTCATCTTGCAACTACCACATAAACAATGCAACATGCTACCTCCTCCCACCAATGGAGCCTTGACTCATTTTTCTTTTATGGAACGAGGTTAAATCAATTAACAATTGGTTGGTTTTATGAAAAGTAACTTTTATTTTCCAATTTTGTGATGTAGTTGTTCATCATGGGCGGTCTTCTTCCCAAATGTAAAAGGAAAAATAGCAAGTATGACCTCATGATTTTCCTTGATTTTTAAAAAAAAACCATTAAGTGGCTACCCAATGGTCTTCTTCTTAAATATGGGAAGACTTTCATCAAGTGATCGTCTAATATTTCTTTTCATTGCTCTTAACAAAAAAATAGAGATGAAATTCATACAAATATTGGGCAACTAAATGATAGTCTTTTTCGCAAATGTGGGAGGAAATGCATCAAATGATCATTTAATGTTTTAGCTTTATTTTCCCACAAGAAAAAAACAAATATGCATACAATAACAATTATAAAATAAAATAAGCATTAACTAGTTGCCAAATGGTCTTCTTCCTAAATGTGGATGAAATGCATTGGGTGTTTGGCCAATGTTTTTTCTCAAAGGCCAATGCTAATAATACTAACAAAAAAAATTTGGAAAAAAATCTTGTTCCCCAATGTGGGAAAATATGCATCAAGTGCCTACCTATTGTTTTTTTCTTGAAGGCCTGCAAAACAAATTGAAAAAAATTCAAACAATTCCATAATGGTCTTTTTACTCAATGTGGAAAGAAATACAATTTGTAATTGATTAATGTTTTTTTTCTAAGGCTCTAAAAAATAAATTTGAAAAATGTCTCGAGTAGTCATTCGATGCTTGTCTTCTTAAATATTTGAATATATTTAACTTCAATTTCTAATAATATAAAATAATTTTACATTTTTTATAGGATTTCACGTAAATTAAAATTTTATGACATATAATATTTACAAATATCTTGTAATACCCCAAAATCTTGGCATTGTTTGATAATGTTATAACTCAAAGCTCTTGTGGTTCACCTTGGAAAATTCCAAGAACACAAGTTATTTCAAAATGTTTATTATAAACTTTTCACACCAAAAAAACTATTTCCCTACCACGTTATTGAAACATTCCTATCAAAACGTGTAATCTCGTGACCTTTCATTTCATATTAATTAATTAAGTTGTGAGTTTCCTTTTGTTTTAAATCTTTTAAATCTCGTTTAAATTGACTAACAAATGCATTTAATGTCTCAAAACAATAACAAAATTTACTCACACACCTTTGTGCCTACATGTGTAGTCATCTTTATTTTAATGCATGACGTGTCACATAAGATTACACAAAATGATCACTTATTTTTTACAAATAGGCACAAGATGGCACACAACATACTTATATACACACACCCAAAAAGTCACGTGTAAACACATATAATCACTTTTATTTATACACACACACATGTAGAGTCACTCAAATAAACTATTACAAAACACATAAATATGTACACACATGGTTATACAAGTATGCACACATAAATAATTACAACCATGCAAATATTGAAAATTATTTGAATTAAAAATGATTGTTGTTTGCATTGAAAAATCATTTATCATAAAAAAGTTGTTTGCATTAAAAAACTTGATTGCACTGGAAAGTAAATTGCACATAAGAGGTTTTTTGTTGGGAAATTGATTTTATGTCATCAAAGTCAAGTTTTCATTTCATTTTACAATACACATCATTGTTAAGTTTTCACAACTACCAAAAGAACAATAGTCAAATCCCCACCACATAAATTATATTTTGTGATTGGGTTGTAGTTAACATCCACAATTTGAAATGTTCCACTCAAAATATCATTCTATCTTTCTTCACTATAGTAATGAATAATTTGAAAAAAAAAACAACTATAACTTATTACAATGAAATTTAAAATGTTTTTTCTGAGTTGATGAGTAATTTGAACTCACCTTTTTCAATTGCAAAATATAATGTCAAGCATTCAACATGACTAACTCCATAATCTAAATTACAACTATTACAACTACCATTCAACCTTCTTTTGATATAATACTAAAAGGTGCAAATGGGCTAATAAAAACCATTAGCGGCCCCTTAAGTGACTATTTTTTAAGGAATATTCTTGGAACATTCTTAGAAAAAATCTTTAAGAAATTACTTTTAAATCTTTTTTTAAGAAATTGGTATTATTTTCTTAAATTATGAGTTAAAATTTGCTATAAATATGTTATTTTCAAAGTTTTCCAAGTCGATTTACAAGTCTTTTTACATCATTTTTGAAAGTTCAAATGTTAATGAAATAATTATATATTTTGGACATTTATAGAATAAGATACTATATTGGATAATGTGCAAAAAATTTAACATTTTCACAAAAAATATAAATTTTGGTAAAAAAACATTGAATAAACAATGGTTACAACTACTTTTGGCTTCTATTAACATAACTACACCCTAAAAATAAAGTGGAACAACAAATGAAATCACAAGGCGAATGTATACAAGGACATGCAACAAATTATGACAATGTAAGAGCACACACTTGCAAAAGTTTTAAAAAATAACAATACAAAACAAAAGCAAAGGCTTCACAATGTGATGTTTAATGAAAAGGAAAGATAACAAACAAGTGATGTAATAAAACAAATGCACTTGGAAATGCACACACTTGAAACTTAGTAGCAAAAACTAATAATGCAAAATGAAAATTCAAGTTAGGCATGACAAACATTGTAATGAAAAAGGAAATACATCCATAAACCACTTAAACCTTAAACCCATTACTATTTTTTAATTTGATTTCAGTTAATTTAAAATATATTTGACTTTAACTTGATTTTACAAAAAAAATTCATAACCTAAAGAATAATTAATTGTCTAATAACATTAAATTAAGATATTGTTACCCTTGCCCTCCCATGGGGTTTCTCATGTGCATTGTGTTTCACACTCAAACCCCAAAACCTTTTATTACCATTTCGACTCTTGTAAGGAATTATACAAAGTTTCAAATACGAAGCTTAAAACCAAACACTTTAAACCCTTCAATATTTTATTTTATTTTTCATTTTTTACTTTCATTAGATGTATTATAAATTTCAAGTCTACCATTTTGGGACTAATTCCATTCATTTAATAATATTTATTTTTATTCTTTTCTTGTTTAAATACTACAACCCCATAAATGGCGGAAAGAACTATGGATTAATTCAAGGCTATAAAATGTTAGTCTATGTATTGTTAACATTTTAAAAAGTAAATATAACAAATTATAATTCTTAAACATTTATAATGGCGAAGAATGTAAAATAATAATTTAAAATAATTTTATATGATGCAAAGACATTCCCCCATATAATATTCTCCCATAAAACCAAATACACAGACACACACATTGAAATTGACATCACGCAACTGTTCAATGATATGTGTTGTTATTTCCCCAAAATACCAACCAAAACAAACAAAACTTCAAAATTAATATCTAATCTATTGTGTTTTATGGGTGAATATTGGTTAGTTGATACTATTTATTTACACTACTAAATGAAGAAACATAAAAAAAAAGATTGAAAAATGAAATTGAAAGGCAATCTAATATTTTTCATTTGAATAATGAAGTAAATAAAGAATAATAAAAAATAAATATAAGTGTTTATTTCCAACTATATAGCAATTTTTGTAAATGAAAAAAACATTGTAGACATCAATGGGAATATGTGTGACACACATGGAACACAATGGGAATTAAATCTTTTAAAGATTTTGATAGCAATTTTTTTAGAAATTGTGAAAATACAGAATAGAAGGCAAAGTAGACTTCTTATTTACTAGATGAACCAAGTTTCTTTGTTTGCTACTAAAATATTTGTAAATTTCCCATTAGTAATTAAAGCATTCCAATAAAATTCCTAATTTAGG
Source organism: Sphagnum contortum (assembly GCA_963920785.1). Taxonomy (NCBI): domain Eukaryota; kingdom Viridiplantae; phylum Streptophyta; class Sphagnopsida; order Sphagnales; family Sphagnaceae; genus Sphagnum; species Sphagnum contortum. The sequence goes on along the minus strand of OY987290.1, from coordinate 5,683,144 downwards.
GATCTTACTATAAAATACAACATCCCTACACTGCACAACTACATTTTTATTTGTATTTTTTTTCTATAGATTGAATGATAATAGATATATTGTCTATCCGTCTGTCTATCTGTGACGGAGGTTTTGGGGGGTGGGGGAAGGAAGAGGCCGGTGAAGTAGCGGGTCGCGGGGGGGGGGGGGGACACGGGCGAAAAAGGATCGGGTGGGGGGGGGGGGCAACATGGGGAAGACACGGGCGGGGAAGGACCGGGGGGGGGGGTTCAGCACGGGCGGGGGGGAGCTCGACAAGTGCATTATGCACTGGGTTCACACTAGTATATATTAATTGTCTTGTCTGTCTGTGACGGGGGTTTTGGGGGTGGAGGAAGGGAGAGGCCGGTGGAGCAGCGGGTCACCCGGGGGGGGGGGGGGGGCTCGACAAGTGCATTATGCACTGGGCTCACACTAGTTGATATTTAAAACTTGACCATGTTGTTCAACACAATTACAAAAGGATATTGGTGCAAATCATTAAACATTTTGGTCATTTTATAATAAATTTCATGGAAATTCATTACAATGATTTCACAACATGAAATGTGTTATCAACAAGTGAATGATTAATGAACCTAAGATTCATGTTATTGATTGAATGAAAGTACATGGTTTGTACGCATGTTGATTTTTCATTTAAAAAGAATTTCACTTTCAATAATGCAATTACAAAACTAGTAATTCATATTCACATGTTTTAAATATTTTATAAATATAATAATAATTTATAATTTTAAAAATCCATCAAAAATCCTCCATGATTATATAACATATTGATGAAATGGTTTTTTATTAAAAAAATATCACCATATTTTAGCAATATTTTTGCCACTAAATTCAACTAACATGTGAATAATATATATGTATTTCATTTATAAAATAACATGTTAATTAGAATATCAACACATTGAGTTACCAATGTTACTTAATTGCTTAAAATAAGGGGATTGTTTTTTCAACCCCTAGGAATTTACTAAAGGTTTTATGTTGTGAATAACCTATTATGCATTAGGGTTACTTAGCCCAATTCCTTGCTCCTCTTCACTTGAATGAATATGATATTTTCATGTATTATTAATTATTTACTAGAGATTTCGTAGATAATTTTTTTCTTGACCTTCCTTTATCATTTGAACATAAACAACATTTGAAACTTGATAAGACATCCAATGCATCCTAACTTGTCACAAATTTTCTTTTGCAATGTATGTTTTTCCCCTAATCATACCTTCACCAATAATTAACTAAAACTAAACATGCCATAATTTCTCCAAACACTAATTAACAACTCAACAATTATTCTTTACTTTGCACAACACTCTCACAACCTATCAAAATAACATAGGTTCTCTTAATTTGTGAATCCACTTACACTAAAAGAAAATGTCAATTTGTGATTGTAAGTTGTAACTATATATAAATAACAACAAACATTAACAAATAAAAATTTCTTACTTGTTTAAATGAATTCACACCCAAAATGACGCGCTCTTAAGTCCTTTGTTAGACCCACTTGAGGGTCTAAGTATGTTGAATTGTGGAAAGTTGGGACTTAAGGGCCGCTTTCGATTTCCAGCACTATAAGGGGGTAGAGGGGCATGCTAGAAGTCCCGGGATTAGACTAGGATGAAGGACAAGTATTATCTCACACAAATTTGCATCCAAAACCAACCACAAGAGGGTTAATTCACATTTGGGAACACCCTTGGGTGTTGGGATAAGCCACGGGCACTTGGACACACTTGACTCACCACGGCCCGGACTCGGGGGAAGCCACCACCTTCCCCCATATAGTATACTCTGCAGCTCTCCGCCGAGGCTACATCCAAATGGCTCTTTTTCCTGGGATTCCCAAAGAGGAGTCCCGAAACTGTCTCAGGTTGGAGTCCTGAGACTTTGGGAGCTCATATCTCCCAACTGCCAACTCCAATTGGAGCGAAGTCTAAACCAAAGTTGTAGCTCTCAAAGAGAGCATTCCAACGCCATGTCGCACTCCTTCTGCAGACGTTGGGAAGATGTCGATTCCTGACTTTTAGTGGTCGGGAGTCAAACTACCAGTTTGACTCCCGACCTTTCTTTTGCTCATAACTTAAGCTACAGATGTCCAAATGGCTCATGCGAGGCCATTTTAGACATCTACATTTCAAGACCTTTCCAATGACACTAAGAACACTCAAATGCGAGGAGATTTGACCTTCGCAATCGAGCTCTAAATTTTTGGGAGTCCCGGAGGACTCCAAATTCCCACTTTTGGGAGTGTGGGTTTTACCCTCACACTTAGCCCAAAGTGGGGTTGCGACACAAAATCTAATCACAAATGATGATACACCATTATGTCAACACATTTCACATGGATGTTGTACACAATAATTAAACACATACGTTAAATCATCCATTGACGATCCATATGTAACTTACAACTATTCCTATTTTATCAACAAACATATAACCCATTCATTAACTATCATTTGATGGGTGAAAATATGATTATGGGAGGCAAATCATTGTTCCAAATGATAGTTTTCCATACTATCATGAACAAAATACTCGACGCCATAATGATATAAGAATAGAATGAAAATTAAATGATTATCAACAAATGTCCCTAAATATAACTTACCACATCACATGGAGTTAGTATTATAAAAAAATTAATATTTTCCACTAACCAATACATCTTAATGTATGAAAAAACCTTTAAAAAATTCAATATTTTCAATTAGAAATGTTTTTATAACTATGCTTGAGGGAATCATGTTGTTGGATTTTTAAAAACTTCAAATCCATTGGTTGAAATGACATTTTAAATTCATAGGCATAATAGACTAATTGTTTAAAAAAATTCATGTGTCTTGATCCATTTACACCAAATAAACCCAAATTTTAACATGCTTTAAATCATGATTTAAAAAAATCATGTACAAAAATATGTATCTAGGATGCATAAGTACAATGGACAACTTAATAACTTGAAATTTTCAAAATGAAAATTGGTTTGGAGCTCCAAATTATGCATTCATTTAGGTAAATCAATATAAATTTTTTCATTGCAAATCCAAGTCAGCATGGTACTTAATGAAATTAAACTCAACATGAATGTGTTTTAGCATCTTAGTTATTTGATTTGAAAGCAAAATGACATTGGTGCAAAGGCCTTTTAATATTGCAAGAACATCCAAAGTTACAATGTTTTCACCTTGACAACATGATGGATTTTTTAAAAAAATTGGTTTGAAAATCTAACATGAATCTTCATCAAGTATTTTAAATGGCTTACAATGTCACCACATCGATCAAAGAAAATATGCCATTTGACATAATTTGCTATAATGGGATTTTGCCATGTGATTAAATTGGGCAAATTTTATGAAAATTATATTAATTTGATCAAAATTAAATTAAATCAATATATAAATGGATAATATAATATGACTAAATATGTATGTAGGTAGGTAGATTTATTTACCTACTTATATTAAGGAGGTAGGTAAGCTAGAACATAGGAGCATAAATATTTTTATTTTATTTTGGATTTAACATTTAAAATTAAGCCTCTTTGATTAGTTCATCCTAAACATGAAAATGTAAAACAAAACATATGGGATAAACTTGTTAATTGTAAATTAGTTTGTAATCAAACAACTTAGTTGTAAATTAGGTTGCAACTAAAATTATTATCCCATATCTTTTGTTCATCTTTTCAATTTTGTAAATTATATAATTAAATAGGGACATAATTACATAATTACAAAATTAAATACTTAGCGAGTTATAAAATATAAATAAATAGGAAATAACTCACTAATTAATCACTCTTAATTATTTATCATTATCATCTAATTATTAATATTGTTACACATATTAAATATAATACATAGTAAGTAGGTGGCCCTATCTAACTATAAATACCTATTTATTTATTTACCTATTTAAACTATTTAGCCGACCTATAAATTATTCAAAATGTATACTTAACATGCCTTAAATACAACATAAATACACGAGTCTATAAATAGATGATTCATGTATTTGAAACCACCCCAATATATTTCAAAAATATAAATACATCAAATTAAAAAAACCAAATTGCGACTAATTTTGCAATTCATTTGATGTAAAGGCATCTTCTTAGATGAAAAACCCCCACAAACTGATAAAAATGGATTGATGAAAAACTTAATAATCACAAAATAATCACACCATTATAATTACAAGAAAAACAATGCATTGAAACAGATAGTGATTAGTTGTAAAATGACATAATTGCAAAGGATAATTAGTTGCCTATAATCACAAATTGGATAGTTCCATAATACAAGATATCTTACAATGTTAACATTTTCTATTCAAAAAATAAAAATAAAAAACCATTATCTTTTTGTCTAAACCTCCAAGTTTATTAATTTTGTTTCACTCATTGCCTATGAACTTGTTTGTTTTAACAACAACCACAACAATTTTTTAAAAAATGCACCTCCCACCCCAAAAAAAGTTCACTTTCCTAAATCCCCTATACAACCTCCCCCTTCTCATCTGTTTCACCATGCTTCGTATTTGTGCCCTTTCATCCACTCCCCATAGCCAGCCATTGTGCTACCTCCTTTTTGCTGTTCAACAACATATTGCCTCCCCAAACCTCCTCATGTTGACTCCAGAATGAAGTATGCCCAGCTTTTCCAAATCTCAACCTTCTTAGTATATTCTTCAAGCCCACACAAGCATAAAAAGAAAAAGAAAAAGAAAAAGAAAAAACATTTATTCAAACTTATTAATACTTAATAACTTCAAAGTGAAATTGCTGAAATTTGCTGCTGGAAATTCAAACAAATTACAAAAAAATAAAATTGGGTTTGAAAGGAAAGATCAGTTGAGCCCTGGATGTGTTCACACTTGGGCCAACGGCACACAGGCTATATATATACACTAGTAGGACTTATTATTTTAGGTCGACCCAAAAATAAGCTTTTCTTGCAAGTGAGAGGTCAAATGTTTGGACTAGCGCAAAGGCAGCAAGCAGCGCCAGAGGCGGTTCCTGGGTGGTATTCCGACCCAGGGGAAGCCAGCCAGGGGCCTTACTTTTTTTAAGTTACAATTTGGTGATCCAAACATGTGATGAGTAGTTGGCGTAATTTAGAAAAAGAACATTAATAACTCCATCAAGTGACCTAATGGGAACAGAAGTTGTCTGCCAGGCTTGTGCTGCGGAATGGGTAGGGTTCTTGCTCATACAAGCGGCATTTACTATTACTTCATTGCTTGCCATCTAGCTCAATCTGGCTACTTATGATTTGGGGGGGGGGGTTTGCTCGCCAGGGTTTCTTTAAAGGATTTTATGATGTAACTAAAGTGGCGATCACTCACAAAATGATTTAGCCAAATTTGGTTACATACTAGATATGAAAGTGGGCCAAAATAAAATTTAAAAAAAAAACAAAAACAGGATCCTTCTATATTTTTGACTACCTGGTGGAACTCAGGGTTTCTTTGAATGATTTTGTTATGTAGGCAAAAGTGAGGATCACTTACAAAATAATTTAGCCAGATTTGGCTACATATTAGATATGAAAGTATTATAAAAAAAACACAGAATCGTTCTATATTCTGTATTCTTGGCTAGTTACTGGAACTTATCATAAAAAAAACTGGCGATTTAAAAACTAATTCTTCAAAATCTGGCGAATGTGGGTCATTTTTTTTCCATGAAAAATCCGCTGGAAATCATATTTTTTCAGGTCGAAATTTGGCGAAAATTCGCCAGTAAAAGAAAACACTGGAACTGCGGAGATTTTGTATAATTTTTGTGGGTTTTTGAAGCACAGCAGTCGGGCACAGAAGTTTTTCGCCGGGACGAAGATTTGCAGACCGAAGAATATTTACCATTTGTAACAATTGCAGGCACAATTCTCGAACCAAATGCAACAGACTGAGCAGACACGCCATAGCAACGACGATATGTACGATCGCACAGAGATACCTCATTTTCACAAGATTCGGGGTTTCTTCTTCTGTCTGTCTCTCTGGTGTACGCTGCTGCTGCTCTTGTTGTTGGAGCTTACGATCGCAAATGGAGTTGCATTGTAAGAATACGTGGAGTCGACTTTTGATTTCTCTTTGCTAACTTGAAAAGGTGGGGCGTGGAAAGGGAAAAAGAGCGAAATGGCGGAGGCAGGGGAGCAGGAGGAGGCGATGGCTGCACAGCGGACTGGGCGTCGAGATCCGTATGAAGTTCTTGAAGTCCCTCGAGATGCTACAGAGCAGCAAATCAAGAATGCTTATCGGAAGCTCGCTTTGAAGTAATAATGCCTATCTCTTTTCTTTCTCTCCACCTCCTTTCTCCTCCTCCTCCTCTTCCTTTCGCCGTTTTTTAATGCAAGGGTTCAGGGGCTCACCGAGGTTTGTTTCAGATTTACGATGTAGAGGATTATTCCTGTCGTAACAAAATGCACCGTAATTTGGCCACGACGTGTGCCCCAAGAGTGAATCAGAAATGAGGCTGGGAGCTTCACAGGTTCATCCGGACCTAATCTCCTCAGTATATATCATAGATCATTACTGCTCAGAACATTGTAGAAACTTATTTTCTTTAGGGAGCTGCTGCAGGTGACAATACTATGATGCCATACCTGTTAATTCTCGTATTTCTTTCGTCTAGAGTCCAGTATAGAACTGAAGAGTCGGAAGAATAGTTGAAGGCGTGCATTACTCATTTTGTGTTATTTGCTTAGTCATGCTCTTTTGCAGTTCTGCAGAACCTTTGTTCTTAAGAAGCTCAGGACATTATCCTTTGTGATTTGCTTAACACTTGCAATGTATACACACTGTTAACCATTAGTATCGTAGACCCTCCGGTTTTGACTGGACAACTCAAGTATGTGATTACTGTGAATTTTTTTGCGGGGTCTTTTATAGGTTGGTGGCTGCATGGTGGCAGGTATCACCCAGACAAAAATACAGCTAGACCTGATGCTGCAGAAAAATTCAAGGAGGTTGCATATTCATATAGCATTCTTTGCGACCCTGAGAAGCGGGAGCGATATGATGCTGCTGGATTTGAGGTTGTTGTTTTCCTACTGTCAATTTTCTAAACTGGGACACCACAGCCACATGAATGTGTCTAGCATGCACCTACTGTCAATGGGTCCATCAAATTGGGAGTCCAAATTTTGGAGCATTTTCATTCTGTGCTGTACAGTCATAGTTTGAATGTGTCATGACTTTCCTTGCACCATGGAAGTTTCTGCTCTGTTTAGATTGACCATATGACTTCGACCACTTTTTACAATGTCAATATCCCAGAACTTGCTATATCTATCAAGCAAAAAATTGTTGTCAGAGGGTAACATACTTAACCAAGTACAGGAACATGAAAACTCATTTGAAGGAATCAATCCAGCAAATGACTAATAATCCTACCTTTTCTCTGGGGGTAACTGGGGCTTGCACTCCTACCTTTTAGGAAATGTTCGAGTTTACAGTCTGAACTACCCTCTGTGAGATAAGGAGATAGTATGATTCTGATAGTTATCATGTCAATATGGCCTATCAGAATGTTGATCATATGGTTGGTTAGAGAATTTTCAACATCTCACTGTTCATCAAATTTGTGAGGGCCATGGTCTTGCAGGCAGTGGATCTTGAAGGCGTGGATATGGAGCTTGACCTTTCTAATTTGGGAACCATAAACACTGTATTTGCTGCACTCTTCAGGTGTGTTACAAAGGTGCTTTGGAAATTAGCCATAAAACCTTACCATGTCCAAAAACAACAGTTTTGTCTTCACTAAGAAGTTGGGACTGATTGAAGTTTGCTGTTGGGCTGCCTAGATCAAGTTCATCCAATATAATGGAGTAAAGAAGAATTCAACTTCTTGAGAAATTTTGTGAAGACTGTCTGTAATAACTGCTCATCTAACATGATGAGAAGTACAAGTCACAGCCCCTTTACTATGCAAATGTGGAGAATGGTAATCGGAAAAAGTGGAACCCATAGTTTCTGATGGACACAATTGTTCTGTGGTTGATTTCAGTAAGTTGGGGGTACCAATAAAGACAACTATATCCGCTGGTGTGTTGAAAGATGCACTTAGTGGAACTGTGACTATTAGACCACTTCCTTTGAGCCGGCCAATGACTGAAAAGGTAGGACTCTTCCTGACTGGGATGTTCATAGCAGGAGTTATTTTTAGGATGTTTGTTTGGGGTTCCACCTCTTCTGAGTTTTGAGTGGTTGTTGAACTGATGTCAATATCAATGCTTCCAATTTATTTTGCATGGGAAGATTGAGGGACATGAACATTGACCTGAATGGTAACCTATTTCTGCCACAGGTGCACATATCCAGGTCTTACTAGCTTTTTTTGTTGATTCTGAATTCTCTTATCTGTGGATGGGACCCAGCAAACTTATTAGGAGACTTGGGCATTGGAATGCTGACAGAGTAGTTAGACAAGACAAAGTAAAAACATCTGGAGCCTATATGCACATATGTTGCCAGGTTTGTATTACTTGGGTAGTACATTGTGGAGATGACGATATGACACTTGAAGGTTCTTAAAGGAGGATATAGAGATGAAGGGTTCCCTCAATTATGGGACTAAGAGAATAAAAAGAATGATTTAGGAAAGACAATTCAAGTGGCCTACCATGACATGGTTTTTTGGTAGAGATGAGAAGACTTTGGTGATCCAGCCTATGTGTGATATGCAAAATGGCAGGTGGAGAAGCAGGGGGCACATTTCTTTGGTATCACTATCTCAGAAGCTCAAGCAGAAGCTGGTGTTGTTGTCCATGTGTCCTCAGCTGCTCAAAGCAAATTTAAAGTACACAACAAAATCATGCACTCCAAGTTTGCAGCTTGTTGTTTGCAACTGCTGTTAGGCTCCTGGTTGTTCCCATGTTGTCCATGACACTGAGTATGGCAGTGTTTTCACTTTTCAAAATTCTGGGAAGCTTCTGGTTACTCTTCAAAGTTTCTATTATATTGAATCAGAAGTTTGCTTCACAAGAAAGATTTCTGATTGAAGTTTCCAAAATCCAAAAGGATTCTTCCAAGGGCATCATAACCCAAGAGCTTCCAAGAGCTTTTCAAAGTCCACTTTGTCCTTGAAAGATCATTCTCTTGACATTTTCTATGTTATTTATATTCTCTTCTCATTACTGGCTTGGTTCTTTTTGAATTTTTTTGTTATATTTATGTTTCCCTGTTTTTTCTTATTTCTTTTCTACCTGCATCTCATTTATGTTTTGTTTAGCTAGCCAGCATTGTTGCTGAGTCCTGCTGTTACTGCCAGTCTTGTGAGAGAAACTCAGTATGTTGGCTAGTGTCTGACATTGACCTCCACCCAGTGCTTGGAGCTGATGGAGTTACTGGGGGTGTTATGATAAATAATAACTACTATAGATCTTGCTGTCAAAGGTCATGATGCAGACTTGCCTATTGTCTATGCAGGTCCTACACTATTTCTGTGTTTTTTAATTTTGGAGTCCTCTTTTTCCTATTTGCTGAAATATGTACTGATGGATCTGGAAGCTCTCAAATTTCATTATTTGGCAATCTCTGAATTCTATTCAGGTTGACTAATATCACAAGTATGAAGAAGTTCCAACATGTATGAAGATATTTTGAAACTTTCTGCAGCTTTCTGGCTTCTTAGATGTGGTTTGCAGGGTCAAACAAATCTAACAATGTGGTCTGGTGTCTTGATGCATATACATAGCTTCTTTATTTTGAGCAAGAAGAGAATGGTGGTCTAGGATTGGCACAACAGGTACCTATCTTTCTTGGACATTCTCATAGCTGACCTATTCCAGAGGACTTCCTTGCATAGTTGCGTTTCCTGAGCAAAATGTGTCCACTGTACATGTCAATTTGATCAAGTTTTGTCGGATATGCAGAGTTTGAAAAGATTTCCTGAGTGTCACATGTATAGCTTCATTTGCTGGTACCATCCAGTTCACTCTCTTAAGATCACTGGATTTTGAGATTGGAAATCATATCGTAGGGAAATTACTGGACATTAAAATTGAAATGAGAAATATTTGGCTATGCAGGAGGACAGTGTAAAAGCTGGAAGGATCACATCTGCTGCAATGTATTTCCTGCACTTTCAAGTCTGCAGGCTAGACCCGACTGTTAATGCAGTTAAGTCACATTCCTAACACCATTGGATATCATCAACATTCTCAGTTTTTTGTTTCTGCAGTAGCATGTTAAGCTAAGTGAGTTATTCCACCTAAGATCTTATCAGAACCAAAGTTGGGGAACGGAAGTTGTAATTCGTTTGCTGATGGCCGTGAAGGCACAGCATTTGTTCATATCTTGTCTTGTTGTGACACTCTTTAGCAAGGCAATTTGTGTAATGATGGGTTGAATTTGGTGCAGTTGGCATTTGCAAAGGATCCAGATGCAGCTTTTTTTAAGCGATTGGAAGGCCTACAACCTTGTGAGGTATCAGAGTTGAAGGCAGGCACACATATATTTGCTGTCTATGGTGAGTGGTGGCCACTTTGTCTTGTGTTAAACTGAATCAAGTGTCTTTGCTAGCTAACAAGCATCTTGCACTTGTCAGACTATCCAATGAGAGAAAGTAAGTTTACAGAAGCTATGTGACATAAAGCTCTGCCAATTGTGCTGTAATTGGCAGCTAAAGTCAACTGCTTCTCTTACACTAAAGTTTTCCTCCTCAATGTATCTAGGGGATAATTTTTTCAAGAGTGCCAGATACACAATAGAGGCAATATGCATGGACTCCTTCCTGGAAAATGTTGTAAAGCTTAAAGAAGTTGAGGCCCAATTGCTAGCAAAGCGTGGTGAGCTTCGCCAGTTTGAGGTTGAGTACCGAGAGGTAATTCCTTTGTTTCCATTTTTCCATTGCTTATCTTCTCCTCTTCATTTTTGCATCATTTGTGCTGAAGGCAGTATTAGCACAAGCTTCTTGCTGCTTAAATGAAGACGCTATTGTCTTTCTTTATTATCCATGTTTCTTGAGTGCAAGTGCTACCAACATTGTGACTGAGTCTTCACAGTGCTTCTAGGAAAGCAACACAAACTCATGATGATTGTCTTTGTATGTTTGTTTGGCCAAAATCTTGGGCAATGTAGACTTGTCTACACCCATGGTCTGGAGCGCACAAAGGGAGTGGGGAGGCATGGCAGCTAGTCCCTGCTATTCATGGTGAAGTGATGGTCTGGTACTTTATGAGTGGCACTCATAAGGTCATGAGCACACTCATGGTTGTTGTGTTAGTGTTGGTTTTTCTGGAACTGACACAATGGTTACCTTCCAAGTGTTATTATGCAGATTTCTCTGCAATCTCATAGATATGAGGTGGTATGACTTTCTTCCTGAGCTCCTTGGATTTTGGATCTGCAGGCTTTCGCTAGGTTTACAGCTGTCACAAACAAATACTCTCTGGAGAAACATACAGTGAGTCTACTTTTGTGCCCAAACCTTATCTTAGTGTACCTTGATTCAAAAAAGTCTTGTATGTATCTCTTTTTGTTTATTTTCATTTGTTTGTTTTATCCAAATGGAAATTGTAAATCAGAGATGAGAAACTCAATTGATAGTATCCACATTCAGAAAAGGAGTACAAAGCCATTCTAGACTATTACATCAGCAGCGGTACTTACATTTGGAATTTATCATAAGAGTGGTCATCCTGTTCCATCTTTATGATAGTTGTTGATGAGATACTGTAAAATTTTGATGCAGGTGGATGAGCTGCTTAAGTTGCGCAACAAAATTCATGAGTCATTCACATCAATGCCAGGACTCTTGATGAAAACAAGCAGCAATGACAAACTGAAGGGTGTGGGTGCTAATTTTTTGACAAAAGAGGCTGAGATTTCAGACCAAAATGAAGAACAAGAATTCCCAATTGGTGATTCCACACCTAATAAACCTAACAAAAGGAAATGGCTAAACCTGAACTTTAGAACAAACCACTTCCCTTGCTAAGTAGTGAAAAATTGGATTATCTACCCCAGAATGTGGTGGTGTTGGTGCAAATGCTCTTTCCATTTCTTTAGATGAAAGCATTGAGGGATAAGTTATAGATGGTCTAATTATTTCTGATTAAATGGAGGAAGGATTCTAGGATACTCCATTGAAGGAAATTATCTGAAGAATCTGGATCCATTGTGTTGTCTTCTCCTGCCTGTATAACATTGTGGTTGAGTTGTTCCATTGTAACAGAGTATTGGATCTGCACAGGGAGATGTGGTATTGTTGTGATCTGGGATTAAAGAGATCATTTTTTGGGGTCCTTTTCTATATATACAGTCTATTGTAATTTTTTGTTGGGCAAAGCATCACAGAACCTAATTTGATTGCCATACTCACTCAAAAGAGTATGCATATTTAATCCAGATCCTTAGAGACTATTGTAAGTTTATGATTACAGAAATGACTCAAGTTGGGATGAAATTTGTGATGAGGATAGTTAGACGGATACCTGCTCCCAAAAGGAGGTTGAAGGTTATAGGTATATCCTCTAGATCTCTCAGAACAGTTTGAAGGTATTTGAGATAGGTTATAGATTGAACCCCAATTGTCATTCGAGATTGGCATTGGTAATTAATGTTTCTATTCATTCAGCAACATGTTATGGGGTGCAAGTGTAATGTGCATCTTGTTGGCCTATGCATCCACATGGTCAATTGGGGATGCACACTATGGCATGGTTTTAATCTCCAAATACCTACGTATGACCCAAGTATATCTTATGCTCATTTTAGATGTGAGTTCAGGGTTCAAAATTCCAGGGACCAATTTGAAGCAAATTCAATCCTTGAATTCAATCCCTCTTCCAAAAAAAATCTCACCTAATTTCTAGGGCACAACTTAAGTGTTTAAAGATATAGGGTCCAATTTTAGGGTCTGATGGATAAAAACATGTGATTAAGATCACAAATTGTTAGCACAAATGACTTGGAAAGCAAATGTATTAACTTAAAAAAACATTAACTATTTTTTAATGAAACAACCTTAGTTAAATTATTGCTAGTGAATATAAATCACCAAGATGGAAGTCTATTCACTAAAATGGGAAGCAAGATCTGTACTTGTTAAAGTGCATAAAGAGTTGAATACTTGGTAGTGTAAGAATCACCAATCCATACACAGATTTTGTAGACCTTGCATTGGTGACTACTCTCGTCATTAAGTTGTCTTGCCCTTCAAGGCAATGATAGCAATGGATGGTACCTAGTTTAAGTCCACAAGTGTAGGGATTGTCTTTGGGCACACAAATGTTTTATTAGTTAACACAACTTGATTTGAGGTGTTATATGGTGTGCCCAAGGTCGCATTTTGAATGATTTGTAGTAATAGATACTTGCATCGTATTTTAGACCTATGTCTATAGATCTACCTGCATTTTGCAACAACCTACATTTATTGGGTTGATTTGTCTCACACCATAGTTGAAAGGGGTTGTTAAACTATAGATGCATCGTGAATAAGATTTTTTGAATTGTGATGTGTTGCTTAAAATCAATTGTAAATGACAATTTTAACTTTCAAATGAAAAATGTTGGAACTCAAAAAGTGTTCCAATGCTTGATTGTGTGAGGACATATTCGTGGATGTTTTTGATTTAAGATTGCATTAATTAATTTGATTGCAAAATGGAAGATTGGTTTTTTATGATGTTGGTATCCAAGTAAGTCAATATGTTCAACCCAAGTGTGATACATTTGACTACATCCATAGCACACCCTTATAACTTGACTTTAACACTTTAGTAAATTGCTTCATGAAGATTTGCACTATAAATTAGTTGGAAAATCTCATGCATACAAAGGTTCACTCTTTTAGGATATACAAAGGGAAATTCTAGAACTCAAACACATAATTGTACTAACCCTAAAGACGTGAAAAAGAGCTTTTAAATCATGATTGATAGAGAAATAGAATGGGTGTAAACTACATAGACAATGTTCAATCAAAATGCAAATGAAAATTAATGATAGAAAGATTATGGCCATTGCACAACTACAAATTTATTATCTATAAAGTTATTGAACTTGAAAATGAGATTTTCGTTATATAGTTGTAAGAAAAAAACATGTCCTTGTCCTCCAAATTATGCATCATTGTGATTTGTAATGCAATAATTTGAGTCCATTAATTAACAACAAACACTCTTAACCTTCCATAAACCCATTATGCAAACTAACAACAACAAATGAAATCTACAAATTCTTGGATAGACACAAACCCCATTGTGTAAATCAATAAATACAATGATTATGACATAGGAAGTCCAAATGAAAATATTGTTTCTTTGATAATGAAACAAATGAAACATAGAAATTATGGAAAGAACTAAGAAATGTATCGAAGGTTTTCAAATACCTGAGTAATAAATGCTAGTGTATTATCACAATTTTTATTTTAAAAATGTTGTGCAAGTTAGATTAGATTGTTTTCATATTTATGCCTAACAACAAAAATCTACTTTGGTGGTCACAAAGATAGGATTTGTTTTCTTAGGAAAATGGCAAGAAAGAAAGATTAAAAAATTGTAACTCAATAAATTTGTTACTTAAATGTTCAACAATTCAACAAAAAAGGAAAAAGTTGAGTAAAGGAGAAGAAAGAATAGGCCACTTTTTTCTAATAAAAAAGGTTTCTTACACATTTTTTGGGCATACAAAAAAACCTTTCCAAGTTCTCACTCTGTTACATTGCTCTTTCATCCTTCTTTTCCCGCCCACATTCATCCCAAAATCAAATGACCAAATAGAAAAAAAAAACTCTTGCATTCATGGAGGTAGTAGGCAAGAGAATGTAGACAAATCCTCTAGTAGAAAAAAGAGATGTAATCATTTATTTTCCTTGCACACAAATCTTTCCCAAATTGGTTATTATAATTTGTACATCTCATATATGAAAAAGAAATAGATCATTCTCAAATTTGACAACATGTCACAATGATAATATTCACAATTACCATTACATTCAACTAATGAGAAACCATACCCATGGAAACTTATTTGCTTATGAGGTGGTTGAATAAACAAGACAACATCAGAGGATGGAAGTGAATCATGTACATATGACAATTAAAATCAAAGTAGGATGAATCATTTCACCTAGTTTTTAAGAGTCAAAATCCCTTGAAATTACTACCATAGGATCTTTTCATTGTAGCATCTTATATATATATTTCACTTCACCAAAAAAAGTTGTTGAAATTCCTATAGTTAAGGAAAAATAAATGCCATGTAATGTTGCACCATTTAAACAAATTGCACCACCCAAATTTATGGCATGTAATCAATAATAGTGTCCACATTGTGAACAATTGATTTGAATTTTTGTTATAATGGTAAAGATATTATGATATATTTTTTAATGATTATCAACACAATATCCTAAAGAGTAGCTCCACCCATACTTGGTATTTGGGCCTTAAGTAATAAATTTCACATCCAAGAAATTGGTTTAATGTTCGAGAAGAAGTTTTCTATAAACTAGCAACTTTGAAAGACATCAGTTAAAGGCATACATGTGTCAATTTTCACCTATTAGAAATAATTTGGAGCAATAATTTTTTGAATATCTATATTTTTGGTCCATCAATTTCCCATGCATGAAATAAAATAAAATTAGTTCAAAATCATTCAATTTGAATTGATCCAGTGCATTCTAGACAAACTTATTCAAAAGTGGTTACAATTTGTGTATGTGTAGGAGACCATGAGCTGGCTCTGAAGTCTTAAAACCTAACATGTTTAAATTCTTAACTTTAAAAATAAAAATATCTTTAAATGTTAATATTGTTCCAACCTTCTAAAGTATGTGCATTGTAGTTTGTTATTTCCTTTGCAAACATACATAAATCAAAACAACAACAATTAATTAACATAATGGTAAATTGAAAACTAGATTAAATACAAACTAGATAAATGTAATTCTAAGTATCTTTAGCATGAATTAAACCCTTCTAAGATGCCATGACCAATTCAGCATGAGTTTGAAAGGTTCCATATTTACATAATGACACATGCCAAAATCAAATAAGGATCAATGAAGTATTTGAAATCATTAATGGGCCTTTCCATCATATTGGTTTTCCTAATCAAATATCTTTTAGGGTCAAAAAATAAATCCCTGATCTTGGTGGAGTTTCTTTACTAAGATATAATTTTCATCAAAATTGTATACTTTTGCTTATGCATATTGCTTACATATAATGGGTTGGTCTCTCTTGATAAAAAAAAAGATAAAGGTGTAGGGTAGTTAGTAGTGTTGGGGGAAAGGGCGAAGGGGGTTTGGTATGTCTAGTCAAACATACATGTTTGGTGTTAAAATCAAGAGTTTTTGAACTTGTACATGAGTGAAAAAATTAATCAAGTGTACATTTTGTGATCCTTGTCATGAAATATGTAAAGTAACCATAAACTAAGTCTTGACATATTAAATTTAAAAATATTATTTCTTCAATATAAACATGTTTTTTTGGATTTATGTCAATGATATTGAAAAATCACATCTTTAAAATATATTGAAGTGAATTTTTCAAGCATTCATGCTACTGAAAGTTGTTGAAGGATGCATAAAGTGATCTCATTGTTTTGTTGAGAGTCTAAAAAGATCACCAAGGAAAACCCCCATTTAATTGATCACATTTGCAAACCAAACAGAAAACAAACTGAATGAACCAGGACTAGAAAGAGAGGTTGGACGAGGATGAGAAGTTTTTGTTTGTGAGATATCCACCATCGACGACCAAGTTGTGGCCCGAGATATATGGTGAGTCATCACTGGCCAAGAAGAGGGCAGCCTTTGCAATCACTTCAGGAGTCAATCTAGCACCTGCAATATTAGAAAAGTTTTCTATCTCGACCAACTTCTCCAATTGTTCTTCACTCAAGTCTGGGTAGATCTCTCTGCAGAAAAAAAAGCCAAAGCACAGGTGAGTTGGGAAAAGCACCAGAACTGATCAAATAGTACGCCTTAGGACAAACATTATTGGAGAGTGTTAAGTTCCAGAAGATGCTAACTATCCACAAAACTAATCAAAAAGTTCATGTTTAACTTCTTGGGTTTATACGTTGTTTATTTTCAGTTACAGCCTTCTCAGTTCGAAAATCTATAATGTGTGCGAAGTTTGAGAATTGAATTGACTGACTAGACTATGTTGCAGATTATGTTACCAGCTATCAACATCCCTGCCCATCACCTTAAGAGTCATGGACACAAGGTGGACTTTCATAAGGTATGGGAGCGAATACATTGAGTTTCTATCATAGGATTCAGCCATGATGGTGCCTAAGAGCATGCGCAGTGGCAGCAGTATAATGGCCTTTCCAGTATATTTTGGATGAAGTATTACAATCAAATAGTCTAAACCTGCCTTGGGCTGGAAAATAAACCCCACTTGAAGCTATTTGGGTGTGTTAAGTGTAATTCTTGATAGCAAGGAAGGCCTATTCAGGCTCCCCTGTGCAGTGATTTGGAGGCCGCCGAATCAGCCCCTGCTGCAGATTCTGCAGCATTGGCAGGAGTACCCCCACCAGTTCCCCAAGAGTTCCCTGCCTTTAAAGCAAGATAAGGGGCCACCCAAGGTGGATTCTGGTTTCCTAGCAAGTCCATGGGTGAGCCCATTATTCCAGACCTTAGTGCATCCTTGAGGTAGCTGTAACAGACTCACTCAGGGACTTTCTAGGACCTGGAATCCTCCCCTTAGGCCTGTTATCTAGTATATTATTCCTCACTCTTATGATTGCCAGGTTTTACAGAGTAGGGCAAAGCTGCTACAAACCGAAAGGTGGGGAGTGTCAAAGATGTCGCCAGGAGTCCTGGTGATATGCAGTTCACGCGGATGCCATGCTTGGTGAGTTGCGCAGAGGCACTGTAGGTTGCTGCAATTACACCTGATTTGCTGATACTGTATGCAAGTGGTGCTGTTCCAGCAATAGATCCAGTAATGCTTGCTGTGCTTATAATAACCCCTTGCTTTGCTGGGATCATTGCTTTTGCTGCATGTTTGATGCCAATTACCGTTCCCAGTAAATTCACATCTAGCAGCTTCTGAAACTCATCAACATGTAATGCTTCAAATGGGGACAGTGGGCCTGCATATGAGACCACACTCCCACCTGGTTTGAAATCCATGATTGCTGTACTTTGATGCAGTAGTAAGCACTCAGTGGATTCAATTCACAACTCCCAAACAACCATTCAGCTGTACAACTTGGTAGCTCCAGAGTTGTAGACACGTCCAAGGAAAAATTGAAATGCAGAAGTTATACAAAGTTATACTAGGATGGGAGAAATTTGTTGACCAATTCTTCCCTGTGGACTTGGAAATGCAGTATCCTGCAGTCAGACTCAGAATTGAACCTCTAACACTACCAAGACAGCAGTCGATCCTAATCAACTGTTGCTCGGCTCATAATGACCTGTCAAAGATTTCCCAGTGTATTGGGAGGATGCCTTAAATCCTTAAGGTTCCTCCTGACATGGGAGGTAATCTTCTGTTTCTGGGTGGGCTCTTACACATTTCATAAGGGCCCACTGTGTTTTCTTTGTTTGCTTGACAGGTCCCTATGCATGGTGAGACCCTCGAACAGGATGTAACCAGAATTTGGTGCTGCCCTTGACTGCCGCCTTGGGCAGGCACCTTATTCTTGTAATTGCCCCATCCACAAGCCCTACCTAGCATGTACTGCTTGAGTCCAAAACTTTGCAGGACATGTCATACCTATCTGTATAGGCAAAAGCTGTATGGTAAAACCCCAGGGTGGGGACATTTGCAAAGTAAGGGGCCTAGGATGAGATGTAACATCCCTCCCACTCCTAAGGAGTAAGTGTAAGATCCCTCCGCTTTTTCAAGAGGGATATTCATGGATAGCAGGTGCCCTCCAAATCTACTAGGAAATTTCCATTAGTACCTTGCATGTAGGTCAAACAATTGAAGGACTCTTGAATTGCTTGAGTCCATATATAGCACATCAACAAGGCCTTCATCATCCTCAAATTGATTCTGTGAAAAATTAGGCAAGTGTGATAAACTCATTACCAAAAAAATGTTTTGCTGGCAGATATGTTCAAACATCATAGATTTAGGATCAGCTCACCTACAATGCCTGCATTGTTGTACAAGATGTCAAGCTTTCCAAAAGAATGCACTGCAAGATTCACTGCAGCAGCAACATGGCTCTCTTTGCTGACATCACAGTGTATATACTTGGAACAATCTGTTCCAAGCTCATTCACCAGTGTCTGCCCAGCATCGTCCTTCACATCAGCAATCACCACTTTGGCTCCATGCGCCACAAATAGGCGTGCTGTTGCATGCCCTATGCCTGTGGCTGCTCCAGTTATCACTGCCACTTTCCCCACTAGCCGCCTACCAAAGATGACGACCCTTTCAGATCATTTGAAGATCAAATGACTCACCCTGTGAAAATTATCCAGACTTCATCATTCATATCTTTCTTCAAAGAAATCAGCTCACGTAGATGACCCGAAATCACAAACCCAACAAGCATGTGTCTGGAGAGGCTTCCAATATTCTACAACCCCAAATTGACCCTCTCTGAGATGATCTTCTTATCCTAGAGTGAGTCAAGAAGCTGAACCATATGCCAGCTGACTCTACAGCAAGGCTTATGGATTCACCAGCTTAATAGTAGCTGCTCATCTCCAATATTTCATGTCAATCAAACTCAGGATTAGATCAACATATTTACTTCCATGCGATTCTCACAATGAAATGAAGTAAGAATTGCAGCTCACTGCATCTCAGAGGACTGTATGATCTGTTAGACCTATTATGCAGTCAAAGAAACTTTGCCAAAACTTATGAATGGGATAACTAACCTCAAAGGAGAAGCAGCAGACATCACCATGGCAGTACACTTCAGAGAATCTCCTAGAGAGAAATTGGGTGTATATGAATCAAACCTGCAAAAGAACACAATTCCAAATCAAAGAAGCTGCAGCAGAACCAATGGATTGAATTATGGATTGTTCAGATTGACAATCATTGATCAAATCACAGATTCAAGCAATTGAGGATGACGATGACAACACTGGAGGCTTGTATTGTGCAACTCAGCAAACAAGAAGATAGTCGTATAATGTCTCTGGCCTAGAACATGGCTTTCCGGTGCATTTTAACACAACTTGATTTTGCAAGTGAACTGGTTTCTTTCCGACACAACAATAGTTCAAATAGGAAATGTTCATGGGAATGTGGGACCCAATGAACATTGAGTACTATAGGATTGGCGTATGCCATGTGCACATTTAGTACTACATGATTGGTGTAGCCCATCTGCACATTGAGTACTATAGGATTGGCGTATGCCATGTGCACATTTAGTACTACAGGATTGGTGTAGCCCATCTGCACATTGAGTACTACAGGATTTCTTTAGGCCATGTGCACATTGAGTACTACAGGATTGGCATATGCCATGTGGGACCTGCCATGCCTGCAAGAAAAATTGCCTATTCCTTGAGAGTGTGAGGGATCTTACACCTGCAAGTAAGTGTAAGATCCCAAACCCTCTACTCTTAAGGAGTAGGCTTGTAGGCATACTTAAGGTCCTGCCTGCTCCCTAAGGAGTAGGCATAATGTCTCTCCCCTTTTCTAGGAGGGATATTCATGGATATAAAATGCCCTCCAAAAACACTAGGAAATTTCTCCCAATACTTTTGGTACATGTCTTTGTATTCTTGCTTCCTTTCTTTTTCTGCTCACTCTTTTTGCTTTGGGAACCACTAGAATGTACCATGTACAAAAGAATACAAATAAAAACAGAGATGACTACAGTTTTTAGAGTCTTTTCTTTGTCATAGTTCTTTTTTCTTGATTGCAAATTGAGTAAGGGTACGTAGATCAAGAGCAATGAGTATGTTTGATTCTGTTTCCTTTGAGAACTGTCAAAACATGTAAAAGAACACAAAGAACAAAAGGATCAAGATTTTTGCATGTTTTGTCCTTCTTATTTTCCTTCCTTTTTTTATGATATTTCTCCCTTTTCCCCTTGTTCTTTGGATTTTCCCTTCGTTTTTCCTTGATCCATCGTCAAGGGCTACATATATCAAAGAATTAAATACACGTTTTTCTGTATTAATTTATTTATTCTTACTTTCGTGTTTTTTGTTGGAATATCAGAAAATACAAAAGAATACAAAGAGAAGAGATAAATAGACATTATCGATTTTGTTAACCTTCATTGCAGAAGTAAGGGTAGATTAAGAGCATCAAACTCCGCTTCTTGGTTGTTTTGTAGATTCTTATAAGAACTATCAAAAAATCCAAAACCAAATAGTATATCGAGAAAATCAAATGAAGACCATTAGTAACATTTTTTTCCCTTTTGCTTCTTCTCCCTTGCAAACATAACAAGGGTGACATAGGTTGAGAAAATTCCTTCCCTGTCTTGATTTTGAGTCTTCTTCTTCTTCTTTTTTCTTTTTTCAAAAAAACAATTTTTGGGGGGAACTAGACAAAAAATCAAAGGATGAATAGAAATAAGTAGAAAAGGAAGGCTTGAACGGATTTGAGAAAATAAAATGAAATGGGTTTAGGCTAATAGAGTTTAACCTAATATTATTATTTTTCAGTATTGGATATTATCAAGAGGTGGACAGGTGAGAGGAGGAAATGCGTAGGAGTTGCAAAAGGTAGAGGGTAAAAGGTGACAAGATTTGATCTTTGTCCAAGAAGGGATCCTTGCATCAAGGATGTCCAAAGTTCTTCTTTACCTTCCTACATGCGATCCAAATGATGGAACTTCTTTGGATCTCACTTTCCACTACTTCCGTGTCATAGTGTTTTCTTGCAATCAAGAAAATCCAATTACATTAGAAGATCAAGAGAAAAGTTTTAATATGATTTCATAGGTTGTACACCTCCATTTCAAGCACATCATTTTTGAAACATTAGTAAGTAGGCCATTTCATTTATCATTGACTTTGTTTGAGGTACTACACACAATTTAATGTTTTTTTAATGAAACAATGAAAGGACCTACATGCAAGGAGTACATTACTTTGTCACAACATGAAAAGTATGTTAAACATTGATAAAGGAAGAACTTTATAAATGTTTTATGCAAGGAAATGAGAATGACATTTATAGGTTTGATGGGAGTCCATCATTTCAATTTTGGGTTGTAGGATTTCAAGACTTCGTTTTGGTTGACCATTCTCCCAAGTGTGATTTTGTGAATGTTTCTCAAGTTCATTGTGTAATGAAACCTTAAGTAGCATAATGATGAAAGTTTTGCAAGAGCAAAAGGTGCAATTACATTAATAAGAGCCACCCAAATTGTAACCAATGATTGGTTTTGGATGTTTTTGTGTCAAGAATTGTATTGATGTTGCAAATTTTTAATATATTTATACAATAACGTTTTTAATATATTATGGAAACATTTGGATTAATTTGAAGTGAACCTAATCAAATAGAATATTCAAAAGCACTTTTGAAGCAATGTAAGTAGTGTTTTCAATGTTTTTTTCATTTTTCAAAAGATTTGAAATGCTTTTAGAATAACACAATCATTTATAATAATTATCCACACCTATACACGATAATGCATTTTGACATTTTTTTGGGTTGTAAATTGTGTTGTCAAATTACCATTTTGGACCTAAATTTAGTAGTGTGTCATTTAGGAAATATGTTTTTCAAGACTAACACCTTGTAGTTGATCATAATTAGGTACTTATAAATGCTTGGAAAAAGTGAATGATCTCCTATGCACCCAATTAGTTGAAGTGAAAAAGAGTTGATCAAGATAAGGTTTTGCTAAGTTTTCATGCATGCGACTACATGGATTGAACATTAAGGATGGGAAGGCCACATGAGTTGCACGTTTTGTCAAAACCTCCAAATTACAACAAGAGGAGTATTATGGTGTAACAAATTTTGTGAAGGCAAGTCTTTTGATGTGAAACAACATGTGGACCAACAATCATTTACTTGCCAACAATGTGCCATTAGCTATGGATGTCATTCTAGAATATTGCTCCTTGACAATGCGTTTTGCTAGGGTCTAGTTGTGTGCAACATGAACCTCTTGAATCACAATGTGGGCTACACAAGGAACAACATCACAACAAGAACAAATATCTAGAAGACATGATGAAAATATATATAATATGCTTTGAAATGTCACATGTTGGGGATATGTATGGCAAGAAGGACATTGTGTTTGGCTTACTTCGTAGCCTTCGAGTTAAGTTAAGGGTGCTTGACATTTCAAATGGAATACATACATGTGTGTTCATAGTTAACAAGTTTTTTTTTCAATTTGTGTCACTATCTCATGAGATGTTTTGTGTTTAAATATTGGTAAGAGGGTTAATTTTGATATATTTAACTTGAAAATGTGGGGTCTTCTTGTGGAAAACATTTGCTACAATAACATGTCTATTATTTTCCTTGTATTGAATAAGGTATCTTCCACATGTGGGCTTTTATTACATTGTGTGATGATCATGTAGCTTGATCTTAAGCAATTGGAAACAAATTTATTAGTGTCCCTTGAACTTTCATCTCCCAAAAGGAGTGCACATAAAATAGGAAAAATATTGAACTTACCATAAACTATGTAGAGAACCCAATTTGCTTGAGAAACATGAGAATGGGGTTTTTGGTAATACTTGAAAGTTATTGGGCATGTTGCAATAAACATTGTTCTTATGTAACACACAAGAAGTTATTTGCTTTGCATGACGGTGATAAGCCTTTGAGTTCCTTGACCTTCAATTGTGCAATGTGAGGTGACTTGCATACATCTTTTATAAATAGAACTATACACTTGTGGTCAATGTTAATATTGCAATTGATTTACATTGCAATCTCAAATGCATGATAGGTAGGTCAAAATTTTGTCAAGTTAAGCTTCTTATTCACAAGAGAACTAGTTTTGGGATTGTTACATAAAGAATGTTCCCTTCAGAATAATATGATGTTTCATATTTCAAGATAATTGTGGATTTCAGGGTCAATCCCTCCACAATTTTGTGTTCTCTCTTAATTGAACTGGCTTGATTTTAACCAAAATGGGTGGGATACCACCAACATTTGGAAATTATTCACACCTTAGCACATTAAACCTTTCAATGAATTTGCTTATGGGACTAATTCTGAGCATGCTTGGTGAACTTAGTAGCCCCATAGTTATGCATCTTTCATATAATGCCCTCACAGGTGAGATTCCATCCATCCTTAGTAGGTTACCACTTGAGAATCTTGATGTCTCATACAACAACCTCTATGGTGTGTTGCCACCAGGTTTCCTAGTAGTCACAAATGCCAAAGGCAACCTGGATTTGTGTGATATGTCCAGTAATAGTGAAGCCAATGGGCAATAAACAAACAACAAGTCAAATGGAGTGATGGTGTTGGGGTGGTTGGAACTTTTGTGGTAGCAATGATTATATTCATTGTTGGGCTACTTTTATCAAAGGTATGAAAATTTCAACGAGCAGCACAAGGGGCTTTTATAGAACAACTCATGGCACTTGACTTTGTTCCAAATGGTGATAATGAAGGAGTACGAAATTACAAAATTTTGCAATGAATCACATAATGTCATTGGAAGCGGTGGATATGGGAAAGTGTACAAAGAGTATTTGGCAATGGCCAACATGTTGTTGTGAAAAACCTTGGGTGGGGGGAGGTGAAGGCTGATGCGTTACATGATCATGGATTCAGAGTTGAGGTACAATATGAATTGAAAAAGTTCTTACATACTCACTTTCACATATGATCTGCACCAAACATTCATGTGCAAATTGGAATACAATCTTTGGCGTCAAATGCAATACAAATGAAACAATTGAATAATGTCAAGACCTACATATTATGGATGAAAATGCTTGTGAAAAATATCAAATTGAAGTGAGAAGAGCCAAAAGTTAGCTAAGATTGCACAATTATACCCAATTGGGATACCCATTAACTATTTGAGAAATAAATGACCAAATTTTTAAAATCACAAGATTGAAACAAAATGTGAAAACATGTATCGGCATTTAGATCTTGAACAACTCAAGAACTTGATGAGGTCAACTAATCTCAAGGAGCCCTCAAGAACCCAACTATTATCAGTAGGAACACTAACTTCTTGCAATTTTGCAATCCAACCAAAGAATGTAAATGAATAAACCTTAGCAGGTTATATGCATTCTTAAGAGCTTTACTTGAAAGTTTCACCTTGTGAAGGTCACAACATCATACTAAGGTAGGATGATTTACATGGTTTTTACCTTTTATGAGTACTAAGGCTTTTTTTTACCTCTTCCCCCAAGGCAATTTGGAATCTTCAAGATCATTAGAATGGAAAGGTCACATCTTTTCTGCACATAACCACCATGCAATCCATCTAGATAGGGGGTGTCATTATTTTTAATGGGCGGCATGAATATGTGAATCGATAGTGCCTTTAAGTCAGCCTGTTGTTGTAAGAGCCATAACATGTGCATTTGTGTGCAATCACATGGTATGGAACATCATTTGTGGAACTACAACCATTACAGAGAATCCAAACTTGCATATTGAACAATCAACCACACTTTATCATTCGGTTCATTATAACAAGCTCACCATATTTTTGAAACCTTTAAACGATTAGTTTGAAAACACTGGAAACAAAACCTATATATTTTCCATAACCCATGCCTTATTTTCCTCCTATTAACCTTGTGATCCACTTTTGTTTATTCCAATTATAGCAGCAAATGTAAAGAAATAGATGAGGTTTTCCACATGGGAGGGGATGCGAAATAATTACCAACTTGTTTTGGTATGCCTCAAGTGTTGGGGTTTGTAATAATCTTTTCATCAATGTGCCACCAAATGCTTATCATGTCACTAACAATTTGGAATAAATTGGGCAAAAATACTCAACAACATCAAAAGGAACAACATAATTTCAATACATAAACCTCACCATCACAATTTGGGGTCTTTTTAACCATTGTAGTTATGTTATTGATCCTCCACCTTTCAATTATTGAACCAAGAATCCAATCAAAGCACAAACAATACCCACTCCTAAAACACACAAACTCACATATCTAGAAACCAAACATCACACACTTGCCAAATGCCCTGATATCTGTCAAAAGGCAAATTATTTGCACAATTCAAGAAGCAAAGAATGAAGCACACTCATTTTTGCAACATTCCAAAAAAAAATGGCATTCAAATCCTTCCTTCCATGTTAAAAGAACAACTCGTTGGGCATGTCTATCCATTTCACATAGGCATTCCAAATGCATGGTGTGGCCACAAGGCAAGAATGTCTATAGTTGAATGGTACACCTCTAACATAATAGATGAAATTCCACAATCACACTTTGATGGTAATTTTAATGTCAGATCCAACAAAAGAAAAATTAGACATTAAAAATGAATGTGGTCATAACCTTATGAATGTCATTGACAAAATATTAGACCTTCAACATCATCATGAATAATAGTGACTATTTGCCATGACTCCCCATTGACTCCATCAACTCCCAATAATCGTATGTGCACCTGCCCAAAATTTCAAGCAAGAAATGGAACAAAAACTTAGTTAATTAATTCAAAGTCATTTTTTATCCATCAGCATTTTGACCACATCATGATATGGTTGGTTAAATGATGGCCCTATCATATGAAAAATCTAGTGAAGGCCCTTAGCAATCAACTCGCTATTACAAGCCTAGTTATATATCCTCCATGGAAAATGCAAGAAGTTCAAAAGTAAACTAGTCTATAAGCATAGAAATGAGGTTGTGTTTAATTTAACCTGAAAACTAGTTAAACAACAACACACCAAAAAAAGAAAAAAAATCATTTTTAGTCTCTTAGGAAAAGCAAAAAAGGATCAATACTTGCAAGGTCCATGTCATCTAGAATCTTCTACAATTACCACTCACATATTGTACTTGTCTCCACAAACTACTTTTGGTCCTCTAATAAGTCTATATCCTCCATAAGATTTCGTGTAAACATAATGCCATACATAGGGTTCTTAATCTCCTGCTTAACGTAGGCCAGCTCCTTGAGCTTTGCAAATGCCACCTTTTCAATTATTTGTTGTATTGTGAGTGTTTGCATGCATGTTACAAAAACAACAATTCAACAAACCACAATTCATTTCATCCAGAAAAATAAAAAACTTTTTTCAACGTTAGAGAAAATAAAGGCAACACCCACCTTGAGTAAGTTCTCCACACTTGCAATTTGTAAAAAGCAAAACACGCCAATGATGACCCCACTAACATCAATTTTCTTGTTGGCCATATATGAAAAGGGCTTCTACATACTTGCCATGCTAATCAAAGAAATAAAATGGAAACTTTTCTGTATCTTGGCCATCCATAGCATTGTTGAGCAATATCATGTACTTGGTCATGGAATCCTGCACCTTGAACGACAGAACATCATTTGAATACCAAATATATCACTTACTAACATTTTACCAAGCACCTACATTTAAATTCACCAAAACCTAAAGTATTGTATTTGTCCATAATTACAACTACTACAAATCGTTTAGAAAACTCATAGTGCTATTAGACATCCATTGAAAAACATGGACAAAGTGGGCATTGTAGCAAAATGTAAAGAATGTTGAAAACACGTCTTATGTTTTCCATCTAGTGAGCTTTTCCATGGATGCATTCCACTTTGAACAATAACCATGCTCATCAGAACCAAAAATAGGTGGGATCAAAGGATTTGGATTTTGCACTACTACTTTATAGTCACCTTATATGCGAGTGAACGCGTCACAAACCAATTTATGGCCAGTCACATCTTGTCCAACAAAACAAACACCCACCACATTTTCTATCACATCCCTATTTGAACATGCATTTACAATCAAGATCATTGCTCCCTTTTCTTTTTGTGAACCATATGTTTTTAGTTCAATCTCCATATTTTGCTCTTCTTCGCCTATTAGGGAACAACACCCAACTTGCAATTAGATTATAATAGCACTTGATCACATTCACATGTGTGAACAATAAGAGATAAATTGAATGGCATAAGAGATCAAATACATACCTTGCAATGCAAAATAAAGTAAGCATTCAACAACTTCTCTAAAATCCTCCAGAATTAAACCCTCGACAAGTGATTGACCCACAACTTACCCAATTGGAAACCATGTCAATTTTGCAACATTTGCATTCTAACCATTTATAAAGCCACTTGAATCAACTACTAGAATTGGCATTGTTGTTATCTCAATCAACCTAACCATTTCGTTTGCTATTGTGTTAAATTCATTTGTGCCCTACAATTTCAGGTCATTCAAGTGGGCATGAATCATTGTCTTAATGTCATTGACATGAATATCCTTAAAAAAACCTTGATGTATGAGCTAGAAAAAATGGATATCATCCATCTCCATATCCTTCCAAGGGTTAAAGTACAATGATAAGCATTCTAAAAAGGGACTCATGTGATCAATTTCATAATGTGAAGCAAAGGATTTTAAAACTAAAAGATTTATGAATATGTGTGTGTGTGTTTGTGCTTTTTAAGGTGCTACTCTACATTGAAGATGGTTGAAAATAAAACTTAAAATTTGCATGGTGTCATATTATGGCCTTGCCATTTGCATTCAAAAGTAATTTAAGGCAAAAAAGAATTACAAAAACTCAAATGTGTCACCATGCAAAAATACAATCTTCAAAAAATCCTCTATAAGAAACCAAAATCCTTCAATATATTATAACTCTATAACTAATCTCAATTTGCAACACAAACCGAAATATCATCTTTCAAAAAATCCTCATATAAAAAATACACCTATTACATAAGGCCCAAAATCCC
Organism: Sphagnum contortum; assembly: GCA_963920785.1. Taxonomy (NCBI): domain Eukaryota; kingdom Viridiplantae; phylum Streptophyta; class Sphagnopsida; order Sphagnales; family Sphagnaceae; genus Sphagnum; species Sphagnum contortum. The sequence goes on along the minus strand of OY987290.1, from coordinate 5,654,294 downwards.
TTAAGTTACTATACTTTATAGTGAATCTAAACATAATGTCTAAGTTGCCTTAAAGAATTGAACATCTTCTCCTTCAGTGAGTGAGCTACACATTTAACATTAGAAATTGACTTAATTTTGTTTTCCTACCAAATAAATAAATGACTAGCACTTTGTGTATTGTTCAGTTCAAAGATTGTGTACATTTATGCAAGACTAGGTCTTTATGTCTTTGATGCATAGTCTTTTCATTGCAATACAACTCACAAGTGATAAGACTACATTTGTAACATGACCACAATTTCACATATCAACTTCACAATCTATGACACATCATTTTACTTGATATGGTTCATGGCTAAAAATACTTTATGCATGTCCCTTTAATTATTTGGGACATTATATTTTCTCAACATAAACATCTATTGTTTTTTTCTATTGGGTCATGTTGTCTCTTCAATAGTCCAAAACAAGCAATGATATGCAAACAACTAGTCCTTACCCATATACTTGGTAAGCAACTTCCCTTTTATATCTATGCTTGTATGTATTGATGGACCTTAAACCCTTATCACATGGGAATTTCAAGCATTGAAATTAAAGATAGTTTCAAGCTTGAAATCGGAGATGGTTTCAAAATTAGCTTTGTCCTAAATGGGTCAAGCTAGGAGTAAAGAATGTGATGATTGTCATGGATATGAAAAAAGACCTTACTAAGTAAAATGGTGATATCGTCATAAATTTTATGTGTAACTCTACGGTCCAATGGATAGTAAAGAAATTTCCAACCATAGAAGATGATTACAACAATTATATTAACAATTAATTGGTGATTCCATCTAAAATTCAATGGTAAATGGTAATTGTAATAATGAATAAATCAACATATGGTAATTCCAACATTAGAAGGTAAATAACAAACCCAACAAGAAAATTAGGAATGGAAATGAAATTCCAACAATTATGAAGAAAATATAGTAGTGAAATGTAATTCAGTCAATGAATGTAAAATTATAATACTAACTTAGTTTTGCACAATGTCAGTTTAATGCGCTTTATGTAAAAATGTAAATCACCATGAGTCTTTGGAATCTTGAAAACATCTCCAAAACGTAATTTTTATTTTTAATAGGTGTTGAATAAATCCTATCGGATACATATTGAAATATGATTGAGATTGCAATTCACATGTTTCAATATGTTTTTAACAACTTTGATTGTTGACATAAAGTCGCTTTTATTTTTAATTGAAAACCATGGTGATTGATTTGAAATTTGAAAACTAATCTTTAATTGTTTGGGTTCTAAACATGTATTATGAATATCATGCTTGGGATACAAATTCTTCAATGTAGTTCCAAAGAATATGGGAATTTCGTGTCCATTTAGAAAATGTTGACTTTCATGGAGTTGATGTAGTTGTTTTTTTGGGTTATATGTGCATCTTAAACAAATCTAAAATGATGTCAAGCAAATGGATTAATATGAATTATTATGCCAAAAGCTAGTTGATACATGGTTTAAAGCTATTATGTTAATAATTGGGGGAAAATTATATTATTATGTTGCAATAAACTAATGAATATTTGAAAACTCATTGGAATATTTGTTGACTTTATTTATACACCAAGAAAATATCTACAATAAAACAATTGGAATTGTTTTGTTAATGAATTCACAAAAGTATTTGTAAGTATCTCCTCCATGTTTTTTTACTTTCCACCTCTTTTAGTTCTTGGTTTAAAAAATAAAATAAAATTAGCTTTTGCATTTCAATTTTAAACAATATACTTGTTTGTTGTGGTCATTGAAGTGAAATTGAATGCTCATAACAAAAGGGGAAAACAAGACCAGTGTCATTGTGTATAACAATGAATTGAAACAAGTTCGAATTGATACCCATCATTTTATCTAAATACCCAAATTCCTTATGGTTTCAAACTTTTATTTTATAATTTCAACAAAACTCATAAGCATGGTGAATTGACTTCAAATTCAACAATGGATAAATCCATATTTGGAATGTAGCATTTTTCTAAAGTGGGGTTTCCTTCTTTTTCCCCCCTTTCTATCTCCACATGTAGCTGAAATAATCAAATTGACTATTGGTTCATTTGATATTTTAAAGGCTTTTGAAATTCAACAATTCATGGGCTCTTTATACTAAAACACATATGACATCTATAGGTGTACTTTGAGCTATGACCATTCACTGGTCTTAGTAAACGAGGACTGGTTGGAAAGTAATGAATTTATTGGTCTAGTGAATTGGGGGGGGGGGGGGGGTAATGAACTACACCCACATTTTGCAGTAGTGATTTTTCTTTAATTTAATAATAGCCAAGGTTTTAAATCATCAAATAATTCTATTCCACTTCATGTGGAAGATTACTTAAAAGTCAACAATTGGGTCAATCAAACCTTTCCTTGTTTGCACAATTTTGTGCTTACACATGTACAATTACAAGACATAATTCCCAACCTAAGAAGATTAGATGGCTCATTCTATATGAAGGGCCAAGAGGGCTACCCTTCTCCTACATGGAAGAATTTTCAAAACACATGAAGTTAATTTCAATTCACAATATATGTTTAAAAATTTGGTCTTGATATGAATGGGTTATAATGTTATAAATTTACTTTGTAACTCATTGTCAGAACATTTATTTTCTTTCCACAATCACCTATTCATGGAATTTTTTCATAATGAAATTTTACTCACTACTACAAATGTAGAATATTTAAACTTTGTAGAAGGTACAACGAGTAATTGTAACTATAACTTCTTAGATGGTCTCATGTTTACAGTTTTTCATAATAAATAAAAATGTGTAATTCATTATAGTTCTATTGAAGATGTTGAAAAATTTGAAGCACAATCATTTCAACTTCAATACAAATAATATTCCTTACTTGCAAAAAATTCTCTCTTTGTAGAAAATAATTATATATGATGGTTGAAATAACAAAAAAATTATACTCATTATTCATTTGTATATTTCATAAAATTTTAATGGATGGTTCATACATCGAATCTTTCCCAAATGACATTATAACAACATTGTTATTTCAAAAAAAAATGCACATCATTACTTTAATGGATGTAGATGAAGATTGATATTGGTATTTGTTGAATGAAAATGAAGCAAAGCATATGCCATCAAAAGTAGCAAGTCACATAACATTAGTTGACTTACATAAATGTGGTTACATGTTATTATCAACATTCAATCATCTACTCACTTTGAAAAGTTTCAATAATGAGTGGAAAAAACTTGTTGATAATACATTTGAATGGTCAACATTTCAACTCGCCAATGGAACGAATTTATGGGAATCTCAAAGCATATTCATAATGCGGTGTTTTGAGGAAAATTTGAAAATTTTCTCAAAACATTTGCAAAATACAAATTTGTCAAATTTAGGAGACTTGCATATCATTGATTTGGAACCCTTACATGAAAAATTAGTTTCACTCTAATAAAATTTAATGAAAAAAAATCCCATTTAAAAAAAATAAAAGTGATTGTGTAGATACAAAATTTGAAATGGATTTTTTTTTTGCTTGATTTTGAAAATATAGAACATAATTTTCTTTTGACATCAACAAACATTTCAATAATTCCAAATTTGATTGATGGTGATTTTAAATAAATCATAAATAATAAAATAACCCCATTTTTTCAAATTATAATAATAGATGAATAATTTAAAATAAACAATTAACATATATGATGATGAATCATTCACCTTCATTATATTTTTATCATTTGAATAAAATGATAAAATTTATTTTTAAAATCCTCATTCATAACTATGTCATCATTTTTAATTATAACAAAGAGACTTTAAACATATTTATCACATATATGTATTGTACAATTATATAAAATGGAAAAGTATGACATTATAATCCCATCCAAACTCAAGGTAAATCTCCTTACATCTACACAATTCAAAACAAATTCATATAGTCAAATATATCACACACATAAATTCCATTAATTATACAACAAAATTAAAATTCGTAAATAATTAAATCTATTTTTAGGAATAGAACATTCAAGAAACTAGTTATGATCAATAAAAAAAGCATGATTATCACATCATCAACATAAAAGATGTCGAATGGGGAAGTTCAAACAATCATAACATGATCTTTAACCCAAAGACAAAAGAAATAGTTTTGCAGTATTCATTGGAGATGTGGGATCTTGCTAGGTGGGGGAAAAAGGAAATTACAATCAAGTGTCATTCGCTAACACATATGCAAATGCAACATTTTACATTTCTTTGAACAAGTCAAAATTCATCGAAGAATATAAAAATAAAATATCAAAATGGAGTCAATATTGGGGGAAAAAAATGTACTAATTTAACTTGGCATGATGACCAAAAAGTTGTTTTTAGAAAAAAAATTGTTATAAACAAAAACCATAGCAACGACATCAAGATTGTTTGAATCGGCATGGAAAAAACAAAAAACTAGAAAATGACAATTTATAAGGATTTAACACAATTGATATTTTTGATAAGGAAAACAAATTAATTGATGGAAACATAATAAATCCAGAAAATCTAGATTCCATCAAATGTCACATTAGATATTGGAGGCACTTTGCTTCCAAATGACATGAATTAACTTTAGGAAGTAGTAGTTAAATTATTAGATCAAGTAAACCTAGTCAAAGACAATTATGATACCCATAGACTTATCATATGAACACAATGTCCTTTAACCTTAAACCCATTAAACCTTTTTGTTTAATTAGATAAAAAAAACTCATTTGTTCATAAATCTCATTTGTTAATGTGCACATATATATATATATATATATAAATGTTCAAATCACCGTTGCACATCATACATCATTATATCATTCCATTCGCATTTAGATAAATTAGTTGGTTGGTTAATTATCATATAATCATGAACTGTATAATTATATTGTGAACATTTAAATTTTTACATCCACATATCAAATATCAAATATCAAACATCATAAAACCATTACAATAATTTTAATCAATTTTAGGTTTCATTGTAGGTACAATTTCCAACTAATTATTCATAATGAAAATTCAAACTACAATAGAAAAAACTAAAAAAAAGAAAACATATAAAAAAACAAAAGAAAAAAATAATGCCCAAAGGCGAGAGCAAAGGAAAAACAATTATAGAAAAAAAAAATGAAAAAAATTAATGTTAAAAGATGAAAGATTTATTCAAATAATTGCAAAATATACCAATCATATGTTTTTCCACCATAAATCAACATGCATAATAACATGTCTTATCTAAAATAATTCAACAATTTCATAAAGAAATCCAACTTTGAATTTGCCACTGTTGCATTCACAATGAAAATAAATTTATACATGAATTAATAATATGTGATATTTCAAATCTTGACTCTAAATTAAAACATATGAAAATTTTACTCAAGAGGAGTCTTATATTTCATTTTGAATACAATATCGAATTCATCCCAAAAAAATCATTGAATGATACTTCATCCAAAATTGGAAGGACTCTTGTTATCAAATCAAGGTATTTCAACTACTAAACATCAATTTTCAACATGTAAAACTTGTTATGTTTCTTCGAAAAATAATAAAATGTTGAAACTTGCATAATCCAATGGTTTATGGATTGGCATCACATCGAAAATATTACTCAAATTGATGATGATAAAAGAAACATTGATAACACGTTATCGTTGTCATACCATATTGGTCAAATTGAGGTATACCAATAAAGGGAGCACAACAAGTCAACATGCACTCAAAAGAAATGTTGTAAATTTTGCACAAGATCCCAAAAGTGCAGTAAAACTTCTAGACACATTACCATCATCATTAGAATCATTATCTGATACTATTGTAATACATTTTATTGGAAGTTCACACCCACTCGTATAATTAGTTAAAAGTTGCAAATTATTATATGTATGTAAATATGTTGTAACCATATGGCTTGCATGCCTAAAAATGAATAATATATATAGGATATAAAAATAGAACTATGAATATAGATGTTTTAAACATGTTGCCTGAAAATGATATACCATAACCAATAATGAGATCAATGTCCCAATCGACAAATGTTGAACTTGCAAATGTCGAACATTGTACAAATATCATATACTTACATCAACAAAAAAAGTACGATGAAACTGAACATGTCATTGAAACATCAAGTCCAATAGATTTCGATGGCATAGACATAAATGAACATGAACAAATGACTAACACATTCCAAAATTTACATCGTAATCAATATTTATTTCATAATCATCACACCACAATGATAAATGAATCTATACAAAATTCATTATTAGTTTTCAAAACATCATTTATTTCCATTTTTTGTATTCAACATAATATAACTCAAACAAATTTGTCTTGGGGCTAAATTAATAGTATCAAAATCATCAAACATAAACGAAAGAGAACTCTTTAATGAAATACAAACTACAAATTTTGACGACATAATTACTAACTCACAAAACATAGATTACAAAAAATATATATGTAGTTTATTAGGACTTTTTAAAAATTCTAGTAAATACGTCATGGCTTCTTGAAATAGTCATGCAACACAAAGAGACCAAATTTTTAGTATTATAATTTTTATGGGAATGGCAAGTTTGTTTTTCACTTTAAATCTTATATTCATTCATCATCCCTTTTTAGCAATTTTAAGTGGACAAAACATAAATCTTGATTTATTTTATGACAAAAATATGTTAACAAAAAATGAACGATGCAAATATGCAACGATAAATCCAAAAGTTGAAGCTATATTTGTACCCATTATTGTCAATGTTATTTTCAAATATATGTTACAAGTAAAAAACACAAAGGATTTATCTAAGAACAATTTTGGTGTTATCGATCATTTAAAAGCTTATTATGGATGTTATGAAACTACAAAAAATTGTAGCTTGCATATGCACACATTATTATGGTTTAATGATTCTCCAAATCCCAACACACTCGTACACACATTGCTTGATGATGAGATTTTTTGACAAAATTTGATTAATTATTTAAATGACATAATTATAGGAGACAACAATCAATATAAATCATGTTTACTAACAACAAATACAAATTGCATTGATGACAATCTTGATAACATACATCCTTGCATCATAAGGCCAATAGATCTTGAAAGAAAAACATTTTAAAAAAATTCGAAAATGACATTCATAAATTGATGAATGTATGCAATCAACACGTATGTCATAAAACATATGTTGATGCGTCAAAAAAATTATGCAAGTATGGATTCCCTCAACCTTTAATCAATGAAATTCATTTTAACATTGAAACGAGAATTTTACATATAAAAAGAACTAATAAATGGTTAAATAATGCAAATCCATGGGTATTATCGGCTTCAAGATGTAATCATGATTTGAAATTTATAGTCACTTTCGGCAAAGATAGCAAATCATTTATTTATTAGATCACAAAAACATTTATTTACACTTCACATATGTTTTTTTTTTTTGCAAATTGCAATATAATAAATGAAAAATCACATAGTAATTATGACTCAATTGACAAAAATCAACATCTCTTCATACATTGTTTAAATGCAATGGGAAATCAACAAGAAATACTAGCAACAAGGCAATTAGTCATTTATTGAACTTACCAAATCACAAAATTGATCATGATTTCACTTAGATATTTTTGTGTGGTTTGTTAACATGGGTGAATGAATAAGAAAAAAAATCAAAATGTTCAAATGAAAACAATAATGATATTAATGTCAATTATGAAACTTTCACAATTGATAAAAACCCATCAAATCAACAATATACCATACATAATTTTAGGATCAATTACTAATAAAGACCTATTCATTTTAACTAGTGGGTGCCCGTGCCCTTCAGACATTGTGAAGTCCCCCGAGAGCATTTTCTTCTCTGTTTAATACATTTTGAGTATGGTATTGTGAACATTCTTTAAAGATTTCGAATACAAAGCCAAGTTGAGTGTGTGAGTGAATGAGAACTCACCTCCTGATTTGAGTGTGTGTGTGTGTGAGTGAGAGAGAACTCACCTCCCTTCCGCCTTTCCGTCCAATCAAACGTCGGATAAATCTAGCCAATAGGATATCAGACGAATGGACAGACAGACGAACGGACACACACAGAAACCCTAAACCCTAAACCCGGACACACCCAAGAGGATACCCATTACACTGAGTTATACCCATTACCCTGAGTTCCAGCCAATAGGATACCCCTGACTTTGAGTTATTCCAGCCAATAGGATTCTAATTGCCGCCCATTGGACCATTCATTCATTCAGTCTTTTTTTCCTCAAAACGTGTGAAGTAAATGAAAAGAAAAGTAAAAGACGGAAAAGAAAAGTAAAAGACAGACAGACGCACGCACACCATGTTGTAATTATATATAAGATTTTCCATGTCAATATGAAATTTTTAATAAGACAAATAAATTCAACATCTATTGTCATAGATTTTATAGAGGACACCTTCAATACAACACCCATAGCCTTTACAAATTCAAACTACCAAAAATTCTGATTTTACAAAGTTACACAAAAGTTTCACAAAAAAATGACCCTAAAAATTACGCCCGAGCATTTGTATTTTGTTTACACCATGGCGTACAATTTTTGACATCAAATCAGATATCATTATATCTTGGGAAATGACACTAAAAAATGTGTACCCAACATTTATTGATTTGCTGATTTTTTTAAAAAACTATTAACATCTTACATGAATGTAAATAATCAAGAGATGTAGATAGATTATTGAACTCATAGAATCAACACAACTTGAATTTGATAAAGAAGACATCAAAAAAAAAATCAACAATAAATTCACTTTATGAAGATGATATTGAAAATGAATTCCAACAAAACATCCATGACATAAAAGTATATATATACATATAACTTAGTCATGAACAAATAGAAAATGAATATCTATTATGTGTTCACAAGTATTAAAACCTATGTAACTGAAATAACAAAACATTTAGAAATAAGAATAATAAAAAATGAAAATATCAATAATCACAATGTAAATTTCATTATCAAACCTCAAGTTTTGAATCAAGATTTGAAACTTTCCACAAATATTAGACCTTGATGAAACAAAACACCATAAATTTCACATCCATATTCAAACACAACCTATACAATTGAGAATACAAAACTTGTGTTATGCCACTTATCATTTAATGACATGCAATCATATATATTGAAAATGAAAATGAAAACATAACATTCATCGATGAAACAAATATTTATTCACCATCACACATTAAAACCATCACAAAGGAAAAATATAAGTTAAATAATTTACAAGCCATTTCATTTGAAAATTTCATTCCAAATACAACAAAATAATCAATTATTACAATATGTAGGAGGAGGAGCTATCGGGATTGGTAAAACAAAAATAATTAGATCTATCCAAGATTTTTTTGAAAACGAGAAAACAAATAAACTTAAAGTTGCAACATACACTACAAATGCAACCTTATTAATAAATGGAACGACGATACACTCCTTGTTGGGATTATCGATCAATAAACACACAACTATAAGCAAACTTAACTCAATCATAAACATATGGTCAAATAGTCAGTTAATCATTATTGACGAATTATCCATGGTAGGTTGCACTTTGCTTGCCATAATACATTGAAAATTACAAAAACTAGAATTTAACGTTTTACCATTTGGAGGAATCAACATAATGTTCATGGGAGATTTTTGACAATTTCCAACAATCATTGACACACCATTATATTCATCAAACATACAATTGATTTTTACATCCACAAAATTTACACAAGAAAAAATCATAGGTACAAGCCTTTGGGAGATTTACATTTGACCAAATAGTATTATCCTAATAAAGAAAATGAGACAAAACAAAGACATTCAATATGCTACCCTTTTAGAAAACCTTTGAATTGGAAATATTTTTAATTCAGATTTTGATTTATTAAAAACTTTTTTTCTATCTAATTTGAATCTCAACTTATTGGATGATCCATGGAAGAAAAAAACTTTTATAGTTCCTCACAATGAATTATGAAATGCCATAAACCATTACACTATAAATATCCCTTCAAAACATCAAAACAAAAATGTTACATTATTGTCGCAACTAACACATACAAAAAAGGTCCAATATGTAATGATATCAAGTACGTCAAAAGACAAACAAGTCCACAACTAAAACTCAATGTTTAACACCTTTCCTTATGATCTATAAAGGGATGAAAATCATTATTATTGAAATTTATATCTTAGGTTCAAAATTGTAAATGAAATCATTGGATACACTGAAAATATGTCTTTCATAGATTCGGAAAGATGTTACAATGCATCCCCCCATAAATGTCTTTGTCAATTTTAATAAATTTCATTCAAAAGAACATAACATTACAAAATGTAAAACTAGAAGGCCTCCTTAAAAATGTCATACCAATAATACCCATATCAAGGAATTTCCAATATCACCATCACGTATTGGAATTAAACACCTCCAAAACATTCATAATCAATAATGTCAATTGCCCTAGCTTTTTGTTTCACATATTTCAAAGCACAAGGAAACATTTGACAACTTAATCATAGACCTTTGGAAGCACATGACAATGTGTGTTTAGATATGCACAACATATACATAACCTTATCATGTTTACAATTCATAGACGGACTCATAATCATACGAAATATTACTATGCAAGACATATGCAAAGCTAACTTAAAAAAAGAATCCCTAAAAATGTTAGAAACTATTTCAAAACATAATATAACAAAAAAAATCCAAAATAAAAATCCACTAAAATCCTACAAAACAAAAAAAAAACATTTAATTATGATCGGTGATTTAAATGATGACAATATTGACAACAATACCATCAATTACTAGCATGAAGAATTCCAATTACTAAAAATGATGAAAATATGCTTTTCAATTGAAATGGATGGTTGAATGATCAACATTTAGTAGTTGGAATGCAAATATTGTATGTTCAAAACTTACAATTGTTAGGATACCAACAGCACACAAACGCAATCATAGGAATTATACATAGATATTTAATTAACAAATGGTCTTCAACATATTTTCATAAATAATAATCATTGGATTTTAGTCAAAATACATGCATCCACACTAAACCTACATTGCATAGTATATGATTCAAATAGACCAACAACAAAAAAATTACTAAATGACACCATTCAATCATTAACTAAGATCATAAATGTAAAACACTTACTATATTCTATGCAAATGTTATGCAACAACCAGATAGTTCATCTTGTGGACTTTTCACAATAGCATATGCAACCGATATAACATTTGAACTAAACTCAGAAAAAACTTATTTATAATGTGCCACAAATGCAATCACATTACATAACAACATAAACAATAAAACTATATCTCCATTCCCCAAATACTCAAATTCAAACACTACAAAAATGGAATGGTAGATCATCACTAGTAGTGCATAACAATGTGGAGCCTATATATATATATGGTTTCAATTTGTTATACATTAGTGGAGTAGATCCACCATCTTTCTCAATAGGTGCATCATAATAATATATTATGACATTATCTAGACTATCACATGAATACGTAATAAATTGCCACCAAAACAACCATCTAATTTTGTGATACCTTTTCATTATCTTCTAAAAACCATTAAACTTTTTATGTAGGGTTTGCAATATAGCCTTGTGCTTGAAGATTTCAAAAAATGATCAACGATATAATATAGCAAAGAATCAACTTCTTTGGAAATGATATCATATGGTTTTGTTTTTATGATTTCAAGGGTTGCAAGATTGGTCCTAAAGGCAACACAATGCATCGAAATGATGAAAGGGTTTTACCTTTTGTTTCAACATGCTTGTAACTCATGTCCTTTGCCCAACCATTGTTGTAGCTCCATATGATCCAAATGCAATACATTTTATCCAACTCCAACCCCCCATTCTTCTCTTAATGTTGCAAAGATAATGTGACATTTTTTTCCTTTGTAAACATTAATGAAAACTTTATCAAATTTTGAATTGAATTTGATCCAATAAAATAAATTGTACCAAACATTCTTCCATGCCTTTTGGGTAGCCTCAATAGGATTCACATTGTTTTTACCACGATGAAGAAGGAGAAAAAACAAGTTTTTGCACATCATGAAATTGACATCCAATTTTTTAAAGGAAATATTTTTGAATATTTTTTATTATATGTCATGTTTAAGAGAAATGAAAAAGATAAGTGAAAAGTTTTCTTGATTGTTAGTAATGTTGAATGGAGTAATAATATTAAAGGTGCAAATAATGTCAACAAATCAAGGAATATAAAGGTGAGATGTCATTCAACTTTTGAATGAAATGTGAAATTATGAGGTGGCATTTGACTTTTGAGAAACAAAGTGGTGAACATGAATGTGAAGGTTGTAACCACCAAAAGAAAATGAAAAATGTGAAGCACCACTTGATTTTTGAATGAGTAAATGCCCTTCACTCTTTAACAATTAAGTAGTGAAAAACAATGTGGAGTTTGGAAACATCAAAAGGAATGAAAATTGAAAGAGAAAATGAGTAGATTAGGGTTAAGGGCATATAAGAAATGTTAGGTAATTTTATTTATTTTTCAATAGTCAAATTCCATGATAAAGCTTCTAGAAATTTGTTATTGTTAGAAATTTTGGTAAGCAATATAGTTGTCCATGAAAAATAAGTTTAGTCGATTTCCGTATTGTCATGTTTTATGGGAAATTTAACTCCCTAAAGTTGAGAATGTGAATCAATTTTTGGGGCAAAAGGTTCAACTAGCATTTAACTAATTATCACTTATCCCTATACATTGGATTGATTTACTATTTCCCATGTCCCATTCATAAATATAAAATTAAAATTGAAAAAGGTAGAAATTTACTAAGGGGCACCTTCGATGGAGGTGCAAAAGGAAGGTCCAACAAAATGGAACAATCTAGTTGGTTGAGAGTCATAAATTGGACCCCCAAGGCCTTTAAATGAAGATCTGAAACCAATTCAATTTGCGAATTCAAACCAATTTGAGGAGGAATCTATATGACATCATTTGCGAAAGAAATTCAGTACATTTGGACAAAACATTTAACTAGAAGGCAAGCTCATGGTTTGGAAAACCAAGATGGAAACTAGGGTCTAAGGTTGTTTTTCATTATCTTCATTATTTTTCATTGTTTTTCACTTGTTTGTTAAGTTGAGATTGTGCAAGAAATGGAGGACATTTTGTGGATTGAAGACATTGTTGAAAGCACCTTACCACTCCATTTTTGAGCACATCTAATGTTGACATGGTTGGATTTGTAAATCCACACAAGGTCGTTGTTTCAAAGAGCACATTTTTAACTCTTGCCAATGCACAAAATGAAAATGTTTTGAAAATGAGAACAAAAAGTTTTGATTATGGAAGATTGAATTGCCCATTTTCACAACTTGAATGAGATTCATACTTACAAGAATTTGTTGAACCAACTCCCCTTATAAAGAAAAGAACAACAAGGAAAGATTGTAATTATGATGAAAGAGGAAAAAGAGGAAAGTGACAAAGTTGGAAAAAGGTGGGTGAATGATTAAATATTGCATCTGATTACAAGGAGAAATGGAGCTCAAATTTATAAAAAATGTGAAAAAACAAGATAAATTCCAATTTATTTGAAACTCTAATTGTGCTTTGTTCTAATAGAATTTTTAAAAAGAATTTGTTTTCAGATCTGAAACTTTTTCTTCTTTAGATTTAGAACTTGAACAAAATGATATTTTTTTGAAAACAAATTAAACATAAAAAATAACAATGACTTTATGCATTGCCCTATTTAAAACTAAAATTGTCAATATCTTGTGCTTATTTTCATTCATTATGTGGAGTAGGAAACAAGAAGCAAAAAAATTAAGATGAGAAAAATGACCCAAAAAAAAGAAAAACCCCCCTACTACTTTCACATGTGAATGTCACACTTTGACCAATTGGACCTTCAAGTTGAACCCAATGCCTTTAGACACACTCATGGTACATTAAAGTTTTGAAAGAAAATTTAATGTGAAGAAAAGACCAATTCAAGGATTCAATCAATTTGTTGGCCTCACCTACCAAGGCAATGATATTGTGTTTGGATTCATTATAGAGGATAATAGCTTAAGGGATTTTGGCCCCTAATACATAGGTGTATTTTTATATGAGGATTTTTGAAAGACGATATTTTAGCTTATGCTGAAACTTGAGATTAGTTATAGAGTTATCCTTAGGTCTATTTTGAACAATGACTCCATTTCCTCAACATTTAGAACTCACATTCGTTCTTGTTTGAGCAAGGGGGCAGGGCTATGGTTAATTGTTAGGCCATTTATATGTTCATTTCTCATCACACCCTATATTTTCATCTTAGCCTTATTTTTTCATCTCAGTTTGATTTAACCCTTGGGATCTAATCTTCTCTCTTGTGTGAATGTGAACATGGGTTGGGTGCATTTGGCATGCACTTAGCTCGTTGCTCGTTTGGAGGTTAGTGGATAACCACACATGACACCATCCGAAACATCATGTATGCTTTCGTTCGATAGAGTGAGCATGTTGCATGGAGATAATGGTGGTACACCCCTACGGCAAGAGTTTCATTACGAGTTGATCTTTACATAACCCGAGAGGACCAGGTTGTTGTTGCTAATGTGGTGGTTATTAACGCGACACAGGAGATGGTGGCTTCAAGTGTCATTAGTCAATTAGCAAGTGCAACTGCATAATTTAATGCCATTCCTAAAATTCACAAGTATAAAAGGTTTCATGAGGGGCACCACTTTATTACGATGGCCATGGAGGTGCATGGCGCACTTGGGCGTGATATAAATCATTTCATTAAGGAGTGTGCTTATTTTTTCCATGATAGGTGATTAGGAGGTTATTTATCCTTGTCTTTTTCCATTCAATTTTGTAGGCAATGTGTTAATATTGTTCTTTAACGTGCTTTAGTTTTTGCTATAGAGAGGAAGATTGCATTGATAGGTGATGCTTGTTCTTGACCTCCTATTATTATTAAATCTCACGATTAACATGCATGCGACATTAGAGGGCTTGTGGGTGAGATTGTTTCCTACCATGAGAGGGACGAGCTTTCTCCCTTTTTTTGGGTTCTTGCAGGTTGTGTGTCTTTTGACCTTTCTTTTGCCTTCCCTTTTTATCTCCCCTGTGATGATTCCGACCATCGATCCTTATTGGATTTTTGTGATGAAAAAGTTATAGAGATAATATCTTGAAGCATTTTGGTTCTTTTTTATGATTACATTTTTTCAAGTTGGTTCCTGAGATTTTGGACTTGGATTGTGATCTAAAGTATCGTCATTAGCAAATCACCTAGACCAATGAGTGAGTCTGGCTGGAGTGAATTAGCACCCACCAATGCACCAGTTGCGGATGAGCCCGTTGAGGCCGTTTTCTGGATGGACGAAAATCCCATCCTCCCTGCCCGATTTTTTTTTTTTTTTCACCTCTTCTCTACCCCAAAATTTTCCCCCATCCTACCTACCACCTACCTCCCCCCTCCTACCTACCACCTACCAACCCCTCCCCCTCACTCCATCGCCAGAGCTCCTGGCTCCAGAGACGTTGAGCGGGAGCGAGCTTGGAGCTTGGAGCTGGCTTGGAGCGGGAGCGAGCTTGGAGCTTGGAGCCGGCTTGGAGCGGGAGCGAGCTTGGAGCTTGGAGCCGGCTTAGAGCGGGAGCGAGCTTGGAATTTGGAACGAGCTTGGAGCTTGGAGCGACTGCAGCTGGACCCACGCAGGACCCAGGTAAGCATTTATCTTTGTGTTGCTTCTTCTTTGTGTTGCAAGAAAAGAAGAAGAAGAAGAAGGCGATGGCATCGCCTTCTTTCTTCTTCTTTGTGCCGTGGAGCTTGCAACGCAAGCTCCGAACGCAAGCTCCGGAGAGCTCCGGAGCTTGCCGAGCTCCAGAGAGCTCCGAGCTTCGAGCAACGCGAGCTCCGGAGCTTGTTGCAGCTCCGGAGCTTGCCGAGCTCCAGAGAGCTCCGAGCTCCGAGCAACGCGAGCTCCGGAGCTTGCTGCAGCTCTGGAGAGCTCCGAGCTTCGAGCAACGCGAGCTCCGGAGCTCCGGAAGCTTCGGAGCTTGCTGCAGCTCCAGAGAGCTCCGAGCTCCGAGCAACACGAGCTTCAAAGCTTGCTGCAGCTCCGGAGCTTGCCGAGCTCCAAAGAGCTCCAAGCTCCGAGCAACGCGAGCTCCGGAGCTTGATGCAACTCTGGAGCTTGCCGAGCTCCAGAGAGCTCCGAGCTCCGAGCAACGCGAGCTCCGGAGCTTGCCGAGCTCCAGAGAGCTCCGAGCTCCGAGCAACGCGAGCTCCAGAGCTCCGGAGCTCCGGAAGCTCCGGAAGCTCCGGAGCTTGCTTGCTGCTGGAACGCAGCTGGAACACAACAAGCTCCGGAAGCTTGCTTGTTGGAACGTAACAAGCTCCGGAGCTTGCTTGCTGTTGCAACGCAACAAGCTCCGGAGGATTTCCGGCTCCGGAACTTGCTTGCTTGCTGCTGCAACGCAGCAAGCTCCGGAGTTTGCTTGCTGCTGCAATGTAGCAAGCTCCGGAGCTTCTTTGGCTCTGGCTTGCTGCGTTGCAGCAGGAAACTCCGGAGCGTGAGAGCTTGCTGCTGTAACACAGCAAACTCCGGAGCTTGCTGCAAGTAAACCCTGCAATGCAGTAAGCTCCGGAGTGTTTCTTACAGTAGAAGAAAAAGAAGAACCCTGAACCTTTTGCCCCATCCTCAATATTTTTTATTTTGCTTTGGTTTAGCTGATTAGAATTAACATTTAACAATAACTAGTGGTCTTTTGTTTAGGGTTGGAGGTTGGAATGGGTAAGAGAAGAAGACTCAGGAAAAGCGGTGGTGGTGAGCTGGAGGTCAATATGCAAGATGTTGCATCAGATGAGGTGATTCTTCCAAGTGTTGCTGAGCTGGAGGTCAATATGCAAGATGTTGCATCAGATGAGGTGATTCTTCCAAGTGTTGCTGTGGCAGATGTGATGATTCTTTTGCCATATGTTGCTGGAGGAGATGAGGGAGTTATTGAGTCACATGTTGCTGCATCTGATGCAACAATTATTCAGCAAAATGTTGCATCAGATGAAGCAAATAGTGAACAAGATGTTGCATCAGATGAAGAAATGGGTGAGCAAAATGCTGCTCTATCACAATTGAAATATAAAGATAGCATTAGTATAGATTGTTTTAGAATGTGTGGACATCAGATTAAATACAGATTAAAGAAATTGTACAAGTTTTTTTAGGTTTAATTATATCCGCACCTTCCATCATTTGTTGGAAGGTGCGGGATTTTTTTTGTCAAATTTTTTTTATGCAATACCTGAAAACAATGATTTGTAATATCTACATTTTGTTTTTTGATCTTTCTTTTTTTGGCTTAGGTCCAGAAGTTGAATCTGATAAGGCAGCTCTGCCACTTGCACTTTTTTGCCCACCGAATTTGGCTCGGAAGGACAAGGAATGGACGCATGTTGGGTCCAAATGGAGGTGCAAAGTTGGTAATTGCACTACTGCATATTGTGCAAAATGGCTGTTGACGAAACACTTGAAGGAGGTGCATGGGTTGGTGGCTGAAAAGTCCAAACCTGGGAGGCCTTCAACTGCTGCAGGAGGTCCTCGACATCAGGACCATGCCAAGATGAATGCTCGCATCTTGGGAAATGCGATGGCTGTGCAGAGGCGGAACGATCAAAAGGTGGCTAGTCGCGCTCGTGCCAAAGCACAACGCGAATGGGAAAACCTGGTAGCTGTTGCAAAATAGTGTCCACCATTCCCAAAACCAGGTTTGGTGAAATTAGCTTCAGAGAAACTTTTGAAAGTGTTGGGGCTTACTGCTTAGGGTGTGGGCAGTGTGCCTCGAGATGCAGCATCGCGAATGGAAAAAGATGAAGACTTACAAGGGATTATTCGATCCACCCGTTGCACATATGCACGGCAACTCAAGACGGCATGGGATGCCAAATATTGGGATCGAGAGTCCAATAAAACAAGTCGGAGAAAACAGTTGGCAACTATTTTGGATTTTCATGAATCTAGAATGATTCATGGAAGGTAAGAAACAATCATAAGCAATGTTTATTGTTTTTTTATTGCATTTCATCCAAGGTGTGTTAAGGTTTAACTTGGTGGTTTTTGGGTGTTTATAGGGTTCAGGGCCAAACACAGGAAGAGTTTGTGGCAACTGCAGTTCAAGTGGAAATGCAAAGTCGGCATTTATACACTGCTCGTCATGCAACAAAGGCTGCAAATGTAGCTGCTGCGTACCGAACTAAACACGGGATTGTAGATTGCTAGACATTGATATGGGTTAGGGTTTAGGGTTATACAGTTAGTTAGGTTTTATAGCCCTTTTACTTTTTGGACTACCCAATTTTGAACTACCCAATATAATAACATTTTCTATTCACACTTGTTTTGTGGTATATGGTTAAGCATATGTCTTCTTTGTCATAATTTTTTTAGTACTTGAGATGTAAGAATCAAACCAAAGATCAAAATGAACATTGTGCAATACTTACATCTAATATAATAGCACTCACATCACTTGAAGAGTTTCAAAACAATATACACATTTTAAACATATAAAATACCTACATAATTTTTTATTATAAATCTCATAAGGAGATTTTCAAATATGCAATACCCACATATACATCCTAAAATAGTCATAGGCATATTACATTCAATGCAATACCCGCATTTAAGTCCCATAATAGTTGTTGCAATTTTTGGCATCCTTTGTAATACCCACATCTAAGTCCCATAATAGCCGTTGGTATTTTTGGCATCTCTTGCAATACCCGCATATGGGCCACCCATAGTTGTTGACATTCGTCATTCGCTGCAATACCCGCATATGGGTCCATGGTTTTCGTTGGGTTTTATAACATTTCTTGCAATACCCGCATATAGTTTCCATAATAGCCACTGGTTTTTTTTTTGTGTCTCTTGCAATACCCGCATATAGGTCCCATAATAGTTGCTGGTTTTTTTCATTCTTTGCAAAACTTACATTTTGTCATAAAATTAATTTAGAATAATAATCAATTTAGGTATATAAAAAGACATATTTTGGGTATCCATAGCACTTATTTGTTATTTTGAAATGACATTACATGCGAGTTTTGCATTCAGGGTTTAGGGTTTAGGTTTTAGGGTTAGGTTTCACATAAGGTTTGCTTCTTACCTTTGTGTGATAACTCCAACCTAATTTTCCTAATCTCTTTGAAGAAAATATATAATAAGATTGTTTTAGGTCCCATATGTTTAAACCCAAAAAATTTCCCCCCAATTGAATATAAAATATTTTTGATAGTACATGAATTATCAACAAATTTTGACATATAATTAAATAATTAATAGACCATTATTTCAGATAATTTAAATGATTAATTATCAAGAATTAGATAATCATTTATTTATTTGGAATAATTAACTATTCATTTGGCTTAACTTCATTTATTTGGATAATAAAAAGTTGGATCTAAAAATCAAATTAACTTTATTTGATTGATTAACTTTAATATATTTTTATTTTAATAAGTGATTAAAATCACTATTTATGATAACTATTCCATGTTATAGATTGCATGTTCAGCTTTTTCATGAAAAATTCATACACCAAAATAAGTTTGATCACAATTGCCATTATACTATTTGTTCCACAAACAATACAATTTTTTTTCAAATTCATGAAACAAAATAAGAATCATGGGTTTAGGGTTTAGGGTTTTAGGGTTTTTTAGGTTTAGGGTTTAGG
The DNA here is from genome assembly GCA_963920785.1 of Sphagnum contortum. NCBI lineage: Eukaryota > Viridiplantae > Streptophyta > Sphagnopsida > Sphagnales > Sphagnaceae > Sphagnum > Sphagnum contortum. The sequence continues at coordinate 5,634,442 of OY987290.1, read as the reverse complement.
GTTTAGGGTTTAGGGTAAACCCTAAACCCTAAACTCCTAATCAACAACCCCAGCCTCACACCTTTGTTAACATATTATTTTGAAATTAATTAATTATTTTAGAATGACCCGAAATGTAGATATTACATTTAGGGTAGGATCTTCATTTAAAGAAGCTTAAACCCCATAACCGTATTTTTATAGTGGCCCAAAATGCAGGTATTGCATGTAGGGTAGGATCTTCACTTAAAGAGGGCTTAAACCCCCCATGCGTACTTTCGAGGTGACCCAAAATGCAGGTATTGCATTTAGGGTTCAGTTTATATCATTATTTATATATTAAGTGTTATGAATAACAATATATTTGGACCAATATTTAAACCAATATTATACATCATGAAAAATAAAGTTTACATAAGGACTTGTGTTATAAATCTATAAAATATAAAATATTTTTGACCCACTATATGAATATTTTAACCAAGAAAATATTTACTATATATCAGAAAAGTATAAATTAAAATTTCAATTAAACATAGGATTAATATATGGGAGAGATCATTTTTATTATTATGTGAAACAGAAAAGAAAAAAGTAGAAAATTACGTGCTTTGAATTTTTTTTAAACATAATTTAAAATCTTGTTAAATTAAAGACTTTATATTTTATGTTTTTAGTATGAATATACAACTTTAAAAGGGGAAAAAAAATATGAACATCTTTGAAAAATATTTAAGCTTGAACTTTTTATTTTTTGATCTTGACAAACTTTGTATTGCATTTAGGGTTGGGTTTTCACAGAAGGTTTGTTTTTTACCTTTGTGTGATAACTCCAACCTAATTTTCGCAATCTCTTTGAGGAAGATATAGAATGAAATTGGATTGTTTCACATATGTCTAAACCCTAAAATTTTCCCCCTAATTTAATATAAAATATTTATGATAATTAATGAATTATCAACAAAATTTGTCATATAATTAAATAATTAATAGACCATTATTTCAAATAATTTAGATGATTGATTATCAAGAATCAGATAATCATTTATTTATTTAAAATAATTAACTAATCATTTGGCTTAAATTTATTTACTTGAAAATAAAAAGTTGGATTTAATCAGATTAATTAATTTGATATTTGATTGATTAACTTTAGTATATTTTTGTTTTAATAAGTTTTTGAAATCACTATTTAAGATAATTATTCCATGTTATAGATTACAAGTTCAACTTGTTCATGAAAAGTTTTTACACCAAAATAAGCTTGATCACAATTGTCATTGTATTATTTGTTCCACAAACAATAGAACCTTTTTTAAAATTCATGAAAAAAAATAAGAGTCATGGATTCCTAATCAACAACCCCAACCTCCATACACACTTTTGTTAACATATATTTTGAAATTAACTAATTATTTTAGAGTGACCCAAAATGCAGGTATTGCATTTAGGGTAGGATCTTCATATAAAGAACCCTAAACCCACATGCGTAATTTCGGAGTGGCCCAAAATGCAGGTATTGCATGTAGGGTAGGATCTTCACTTAAAGAGGGCTTAAACCCCACATGCGTACTTTCGGAGTGACCCTAAATGCAGGTATTGCATTTAGGGTGGGATCTTCATATAAAGAACCCTAAACCCCACATGCGTACTTTCGAAGTGACCCCAAATGCAGGTATTACATTTAGGGTGGGATCTTCATATAAAGAACCCTAAACCCCACATGCGTACTTTCGAAGTGACCCTAAATGCAGGTATTGCATTTAGGGTAAGATCTTCATATAAAGAAAGCTTAAACCCTACATGCGTCCTTTCGGAATGACCCAAAGTGCAGGTATTGCATTTAGGGTTGGGTTATTTCAAAGTGACTTTGCATATGCATATTGTGTTTAGGGTTAGGTCTTCACTTAAGGGTATCCAAACCATTTAGATGGGTTTTTTTGAAACGTGGGTATTACATTTAGGTTTGTTTTTTCATTTCAACTTGAAATACCCAAACTATACTTACCTTTACCAACTAGAATTTTGGGGTTTCGTTGCAATACCTACACCCGTACTTACTTTTACCAACTGGAATTTTGGGGCATAATTTCAATACTTTCACTTGTACTTACTTTTACCAAACCCTAACAAAAAAAAATCTTAGTGATATATGCCCTAAACCTAAAAAATTATACAAGCTATACAAATTATATAATGCAAAATAAACTAATTTAAAAGAACATAGGAAAAAATTTAAAAACCAAAATTCAAAGGTTTTAAACTATAAATATTTATTAAGTGAAAGAAAATACGTTAATCTTTAAAAATAATCAAATAAATTTCATATAAAACCAAAAGAAAAGATATGTGTTTTATCTTTGTGTGATCCTTCCAACCTAATTTTTCCACTCTTTTTGAAGAAGATATAAAATGCAATTGTATTACTTCACATATGTGTAAACCCTAAAATTTTCCCCCCAAATTTAGCCTACTCTAGATTAATTACTATACATTTGTGAAAAACTTATTAATTAATTTGTGTCTCAACCCTAAACCTAAAAATTTCCCCCCAAATTTAGCTTATTTTAAATTAATTACTATACATTTATGAAAAACTTATCAATTAATTTATGTGTCTCAACCCTAAACCTAATGGTTAAGTTAGTAGGGTATGTAATTAATAGAGTAGCTAGGTTAGTAGGGTAGGTGGTTAGTACAGTAGCTTGGTTAGCGATGTGACCCAAAATGCAAGTATTGCATTTAAGGTATGATCTTCGTATAAAGATGTTTAAACCTCACATGCGTATTTTCGAAATGGCCCAAAATGCAGGTATTGCATTTAGGGTAAGATCTTTGTATAAAGAAAGCTTGAACCCCACATGCGTACTTTCGAAATGGCCCAAAATGCAGGTATTACATTTAGGGTAATGTTTTTAGGGTAGGGTATGTAATTAATAGGGTAGCTAGGTTAGTAGGGTAGGTGGTGAGTACAGTAGCTAGGTTAGTAGGGTAGGTGATGAGTACAGTAGCTAGGTTAATAGGGTAGGTGGTAAGTATAGTAGCTAGGTTAGTAGGGTAGGTGGTGAGTGCAGTAGCTAGGTAGAAAAGTGAACAGGGTAGCTATGTGTGAGGTCAGGTCCAGGGAAAAACGAGCAGGAACCAAAAAAAAAAAAAGTACAATGGTCAGCAGCAAAAAGAAATGGACTGTCATGAACCCCATCCGGCGCCCAATGAAAAAACGCAACCCATCGAGTGGACAGAACGGCCAACTGGTGCATTGGTGGGTGCTAATTCACTCTGGCCAGTGAGTCTAACCAATCAACAGTAGATGTTAAACTGTGTAGCGCATTTTCGCCAGGCATAGCATCCTGTGCACAAATGAAGCGCCATTTTTCCTGCCCCCAAATAGCCATAATATTTATACTCTTGTTCATCCAAAACCTGCTTTCATGAGCGCCAATGGGGATGGCTGTTAGTTGTGGATTTCTTTACACTACACGTTCCAAATTTTAGGGTTCGAACTTGGAACTTGTGAACTTGCCGAAGGAATGAGGGTGGGGGTGTCCGGGGAAAAAACCCTAGCTCTTGGTGCCAGTGAACTCTGAAGCTCCGATGAGAAAGAGGACTCATCTGACTCGAGTCCTGATGCGAATTCTGACGCTCCGGACGCATGTGACGCAGTGAATGTAAGTAGACACCGTTTGAAATCCAACATAGGAGTTTGACTGGGAAAGATTGGAGGAATCTTGCAGGCCGAGCGTTTCATGTCCACTAAAAGTGGTCAACATAGGCATTCGAGACGACGGAGGCGTCGAGCAGGATTAGGAGATGTTCGAAGAGGCGACAGTGAGCAAGTATTGGGATCTGTAAGAGTTTGGGAGAAAGGTAGGGCAGGCGAGTCTGACCGCATCCTGTGATATAAGGAGCGGCGCAGGAAGATTTATTTATTTCTTTTTTGGTGTTCGATACGAGAACTTGAGTAGAAAAGAATCTCGGATGTGGTGGAACAATTGCAAAGAACCAAGAAGAACCGGTACCTACATGGAGGTGACAGACACAGTTAGACAGCGGGAACAGAGATCAGGAGCAAACCGCGGAGCAATGGTTTTGGAACAGATGGCCAGGGAATAGGAGGAGAGCAAATTTTGGTATCTCTTGAGGTCAAAGGAATACAAGGTCAGGTATGGCGGGTTTGTTGGCATGGGCAGCGGATGTGGTGGTTGGAAGCGGAGCGGGATCTGACGACCACACGCTGCGTATGACCCCTCAGCAATGGCAGGCTGTTAGTGCGTTAGATGCCCGCGCAGCGGCTTTGCAGCACAGTCTGCAGCAAATCAGGCAACGGATGCCTCCCGCGCACATTGCAGAACGTCTGCCTCATCTACATGCTGACTCGGTGGCGGCCCATTCCGCTCTGGCTCTCGAGATTCATGCACACTCTGCCACCCGCGAACAGGTCTGTAAAGGTTTCTTCACTCTTGAAGTATACGAAGGTTTATTGGCAGCGGTCTCTTATTATGCATCATTCTTTGGCAGTTGCAATTGCGGGAGACCTCGTTGCAAGCAGAGAATGCAGCATATGCTAAAGCGTTGACGGCCAGACAGGAGCATATACGTCAGAAGGCTCAGGAAGCTCGTCACCTGGAAGGCAGCTTGCAGGTTTTGTTGCACCTCTTCTCTATCTCTAGGTCTTTGTGGGAACACATGTAGCATCGACATGTTTCTTCAAACACCAATACAGATTGCATGACTGCAGGATTCTTTCTTTTTATTTGCCTACTTCATTGCTTTTGAATTTTTTCTGTTGAATGAGATTTGACATCAAAGAGATCGTACTCCTGAATCAGTTCCTGCTTACTTATCTCTCTTTTTTTGTGATTGTTCTGATTACAATAACCGCAGGAGATGGAGCATAGAGAAACACAACTTAGGGATGAGCTTGAGCAGCTCCAAGCAGCTCTTGCTGAGAAAGAAAGCTCTGCATCACAAGCAATGTCAATCGAAATGCATCAAACTGAGGATGACAGCAAGCTGAATGATGAAACCAATGCAAAAGGTGTCCGATCAAGTGATGAACAGGAGTTAGAAATAATAAAAACAGAGCTGGTAGGCTTCCATCATGCATAAACCCATTTCTGGGTCACAGATAGACTCAAGCAAACTTCTATGTGTCTTCTAGCTGGTTGATGGTGCATCTGGTTCTGTTCCTCAGAATTCATGTAGTCAGAGAAACAACTTGTTGTGAGTCCAATGCAGGAGAACTGGAAAACCAAAGTCTCAAAGTTGGAAGAGGAATGGATGTCTTTGCAACAGAACACAGCAAGATGGCCCTCTCCAGGTAGATTATCTTTATGTTTGAGTTGATCTGCAATTCAACAGGTCAGCATGGAAGCTAGTCATGTGTTGAGGTGGAAACGTCTAGCATCTGAAGTTTCTTTAGAGCTTTGCATCAGTCTTGTGGTTTTTTTGAAGCAGTTAAGACATAGTTGAAACAAATGTTCTGAAGGGGGCATGTGTCATGCAGTCCAACGAGAAAAAGATCTGGAGCGCAGGTTGCGAACCTTAACTGAGCAATTGGTGACAAAGCAGGTGTGTCTGGATCTGTGGTTCTTCATAATTCTATCTGTCTAGAACATTTTTGCCAGTATCTTCACTGCCGATAAACTGCAAAACAAAGCAGATTGTTTCACAGTAATGAATAAGATTATCCCCGGTGGAGCTCAAATATTGTGCAGTGTGTAGATCTTTCTGGATGTAAGGCTAATCCACAAACATATCCTTCTGGACTTGCTTTGAAGGTCATTGTGTTTGCAGTTATTTTTAAGCTGCAAATTAGGCTTTGCCCAAGAAGTAGTATTTCTCCTTGCTCCCTACTGGAATATATGAAGTATAGAAGCCTTTTCGCAGGCACAACTGGAGTCCCTTGCCAATGAGCGAAATGCACTGGAACTTGGACTCGAGCGAGCTAATACAGCAGGGCGAAATCTTATTGCTGGAAATGGTGACCTTGACTATTTAAAAAGAAACAAGATTGGTCGGTCATCATCAGGACTATCATCAGCTGCAGCAGCATTTGCCTTGGAGGATTCCAGGCTCCGGTCAGCTCCAGTGCGCCAAAGGGGTGCTAAGGGAGTTTCAGAGAATGTTGCTCAAGTAGCTCTGAGAATGGATGCTTTCAGTCTTCATGCCGGCAGCCAACTGCGGCGCAGCAGGCTCCTTCGCTTGCTGACAGTGGCTTATGTTCTAGGTCTCCATGCTGTTGTGTTTGTGATCCTTTCTTCAGTCGGATTGGGCCACCTCCATCAACGCTGAAATCATATCTTTGTTCACTGTTTCCAGAGCATGCCTTCCTAAGTTTCAAAACTGCATTGAAGGGGTTCCATCTTGAAAAAATGCATGGAGTTAAAATCAATGGAAATCCTACAGTGGTGGAGACAGGATTCAAACGATCCGTGTGTTCAGTCTGATAAGTTCACAAAAGCAACACAGGTATGCAAGCAAGGGATAAAGTACCTGTGACCAAGAAGGCCACAAAGTTCTCAGAATGAAAATAAATATGTACCTATATAAATGATCAAGTAGCAAAGTAAGAAGTTCAAATTTGTTGATTGCACATGAACTAATTACTTGGACTTGTCTTGGATGGTATTAGGCAGTCTCCATGTGCAAAACTGGTTGTGACATTTATGATTATTATTGTATGGCATTGATGATCAGGTGATTAATTTGGCTATGGCTATTTGAAATTGGGAATGTCTATTGGTGATTGCAGTGTGCAGTGAGCATGGTGCATCATCCTCCACAAGTTAGCATGTATAACATATGACTATCATAACATGGACATATGTCCCCCTTATTCCCACTCGTGTCTAGCTTTTCAATGTGCTAATCTGATGCCCACATTGACATATCATTACTTGCATCAAAATTGGCGATCCCACTGGAGCTCCAAGCCATTTTTGGGCATTACAATCTCCAATACCTGGGTCACTCCATTTGGCAAATGTGGCAACAAACTAGCTATTTGAAACCCTAGCTATGGACACAATCATTAGATTCAATTGTTATTATTCTGGTGTTAAATGTAATTATCCACACTTACTTTGATGACTTTAATGTACCAAATGCTTTTGGCTTTCAGAGATGAATAGGGAGGATTGGTGCATGTGTTTGTTCAAACCCACATAATTCCACCTCCTTTTCATACTAAAGCATCACAATTAGGTAGTGCCAAAGTGGGAGGGGTCTGGTTGCTAGGGAAGCTTTTGCCATGGGACCCTGGCTACCTTGAAACCACCTAGTCTAGGGCCCCAAGGTGAATCATGCATATACCTAATTTGCAGACTTTTTAAAAGCCCTATCCATGTATTCTGCCTAACTAGCTTCATGGAAGTGTGTTGTAACTTCCATTGAACCTTTTGCAATTTTGTGGTGATATACCATATTACCTTGGCAGCTTTGACACTAATGATGTTATTTTAAAAAATGTCGGCAATTTCTGATTTTTTTCCTCAAATAACAAAAATATGTGAAGGAGAAAATTAATTTTCAAGAATTTTCATTTTGTTGAAAAACAAATTTCAAAATTGATTGAGTAATTGATAAACATGTGTCAAAGCTACCAAAGCCTGATAGTATTAAAGTTATCCATAACGTAATCCTCAGTTTTTACCCTCGTTTTACCCTCTCATTCTCCTTTTTGAGCTATCCATAAAGTTCACCAAAGTGAAGATTGTTCCTCAAAACTAAGTATAAACGACCCCAAGTGATCACCATAGTTTTTATTTTCATCACACTATAGTCTACCTAGGTTACTGCCGGAGAGATTAGGGGGCTACCTAAGGTAGATGACTTATTAGCTTAGGGTCTACGTAGGGGTTATCTATGGTCTACTTATAAAGTTACTAAAGGACTACTTATGCAAAGGACTACCTAAGGGCTATCTAAAATAAGGGCTATCAAAAGCTTACATATGTAAGCTCCTATGTAAGGTCTTTAAACTCTACATAAAAGACAAGTTAAGATGCTGTATAGGACTAATTAAAGACTTACCTAAGTTAAGGGATATCTAAAAACTATTTAAAATAATAACAACATGGTATAAATCAAAATAATTAGATGAATTTAAGCTTCACTTTAAAAATGTGAAAAAGAGACTAAAAAAATAGTAAAGGAGACGGAGGTATATCAATTTAATAAATTTTCTCATAAATATATTTTTTGTAATCACTTTTAAAGAATTTACAAAACGTATTTTAATATTTAAATGAATCTTTAAATTTTAATTTCATAATTGTTTAGATTCACTTGTATGAGAAAGATACAAGAATAATTGTAAAGAAAGTGGAGGTTTATGATCATTTAATAATCATTTTTATGAATATCAAATTTATAATCAGTTTTTAAAAATTATGAAATGCGTTCCAATAGTTAAATAAAATTTCAAATTTCAACTTTAAGCTTAAAAGTGAAGATTTCAAAGGGTGTGTGTGAGAGAGAGGTAAACATAATGGTAAAAGAAGTAGAGATTTAAAAAATATATATTATAAATACTTTTAAAGGTTTTATCTTTTCATGTAGTTGGGTAAGGGAGAGGAGTAAGGTAACCAAGCTTGCAAAAAGTAGATATTTAAGGGATGGCATAGACCTACATGCATAATGTTGAGAATTATGGGTTTATGTGGTGAACAACTTCAAGGAGTAGAGTTTTAATAAATCCAAAAAATAATGGCTTTTACTTTTACAACAAGATTTTTAAAATGAAAAAAATCATGATAAACAATTATAACACATTAAGGTAATTTGTGTGGGACAAGGGCATAATTGTATATGAGATTGTATAAGAGTAGGGTAAGAACAAAATGGATTAGGTACAAAGATAGTAGAAGAAAGAAAACACAATGGCAAATAAAACAAAAAAGGAGTAGATAAGAAGATAAAGGCAAGTACGTAGGTAAGTAAAGGGATGTGCTACAACAATAGTAATAACGCAACAATGATGTAACAAAAGTAGCAACAAGAAACACAACACAATGTAACATAAGAATAAAAAAGAAGAAGAAGAAATTTGACAATAACAATAATAATATAAAATCCATTTCCCCCCACCAGAGTTTTTTTTTTTTTTTTGAAGAAAGGATCTATGATGTTGTTTTGTTGTCTGAATTGAGTGATTTTAATTGAAGTTTTTTGGGCCTTTAATCTTTCTATAATAGTTTTCAAAAATGTATAGGTTGTGTTGAACTTAATAAAATGACAATGATAACGTTCAAGGTTATGGCAAAGTTAGGGTTCAACGATCCTTTGAAATAAACTTTGTCTTTTTGTAGTGATTATCTATTTTTTCCCTTTTTATTTGCCTAATTTTGTGTCGTTGGTTCTATAGATTTAAGATTGCCGTGTAAAAGCAAGCAATCTTTAGAAAATGGGGCTTATTCGTAATCATACTTTTAGTAAACCTCTTTTTTCATGGGCACAAAATGTCCCATGTTCTTTAGTTCATCAATATAATTGAACCTTGTAGTTCACATCACCCATTTGCCCTTTCATACATCACCATAGATTCATTTTCCACCCCCTTTCATATGTAAATCAAGCACCACCCATTAACCCCTTTTTACTTATATAAAATAATTGGTGTCTGCACATGTTTGATTCGGTAATTCGTGATTGGCTAGAGCCCCCCCCGGTCCCTTGAAAGCCATGAGTGGAAGTATGTGGGCCTTGCATCCCAGTCACGAGCAGCCCACTAAATTAATAGTGTCTTGCCAATCTTTAGTGGGAAGGCTCGTTTGCCAACTCTGCATTGCACTGTTATGTGCAAAAAGACAAGCAAAACAAGCGCTGGACAAAGCTTGATTTGGAGGCAGGTTGGGTGGGGGTGAGGGATAGCATATCGCTAGAGATTCTTGGAAAGTTGAAAGCTCACCCCCGCCCCACCCCCCAAAATAGACCAGAACTTTTGAGAGTGATGAATGTGAATGACTCAAAGCACCTTCATCATTGCTCAATATGTGGTCCTACAAAATAAAAACATATGAAGAAGATTTGGAGCATTTTGTGATTCAGGAACACATGAACAAAAGTCTAGAGAAATTCGGTTGGAGAGAGATTTTTGGTAGTCATCCCCAAAACCAAAATTTGAAGAAAAAGAAGAAGATGATGATGATCATTTGGAACATTTTGTGATTTAGGAACACAGAAACAAAAGTCTGGTGGAATTGGGTCGGAGAGAGATTTTATGTAATCAGTCTCAAAACCAAAATTTGAAGAAGAAGATTTGGAGAATTTTGTGATTCATGAACACAACAAAAGAAGTATGGAGGAATTGGGTTGGAGATAAATGTTGTAGTTGTAAATGTTATTGCAGGGGAGTCACATCTCTGTGGGAAAGCTTGGAGCTTTCACTCAGCTTTTTGGAGACTAATTAATATGAAAAGACTAATTACCATACTTTTGGCAACTCCAAACTACACCCATGAAGTATATAGTGCATCAAATTACTAAAAACCTTCTTTTCGGTTGTCAATAGCATGTTTTTTGTGAACTTTTTTGTAACCTTCTTATGTTAATTTTGGTTTCTCTTTTTGCAAATTGTAGTGACTTTGCAACAATATTTTGCAAGTTGCCTTTCAATGGTGGCTGGAATCATTCTTTTTGGTGGCCTTATAGTTCCCATTATAAGACTCTTCATCAATCTATTGGTTTTCCATACTCTCTCCCATCATTTAAAGTTGAAAAGAATGTTTTGCAAAAACTTAAAACTAACACAAAGTAAAATCAAGCACCTGTAGATACATCGCTGGATGATGTGTTTCCAAGGCTTGAAAAACATAATTCTGTTGGCAATCTTAGATAGAGTAGTTGAGTTCAGAGTTTCACAAGGACCCTGTGCATTCCTGATTGTTTATGGTTTCCTTTTTGCTCGGATTCTATGCATTGTAGTTGGAACTGAAGCTGGGGATTGGGGGCACATCATATGAAGACTTCATCAGGAACATGCATCTTCCACTTTAACTTAGGTTTTGATAATCTTGTTTCATCCTCGATCTAAAATTGTTTGATTTAAAAGGCCATGAATTGCACACAAATTGCCCACTTGGCCCAATAAGAATAATTTTGTGATTTTGGACCATTTTGAGGTTTATCCTCCAAACCCTTCATTTCCATGAAGAAAACAATAAAGCAATATCTAGTAGTGAGGTCTTGACTTAGGAGGTTGTATGTGTTCCTAGACTTGAGATTGATGGTTGGGGGGCCACAGTGAAGTTGACCCAATTGTGGCATCATTTTTGGAGGAGTTGTGGGAATCATCACATCACTCATGGTTGTAGAGTTTAACAATGTGAAGCAACAAGAGCACAAGTGTTGCAAATACCGTCATGGTGTACGTACCTCTTCCTCACTCCTTTTGGTTCTTCCATGTGTGGTGTTTCTTGTGGGTTAGTCCCTCATATGATTCTTTAAAACTAAATTGGTTTTGTCTGACTGGGAAAGGGCTGCTTGATACTCAAATGACAAAGAACATACAAATACATATTTTATTTGGCAATTGGAAACCATGCAGGGTACTTGGCATGTGCTCGATGTGCTGGATCTGGGTCACTTGATGATCATGTCCTCTTGAACGTGGGTGTGGTTGAACATCTTGTGCAGCTCATGCCAAATGATCCATGTGAAGGCACTAGTGGCAAGAAGTTAGCTCCCTATGTCGTGGTGGCACATTGTAACATGATTATTGGGGTTATTGTTACAACAAAGAATGTATAATGCCTCAACTAGTTTGTGCATCTTGGAGGTCTATGTTTGTTAAATGACTAGCTACAAGAAGCTCACAAAGGCAAAGTAGGAGAAGTAGGTAGTCCTAAAGAGTGTGACAAAAATGTGGAGGATTTGTTACAAACTTTTTTCCAAGCTTTAAATATGACATGCTCCCAACTCCTTGAGGGATTCAAATGTGAATCCAAATTGAAAACAATAGAAGAGTAAGAAGTCGAGGCACGCTCCTTGGCTTACAACATTAGAAGTAGAAGGGCATGTTGGAGCTCCAAGATGGGACTAGGAAGAATTGACAAGCTTCGACTACTCACACGAACCTGCACAAAACCAACACAAGGTGGTTAATGCATAGTTTGAACATTTTTGGTGCTAGGAAGAGCCATAGGTAACTCAGATTCACAAGACTCACCACGGCTCGGATTTGGGGGAAGCCACCACCTTCCCCCTTATAGTTAGTTTGCACCTCTCCACAAGGGCCGTATCCAAATGGTTTTTTTTGTCTCGGGAGTCTCGAAATTCCCACAACTGGGACTCCCGTGACTTTGGGGGCCCATAACTTCACGTGCAGACCTCCGATTGCAATGAGGTCTAAAGCAAAGTTGTAGCCCTTGTTGAGATCTTTTCAATGGTATGTCACACGCCACCTGCACACGAGAAAATCGGGTCTATTCCTGACATTTAGTGATCAGAAACCAAACTATCAATTTGATTCCCGACCATTCTTTTGATCAAATTTGGTGTTTCAAATGTCCAAATGGGTGATATGAGCCGATTTTAAACATCTACGTTTCAGTAGCTTTCTAATGATATAAATAACTCTTCCAACATATGGGTTTTGACTTTTGCAATTGCGCTCTGAAAATTTGGGAGTCCATTTGGGACTCCAACTCCCACAATGGGAGCTCACTTTGGAGGGTGAGGGGTCATTCCCTCACACTCTTTGCATTCATGGGAGCATGTGATGTGACTCCCGGGTCTCCCTCTTGGCTCGCAACCTTGCAACCCCTTTGCCTTGGTCGCGAGCCTAAGGCTAAGGTTACAACACACATGGTCCATGTAACAAACATTTTGTGACTGTTTCAAAAAGAGGTGTGTTCTTTAGAAGAGGAAACTTTGCTAACACCAAGCGATCTATGTCTTCGGTTATGAAAATTTTCTACTCTTGAGGAATGATAAAGAGCAAATGGATGTGAGGTACGCCTTGTTTTTGGTATTCCTTTGTATAGATATTCCCAATAACTTTAGCGAACCATTCAATTTTTGCCACTCCTTTAAGAAGAGCTTTCACCTTCATTGAAACACGCAAGCGACCGGATCTAGACGTTCCAAGGCTATTTGGTTGGGCACTAGCTCCACAATTATTTCCTGTCAATTTGGGTTGCAAATGAATGTGAAAAAAACATCGGGAATTCCTTTGTTCCGTAGAATAACCATTGCATCTTGATACACTTGCATCATGAAACATGGATAACCGCGAAATGAATTTGGAAGAACAATTTGCTAACCCACTTGCGTAGGATTTAATCGGACATCATGTTTAACCATATATGTCAACCTTTAGTAAAAGTGTTATGCTTTATCTTGGCAATAACGTCAATGATATACTGTTAAAAAAGGCGACCACCGAGATGCAAAGCGGAGAGTTCGTCACTAAAGTGCACTCTTTGTGCGCAATAAATCGCCATTGAGACCCTTGTGCATGCTCCGTCTTAATTGTTCTATAGCCACAAATTTTCAAACCACCTGTCCTCCCCAATGAGAAAAAGTAGCAGGTATTGTAAAGGAGTGTAAGAAGGTGCTAGCTCATTAATCTGTTATAAACCACCTCCATATCGTCGCTGTATGATGACATTGTGATTTCCAACCTTTCTCGGCTCCCCAAGAATTATCATTGCAACCTCGTTTGTCGTAGGGACATTATAATGGCGAACATTTTCGTTTCTCGAAGTATGGCCAACTGTAATGCAAATGTGGACCTCCTCTATAGGGTTTATGGCTAGACAGTTGGCTGCACAAATGAAGATGTTTACATAAGGATTGACGCGCCTGGAGATCGTGCGAAGTGTCGTCAAATGCATTTGGCTTAGATGCGGTGATTGCCGATCCAACAAACGAAATCCAACAATACATTGACGCCCGATATTTGAGCGTTGTTAAAAGGGGTCGATTCCTTACTTTCATTCAAAAAACATATGGAATGGCCGCTAGTCATTCGATTAGTTGTTCATTTTGCCAGGACAACACAAGGTCATTTTTAACAAAAATGAAAATTTGGCTGCTATGGTGAAATGTGTTACCCACTAGAAAATCTCTTTGACCGCCTACTTTGCATGTAATGCTCAAAATGCGGATGGGCGGAATGTGGTGTACACAAACTTCCTTGTTGATCATGTTTGGAAAATTCAAGAAAAAGTTTGGTCGACCCGATAGCGAGGAGAAAAAGCTGTTGGGTGAATGTATTTCGTACATCCCATCACTAGTGAACACTTCTTCCTCCGGTTCCTACTTATTATTGTACCAAGCACGACCTCTTTTGAACATTTCCAAACTGTTGACGACACAGAACATTTGACATTTCAAGCCATTTGTAGAACACTAGGATTACTTCAAGACGACGTAGAATGGGACACATGCATGTGGGAAGCATGTATCGATCAATAAGCAAAGAGGCTAAGGAATCTCTTTGTGACTCTTTTACTATTATGTTCTCCTTTGAATCCGAAAGTGTTATGGGAAAGATATCGAAACGATATGTCACACAATATGCGACATCGACGCATCACGAATGGAAGCACTACCAAGGATGCCTACAATGACACCTACTACTCCTCAAGGCCAAATTCACGTTGACAAACAAAAGCTTGCACAACTTTCCGAAAATGTTGATCATTGTGCTACCTGCACAAATGTTGCATGTCAATCTTCAATAGGCTATAAAGCTTGATTAACATAGAGATGTACTCCATGGCTACGTCAACTAAAATCTCCCACGACTCAACATTTGCCAGGAAACAATTGTCACTACAGTGTTCAACGCAATAGCCCAAAGCGAAAGCGTAGTATTTTTCCTAGACCATCCAAGTGGGTTAGGCAAAACCTTTGTATATAACGTGTTATTGGCATTGGTTTGACAGGATGGACACATCACCATCAAGGTTGCTTCTTTCAGCATAATAACTTTTATATTAGAAGGTGGACAAACCTCACATTCAGTTTTCAAGATCCCAATTGCCCTTGGTAGGGACTCAATGTGTTCAATACTTGTGCAAAGTGATTCTGCTAAGTTGTTTCGAGAAGCAAAGTTGATCGTTTGGGATGAAGCTCCAACACAACATCAACATTGTGCTGAGGTGGTAGACCAGACTTTGCGCGATATCATGCAACGCCTAGATTTGCCCTTTGGCAGTAAAATGGTTGCTTTTGAGGGTGATTTCCGACAATGTTCGCTAGTGGTGTCTAGAAGATCTCGAATAACAATCAATTTTGCGACCTTCTCGTGTTCGATTTTGTGGCGTTAAATGTGTGTCTTGACTCTCACAAAAAAATGAGATTACTCGTTGATCCCCTCTCAAGGCCATATGTTGAGTACCTTCTAAGAGTTGGCAATGGCCAAGAGTCTTCCATCATTGATCATTTTCCACCGAAAGCCGACGTGGAGCCTTCAGTCGAAGTCGAGATCGCTTTATACCCAAAAATCCATCAAGCGCCATCTTTAGATAGCCTCATCCACATTGTTTTCTTGGCCATGGCAATCAATTATGCAAACCAAAGATACATGGACGTTCGAGTTATTTTGACAACAAAAAATATAGTCGTGAACTCTCTCAACATTCAAATTGTCGAGGCTATGCATGACTGAGAGCATGTATTTTTGTCAGCAAACTCAATGGAAATGGGGGACGACTAGGCTATGGCGATAGGCACAAAATTTCTCAACACCATTACTCTGGTAGGTATGCCACCACATCACCTGGCCCTCAAAGTTGGCATCCCTGTTATCTTACTAAGAAATTTCGATGCGGCCTCGGGACTTTGTAATGGGGCCAGTCTAATCATTTGGCGCCTAGCACGAAGATTGATCATTGTGTAGATCATTGGTGGTGCACATGCGGGGAATATTGTTAACATACCGCACATCACCATGATAACAAACTATTCCAAGTGGCCATTCACCCTACAAAGGCGCCAGTTCCCCTTGCATTTGGCATTCGCTATGACCATTAACAAGGTGCAGGGTTAGACCATGAAAATTGTTGGCATTTACTTGCATGAACCTGTCTTCACCCACGACCAATTATACATAGCTTTGTCATGAGTTACGTGTGTGAATGACGTCTCTGTTTTTTGCCCGAATGGCAAGATAACGACTAATGTTGTTTATACAAAATTGTTGTGATGATTTCTCTTCTCTATTTCTTGCCTACTTTTCTGGCTCGATGGGTCAGAATTCCCACATCCAAATCACAGGATGAAATTCCTTGCATCGGATGCAAAAATGGCTACAACAGAAGTTACGTTCACGACATGCGATTGTTGAAAATAGAATGCTTCCTAAATTAAACGAAAACTGTTCCAACTTAAAATTGTTAATTAAACAATTCTCAAGGTCCTGTCAATGCTTCCTCTTGATCATTTTGCTTACGGACATGATCCTCAAGTGACCTAGATCCAACACATTGAACACATGCCAAGTACCCTGCATGGTTTCTAATTGCCAAATAAAATATGTATTTGTATGCTCTGTCATTTGAATATCAAACATCCCTTTCCCAATCAGACAAAACCAATTTAGTTTTAAAGAATCATATGAGGCATTAACCCACCAGAAACACCACACATGGAAGAGCCAAAAGGAGTGAGGAAGAGGTACCTGCGCCATGACAATATTTGAAGCGCTTGTGCTCCTATTGTTTCACATTGTTCAACTCTACAACCATGAGTGACGTGATGACTCCCACAACTCCTCCAGAAAATGATGCCACAATTGGGTCAACTTCAATATGGCCCCCCACCTAGCAATCTCAAGTTTAGGAGCACATACAACCTCCTAAGTCAAGACCTCATTGCTAGATAACCATCAAAGTGACTATTTGTAATTTTTTGATTCAATAATTTGTGATTGGTTGGACCCCCCCCCCCCCCTCTCCCTTGAGAGCCCCCAACCAAATTATCTTGACCTTTTGAATCCAATTTATTTATGCATAATGGAGATTTTTGCAAAGTCAAGAAAAAACAACGTCAATATCCTGAGTTTGGTCATAAATAGGGTGAGATTCAAAGAAAACCTGCCAAAAAGCACATTAACATTCAAGGGTGGGGGGGGGACCTCTGAAAGCCATCAATTTTGACAATTTTATGAGTTTCACTCTTGACTTTTTTTATTTTCAGCACCTCCACTGCTATATTTTCATTCCTTTTACCTGTAGAGCTACTATGCTGAGATTTTGCATTTCGTACTGAGTTTCAACATTTCATATTGAGACTTAATAAAAAAATTCCTTACTTTACAGATATCACTAAAAGAGAGATTAGGGGGTGAAAGGAGGCCCAAAGATAGGGTGAAAAAATGGTGAATTTGCAGATTTCTGTAGTATATCACAAATTAATATTTTTTCCTTTAGTAGCCAATCAAAAGGAATTATTTGGGGAAGGTTTCAAAGGTGATAAAACCTTTTTCCTAATCATTTTGCTTGCAAAATGGGTTTACTAACTAGTACCATTCTAACAAAAAATGCACCTCCCATTCATTGTCCTTACCATTAACCCTTCATGCGAATATGGGGCCCAACTCAACACTTTCACAATGCCCCTAAAGAATGCACATGTAAGACCTTTTCCATTTTCCACATTATTAACCATTACAATTGTTCATGCTTAGACCCCCCAACCTACCCCATTCCCCAACATGCATGAAATTTCCATATAGAGCCTCTTGCCCCACTTGTGGGCTTCAATTTACCTTTTGAGTGTTAGTTTGTCATCGTTGTTCTTATTAGGCATCCAATTTATCTAATTTAAACTTACATGAGCATCCCAGCCAATACCTTCGTTTATTCCCACCTTGCCTACACAAGCTTAGGCTTGGGTTTTGATATTGGATGTTTTAGAATCTTTTCATTTAAGCTTTCAAATGCGAATATGATTAAAGGAGCCAATCAGATTACTTTACAAAATGACTATGAATCCATTTTAATCATTTTTCATTTTTTCTATGAACTAGTGGGTACCCGTGACCTTCGGACACCCGTGGTTACACCACTCCAACCAACCCGAACGTTTTGTTTAGTCGCCATAATCTGAAATTTTCCCAAAATAACATTCGTGGGTCCCACCTTAAGGCATTTATATCCCCATAGATAAAAACAATATTGTGACTTAACGCAGTGGTCCCGACCGACGTTGTGCGAGTATCAGAATCAGCCGTGTGTACCCTCAGGTTATCAGTCCGGGTATTTACTCCCTTATCCGACGGGGGTGAGAAAACCCAAAACCCTGGTTTTAACATTTTAAACCTTGGTTCCCGAAAGTTTTGGAAATTTCCGAAAACACGCTCCTCTATATAACCGTTGGTTCTTTTGGTAGTGGGGTGGGGGGGGAGGGGAAGGTTTTTATATCTGCCTTTAGTGCGATGGGAGAGGGATGCGATCCGACCATCATTCCTTCCCTTTGGACAGCTGCGATGCTTTGTGGAGATCAGGTCTTGGTTTGTACACCTAGCCGATGCGAAAACCGTGGTGGTCGCCCGCTGCTTCACCGGCCTCTCCCTCCCCCACCCCCCAAAACCCTCGTCACAGATAGAGAGACTTACTGAATTAATATATTAGATTGTTTTTTGAATGAAATCATTTACAACTTATAATTAAAAGTACATATAATCGTCCCAATTGTCACATGTTTTATGTTAATCATTGTTGAATAAATACGAAAATTTCAAATTGTGTAGATTTTTCTAGGTTTTGAGTTTCATTTTCAAAATTTATCATAATTTTGAATCATACCAAAATATGTTAACTACTTTATGTTTTTGTTTTTTGTATCATAAATTACAACTTTGTTTTGTATGCCATGCACATTACACCCCATTTACATGTGGTAAAGGACTTTTGAAAATTACAAAAATTGAAAAATATTTCGAGTTTTCAAATTTATCATCTTTTTAATTGTGAGTCTTTTTTGAATGTCGGTAATAGGTTATTAACATCTAAATTTTTTTACCATCAAAATAAATTTATTAAAATAGTCTTTATTTAGTGCTTAGTAAATTAACCACAATTTGATACAACATCTATTCAAATTCAAATATCTTTTTTACTAAAATTAAAACCCAAAATTTAATTCCATAAATTTTTTATTTTAATTCCTCCATATTCATATTAATCATTTGATACAACTTGGAATGATTAACATAAATTTGAAATGTCAAGAAACAAAAAATGTAAAAAAGTTCATAGTTTTCACCATTATATAACATGGTTTTTGGTTCCTTTAATCGTATTTGCACCTTTTTGTCATTTTCAACCAAACAACCACATCCCTACCATTCTATGACACAATGTACAAATGACATTTCATTTTCCATTGGATAAATTAACATAAAACCCTAATGATGTGGCAATTTGACATTTGTTCCTCTTGTTACCCTAATGGTGTTTTGTTTTGTCTTTTCAAAGGGGGACAACTAAGCATAAGGAAACATGGATTGATTCAAACTCTTTTTAGCAAGCAATTAAATAAACTTATAGGAAGAATTATCTTTATGGGCCCAAGTTTTGGCAACCAATTTGAAGTTAATGCCTTTTCCCCAACATGATCCTCTAGCTCATAAACATTTTCCTTGCAATTTAATTTTTAGACGTGTAAGGCAATATTTTCGAACAACTTGCACTTTGACACCATTTTCTTTTACATTCACATCCTTTCACACCACTTTAACTTTCATCGCTTTACATTTTGAACAATATGGATTAAACCCATTTATTTGGGAAGATTATAAACCATACTAAGACCTTAAGCTTTTGTCTAATTTTTTCGAGTTCACATTTTAACACATGTTGCATTTATTTGCAAGTGGTTATTTTGGGATGGTTTTTGAACACTTCCAAGATTGTTTTCACCCAAAAGATTTCACAAATGGATTCCCATAATTGTTTAAACTTTGTTCTCATATCACACAAGGTGACATTCCATGTCAAATTGCACATGTCTTTGGGGTGGTTTGCCTTTTAATTTAGCCATGACCAAGTCTTTAGGTGAGTTTGTCCCGTTATTATATGAGAAATGTAGTATCAACTCATAAGTTATGTTTTATGTTTTAATTTTACAATGGTTTTGTAACACATTTCTCTCCACACTTGCCACAAACAACATTTTCACATGATGAATGAAATTCATTCATATGAATGTTCATTTGTAATTCATGTTAACTTTTAATTCATGCATAGTTAATTCATGATTCGCCCCTAATTCATTTTTAGTTAATTCATAAATTCCATTTTAGTTCACTTTTAATGCATTTTCAAAAAAAATTAATGAAATTTCAATTAATTTGTAGTTCATTTGTAATTAAAACATCTCTTAAGAAACTTTTTAAATCGATGAACGTATGAAAACCTTAATGAAAGTTTATTTGAACTTTAAATTCCCAAAGGGGTATAACTAAAGGTAGGACCCCCCATTATATTTAATTTATTCAACATTAGTTTGAAGTATAATCTTGTTATATATTTTTGTTTTGTAATTTTTGTGTTTATGTTTTTTTTATTTCATTGCAATAAAAATTTGTTTGTACAATTTGGTTTTACACATTTCATGTTTTTGGTTTTAACCTTTGTGTTCTTATTTTAATTCCTTTGTTTTGAATTTAGACTTTGACCTCTCCTTTTGTTATCTATTTTCATAGTTTTTGTGCTTGTGATAACACTAATTGAAAGTGATAACTAAAAGTGGATGTGAAATAATAATCCATAGCATTATGTGCACCTTAAACCCCTAGTTAATATTTTCATAGTCAAGTCAACACATGTGAATTTACTTCTTTGATTTTGCACAATTAATATTCTCATAGTCAACTCAACACATACGAATTTGCTTCCTTGATTTTGCACAATTCAAGGATTTGTTGCTTCCAACCTAATTCAAGCCAAAAAAAAGGAGCTATAACAATAAACACACTACTAATTAATTCCTCCCTTCAATAATTGAAATACTTAAAAATCTACACAAACATGTTATTGTGCCCATGCCATTTGGAGCCTCACAAGGCCAAAAGGCCTTACCCTTTTTGCCTTGGTTACTTTTTTTCGTCAAAGAATTTCAATTGCATTGCAAAAAATGCAAACATCCTTCATCTTAAGTTGAGCAATGATAGTAGGCCTAGCTACTTCCTGACTTCCACCCTTCAAAACACCCACCATGGCCACGACCGACCGATTACAAGCAATCAATCATTGAGATGGAGACTTTTTGACATCTAGTTTATACAAACTTGATGTCCTTTAAGTTCTCCCATATTTCTAATACCTTTGTACATTTTCCAAATCAGTGGTGTATTTATAAATAAAGTTATGCAGGGTTTTAATATACTTGTATATGAAATGAAGTTGATAGTATCGCTAGGTCTCTAGCTGTCACCCATGCATTGGTTCCAAATTCATGCCAAAATTTACCCCAAATCAAAATCCCACAGTGAGGCAAAGTATCTTCCCTCTGCCCAGAGTCAACAACACAACCACAACAGCACCCCAAATACTCCAATATAGCACATGTTTCAAACAATGTCTTGGATTTTACATCATCTTGCTTTCTTCAGTGTGGAGGACAGAAATGCTTCAAACAAAGAAGGAACCTGTCAAAAAGAGCTGGAGATAACCATATCAAGAGAAACTCAATAAGACTCACCTTCAGATTCAAGTTAAAATGATGTATTTCTCAATCCAAATCTCTCAAGTGTCTTGCTAGTTTCAAGCAGTGCACTCCCACTTCGAACAATTCGGAAAGTACCCTTTACAGTGAGATCAGCAATAGTGGACCCAAGTCGTCCAGCTGGCAATACACCAGCATCAAATACCACAGCACACTGAGGCCATAACTCCTTGAATTCCTCAACCTGGACCGTGCTAAGCTGACTACTGATGTTAGCACTGGTGAGTGCAAGGGCACCTCCGTAAGCCCGGCAAACCCCCCTGATGAAACCACTGTCTGGTATTCTGATTCCTATGCTGGCAAACCCTGGATTCAGTGATGTAGACAAAAGGCTGGATTCTCCCCGTGGTAGGAGTAAAGTCACAGGACCTGGAAGTAGAGCTTCGAGGAGCCCAGTTGGGAGATGGGAGATTTCACTGTACCGGGTGATGTCTCCAACATCAGCTACACACACTGCCAAAGGAGTACTACTGGATCGGGCCTTGATTTTGTAGATTTGGAGGATGGCAGATGCTGAGCAAGCATCACAGGCCAACCCATAGAGAGTGTCAGTTGGAACTGCAATCACTTGAGAGGATTTGAGCGCTACAATTGCTTCTTTCCAATAAGTTCCCACTGCTGGCAGAACCTTTGAATTCACACTCAAATGCTCAAAGCCTGAATCGACGATGCTGCTTAAACTGGCCTCATGTTCTAGCTCAAACCCCAAATTATCCTTTGAAATGCTTGAAGCAAAAACCTGAGATGTGACAATAGAATCAACTCCCCTGCCCTCATTACTTGAACTTTCAGTTTCTTGTAGACTAGAGTCCAAGCTACCTCCAGAATATTTTCGCACAAGAGTTTGGAAAGGGACTGCATTGGGTAGATTTTGAACTGCTTCTGATGTTGTGACTGGAGGAATGCTACTTTGATGAGCACTTCTGTTTGACATGGAACCCATAGATGGACCTACAATGCTCAACCTGAAAGGAACAGCACTTCTGTTGTCCAAATGTGTTACTCTTTGAGCTCGATTTATGCCTAAATTTCTGCAACCAGCACCAGAAGATGACTTGACACACTTTGTTGATGGCAGCAAGAGTGAGCCCATCCTCTTGTAGCAATTTGAGAGACAGTGCATCAGACTATCTCAACTGTGTTAGGAACAGTGAGCTTGATGAACCTATGCTCCATCATCTGTGGTGCAATAGAGATAGCTGGTCAAAGATGCAATAGAGATAGCTGGTTATCTTTGAGTTGAAACTTCAGTACACAGAACAAATTGCACAGAAAAAGCTTACATACCCACTGGCAAATAGGCTCCTTCAATGCATGTTGCCAAAAGTATTTGGGCGAGCACTTGGCAGATGTTGCCCATCACAGAATGCCAGCTATTTTTCACATCAGTTTCCTTTGCACTCCACACAATCCAGTTTCCTTCACATTTTGGTTTCATTATCTGATCAAAGTAACCAGTTCATTCTCCACACCATTTCTCTTCACAACAGAAAAAAATCCTGAATGCCCCCTTGTTTCTGCTATGTACCAAATTGAAGGTAACATAACAATGAGTGCGGTCCTAACCTTGTGAGAGCCACTATTTTGAAGCAACTGTTAAGAATGAGTTGAAAAAACTCATCTCTGCAACTAACTGTTAATAACACATGAAGGATGCTTTGGATTAGACTCAAATCTAGTTACTGCTGCACATGCAATAATGAATACTAGAAGATGATGATGATGATGCCATTAGAGAGCTATTCTTTTACAAAACAGTGATGTGAGTTTGTCTTCTGACTAGGATTGTTGCACCGCAAATTTGTTTCAATCACCTAACTCCTTGTAACATGCACTGACAATATGAGAGAGAGAGAGAGAGAGAGAGAGAGAGAGAGAGAGAGAGAAACTTTGGATGTGTAATAACAGAAGGAAACCAACACGGGGAACAGGAAAAAAACAGGGATAGGGCTGGGATAGATACATACAATTTGGTTGATGTTTTTGTTGTCAAATGGCTGGAACAACGCGCAGAAGAGGTGGCAAGTACTTCTCTGGACTCGGTGATGCGAGGAAGCAAGCAACTTTGTGGTTGACGCACTAAGTTTTGGAGTAGGGGCAACCACCGGAATTTACAAAGGAAGAGGGTAGTTTGCTTCTTGTTGTGAAAATCGTTGAACTTGCTGCAACAAGCAGCTTCTTTCCTTTTCTCACATCGTCACAACAAGCGAAAAAAAATTTCGGTGGCGTGAGTGGTGATGCTCAGGAGAAAAACCACAAAGCTGAGAGAGAAAACAATACCAACAACAAACAAAAACTGGGCAGGGAATTGGTAGGCACTGGCAAGGGAACGTGGTGAGGAACGTGAGAGGGAACGACGACTCTAGCGGGGTTTCGGTGTGCAGTCGCGGAAACCCCAGCTCCACGCCCACCAAACCTTGGCACAACAATCCTGGATGGCCATCGAAATTCCAAGCATATTTGATGTGTGCACATGTATCCGCAGCGAGAATTCAAATCGCCGTGATGAAAATTGGGCTGAAAATTGGTCTCCTGTCGAGTCTGGGGATGTGCTGAGATCCGAGTTTACGCCATGGCCTGTTGGGGTCGGCGTCGTCGTCGTCGTCGTATTTTGTCGTCGTTGACGCTGCTAACTCATTATCTCTCTCCTAACGTGTTTCGCGCCGGGATTTCGCCCCCGACTTGCTGAAAATTTTCTTCTATGCTCGTCTTATGGCTGCGAGCTCCATTCGGCAGGTAATTGACCCAAATTAAAAAAATAAAAATAAAAATCACCACGATCCATCGTCAATCCTGGGCTGCTTTGCAAGAATTTTTTAGGGTTTGGGGATGAAGAAAATGCATGGGTTTGAGAATTTTCGTTTTTTTCCCCTTCTTCTTCTTCCAATTGTGATTTCCCGGTGTTCTGGAATTTAGGTTGTTGTCGTTTCTTGTGGAGGACAAGATTGTGAAGCTCGTTTTAGTTGTAGTACGGTCCCCGCATGTTGTTGGATCTTACAATGCTTTTTCTCACGAATTCTCTTGTCGAGGTTTTCTGAGTAATTAATTCTCAGAAAGCATGCACGTCGGAGATCTCATCACTTGCACTAGACCTCAGTTCTTTGGCTGCAAGAATGTACAATGGACGTGATGCCACTCGATTGTATTTTGAAAGCTCTGGGTGTTGTATATCATCATCATCATCATCATCATCTCCAGTTCCAAAGTTTGAGGTGGCGGCCATTGTGAATCAATGTGAATTAGCAGCATTTGCCTACTGGAGTATCACAGACGTGCTGGGCAGTGCACATTTTATTTACTTGCTTCCTCATTATTCAAGCTCCAAGCTTATCTGGGGTATTTGACATTACAATGGCCTCTATGCTAGATACTTGCTAATTTATGCAAGGAATGAATTGAATCTTACCCTCACATTGAAGCTTGTTGCAGCTTGATGAGGATACTGTTGTTGTTTCTTGACTAGCTATGTCTCTTGATTGCTAGCCAACATCATGCATTCCTGAGTCTTTTGCATGGCTTGGGGGAAATGCAACAGGAACTCAGGGCACAAATTTTTGGGGGAATTCTTTACGTGTAGTAGTTTGCATTTTATTTTGCCAACATTTGATTCTAAATGGTTGCAGACAGCAATTGGTAGGGTTAGATGAATTGGCAGAGTTTACAGTTGGGATGGTATTGCTTTTGCAGCTGTGGGTGTCGATGTCAGCTGTGAAGTGGAGGGGAAGAGAACTGAATCTGGAATTGAATTAGGCACGCAAAAGGGTGAAGCAGTAGTGCTGGGACCTAGAGCAAGGGAAGACCCTGGATTTGTGCCAGGGTTTGAGCACTCAGTCAATGCAGAGCAAGGTTCCATGGGCGCAGGAGCTGGTGCTGCAGCCGCCATAGATCACAATGAACCTTCTCCTCATGGCACTGCCATTGAAAAAGTTCTAGCTGAACTCAGGTTCACAAACACACTCAGTTGAATTCAAGGATGTAGTTGGCTATAGAGATAGCACAAGCATGGGAAGGGAATGTTGGATGGGAATGTAGCAGAGAATCGGAGAATTGCATGTGGCAGAACATGTCTATTTGACTGGTCTTCCTGTAGATGGATATGGTCTAGCTACTTTTGACCAGGAAGCAATCTCTAGTGGATTTTTTGTTGCTATGACTGCAGGGTTCTATTTTACTTGCATAGAGAATATGCCTATATTTGTTGGGGAAACTCTTAGACCCATGAAATCCAGCTTTTGCCTTTTTTTTTGACTCAGGTCGGATCTTGCTGTACGGGAAGAGCGAAGAAGGGAGCTAGAGTTTTTAGAGAAGGTAGTTCCTGCTCTTGATGTCATTGTGCAAGTTCAGCAGGTTTTTAGGTGGTATACAGCTGCATAGTGATGCTGTTGATGTTTGGATTAATAATGTGAAGGAAAGGTGGTCAGAGGGGGCAGTATAATGGGGCTTTCTTTTAAGTGTTTACCCAGCTGGATGTCTTGTTTCCCTGGCCTGATTCAGCTGGATGTTGTGTAATTAGTGGCTGGTGATTGATTTAAAAAAAAATTCTGGTAAGAGGTCTTTGTACTCCAATCTATGTCAGCAGTGAGGAATAAATTTGTGTGGCTTGCTGGTTTCAATGCAGAGTCACATGATGTTTGTGGATCCTGTTATTGATGTAGGGTGGAGAACCATTGGATTTTCAGTTCAGGGAAGTCCCCTCACTCACATTTTCATCTCCATCACCAGCTGAACCACTAGCTCAGCAGTTGTTGTTCAGGTGGGTGTGTTGACATAGCCTGCATGATATTAAATTGCTGCAGAACCTAGTCTGTTGGTGTTCCCAAATTTAATTACTTTTGCCTACTGCTTGCAAGTTGTAGGGTTGGTTTTACATAATAACATGTGGTTTTCCTGGTTCAGCACCGAAAAAATTGATTTTCTTCTCACATTTAGAGTGGCAAAGGTTTAGTTTATCTGTCTATGCAAGTGAAGCTGACTTCATGTGACTCACAAGTATTCAGTATTCCTGAAGTTGACTTGATTGCTGTTTTGGCAGTGATGGGGACGTTGGCAGTGTTGCAAAGGCCATCTCCAATGGCAATGCACATGAAAGCATTTCAAATCAGGCACTTTCTAGAGGAAGAGGTGTGGAACTAGAAGATTGCAGCTTTCCTGTGAATGCAAGGGATGCAAAAGATGGGACTCCCTCCAAAGGCAGATCTCCTCAACCAAGCATTTCAAACTCTGCTTGGACTCAGATTAATGTTACCGCTAAAAGAGAGGGTGAGGGCGAAGATTCTGAAGATGATCACATTGGATCAAGAAGTCCAGAATATGCAAGGAGGAATAAGTACCAGAGTCAACATCTGGGGAATGGACACTTGTCAGTTAAGGAGCAGGAGAAGCTGGTGGGTGTCTACAGTTCTTTAGTTGTGGTTCAACCCCCACAGCCTCCTGTTAGCACAAAGGATGAAGCAATGGTGGACATGGGCTTTCAGGTGCTACCACATGAGAGTCCACATCCTGTCACTGGCAATCACAATGGAGTGCCAACGAACCAGGAACTTGAACCATTGATTAAGGTCATGAGAAGGTGTGGAGCTGACTTGGAGCAGCATATGGCAGACACCAGCTCTGATATAGAGAAGGATACTAACAGAGCTGTGCTGACTTCCCATGTCTCATTGCAGTCTGAAGATACTAGTGTTAATTTTCAAGTTGCTACTGGAGAAGATGATGGTTCACAATTTACTGGTAAAGGAAGCAAGATAGACCTGTTCTTTTCAGAAGAGAGGCCAAGCCCCCATCTACGAAGTTTTCATGAGCTTCAGGAGGTTGATGCTGCTTGTTTACAAGAACATGTAGATGACAAGTCTCTTTTAGGAAGAGATTCTGTAAACCCTGGTAGTGCAAGAGAACCCTCAGCCACAGGTCATTCTGGGCATGACACTCCAAGACGAGAGACTGAAGAGAGGGTTGGAACACCTCCACTACCCCGTTTGGACTCCATTGAGAAATGTTCTAGCAGAGCTCATCAAGTGGCATCTGAAGTTGGACTGAATATGCCTCCCAGGGGTAGTATGTATGAACAAAATCTCAGCTCTAAGGAGGTAACTGGGACTGAGGGAAAGACTCTGCCAGTCACTCAGGTGATGTTGGAGGGCTTCGAAGGGGGGTCATTCCACAAAAGTCCAAAGATCAAGAAGAAAGTTGCCAGGGGCACTAGTGATGTT
Source organism: Sphagnum contortum (assembly GCA_963920785.1). Lineage (NCBI taxonomy): Eukaryota > Viridiplantae > Streptophyta > Sphagnopsida > Sphagnales > Sphagnaceae > Sphagnum > Sphagnum contortum. Next base: position 5,606,573 of record OY987290.1, on the reverse strand, counting down.
AGGAAGGTGAATAGAGACCGGTCTGCGCAGGATGACAAGAGGTTAAATGCTTCCAATGCTAGAATTAAGGTTGAAGATGTTGCTGAAGATGGGACAAAGCCATCAGCAACGTCTGAATTGAGCAGCTTACAAGTTAGTGGGGCACCAAAACCTCAGGAACTTAGGACTGAAGGGCAAGCAAGTGCAGTTGTAGGTGGGGTTCCTAGGAGTATAGGAAGGACATCAAGTACCTCTGCCTTATTGAAGAACAAATTTCCTGGTGTGGTAATTCCTTGGGAGAAGGAGCATGATCCAACTGTACAAGCTGAAGCTGAGAAGCATAGGGCAGATATTTCAGCCAAGGCACGAAAGGCACACGAAGATATTATCCTTGAAGAGGCAGAACATCTTCAGGTTAGTGTATCTATCTCATATTTTATGTGTTCACCAGTTGGCCTTGCTTTGACTCATGATCCTGTGATCTGGTTTGTTGGTACCAAATGGGCTCATGACAGTTTCTGGGTTCTCAATCCTGCACAGGAAATGTCTATGCTAAATGTTTGTCAATTGGGGGAACTTTGTGTATTATCTACAGTTTCTATGATGCTCATGGTGGATGTTGAAATTAGTGCAGTTAAGTTTTCATATTAGCTCTATGGTCCTCTAGAAGGGGGAATATGCCATAGTGAGTGTGTGTGGTCTGTTACAGTCTGCAACATTATTTCGTCCATCAACTTTCTCTCCAGATTTCAGATGTAATTACTGGTCATATGCAGGCTGCAGGCAGTACAACAGTACATCAGGTGTTGAATAAACCTCGGTGTGAAGCTTCAAGGAAGAAGGCACATTGGGATTTTGTGCTTGAAGAGATGGCCTGGATGGCAAACGACTTCATGCAGGTACCTTATTTTCTACCAGCTTGGGTAGTCATGTATTCTGGGCTTGCCTATTCAAATGTTGGCACCAGTGTGGATTTTTCATATTTGGAAAGTTGCAATGTTCCTAGATTCTGATGTGTTTTTGCAACCATGGTCACGCCTTAGTTGCAAATGAGGTATGTCATCTTGATTTATGATATATTTTCTACTTGCAAATGTCTTTCAACACTTGTAGGGGGAACCCTGTCAATCAAGAGACTACACATGATGTTACACAACTTTGCTACCTCAACCTCTTACATTGTACATACACATAAATTCTACTGGTGCTGCGAATCAAGGTATACAATTTGAGAAGCCCCAGGAAATTTATGGCAATGCAGCTGTTCTGCAAGGGTAAATTTCTAGACATGGAAATAGTAATCAATGTTAAGACAGTAAGTTGACCTGGAAAAATGACTGCTTGAGGGCTTTCTAGAAAATCACAGATGCTCCTAACTACCAAATTTCCAAAACTTTTGGCAGCTGACTCAATTGTAGACCACTTCTGGCCCGATTCATATCAGACAAAACACAAAGTACATGGCCTGTGGTGGGTGTTGCCATTGAATTCTAGCTTTTCTCTCAAAGTACGAGTCTTATCTCAGTCACAGATAAGTCCTCATCAAGTTACACTGACATTACTCTATGTTGTTGTGCAGGAGAGCTTGTGGAAAAGAGCTGCTGCAGCCCAAATTTGTAGGTGTGTTGCTTTACAAAAGCGACAACATGAGTTTCTGGCATCTCAGCTTTGTAAAAGGCAACGGAAAGTTGCAAAAGTACTGGCAAATTTGGTGAATGGTTTTTGGCATTCAGTTGAGGTACTGTTGATCAAACAGAAGGTTGGAATTTCAAACCTTGTGAAGACTCAAACTCAGGCAAGCAACGGCAGTAGCAAGGATTTTGATGGAGCTGTTCCCATGGATGTTGATTTTCCTGGTATGGAGGTAATTATTCTAGGCTTACACAGATGGCAGGAGTGTTCAGTGCGATCTCTTTGGAATGCTCCTGTGTTCTTCACGATTCATCTTTCTGTACAGCTTAGTTAACAACGATGGTGTTGTGCTCTCTTTTGTTGCTGAGTTGTTCAAACTGCTCCTTAATTCTATCTTGTGCTCCGGTTTTCTCTTTTCTTTAGGGTGGGATTTTCTCTTTTCATGGCTGCTATCAGTTGCTGGTTTTCTGTCAGATCTGAAATATCCATTTTGTTGTTATGGGGTCGTCTCTCAAAACTTTTCAGGTTGACCAAAGTCATTAGTATTGAGAAAATTTGTATTCATGCAGATGTCTTTCTTTTCTTGCTCCAAGAAGCTCAGGTAGCCTCTTTTGATGACTAGGAAGGTCCTTTATTGTTTGCGTACTACAGGAAATTGTACAGTTGATCCAATTACTGCTTCTCCAGCTTGTTATGCATTTCTTCAGATTGCAGACATTGGGAGTGACAAGGTGAACAAGCAGAAATCCACGGCCATCATCCAACAGTATGCCATGCCTTTTCTCAAGTCATCAGGCTTTGAATTGATGTTACAAGCCGAGGCTCCTGCCACACCCAAGCGACACTCAGAGAGCAATAGCACAATTCTAGAACCTTTTTGGGAGGATCAGTTTCCTGAGGTGCTTTCTATAAATTCTTCTTGTCAGAAGTAGTTAGTAGTCAATCATTTTGAGCTGCTGATCATACTCTGGGATCTTTGACTATTTGGTTTGGATGTTGTTATTCCTTTCACTGGTATTTACTGACCATTAAAACTATGCCTAGTGTTCAGAGCCAGATCCCTAGTATATGTATGTTTGCTTGGTGTTCATGCCTGATGAATGTTGTGAGGCATTCATAAATGAATATTTGATTAATCATTGCAGGATGGAAAATGTGTCCACTCAATTGGGTGCCCACAAAATTAGCTAACTCAATGTGTTTGAGTGATATCTCAGGAACCACTGTTTTATGTGGTATCAAATGGCTCAATGGAAGTATATCGAGCCTCTGTGGAATCAGATTGTACAATGCTTGAAGCGGTAAGGCTCTTCTGTGGCAATCTACTCTTTATGTTTTTCAAGTCTCAAAAATGTGGGCTTGCCCTGTACTTTCTTCATCCACTCTTCATGGTCCTAGTAAGGATTGCTGATGATATATATATGCCACAGCTAGGACTCATGAATATCTGGCAATTGATCGGGGTTCACATCCCTATTAGGTCATGCTAGACACTACTCATGACAGCCAACCCAGCTATAGGGGCACGAGTACAAAAGGTAAAGATTTTCAAGCATCAAGCCAACAGCCTGCTGTGTGAGCCCCATGGCCATCTTCCAGTGATTGGGGTTAAAATCCACTAGGAGGTCTTGCTACATGCTACCCATGGTAGCCAACTCAGCTACAGTGGGATAGATAGAGATCCACAAGCACCAAATCAGCAGTCAAGTGGCTAGGACTCATTGCCATTTTGCAATTGATAATTGGGTTCGAGTAACTACTAGTTCATACCACTTGCTACAGCTGATGCAGCTATTGTGGGTGCCACTGTAAACTGGTCATCTGAAATGTGGGACCCTAGGGGCTTGCTTCCTTGGGGGAAGAATGGGCTGAATGGCTGAATGCTGCCCCATTATAGCCATTGGAAAATGTCCTTTAAAAAGCAGTTAGCGGCATCTATGCATGAAGAGGCACTTGGTCATGCTTTTGGCTGACCCTAACACAATTCTCCTTCTTCTAGTGATTCATAGATCTGGTCATTGGCTATTTGCAGAAGCACGTGTTGGAACTTGCGTCAGAACATGATGCAGAGGTGCAGGCAGTTCCTGGTGTAGCTGAAGATGCAGCTGTCTGTTCTGACTTTGGCATTGACGGTTATGGCAATGATGGAAGTTCTCAGGATGATGACCTTCAGTCACACTTTATGCTGAGCTCTCTTGGTAGTGGGGGAGGCCTTCCTGGAATTGTGAAGAAGAAACGCAAGAAAATAGCAAAGGTTAATACTGCTGGGCCAAAGTTAGAAGTGGGTGCATCACTACCTGGATTTGTCTATTGGCCCTCAATGTCAGGTGGTGACCTGGGGTCACCCTCTCTCGCTATAACTGGCAAAAGGTCTTTGTCTGGATATTCAGATTCCACCAATATACCCAGTATCATTCCAACAAAACGAGCTCGTTCATCAGCAGTAAACTTGCGTCAACGTGGAGGTGGTGCAAGCCCTTCCCCAGGCACAGTTGGGCATTTTGCACGAACAACAGCGGGATCCCATTTCCAGCAAGATGAAAGGATGGACATGCTGAATGGCTGTCACAGAGGAGACAATAATAGTGATACCCCTAGCAACAATTTAAATGCAGTTGGGAGTGATGGGACTAAGAAGAACAAAAGGATCAAACACTCCCTTGAGGGAGCTTGTGCAACAAGGCAGGATGAAGCTGGAGTATCTGGGAGTGTATCTATCAAGGTACCTTTGTTTCTGTAGTACTTTCCCCAGCCACTGTTGATCTCACAGGCTCTTGCTATTAGTGTCATGACTGGAAGTTGCAGCAATAGTATATTCATCTGTTGATGCTGATTTGTTTTAGGGTTCTGAGAGGGACCATGGGCAGCAAGACCTCCAACCAACATATGAGCTGGTGAGTTCCAGAAACATTTTGATATTTTTTGGTTTGTCTGCCAAGAAGTTAAATGGTGAACACCAATATAAAGCTCTAGTTTCCTTGTTATAGTTTTAGGATGTGTAGATATAGCCTCTGAGATGTATTGTGGTTCCTAGCCAGCCAAAAGAAGCTTTGATGTGTTGGATGTCAGGTGTAGCAGTCATGTTTATGTATGCCACAAATCCTCAAAGCAGGTGAAATTTTACTGGTTAACTGTGTGCTTGATGTTTCTGGGAGAGCAGATGAAGCAAAAAGTGAACCATCTTTTACCACCTTGTATTGCAGCTTCTGAAATAGGCCCTGGTATGGGTCTTCTTCCTTCAAGCTTAACACAGATCCAACTGGTTTTGCAAGCCTAGGAACTATTCTATTTATCTGTCCCATGGGACAGCTCGGCCTCCTCCCTTCCCCATTATAACTAAGCATTTCCCATTAGCTTCAATTCAACGCACTTTGAGAAAACCTTAAATTACCCCAAAAGGCTGTTCTGACATGGCCAACTTAAAACCTCCACCCAAGGCTTTGTTTGGAATAATGATCTAGGGTTTCCATGCCATGCTGCACAATGCCACACATGATCCACCTATGTATGCACAGTTAGAAGGTACTCAACCAAGACCACATGTGTAAAGCCTTAAATGGAAATTATCTGTGTAGATTCAGTACTGAAATTTTGTATAGAGACCCAAAGGAGATTTTTTGACATTGGCTGACCCAGTAAATCAGCCTTCTTGACGAAAGAAGGCTAGTATGGTCAATGATTGCTCAATGAACTAGTCAGAAATTAGCAAGAGGTTCTTGGCAACAGTCAGTGGTGTTTGTGGTCACATTTGCCAGATTTTCTGAGGATAATGTGTTGGCTGGAATGTGGACTTAATTTGCAACAGGAATAGCTGATGATGCAGCAGAAACACCAGGGCTTCCAGGACTGAAGAAATCAAAGGTTGCCAAGCAGTCTTCTGATGGGAATACCGAGGACATTCCTGGTCCCATTCAACCTGCCTCACAAACAGGCCAACAGTCTGTAATACTAGATGGCAATAAACTGATAAGGCAGAACAGTAACCGTGACCGCAACAACCGAAAGAGCAAGGGAAGCAAAGTAAGGACATAGTTTGTGATCAGTAAACAAACAGAGTAGAAGGTGGCTCAGTCAGTTCAAACCTGTTTGAGTTGATACACTTACAAAGCTCTGGTGTTACCAATATTGAGATGTGGTTGGTGGGTTCTGGATGTCTTATTCACACTGGTGGCATTTTTTTTGCAGGGTTTACTACTCAGTGCATCAGCTGGAATCAGCATTCCATGGTCATCAGTTGAAGATCAGGTCTGGTTTGTGGGAGCTTTCCTATTCTTGCATAATTTTTTATAAATTGTTACAGCCCTTCTGATGACCTTCACTTATTAATTCAAGGAACAGCTTTGTGGGTTGTGGTTTTTGTGTGTGCCAAAAGGGTCATTTTGATTGTGAAAGGTTGTGAAATATAGTATGGCTACTCAGGCAGATCATTATTATAGATTCCTTTGTGTCTAATCATGTTGTGCTGGATAAGGAATAAGGAAGATGGAACATAGGTTTGTGCTGGATGGAACAATTGCCTGATCTCTGCAGTTCAGGGGCTGCAGACGTTGACTTTTTTCTTACTCCAGTGGTTTACTTTTCAGGCAATCCTTGTTCTTGTGCATGACCTTGGTCCTAACTGGGAACTTGTGAGCGATGTCCTGAGCTGTAATTCACAGTTGAAGGTAAGTGCTCTTGAGCTTTCTATATAGTTCCTATATTTGACTTTATGGTTCATTTGTGCAAGATGGCAGTTAACTACTCTAGTGCAAAAGTTGCAAAGGTGAACCGCATCTGACCATTAAATGCTGCTGATGGGAGGGGTGATGGAGTGATGGTGATAGTTTGATGCTTTGTGAGTGACAATCACAAGGTTAGATTGCACTCATTCTGGTCATGTTAACAGTTTTTCAGCCAGAACTGACTGCAATCTCATAGATATGCTAATAGGAGGGGGAATGAGTGGGCACAAAGTGTTACGGCTTAGAAGAATCTGGGAAGACTTAGCTACATCTGTGCTGGACAGGCCCAGCATTGACGAGGCTTGATTTGGTGGCCCATCCTGGCAGTTCCATAATCTCAGGGGTCTTATATGGACATTACAACGAAACCAATCTCAGGACCACACATCTGGCTGATGTCCTACTGGTGGTGCATAACTGCAGGACACAGAGATGCATTATGAGAGGCAGAAATTTTCAACCATAGGATGGTAGATTTGAGCAGCCATGTGTGCAGGTTCTCCTTGTTAATGGACTGTTTTTCTAAGGTGAAGCTTTCAGCTGGTAGCCCAGAAGTAAGGCAACCTGTTGACACCCTAAGTTATCAGCTGCAAATGCATTTGGCTCTATTAAGTACATATTTGCAACTCATGCAGAAGATTCTGTAGTGAAATGTTTACCATATTGTACTGTCAAAACCTAGAAAGACCAATAGCTCCAGAAGCATGGTGACTTTAACATGTGAATCTGGACTTCCCAGTTGAGTTCTCTCACTTTTAGCCAGCTGTGTGTTTCCAACAATGGCATTGTCTTACCTTGGAAAGTTGAAGGCTTTATGTCCTTATTCACTGGCAAGACTCACCTTTGACCTTCAGAACACATGAAGTATGGGCTTGCCAGTAAAGGGTTCACATAATTTGTGGAGATGGACTTTGTTTGTTGAGGTTTCTTTTGTCAGTCAAGGTTAGGTTCCCATGACTAATTTGTATATGGAGACATTAGTAGGCAGTTTGGGGAAACCATATCTAGCTTTGTTTTGTCTGACATTGCACAGAAAGACATGCCTAAATTGTGTGGAAAATAATCATTGGATCAGCAGCCTTGTTTTCTGAATCATTAGTCGGCTGAAAGTGGATATTCATTCCGTATGGTTGGTGTTGCTATGAGCCATTTAACAAAGTCTGCAACCTTGTGCACACTAACTCTTTGTGGAGATTTGTTGTGCCCACCTTGTGGATGTGTCCCTCAAACTAAAGACCTATGGAAATGGTGTTGCAGGGCATCTACAGGAAACCCCACCAGTGTAGAGAGAGGCACAAGTTTCTCGGTGAGCCACTTGGGAAAGATATTCAGGAGAACTCTCATGACTTAAGTCCATTGCTGCCATCAAATGCACAACCTGCTGGAATTCCTAAGGTATGTGTTAACTGCCTTTCTACAGGAGACTTCATATGTACCCAACTTGGTGGACATTTGGGCCCATTTGTTACCTTCAATTGTTGAAAGAAATGGAAGAATGGTACAATTTTTAAGTATACTTTCTCAATCTTTGATCATTACAGTCACTTCCCTGCTAAACAAGCTTACCATCCTAGCAGTGCTATTTTTCTCAACATTTGGAGTTATGGTAGCAGGGGAACAATGCAAGGGTGTTGTTGCAGCAGATACATGGGGCAGTGGAAGAGGACACCCTTAAAGTGCATCTTGAACAAATTGTGCTCACCTGGGAGAAATTGTGTCCACAGAAATCTTTGGTTTGTTATTTGGCTTCCTATTGTGGACTTATGAAATTGTGCATTTTGTTCTATCTTGAGTCATGTTGGGTAGGTCCCATGTCTTTTTTTGGGGTTAGGGTTTACTGTCTCATTGCAAGTGTTGTGGAAATCTTTTGATCTTGTGCAGACTGATGCACAAGAGCAAAAGTGCCCTGCCACACCTCATCCATCTCATGGAATTGCCATTTCTCAGTTTTGTACTGGTGGTTCCCCAAAGTAAATCCTTCTAACCTGCTGAGGAAGTTCTCTTACTGGTTCCCTGTTGTTTGACTGTCACTCTCACTGCCATGTCATGCACAATGTCCATGTCAATTGGTATTGGTTCAGGTGTTTGTGTGTACTTTGACTTTTGATTACTTTTGAACCATATGGAGTCTTTGAATGCCATATTCAGTGTCTAACAAGCACTATGGTGTGTGCCAGCCCTTCGGACTTGTGTGACAGAGTCGTAGCCAGTGGGGAGATTCCACCTCATTCCTTTACAATGTAAGCCCATTCTCCACATGGGAATGGGCCTGCACTTCCAAGCGGGGGCTTGCATCGAGGAGCTTCAATGTGGCCACCTTCAAGTGGAATGCCACCAGGTTTGCCAGGATCAAATGGAATACCTCTTGGCCCACTCATGGGATCGTCCTCAGCTGCAATTAATGCTGCAGCTGCCAGGTGACTACCTTCACTTTTCCAATAACATTTTATAATGGACAATCTTGCATATGTGCAAACTCCATACATCTCTTTCTAGTTCACAAGGCAAGAGTTGTTAAATAGCATTCCCTATTGTGCTGTCATCTGTTTCAATGAGATGTTCTGGCAGTAGAGAACAGATTCACATCTGGGGTCCTATGGTAGCTATGGTTGAAGGAATGGTCAACATTGTGTTTAACAGGCTTTCTGACCTGGATACCTTGTATTGAAGTGAAAGTGTAAGCAGGAGGGCATTATTCTCCCTCTGCTGTTACATGACATTATGTAGCCTCATATTTGCTACATTGTGGCTACTTAGTGCAAGAGATGTGGATGTTCCATTTACGTTTTTGGTTGTCACTGTTTTATTACTCATTAAGGTCTTCCCACTGAATTGTTGCATTTTCTACCATCCAGCTTGCCACTAAGAATCTACAATCATAGACTGTCCGAGAGTTTAGTGTGATTATTCTGCAGAGATGCCCAGCGCTTCACTGCTATGCGTCTCTCTCCAGAGGAAACCAATCGACTTCAAATGGCCACAACTGGCCCTCCAGGTGCCTATAACCAACGGCTTCAGCAGCAAGCAGCTTCAGCAAAAACAGGTTTACCTGTGTTGGGTGGCTTGCCCAATCCAAGTGACCTCTCCTTGCTGCCAACTAGCACTGCTGCAGGAATGCTGGGTGGCCTCAACAGATCAATGTCATTGCCAAGATTGGGTTTGCCAGGCATGGGCTCAGCTCCAGTATCAAGCACAGGAGCAGCTGGTCTTTGTAACATGTTGCCCCCAGGTGGTGTCAATATGGTGAGTTCTAGAAGTCTCCCTTCGGGCTCTGTTTCTGGACAGTTTCTGACATGGAGGATGAGGGATGCACTGCAGCAACTTCAGGTGAGCTCTTTCTCACCACATTTGATTTTAGCCAGTTTTAACAAAATCAGGATGAGTTTAGCTTGTACCTACTAGTTCTGTCTTTGAAAGGACTTTCAGAATGGAACTTTCTAGTAGCAGAAATTGAAACTCAAGCATAGGACCAAGAGTAGAGTTAGATCATGGAAAGGGTGGAGAAGCTTGTAGTAGGTTGATTCTGGAGAATCTCTTCCAAATTGTATTCACTGTCATCTGTTGGTTTGTCCTCAATGTAAGGATTCTAGTACTTTGAGTTTTGTGTACCCTTGAGAACACATGAGCAGTGGGGACTCACGCTTATGAAAGACTGTGGTCATTAGCAACATTTCCTGTTGAACATTTGTGGTGATAAGCACTTGCTTGTTTCAGATGGGTGCTTGCTCAGAGGAGCAGCGAATGCAGCTGCTGCAACAATTACAAAATGAGGCATCACAAGGTGACGCACAAGCTGCTGCTGCCCTGACTAGTCTGACAAGTGGCATGGCCATGGTTTCTTTCCCACCCCAGAGCTTCTCACCCCAGCATCAGCAACAACAGCATCAGGCTCTACAACAACGAAATCAGCTGGTGCAAATTTCACTTTGAACTGAACAGGGTTTAAATCTGAGACTGGGTTTGATTTTGAGACTTCCACTCACAATGGGATGGACTTCATAATGATGTGAGACGCTGTGATGTTGTATGGTTTGTTTGCGAGCTTTGGATAATATACTTCCACTAGTTTGTCCATGTAGTCTACAGTGCTCTTATAGCTCCAGATCTTCTGTTCAGGCAAGACTCCTAAGTTGCAAGTGTGACCAAGTTCTAAGGTTTCTGCTTGTCTCTGCTCCAACAGCAACAGCAGCTGCAGCTGCAAAATCTGCAGACTCAACAGCACCAGCAGGCCTGGGAAGTGCAGGTGGCTCATGCAAAAGAGCATCAAAGGCAACAGCAATTCCAGAAACAAAAACAGCTCCCTGGAGCACTTCCCACCTTACCTCAACCTCAGCTTCATACTCCTAATCCTCATCATCAGCAAATGCTTGAGTTCCCTCATCAGCCATATATGCCAGGCTTGAGTTCCCAACACATGGGTCCACAATCCCAGCATATCATTTCCCAACAGTCTCGCATCCTCCAGAAACAGCTGGTTGAGCAGCAGCAAGTAGGAGGTCCATCACAAGTCCCACAATCTTCTCCTCCATCATCTTCACTGCAATCAGCTCCTGTTTCTCCTGCTGGGCCTCAATCTTCATCTTTTATGTGTCAACAGCAGCAGCAGCCTCTTCCCCAGCAAAACCAGATCACAGGGCACATACCACAGATTTTTGGGCCAGCTAAACTGGAGCAAGCAAAGCATTTCCAGAAGCAGCAGCAAGCTTCTCGGGTGTCCAAAGGATTAAGTTGTGAACCTATGATGATGCAGGGCCTTCCTCAATCTACTAATACTCTTACTGGTAATGTGAGCATTGGGTGTGATCAGATGCCAGGTGACTTATCTGGCCAGCCAGGATTACATCCATTGCAGCAAGCACAAAGGGTTCTTCAGGCACAAGGGCAGATGCAATCAGGGAAGTTGCAACCTTGGTCTCAGCAGGTTGTCTCTGGGCATCAGCTGCAGTCTCAAGGGGCTCAATCACAAGGGCTGGATTTTGTACCTGGGCACCAGAAGGAGCACCAGCACCAGCAGGGGGTCCAGGTGGTGGTACCTAAGCAGCAGCACACACCATTATTTCAGCAACAGGCACAACCAGCACCATTGACTCAGCAGTCAGCAGCACAGCAACAGTTGCCATTGTCTGCCCCAATTCTGCAATCACAACTGCAGCCACCTGCCCTTGAGCAGCAGCAGTCTCAGAAAAAACAATGCCAGCCAATGCAACAGCAACAAGAACCTCCACCTCAAAGAAGGTCAGTTTTATTGAAACTTCCCTGCTGACAGACCAGGACCATGCAGGCTTGACTGGGTACTCTACTCAGTGCCCTGTGATTCACATTTCCAAGGGTGCTGAGCTGTACTGCTTGTTTGCAAATGTACAGGTTACAAATGCTGCATCCAGGAACTGCAATGGGTATGCCTTTGCCAGGGCAGCTTGGTAAGGTAGGCATGCAGCAGCAGGGACAAGGAATCTCTTCCCACATGGCCTCTCAGCCTGGCACACCTCTATATCAACATGGTAACACAAGTAGCATAGGCACCACAAGCAGTACAAGTTGTCCTGTTCCACACATCATGCCCCTGTCATCTGGTCTTAAATTGAGCACAGCTGGAGTACATGCATTGGACTGGAAGTCCAACCAGGCAGCCCCTCCTATGTCAGGTGGATTGTTTAACCTCACATGCACCAGCAGTCCAGGGTGCCCAACATTGGAACCATCAGGAGTGTATATGCCATCAGCCAGTGGGAACAAAGGAATGTCAACCCATGGTGCCAGTATGGGTGGTGTGCCACAGGCTCATGCTGTCATTCAAGGTGTGCAAGGTCAGAAGTTTGCCATGGGCCCAGGGCCCAATGGAAGGGGTATAACAGGGTCACAACAAGGGACTAGTGCTGAGCAGCAGAGCCAACAAGGTTCAATGCCTGTGTCTATAGCTATGAGCAACATGTTGGCTTCTCAAACTCCCCCACCTGTGCAATCCTCATCGTCTGTCATGCTACCTAGTTCAACAATGAGTTTGGCAACATCAGGGCCTCTCAATGTGGCATATCAAGGGGTTCCTGCAGGAGGCCAAGGCCATTCTGCATCCATGCCAGGATCTGGACTTTTGTATAGTATACAGGTATGATCGTTTCTGGAAACAGTTAAAAGGGAATGTGACTTAAACTACTACTTTCAATGGTCTTCTAAATTTTGAATGTGAATACACCCACATGATTTGGTACTGCAATAGTTTTCCAGCTGATAAAATATTTTAGATTGCCAATTGTAGGATTGTTTCTCATTCTGCAGCCAATATCCTGTCAGCAATTGGTTACATCTAATTCCCTTGTCTTGTCCAGATCAAAGTTCTGAAGATTCACATTGATTTCTTTTGCTGCAGCCACACCAGCCACAGATCTGCAATATGTCATCAACAGGTACTGCAGTTTATCAAAGGTCAGCTGCTCCAGCTTCCAGTGGTCCAGCCCTGACTGCCATATCAAGTGTGGGGTCAACTTCACCTAGTGTAACCTCTGTTGTTGCTGGCTCATCATCTTCTGCATAGGAAAATTCAATGCTTTTTGGCCACCGCTTATGTGTAGCATAATTTCAGCTGACACAGACAGAATCAGAAGAAGAGAGAGAGCTGGATTATTAGTCAATGTCTCTCCTATTCTTGTTGAGAGAAGGTGGGCCCTAAGGGCTTTAGGATCCCTTGTGGGTGCAGTCTTTGCTGTGGTTTGATTCTTAACAGTCCAGTCATCTTGCTGGCTCATGGAGGCTAATTTGTACATTCTTCTGCACCATCACTCCTCCATACAATTTTCTTGGAGTCAGGGAAGCTTGCAGCACATTGTCCAATGTAAAGACAGTTCTTTTGAGCAAAAGAAAGAAATTTTTTTGAGCTTGGCTTCTGTTTATTCTGCTTTTGCAGCCTCAGTGCCTCTCAAACTAGGTTATTGACAAATCAATTATGTAGTATGCAAATCACTTTTGAGCTCCTGGATTCCAGGATGGACTGGCTCATTGTATGGCTGCTTCAATTGAGGATTGTTTTGAGATGTCAACTTGCTGCTTGTGTATTGACTGCAGATTTATCACAGTTATCTGTCCTCACTCCATAATGGTGTTGCCAGTCCATCTCTGAAGGATTTATACAGACCCTTGCCAGCTCCCACCAAATTCTCTTAGGGTGGCACATTGTGAGCTCCATCATCAACAGTGTCATGGTTAGCACCCAGTATTGGCAAGATACAACAATGGAGCAATTGCAGTTGGGACATGATTTGGACTCAGGAGAGCTTCATAGTACTGGTATCACAAGCATTAAAAAGTTGGCATGCAGAAGTCTAGATACCCAGGCCTGCATCATCTGAGATACAAGCCTATTCTCATCTCTTTGTCAAGAAAACAGGTTGTAGCCGAAGTTGGCATGACATCTCTCCCCCAATGTGTTTATGCCATGCAAGTGGGCTCTATATGGATACAACACAGAGCTTCTTTAAAGTGGCAACCGGAGTGACCAACTGCATGCACAGGTCTAATACCTTTCCAAGCATGAAGTGCTTAGATTCAGAGTTCCTATGGAATATGCTACATAAACACAGCCTCACTGTTTTACTTAAACCAGTGAGGCCATGAAGAGATCACGTGAATCTCATGGTACCAGATATGACATTTGAATCTGAGCTTCTGAGTTAAATTTGATAGTTATATGATAGACGAGACATTAAACTGGAAATACAGACCTACTAGTAGGTGTATGATGAGACCTCTTGTAGCCATAAGGTGTCTACAGCTCCTGCCACCTCAGGGCCTACACACATTCAGGCTCATCATGATGTTTGCCTTGTGCAATGGCTATAGCCCTAGGGTGGGGGACATTCCTCTAATGCAGGGCTGGATGAGACAGTACCTATCTTGACTACTGTTTGGTCCTAGGCCCATTGTAAGGTGGAGCAAATGGTCTACGAAGTTGTTAATGATGGAGCAGAATCTCTCCTGACTGCCAATTACATCAAATAATGGGCACTTGTCAGACCTGACTGGCAGCCACCAGCAGCTCAGCCAGTGCTCCTAATGGCCATTACTGAATACATAATCGCAGCATGTGTATATAACTACTAGTGTCGGGCAGTTCTCACTTTTTTCTTTTTTTTAAAGAACTGAAGGGTACAATTCTTTAAACAAAACATGAGAAGGTGGATAGTTCATTTTTAAAAGTTAAGACTTAGAGACCAGGGCATCAAAAGTTTCCTAAAAACATCCAGTCAGCCAGTTCTCAGCTTTTTAATTAACAATCAGGCATCTACAACTGGTTCTCTAAGTAAAAAATTATATTATACATACATACATATATATACTAGTGTGTGCCCCGTGCATAATGCACAGGTGTGTTATTTCAAACAACTGTTGGTCCCCCCCCTCGCCTCGGTCCTTTGCATTCTCATTCTGGATCTTTAACTTGTCAAGCTCCCCTCGTCCGGTTCTTCCTCGCCCGTGCCCCCCTCCCCCTGCCCGTGCTGGCCCCCCACGACCCGCTGCTTCACCGGCAAACGTACTAAGCCCATTAGTCAGGGGCCGCATTTCCCTCCCCACTTACTATTCGTCCGGCTTCAGGGGAAGAAACTTTTGCATTGGATGACAGGACGGATTCATTCTTACTGTCATCCCGCCCTTGTTCTTACTATTCGTCTGCCCCTATGCTTACTGTCCATCCAGCGGTTTCATTCGTCCGGCTTCAGAGCCAGCTTCACGAATATGTGAATATGCCTTCACTTTTCCTTTACACTATATAATATACTAGTGGGTACCTGTGACCTTTGGACACTGTGAAATCCCCTGGTTTCTTTAAACCAAGAGAGACACACACAAAGGCGTAAAACAACTAATTTTATTTTTATTTTATTTATATTTTGTGATGAAAATTCATTGAAAAGTCCCCCATGAAAACATAGAAAAAAACAGGTGTTGAAATCGAAGATTTGTGGAGGATTTGGGAGGATTTGGGAGGATTTGGGCAGATTCCAAGCTTTCTTTTTTTGAAACATGTTTATGAAGGGCGTGCTAACCCTAACCCCCTTACCCCCAAGGAGGATGACCGGACGGACAGACACTTAAAATATTATATATAGTGGGTACCCGTGACCTTCGGGCACTGTGAAGTCCCCCGGTTTCTTTAAACTTGGTTCATGTTTTAGTTTTTTCTAGAAACTTTTATCTTGTTTTTTTTTTTTTTTTATGTGTTTTCTTTTTCAAGTAAGGTTTTTCTTCATTATTATAAGTTTTATTTTTTCTTATTTTTTATTCTTTATTTGATTTCTTCATTTTTGTAAAAAAAATTATTATTATTTTTTTTACTGTATTTCCCTTTCCTTGTTTCATTTGTTTCCATTCCTTTTTTATATTTTTTGCGTTTTTACTTTTTTTCTGTTTATGTTTGTTTCATGTTTTTATTTTTTCAATTCTTATTTTGTCCATCTTCATTTTATTCTATTTTTATGCATTTATTTATTTATTCTCTATTTTCTTTTTCAAAAAAATTCTATTTTTTCTAATATGTTTTATAATGAAAATAATTTTTTTAAAAAAATTGTATTTTTGTTTGATTAGATGCAGGTTTGAAGTTTTGGAAAAAGAAGACAAACTTCATTTGTTTTTTCAAGTATGGTTTTTTTTTCTTTTGCTTTTTGTTTTGTTTCTTATTTTTTGTCATCTGCTTTTTAATTTTCTTTTAAGATTATTTTACTGTATTTTCCTTTCTTGTTTCATGTTTAAATATATTTATTTTATATGTTTTCATTTTGTTTCTATTTTTAAGTGTTTTAAAAAAGTTTCTAATTGTTAAAATGTTTGGATAAACTGCTGCTGCTGCCATTCGTCCTCCTCCTTCCTCCTCCTCTTCCATCATCTTCTTCTTCCGGGATGAGGAACTTGGATGGACGGATGATGGGACGGATGGATGGAAAGGACGACCACCCAAGGATATTATATAAGTAGATATATATATATAGTGCATTAATGCCATTTTCTAACTTCATAACAATTACAATAGAATGGTATCAACTTATTGAACAAAGATTACTTACGGTGCTCATGTAATACAAAAGTATGTCGGTTATTCATGTCTCCCAAATTTCATCCTGTTGAAATGAATTTTCAAACTCTTTTAATTTTTCTTCAAAGCTAACTTCCATCTCAACTAACTCCACTAGGTTAGAACAAGATTTATAACCAGTCCTAGAATCAGCTCTTGTGACCATCATGCACTTTTTCCAAGCAAAACCATACCCTTGTACTTAGATAATTTGTGTACAAAGTTTGCAGCTATATGACCATCTAAGAGCTCTGAATTAGGATGTTGAAGATGCTGAAAAGAATTGAGTTGACTCAGGAAACTCATGGTTCCAAGATGGCCTTCTTGGATGGAGCACCACCAGAGAGGTTATGCAAGCCTGTGGTGGAACCCTTTTCGGCTTTGGGAGGAGAAGTGCAGTTGAATGCTCACCTGCAGAAGATTGAGCTCAATGAGGATGGTACTGTGAAGCATTATTTGCTGACTGATGGCAGCACTGTGGAAGGGGACATCTATGTCTCAGCAATGCCAGGTATTCTGTTCAAACTTGAAACCTTACAGTAGTTGACAAGGATGAGGGTGAGGACAAATTTGACCTATTGCAACCAGATTGCTTGACAAATGAAAGTGTGATATGGATTTTATACATGCAGCATTGTATGTTAGTGGAAATGATGTGTGATGACAGATATGCATGTGGCTAATGGTCCATGTGTGGAATAAGCAGTCAACATTGTGAAGCTTTTGGTACCAGAGGAGTGGAAGCCAATCCCATATTTCAAGAAAATGGACAAGCTTGTCAGGGTGCCAGTCATTAATGTGCATATTTGGTCCATCTTTGATTTCCAAATGTGTCCAATTGAGGAATTTTATTTTTTCTCTTACATCATTTCAGTATGGAATAATATCAGATCAAGAGAGGGCAACATAATCTTTCGATCAACATAATTTTCCCATGTGTTCTTGCTACATTGAATGCAATTAGAGTTGTTCAAGGCTCTTGAGAACAGAATTGTACTCTCACGTGGTCAACTATCATGGCATTAAATGCAGATTAGTGCTCTTCACTATGGCAGGGCTGATGGTCTCTGTTTGTGTACTTGCAGAAGCCCTTTACTGAGTGTGTATGCTGATATGTCTACTACGTGCAAGCTATTTTCAAGTTGACAACTGTAGCAGTTCTCATTCTGCAGATATTTCTTTGCATGGATCATACATTATTACAAATATCATGAGAGCAAGACATTTGGAATCAATGTGAAGCTTATGAATCATGTGCTTTTTTCAAACTGTTATTGTTTAAGAACAGAATCCATCTTGACATAAGAAACTGGTTCAGAAAGCATTTGAAGATCTCTTGTTGGTGGGTGCACATGTGAGCAAAAATACTATGACCCTGACCCCTCAATGCTGGAGCTTGTGTTCGCCCCTGCTGACAAGTGGATAACTCGGAGTGACAAGGATATCATTGATGCCACCATGGGAGAGTTGGCTAAGCTTTTCCCCGATGAGATAGCTGCAGATCAAAGCAAAGCCAAGATTTTGAAATACCATGTTGTGAAATCTCCCAGGTATTCTCCGTGAATAACCATCATGTGAGACTAAGTTTGCAACCCTTTCTTTTTTGTGTTATTAGTTCTTGGCTTAGGAGTTAGTGAATTCAAACTGTTTCCTTTGGTGTCTTAGTCTCTTGTAGTAAATAATGGGTTTGGTAAGTCTTGAATGCTGATCATGAAGTGCAGTGTGATCACATGCAAAGGTGAGAAAAATGGCAGTTGGAGGGGGGATGTGTGGTGATATAACTTGTGGTTTGTCCTTCCATTGCCTACTCTTGAAGGAATTGGCATGCTGCAGATCTGTGTACAAAATTGTGAACCATGCCGGCCATGGCAGAGATCACCCATCAACAATTTCTACATGGCTGGTGATTTTATGAAGGAAAAGTACCTCACATCTATGGAGGGTGCTGTCCTTTCTGGGAAGCTGTGTGCAAAGGCCATAGTTCAGGTACTCATTTCTCTGTGCTCAAAGGACATGTACATCTGAAACACATGATTCAAGGAGTCACTAGCTGAAGCTTGCTTTGACTAAGAAGAAATGCTTATTTCATGAGAGGATTAATTCTGTGCTGAGAGTAGCAATATTCTTTTGATCATGGCTACTGATGATTTGTTGTGGGGTGTACTTTTGCAGGACTGTGAGGAACTAGCTCTAAAATCAAAGGATGTTGAAAAAGCAGCAGCCCTGGTGCAATGACTTTCCTCTGTGCCAACTGAAGGAGTGGCTTACTTTCTAGTTCTTCTATGGTTTGATGGGCAAAATAGTATCATTTGACATTTTTCAATTCAAAAAATTGTGCTGTGCTTTAGATACTAAAATCATAAGTACAGAGAAATTCTCAGTACTTATAGAGAGATTTTTTTCCAGTAGCTCAGTTCTGTCTTTGTGGGCTGCTTTCTCTTTTCTTTTGGGTGGGATTCTCTCTTTTTAATGGTTGCTGGCTTGTTTTATCAGATCTGAAATATCCATTTCCTTGTTATAGGGTCATCTCTCAATTCTTTTCAAGTTGACTAAAACCTTAAGTATTTCTCAACGGAAGATATAAATGCAGGTTGTAGTTATACCTCCATCACAATATATTCATTCAACACTTACGCACTGGATTGGTGGTGAAATCTCTTTTTCTGTATTTTCAAAATTGCCAATAAGCTTCCATATGATTATGCTGCAAGAGATTAGACTTTTTATTAGCTATTGGCTGTGCACATAGGGAAGAGACTTCAGATTGTTATAGGATTTGGACATAAAAATCCTATACCAATGTGATATGCAGATCGGCATGTTCTATCAAAGCATGCATCTAGATGATAAGTTCTAGATCCAGTAAGGAAAGTTATTAGGTTGAAGTTTGAACCTGCTATAAAGGGCAATCCGTACGCAACAAGCTGCTTGTTAGTGTGTCCTTAAATGCTTGCCAGAAGTTTGATTAAATGAATTGGAAGGTTGGGCATTTCTAAATTCCTGAAACTGGTGAAGGGATTTATTGTTGTAGAAGGCTGCAAGCTTAGTTTGCATTGAAATTAGTTGACCTTCTCCAACTTTTTGTCTTACCTGTGGCTTTGAACTCTGGATTTAACTGGAACTAATATCTTGCTTCCATATATGGTTAGGAAGCTGAGAGAGATGAGTAAATGTTCTGTTCTGAAAAAGTTCCCACTTGGGATTAAGAAGCCCTCGAAACAAGGAAAAGTTCATTTTTATTGACATGTAGTTTGTAATATAAATTTGGCAGTGTTCCAACCCAGAAGCAAGCACTACTTCAGTGGGCTGGGAGAAGTGCTTGGTTTTCATCAAGTCAAGAACGCCAACTGATTTTCACAACAAAAGCTTTGGGACAGCAGTGTGTGTCTGATTTGTGATGTGCGCAGAGAACCCAGCTGTATGTTTGTATTGAACATACAAAAATTTGTTTGATAACATGGTCCAGAGAATAACCAGTTACCATGAAAATGAATCCAGTCTCACCCACGTATATAAAGGGACATTGTTCAGCCACCTGATTGACCTGGTTAGATTTGTGGTGTCTCTAGGGACATGCCTATTCTGGCCTGCCAAAGCAAAAATGACCTTCATTGTCAGATTGACCAGACATAACAGGACTGCTGCTTTAGCTGTGATAAACCATTCAAGAAGGATACAGAACTTTTGGTCAAGAATGCAGCAGTCATGAAGCTCACAAGCCAATCTTCACTGTCTCCAATCTTTTCAGTCTGACTTGAAACTGTTAAAACACAATGCTGAGATTTTGTGAAAAAACATACAATGCTGACTTGGGTCCTCTCCCTTTGTTCTTACTTTCACCCTTTGAAAGGTGCTTTGTTTTATGAAGTTTACCAGGGTTTCATCATTAGTACAACTTACTAAAATTGGCACAGAACAGTGGGTGGAAAGATGGAAATATACCTGAGAAATATGATTTGCATAGATAGTGGCAAGTCATACCTGAGTGCTACTTAGGCTCCTGAGATATGGAACAAAAGCCTATCCCAGCACGATGTAGATCTCAGTCAGACAAAAGACCACCATCTGCCCAACAATTTAGGCACAATGTATTAGTAAGGAGCTGTACATTCTACATTAGGAATGTAGTCATCATATTCTGTTTGCAGTAGATTGCCATGAGGGAATGAGAATATTTATCTAACTGATTTATCTGACTGGTTCTACAGAACTAACACAATAAGACTTCCACTATTGAGCAATAATAGTAATCAAGAAATGAAAAAGAAAACTGTATTTGTACCTTCCAGACTTCTGCATTTTGGTTGCCAAATGCATCAAACAGCACTGGCAAGAAGGAAGGCAATTTTTCCATGAGCTCCTCTGAAGGAAGTCTGCCAACAAGCTGTTCAATGCAAGCATTTTCAAACATCAAAACTGTTATCCCAGAAAAAATAACACTTAAGTGAATCTACTTGTATACAAAAATGAGATATTATGCAGACTCATGTGATGAGATGCCCCACAAATGTCTGTTGCAAAGTGCTTTCAATCATTGTAACTGAGAATCTGAGCTGAGAAAACTTTGACACATATGAGGTAACTGGAGAGGTGGATGTACTTTTGTCAAGCAGCTGATACAAGTCACAAGTGCCTTTTCATCTTCAGAGACCAACAATGGCACCACAACCTGGTACACAACACTCAGGTATATTGAGAACCCAGAGTATTCAACTGTTAAGCAGGTGGTAATGTAGCCACCTTGCAAGAGGTTTATGAGCTCAGATCGCACACACTAGGTGCAACCTACACTTCAAGGGGGTCAAATGTACACCAAAAGCACCTAGACCTAAAAGCTTCCTACTCCTCAGAGGAAAAATATAAAGCATTGATGCATGTGAAGGATCACTATGCATGTCTGCAGTAAAATGGTCAAACCCACTGACCAAATCTTCTCCTCTAATTTATTACCCAGACAGTAATGTTTTCTTATAAGGTCTGACCAAAGGAAAATTGATAACAGAAGATGTGCAAGTAGTACATACAGTCAGAATGTGGTATGTGTAGCTGCATCAAAACTGTGTTCAAGAGTGGTCAGCAGCAACAACCACCTGCAATGGTCTCTCAGAGTTAACATGTCTGACAAATTGTTTTGCTCCATAGCCCAGAATAGATTTGCTCAGCCAGTTCAACATTTGAACCCATTATGTGTGAAATTTGTTGGCAAGTCCTGCATTCTAATGACACCAATCAATTACTAGCCAAATCAATGAAACAATGGTCTAGACCCAACTGCACACAACCATTGCAAGCAAATAATCTACTTTGAAGAGGATCAACAAGGACATTCTTCACAGTTTTAGTCTCACATGCAAGTTGGACTTCATACCTTGGAGTCAGAATCCCTCACTGAATGGAGAAGCTTCTCCAGCAGCAACTCTATGGCTTCATCACAAGTAGCTCCCTGTAAAATCACAAACAGTAAAGCAATGTTCCATCAACATAGTACTCAGTACTGCTCAGAGAAAATATATCCAGGAGTTACAGATCTGGGTACACAAATGGAGATACATCCATGTGAAATGACATGACAAGAGGATCCTTTTCCTCTTCCTTACATTGCATTGCTGAGTGTAAATTAATAGTGCCAAGCAATTCCATACATTGACAGGTTAGAAAAAAATTAGTATAATCACAGCACTTCTTGGTTTGATGCAAATGCCCAAGAAATGAGAATGTAACTAAACACCTTAATGCATTGTCTCAGGAAAATTGTACTCAGACACTGTATCCCTATTGCAAAGGCCATGGTAATGCATTGAATAATTATGCCCTTGACACACATGCAGAGATCAATTTTTCATTACTCAAACTAACAAACTTAAAATCATGTGAAAACAAACATAGTGAGATCAAAGAGAAGATGGTGCTAGTACCAGAGTAAGAAGCAATCAGTTGCATCTTTGATGCAGTGGAAATCTGAGTATCCAAAGACATCACCATTGGAAATAACAGGAATGGACAAAGCTGACAACACCTCTGCAATGCCATCCCACTGTGCTGGATCCCTTGGACTATCTGCTACCTTTCTGAAACCAAAACATAGCATGTCAATTTCTCTGCTTAGAAGCTCTGAACCAATCATGATTATCACTACAGAACATTAACAATTGACCAAATAGTATTCAACTAGAACCCCTTGAATTTGCAAAGACTCTAGTTGGTATCCATTATTATACACTATGTAAGGACTTGGTGGACACTAAACAGCTACAGGTTTGGGAAAATTACTATACCTGCCCTGGACAGCTATTGCAGCACCTCCAGTTTTCTCAATCTGTCGAGCAAGCTCCACAGTATCATGATGAGTCTTCAACAGACGGATCTTACACGTCACAGGAACGTTCAAGTTCCTCTCCAACGTTGTCAAAATCTGCAGATGCAAGAGCTTGAGATAAGCAAAAGAGCACAGGAAGCTTCAAAACAATATCTTCACAAATCCTCATTCATCTTATAGTTGTTCAAGGGTGATCCTGGCTAGTGACAAAGTGAAGAACTTCCTTGTAAGAGGCATGGACCAGCAGAAAGGGCAACCATGAAGTTGCACAGAAACATTTTTGATGAAACAGATGATTCAAGCAGGTGATGCCAACAGGTAGCCCTGAGCCTAACTTGGAACACAAGAATGCATTGAAACCCTTGTTGTGTAAGTTGACATAAGGAGATATCATAAATCTCATTGGACTGGAGAAAATGGGAGCTGTTCAAAGGAGAAAAGCATTACATCAAGAATGAGATCAGGCTTGGACAAAAATGCAGCACCTATACAGCCACTGATGGAGAATGACTCCTGATATCACCACTTCTGATATCAAAGCAACACTCAATACTCAGCCACCTTCCTTGGTTTGTCATGGTTACAAGAAGCCATCCAGAAGCAGGAAAAAATCAAATGCAACAACAAAGTGCTAGATGCTCTCTGCAAATATGCAAAAAGGTAAGAGTGACAAACATACACAAGACTAGCAGCTTGTAAAGCCCACACAACATCAGAAGTCCCAATTTGGAAAACCCCACAACTCTTCTCCTCGTCAAATGCCTGGAGAACAAAAGAGTCCATGCTCTTCTCCACCAGGTCCACAGTTCCCAACATTTCTGCAACCACCATCACCAGGCAGAATGCAAAACACAAAAGAGTGAGGAGACCAGGAAAAACAGACCTCCGGATTTCAGCTATTAGCCTAAACCCTCCCAAACCTAGAAAACCTTCAAGCCTTGAAAATCTGAAGGAACAATCCCAACACTGGAGAACCGGATTCCTCAAACCAAGGAAGATTACAGTGAAATCTCTACAACCACCCACAATTGAACAGTAAAGTGTGTCCCCGAACAATTAACAGCCATGATTTCAAACATGTTTAAAACAGAAAGTTTTGTAGAATTTTTTAGCGTCAAGAGTTACATCCATGAGAAAAAGATGTCAGAAGTTTGAAGCATTACTATTGATCTTGGGTGTGCATCTGAGCAGTCTGTAGTTGACTATCTCCTCTCCATAGGTAATGTCAGCGCCATACTCAGCAGCCAGCATTCGAAATGGAAACGTCCCCTAGATCGCTTGCACATACTGAGTCGTTCAAAACAGGGTCTAGATTGATCCAACACTCATTCCTGTTTTCTAAACAAAGGTTCTTAGAGGAGATCATGCTGATCAATTTTCACAACATGAAACTCGATGATGGTCCACAGAGATCATCTGCAGAAACAAGCAAATACACCTCAATAGCACAGGATTTCGGCAGCAGAAAAAGGAAGTAGAGGAGGAAGATGGACATACCACACGAACCATTGGCGCAAGGATATGCTTCCCTCGATATTGGAGCTCCATGTGTAAAGGAGCAATCTTCTGCTGCAACAGCAACAGCAGTACCTGGACGAAATCTGGCAAACCAAACAACCGGATGCACGTTGCGGTAAAAGAAGGACACGGGCCCCCGCAAGACTCCTAACCCTAGTACACTTATGTGAAGAAGACGACTGGAGGGCTATTACCGGTGTGGAAACCCGAGGGGATTTCGATCTCATCGTCAGAAGGAGAGACAATCTGCGTCATCCTCAGATCGTGCACCGAAGCATTGTGAATTGGTAGCGCTCCGTGACAACATCTTTACATCTCTTCTTCCCCATACGAGACCTCCGACAACGATTCACCTCTCCTACAGATTTCAACTTGGAATATGAAAAAAAACCCAGAAATTCTGAGTTTTAACATGATAGGACGAAACACTATGCACGTGTATTTTGAAATGTGCTAGAACGACACATTTCGTGTTGGAATGTGCAAAAACGAAAAAAATTGGATTTCAATATGTTAGGACGAAACACTCTGTACCTGTCCTACCTAAAACCCGCTCCAATGAAAAATCATTGCGACTGGAATTAACTTTTTTTAAATAAATATTTCCCACCTTTTGTAATAATTACCTCCATTTTATACATACCTATCTCACTCTTCTTCCCTATACACTAACATGGATATGAAAAAGAAAATTAACATGTGTCTTTTCATGTCCATGAAACGCATCTTAATTTACCCTAAATTTAACATTGACATAAATAATGATGAATTATTGAAAACCATTAAAAAAAGAAAAGAAAACAAGGGGGTGTGCCACATTGTGACAACGTTGCCATTTACAATTTTTTTTAAAGTATCTTAAGGCAAAAGAAGAATTTATGAAAACTCAAATATTTCATCATGCAAAAAAATAAAATCTTCAACCAAAAAAATAAAATCCTCTGAAAGAAACCAAAATCCTTCAAGATATACATATTAGAACTCTAGAACTAATCTCAAGTTTTTTTAGCCAAAATATCATCTTTCAAATATCCTCATATAAAAATAGACCTATATTACTTACCTAGGGGCCAAAATCCCCATTAAAGCTACTATACTCTATAATGAAGCTGAACACAACATTATCAGGCCAACAAAAATAAAATAGTTTGATCAAGAGTAGTGAGTGCGCCAAGCCAAAATCGTTGTGTAGGGATATGATCATATTAAAAAAATTATGCAAAATCAATTGTCCAATGAAAAATACGAAAGGATTTTGCAAAATCTCCCCATAAAGGTACCAGTTCTTCCCAAAATTCACGTCACTGGAATTTGTACTTTTGTGCTTATGTGCTTTTGTTTGTTGGGACTGGCGTGTCGGTTTGCCAGGTTTTCCAGGTTTTCGAGGTTTTCTCACATCAAGGGAAAATGGGCACAGTGAGCATGTTGTTGGCTGTTTCAGAACTCATTTGGGTTGTGTTGTTGATTTTATGAAAATTGACAAAAAAAGAGATAGTTAGACCGCCCCACAATCGACAACAGTTTAGTGTGATAAGACGAAGAAGAAGAAGGAGGAGGAGGAGGAGGAGGAACTGGGGGAAAGAAAAAGACTAATCTAAGTTTTGTTTTGCGTGAATTTGTAGAAGTGTTATTTGTCAACTGCAAGAATAGCAAAGAGGAGACAAGAGGCTTAAACTAGTTTTGGGATTTGAAGCTTGGGGGTGTGCACAGTAGAAATTTCTAGTGTGTTTTGGTGGGGAGAGGGAATGTTTTTTTTGGGTTTGTGTCAGATAGGTTTAAAAGCATTTTAGGTCCGCAAGAGCCCCGCGCTTTGCCGGAATTATTCGGAGTCGGGTGTGTTATGCGACGTGCATCATGAGTTTGTGTGGCTTCTTTACTTGAAGGAAATAAGATTTCGCAGGATGAAGATAGAAGGGTCAGTCATGATGAGAAGCTGTATGATTTTTTGGTTGTGGGTTGTGGATATTGCAGGGAAGGTTTGAGGCCTTGGAGCTTTCTGGAATACCCTAAAACGGGGGCAAAATGAAAGGATCGAAGGATGGGAAAGCAGAAGGCAACAAACAGCAGCAGCAGCAAGCAGGGCCAGCCTTGTTTCCACGGCTCCATGTAGCAGAGACGAAGCAGGTGGGCCCGAAAGGACCACCACGGAATAAGATGGCTTTGTACGAGCAGTTCACTATCCCCTCTCACAGATTCAGGTCCTCTCCAATGCCTCTCTCCTCCTCCACACAACACTCCATCAACCCTTCCATTAGCCCCACACCAGCGGCTGCAGTCTTTCCACCCCAGGTACTTCTTTTTGCTGCAAAGTCCTTGAAGTTTGCCTTTCTATTCTTTCCTTGTAAAAATGTGCATCTACTTGGGGAAGATGCATCATCTCCTTGCACTGTTCTATATGGCAACTGTGTCTCTGACAGGGCGTGATGCGAGATGGACTTCCTTTGAAAAGTACTTGTGGGGTGAAGTGGATGGAGTTTGTCTTGCTCCCTGTATCACTTACCCCCACAGTATTGGGTGGTTGGAGGCTTAGGCCATGGGTTTGCATATTAACCTTGTAACTGGCTTTGTTTTGTTTCCTTGTAGCTGCCTTTCTTTGTTAGGTCTTCAAAAAGGTCACATGAGAAGGTATTGATGAAGCCTGCTGACCCTTCAAGGTTGCTTTGGTTTCTTGGGCTTGCAAAGTAGCTGATTTAAGTGCACCCTGAATTGGACAATATAGCTGTAGTGCCTTCTCATGCACTAGTGTCTTACAATGTTTCAACATCTTCTGATTCTTGGATGTGAGGAGATCTCATGCTGTCATGTGAGTTGCAGAATTGTGGATTGCAGGTTTACCAAGTATGAACTCTCCAATACTGATCCTTGGTTGGAGATGCCACTGCAGGGTGTTTCCTATGATGGAAGATATTCTTATGTCACTTGCTACTTGAACCCCATGAGCCCTTCACGTGCATACCTGCCATACATGAATGTAGGGCATCATGGAGTACCTGATCATGTCTCATTGAATGGGACAAGCAGCAGCACAGTAGTGGATGGGGATTCTGAACTGCAATGTGTACCCGTGGTCGCTGAAAGTTCAGTACCAACACCTGGACCAAAATCCAGCAAGAAAGGGAAGTTTGATGATGACCTTGCAGTGCCAACATATTCGACAGGAACACAAGGCAGCAGCCAGAGAATATCAACCTCGAGTGCCCCCAAAGTGCAACAGGCTGCATCAAGGGAGCAATTCTGGCCAAGGAAAAAATGGGATTCTGGAAAGGCAAAGATGTTCAACACAGAGACACCAAGAAGCTCAAATCAGCTCCAACTGCATCAAACAGAGAAAAACTCAGATGAGCAAACTGGAGGTTTCAGTGAGCAGACTGGAGGCTTGAATGAGCAAAATGGAGGCATGAGTGAGGTGACTGGTTGCTTAAGTGAGCAAAATGCTGGATTGAGCTGGCACACAGGCAGCGTGACTGCATCAGTGGATGATCGTGATGTAAGAGATCGTGACATCGATCAGCAAGATGCTGACATTGATGTCAATGTGCTAGAATGCAATTTGCGGGAAAGAGATAGGAATGCAGCAAAGCAATTGCAGCCAAGTCTAGCATCCCCTGATGGCAGAGTCCAGGAATCTGAGGGATTGAGAGGGCAATCAGAGCATTATCATGACAGCTGTGAAACCTCTGAAAATGTGAGTGAAGTGTCGGAGCAGCTAGGCCAAAGCTGTAGTGGTGATGAGTCAGAATCCTCAATGCTTGACTATGTTCCTTTGGAGAATATTACTCCTCTTGATGTAATGAGTGGTATTGGGGAGCAAGAATTTTGGCGGGCTCGCAAGGCCATTCTCAGGTGCGTTTTCCCAGTTTGCCTTGCCCTTTTTTTAAACAGTTGGATCAAAGATTCCACTTTTCTTTCATCATTTGCTTGGTGCATCTGTGAAGAGGAGGGAGAACACATGGGATCATGGATCAGGTTGGGATCGTACTGTTTGTTTTAAATGTTTATGAAGCAAATTCTTTTGCCTTTCAAGGTATTTAACTGTGGCAGGTTTGTGGTGGTTCAGTGCTTCATTCCTGGATAATCAATTCCATTTTGTTGTTGCATGTTTCATTTGGGATGCATAAGTGTCTTGAATGGGTACACAGGTTGCTCATTGAGTTATGACTGTTGTGTCTTAGTATTGAGTAATAGGTGCATGACAACAGCCAACTGTGCATCTTCCATTCTTTGTTCATGGCTTTCCACAATTTCATGTTTTACTAGAAACCTCTCTTGCAGGTGTCAAAGAGCTGAAATGCAATGTTCTTATGTGCAGGCAACAGAAGATGTTTTCAGTACAAGTATATGAACTTCATCGGCTGATGGAAGTTCAGAAGCAGATTGCAATGTGTCCTGATTTAACACTGGAAGGTGACAAGGAAGAGATGGAGGAACAAGAACAAGAACAGGAAGACCAGCAGCCAGTGCCTGAACCTGTGTCTGTCACTCCACTTTCACCACAGGTGCCTGAGCTACCTGCCAAATGCATAGATGATGATGGGATCAAGCAATGGGACAATAATCAACCAGTGATAACAGAGGCCCCTCAACTCATGTATCCAGTTCCTGTTCCCCACCAGCAGGGTTTCCTTCCAGGACAGCCCTGGCAAGCAACACCCTATGCAGCCAATGAATGGGCTCCACAAATTGGACCATCTTACATGTACCTCCCATATCCACCCCCATACACCCCTGCATATGGGTTTCATCCTATGATACACCCAGAAATGGTGATGTATGAGCAAAGTGGGGGGATGCAGCATGCTCAAATGCCACCATGGCAGCATCCAGTATTTCCTCACTCTTCTGGTGTGCTTGGACCTGGAGCAGCATGGTATAATGCACCACATGTTCCTGTTATAGAATCTCCACAGCAAGGAGTCCCATTTGGTCCCTCAAAATACAGGCATCCCCCTGGCCAGGGGGAATCCTTAGGTGCATCTGAGAAGATGCATGTGAACATTCCCAACAGTAAACAAGGGGGTGATCAGTCTCACAAGGTTGGCCAAGGCCAAAATCATGGATGGGTAAAAGGTTGGAGAATGTACCCTGCGGAGCTTCGTAGGAAGGACAGTGCACAAGGTGAGCAACAAGAACACGAAAAACATCAGGAGCAAGACAAACTGGGTGGAATGAGGCACATTGAGGGTCCTCATGAGAAAACACTAAAGCGGGCCCATGATAGCACCATATCTGATCCTTCACCAAATTTCCCACAATTGCCTGTGCCCAACAGGAATATGCCTCAAGGAGGTGTGATTAAAGCAGTTCCACGAGCAATTTCAGCAACACCAGAGTCAACAGCTGACATTCTGTTGTCCATTCAGCAAGGAAGACAGCAACAGTAGGGCCTATGAAGGTTGGTGGTTCTGTTATGGTATACAACAGAAGCAACAGGATAGTGTCTTAAGGTTTAGGTGTGCCAAGGAAAAGAGTTTTCTCTGTTCTGCTTGTGTATTAGTGTTTACTCAAATTACTGAGATACGAGAGCTTGTGTGAATGTAGGTGATTTGAATCGTGTTGCAAATGACACATTGTGCTGAGTTTGATGGATGCTTAGTGTGTACTACATCAGTAAGGTTAGGTTCTTAGCTGACTAGCTGCCACCACCATGTCTGCAGAGGTAGGAAGCTTACTATGTTTTGGAAGTTGACATGGAATGGTGACAGACAATCCCTCAAGCTTTCTTTGAAGCATGGCGTATTGAATGCCAATGTTTCAATGTGCAACTTTGTAAGACTTGTGGAGAACAACTAAGTATTTTAGTGTCAAAAATTCCAATTCCAACTTTGTTACCGAAGGTTTTGACTTATTGTTTGTTCAATTGCTTAAGTCTGCCTTGTGCCTCTCTGATCAGTGAAGTTGTTTTATTTATCCACAAGTGTCTTTGTATAGCTAGGTTGCCTGACAACATGGCAAATTGGGCTCTTGTTTTCTAGATTCAGAACTCTATTGCCCAGTTACAACCAGTATTGGCTAGTTCTTGCTTTTCTTTCATAACTGGCAGGGCAGGGTCATTGTGAATTTTTTTCCGTTCCTCATTGTATCAAGTAACAGGAATTCAAAGATTGTTGAGACCCACCTAGTATGAAGTTGCTTGTCTAAGCAATATACCTGGTTACCAATTTCCTTGGGTACTGTCTTTTATAACACCCACTTGTTATGCTTAAGGGTGGTTTTGATTTTCTCAGCCCACACTGATTACAACTCTCCGAACATGATTAGAAAGAAGGGTAGCACAACATATACCCAAAGTTGTGATTGCTCAGTCTAATAGAACCCTTGAATCTGTTTTCCTTAGGATCACAGCAATATAGCAACTGTAGTTTGAAATGTGTTTGATGGGATGCATGTTGGTGTAGCACGCCTGTAATCAACCCCATTTCATTTGGGGTTGAAATCATTCAAGTGACAAGGAGCCAGCTTTTCATGAATGAAAAATGGGAGACAACACCCAATGTCTGGTCAGGTTTAAGAGCTGAAGTACAGGTGCGAATAATATAATTCTTGTAACATTGTATGAGATTGCACTGTTCTTTTGACATACAATCTTCATTAGTAATATTCAAATTGTCCCAAATTTCATTTGTGAAACTAAGTTGGAGTTTTCAAAAGCATGTAGTGGAATTTATTATGTCAATTGAACTATGTGTTGTTTGTTTGATTACCTTTCAATCTTCAATGTACCAAGAGTTGCTATTCGAGGTGCATGCATTTGGGTGCATAGTTCCATACCCAAGTGTGTGCCACCCCAAATAGCATGAAAATAGGGCACATGCACTCTAGTTTCATTTAGTGTGGGGTATGTGCACCTTATTTTTTCCACATAGGGTTCACAAAACTAGGGTAACTAGGGAGCGACACAAATGATGTGTCAGGAAAGATAATGATGTGTTTCATTTTAAACATTACAAAAACATAAACTTTGAAAATTTATATCTTATTGAAATTTTGTTCAAATGAAATGATTCGAATTTATTTATTTTTTTGAAAGTTTAAAATAATTTGAACAAAAAAAGAGCTAAATGTCATTATTCAACAACATTTCAATGACCATTCTTTTGAAAATAATTTTTTTAATAAATGGATAAATTTTTATATAATATAATAATACTTCCTATGTTAAACTACTTTCAATTATTATATGACTATTTTTTATTAATTTAATTTATTTCACTTTAAATTACTTTTGTTTACTATAAATTATTTCACCCTAGATTATTTTTGACAATCTTAAACAATTTTAATATATGGTTATTGGTTCTTTTTTTATTAAGGTTATTGGTGATTATTAATGGCTATTGGTGCCTATCTATTTTTGGCTATTAATGGTTATTGGTGGTTATGTTATTAATGGCCATTAGTAGCCATTCTATTGGTGGTTATTGATGCTTATTCTATTGGTGGTTATTGATGTTTATTCTATTGGTGCCTATTGGCAATTATTGGCGGTTATTTTATTAGTGGTTATTTTATTGGCGACTATTCTATTGGTGGCTATTAGCACTTATTCTATTGGTGGTTATTCTATTGGCGACTATTCTATTGGTGGTTATTGGCACTTATTCTATTGGTGGTTATTCTATTGGTGGCTATTGGCACTTATTCTATTGGCGGCTATTCTAGTGGTGGCTATTGGCACTTATTCTATTGGCGGCTATTCTAGTGGTGGCTATTGGCACTTATTCTATTGACGGCTATTCTATTGGTGGTTATTGTATTGGTGGTTATTAATGGTTATTCTATTAATGGCTATTACTATATATTATATTGGTGGCTATTGGTTTTAATTCTATTAATGGCTATTGGTGGGTTTTCTATTCATGATTATTGG
Source organism: Sphagnum contortum (assembly GCA_963920785.1). Lineage (NCBI taxonomy): Eukaryota > Viridiplantae > Streptophyta > Sphagnopsida > Sphagnales > Sphagnaceae > Sphagnum > Sphagnum contortum. Next base: position 5,574,477 of record OY987290.1, on the reverse strand, counting down.
TTGTTAATCTATTAATGGTTATTGGTTATCATTATATCAATGACTATTGGTGGTTATTTTATTAATGACTATTGGTGGTTATTTTATTATGGCTATTGGTGATAATTTTATTACTGGTTATTAATGTATATTCTATTAATGATTATTAATGGTTATTATATTATATGTTATATTATGATTATTGGTGATTATTCCATTATAAATTATTTTTGGATATTCTATGTTATAATATCATAGGCTATTGGTAAGTATTATAATACAAGGTATTTTAAATTATTTTTCATAGGTTATTATTTTTTATTATAAGTTATTTTACCTTAGGTCATTATATTATATTTTAGATTATTTTAAGTTATTATATTTAGGATAAACTAATTTATAATAACTTAAAGTATAACAAGAAATAACATATATGAATTTAAAATAATTAAATAACCTAAGGTATAGCCTAAAGTTAATTTAATAATTTAATTTAGAATAACTTAAAAGCTTATAATAAGTTAGTTAAGATACCTTAAGGTAAAATAACATATAATAGTTCAAAGTACAATAATTTATGATGGCCTATAATAACATAAAATATAAGCACTGCTACAAAATGTGGGTGTAATTCACTAGTCCCCATTCATTAGACCAATGAATTTAGTACTTTTTCATTGATCCTTGTTCATTACAACCAGTGAATTCACTCAAAATTTAGTGAAATCACTTAATGTACAGGGACACATTTCGTTGTCGTAAAATTAAAATAACCAAAATAGTCTAAAATAATATAGGGTGTATCATAAAATAACATATATAGAATATTAACATATAAACAAACCTATTTATTACAATAAATTATAATAATGAATTATGTTAACTAGTAATGAAATATGATGTTTACATAATGATATTATAGTGAAATAACTTTCACTAGGATGAAATCGGTAAAATGCAATGAACTTATTTCACTTTTGAGGTCGCATAGTGATTTAAGCTAGTAAATTGCACCCCACTTTTGTAGTAGTGAATGTACATAGTGCAAAATTACACCTAGGCCGGCCACCACAATGGTAAAAAAATGAAGGTATTGCATTAAATCAACATACATAGTGGGGAATGACATCTAGGTTAGCCACCATAATGTCAACAATATGAAGGTATTGCACTAAATCATAACCCTAAATAAAAAAAGATGAAAGTATTGTGAATAAAAAACCAAGGCAATATTTTATTATGTGAAAAACATTTGATAAGGAACATTTAAGTATTGTTTTAAAAAAAATTGACCAAAAAAAAACCCATCCTTACTTTTACATGAAAAAAAAAAAGGGTTTTGATGTGGCCATATGCAAATTCAAAATGCACCTTTCATGACATACTTTGAGAAGGTGAGGCTACATACACGACAATTATTTGCTCTTCAATTATATTTGGCACCAATTGTTGTTCAATTATATTTGGCACTACTTGTTGTTCAATTATATTTGACACCTTTCATGCCTTTTGTGCATGTTTATTCTAAGGAACCATCCTAAAACAAAACTCCAAATTTTGTTTTATAAAAAACTAAAAGACCTTCAAAGGAAAAAAAAAATCATCAAACTTTATTTAAATAACTATTTATTTTTTCTTATTAAAAATAATTTATATTATATTATAATAATATTAAATTTCATTTTTCATTATAATTAATTTTAATGTATTATTATTATTATACTTCGTTAATTACTTATATCAACTATATTGATTTTTAATTATTTTTTAATTATATTAATTATTACATTGACATGTGTCGCCTACTTCTTCAACAATAGGCAAACAATGATGAGCCTAAACAACATGTCATCATTTACAACCCATCAAAAGAAGAGAAGATGATGATGAACTTTGTTGGCTTGTCATTGTTTGTAGTCCATATTAAAAAAAATGACAATGGGTCTGGCTGGTTCATGGTCATTTTTTATGGAGTCTACATAGAATGAAAACAATAATGAGCTAGAGATAAACTTGGCTCATCATTGTGTACTATGGGTGCACAGAAACAAAAAAAAAAAAGACGATGACAAGCTTCAACTTGTCGTCATTTTCTCTGGGTGCACAAAAACAAAACAAAAGAAGACAACAACAAACATTGACTCGTCATCATCTTCTTTGGGTGCACAAAACAAAACAAAACAAGACAACCACAAGCTAGATCTAGTCAAATTCACATAATTCATTACTTATTCATTATTCTACCCCTAAACCATCATGTTAGTATTTACAATTCTTGTCCCCTAGGCATTCATCTTAATGTTACACACCCATGATCATTGTGTTCCAATCTTTTTAAAGTGGTTGAAACTTCAAATCCACTTTAAGCACCACATGAGTTCAATATGACTTTGCCATGCCATTAATGTGTGCTTGATTTGGTTGAAACTTTTACCAAACTTTTAAATTTGTAAAATTTGAGTCTCACAATTAACTTTTTAATCACATCCATGGAAAAATTGATCAAAGGTCTTATGAACTCCAATTATAATTAAAACATAAGTAAAAAGGGTTAAACTTTGAGGGGTTAATGTTCAAACCACACAAAATGGGGGTTTAATATTTTTTCATCCAATAAATAATTCATAATAAAAGTGTTGGTGTTCTTACCCATTACTACAATTTCTTATTTTATCTCCACATTTTCAACTAGAGTGTTTTCCCCCCCAAATTTGTGATGTTGTTCAAGTAGTGATCATCTCTAAGTATATTTAGCCAATTTTGGTGATATTCGAAATATGAAAGTGGAAAATCTTAAGCATCCTTTCATATTTTAAGCAATTGTGGCAATTTTTTGCAATTTTTGCAATTCATTCTAGGAATGTTTTCACAAAAAAAAGGAATTTGTAACAAGATATTCATTTTAAAAAATATCTTTTACAAAATGGCATAAAATTTCCACAATTAAAAAAATATATTGCTTGCCATTCCATCTAAAAACATTTTTACTAGCAATTGTAAAACATTTTGAACTATAAAATTTTGATGAAATACAAAATTAAATTTGGCAAATTCATTAAAATTTGTTTTGGGCTTAAAAAATGCACATATTTTAAGGCCTTGGAAAAGCCCTTCAAAAGCACAATACATAATAAATGACTATTAATAGTTATGTTTGATTCGCCAATGATTTGATTTGTTCAATTGGTGAGATTTAAATTATCTTTCAATTTGTACTATCTAATTTTTTTTGTTTATGTGTAAAGGAAGGGAAGACATTTGATTTATGTTTTGGATGTGACAAATCCTAATCAGAGCCCAAATTGACAATTTGGGTGAAGATGCTCTAAGGTTGATAAGAAAATGTGAATGTGGAAAACACACATTTGAAGAGGTCCTGAAGAAACACCTATTCACCATTGGGTTGAAACAAGATTTTAGCTAGGCTATCACGGGTGTGTTAACTAATGTTGGCTAATTCTTGGTTTTTAAAATAACTATTAGGTCTAAACATATTTTTTTTGTAAAATAGAAGACCCTTTGGTTCAAGGTCTAGGAAATATTTAAAAATTAGAAACCATAAGTTTGGGGGACCAAGTTCAATTCTTATGAAACTTGTTCAATGTGGGGTTGGTTTTAAATTGCTATTTGGGACAATTTTGAAGCTAGTTTTGAAGCCTATCTGGATTTTTCATTTCTTGTCTATTTTGTGCAATTTAAACAACTATGGGTGCACCAAGCAAAGCTTTATATAATATCTTTGAATTCTAAATACAAGAGAACAATGTTCAAAGATTTGAAGGTCTTCAATACACTAAATGTTTGGTCACTAGCCTAACTATGCTATACAACAAAGAAAAAGGAGTTGGAAAGACTTTTAAATGTAAGGAAGGCATGGGGAAACAAAAGATTTTATCATGTATTTTTTTCCCATCCATCTATTATTCTAACCTATATAACTAGATGAACTTGGAGATAAATTCAAGAAGTTTATTTGGAACTCTTCAAGTTTTGATGAATTCATGAAAGAGGCTCATCATTAAACCCAAAAACAAAAAAACCATGATTTGAGTGGAATTGTAGCCCATCTTGTAAAGGTCTTAAGATTGGGACCCCATCAAATGGACCTTAAGACCTTTGGGTTAGGTTTAAGTTTGGGTTTAAATGACCTTAACATTTGTTGAATTAGATTTAAATCTAGGTCTTGAGACTTGGGGCTTGCCCCACATAGACTTGTTAGGGTGAGAAATGTGATGAATCCCAAATGATCTAAATTAAAGTAACCAAAAATTCGAAATTGGCCAATATCAATGTTAAGCAAATGAACTTCCACTAATAACAACAAGAGATTGGACTTGTATAATCATCGAAAAACATACCAAGATTACACATTTGCATCATCTTCATGATTTGCATATGTTTTTAGAAGATCATATTAAACTTAAACTTTTAGTTAGAGAGATCAATCATTACATTTGCATCATCTTCATGATATTCATATGCTTATAGAAGATCATATGGACTTAGATTTTTTGTTAGAGAAATCAATCACTAAAGCCAAGTTATCCTAACTAAATGTTAACCATCCATTTGAATTATACTAATAAGTTCAATAGCTCCTAATAGCATACATAAATACATAATCAATACTATCCTATTGATAATAAAAAGTAATCAAAAGATTCATCTTATGTAATTAATTATTCTTTGCAAATAGTCTAAGCAAATTAATGACATATTTAGATTTGTTTATTGTTCCTTACATCGTGCATATAGAACATGAAAAAACATATTATCATGTAAAACCACATGGATTTTATGAAAGTTCCCAAATTCCCATCCAATTTATTAATTCCTCTTGTGTCCCAACACACGATCGATGTCCCTTTTTGGAATCGACAGATATATAATTATGTGTATGGAGTATTTGGTTTTGCAAACAAGTATTTCCATGCAAATGGTGTAGTTGTTGTTTTCCATGATGATGATCCTCGTGTGCTCAAGGAAATCAAATCTTACTTGGAACAAAATGGATATGAAATTTGGTCGAAATGGGTGGTAATTAATGCTTTGCCATGAATGAACAAAGAACTATAGGGGAAAATGGTAGACTTTTGTTTTCTTCCTTTTCAAAATCCTTTTGATTCAACCCATTCACTATCCATATCTAACTTTGGTCATTTTCCACTTTCAAATTTGACTGAGCTAGGCCATTCTTCTTATTCACCATGTAGGTGGTTTCAAGTTTTAGGAAACTCACCCTAACATGGTGAGGCTTGGGTTATCATTGGTGGAGGACAATATCCTATAGAATAGGATTGGCATTGATTCAATGCAAAAGTTTTCTATAGGAATTCCATTTAAAGGAGGACAGGAAATCCATGTTTCCACAATGGGGGTTCATATCCAAGTGTGTTATCCTAAAGGTTCTCTAGTTGTTGGTTTGAACTCTTCCACATGTAGCCTATCTAAATTTGTTTGGAATTTTGTTTGTGATTATATCTCTTTTGCAATTTGCCATTCTTATGGTATTGCATTATCTTTGCAATAAATTATATTTGCACCTGTTAGTTTCTTGGTCGTCATGTTTTTGTGCTTGAACCAAACAACGGTGTTTATGAGGAGGTGGACAAGCCCCTTCTAGAGAAAGCTAGACCTCAAGTCGATATTGGGATGTCTACCTATAGCCCTTCGGATTCCTCACTTGAAAAGAGATTGAAAGTGAATATCAATTATGAATAAATTCAAGTTTATTGTAGTTCAGTTGCTTATATTTTATTTTAGGTATCACATTTCATATTGATGTTTTGTGTGTTTTACAAAGATACCCAACCATTTGCATCTCCTTTTGTGCCATTCTATGCTCAGAATGACTTTTTCCCTAGTCCCCCTTCATGCAAATCATTACTTGAATATGTAGAAGCCATCGTTTGACAAATGGTCGCCTACTCCACATCTCCATCTTTTAATAACGAGAGGAAGTATGGTAGTCCAATACTAAATTTATTGATGATGAAACAATTGAAAGTTTGGACTAGATCTTATAATTGATTAATTCAGCTCTCTCTTAATCTTTTTTTTTTGCTTTTCATATTTTGTCTTCAACTTTATTTTGAGTTGTCATGGTTAAATATTTTTTATGTGTGATGTTTGCAACATTTTTATGATAAACATAATTTGTTCATCTGAGGACAAGACTTTCCATTCTTCAGTCTTTGAGTTGGGAAAATTCATTGCAAATTTTGTTCCCATATTCAAATGAAATATTTGCACAAATGTTGTTTACATTTATATGTCATGGTGTGATTTCCATAATCTATAATTGCCATTTTGTGATGGGTATCATTAGAGAACATGTGTATTTTGAAATGTCCAATTGAAAACAATTATGTCAACATAATTTCATTTTCTTCAGATGTGGTCTATTCTATCCAACAAATTAATAATTCCATCAAATTCAATTATCCAATCACTTTCAATTTCACCATTCCATCTTAGGTTCCATGTGCAATTCAATGGATTTTTTATCCACAATTTGTTCTTAGAAATAATCCCCTTACGGTCAGCGTCAATAATAGGGGAGGGTGCATAAACCCTAACCCACATTCATGTGAAGGTGATCAAGAACATTGCAAACAAGCATGAAATGTCCAAAGTGCAACATGGAATATATAAACTACAAGGAGGCTATTTAAAACTTGCATTCTTGTGTTATTAGATCATTGTTGTTTTGGATTAGAATTTGTGGATGTCAATGCTTGAAAAACTCAAATATGGAGAGATTCAATACATTGTTTGTATGTCTTTAAACTCCTAGATGTCCCTATCTATCACAATGGGGTTCTCATATTCGATGTACGAGATCCTTCTTCATCTTCTTCACTAAATGATGTTGCATCCTTTATTTCCTTGTTGCTTAAAACATTTAAGATGACACCATTTGTCATGATCTCTTCCTTGTGTGTTGCATTGTATTTCCCACCCTTCCTTTATTTGGAATAAAAAAACTGATTTTTTTTCAAATTGTTCTGTTAGGTCTTCAATTGTGGTCATTGTTATTTCATTATTTTTAACATGCCTTTTCATATCACTTTTTTGAAGGTTTTTTTTGCAAATTAAAAAATTCATCATTATTTGTTTCTTTGGACATATTTTCCAGCTTTTTTTTTCGTTATAATATCGAGCTTGATTATTGCTTGACTTTTCTCCTTCTGATGTATTCTCTATATGAGATTACGCAGATTAACATAACTATATTCAACTTTTCTATTAATAGGCATTGTTTATGTTTGAAGTTTACGCGATATTGTTGTTCATAAAGGTGTTCAGGCCATTTTAAACAATTCATTTTCATTATTACTAGTTTTTTTTTGAACCCACACACATAAATATTCAACAAGATATAGTGCCACCATGTACATTGACAAGGAATGTTCTACATGATGGATGATTGTAAAGTATACTATTTTCTGTGAACGTGTTGAGATCACCAAACATGATTATTTCTAATTTATGCATGATGTTTTAAAATTTGCCACTTGGCACCAGTTCATATCCTTGAGATTGGACATTGTTGTAACCTAATACTCTTTCTAGTTCTTTCATTCTGAACACATTTACTCTCTTATCAGTTTGAAAAATAGCAATTACATATGCATATGCAAAACATTTCATTCATTATTACTTTAGTTGTTCATAATTGTAATATACATTTTGGGTCATGTTTCCTTTTTCTTCTATCCTCATATACCATATATGTCCCTCTAGTTTTGTTTAAATTTTATAAGCAAAATACATCTTTATATCCATAATTAAAATTTTATCCATTTTATTTCAATATATTTTCCATTGATTACATCTAGTTTCTACATATAGATAATCCTGATTTTGTCCCACACTTGTCATGGTTTGGTGATGATCCAATCATCCATTAATTCATATGTGATTAACAGACTCTATTTTGGTCATGTTGTGCAACCTAGGCCTACCTTTCTGGTTTTGCATACTTCTCGATATAAGCATCAAGACAATTATATTCCTTGTAATCATGTGCTAATTATTTCCACAAACTAAAAGTCAATATTGCAAAAAAACTTTAATCAATTTTAGCTTCTCAACAATGTCCTATTTTGTTTCATAGACATTCTTAAATTTTTATAAAAATGGGATATTTATAGTTTGCTTATAGTTCTGACTTGTAAGTGTGTTTATAATCACAAACATACAATGGTGACCCGCATTCTTCTTGATGTCACGACTTGATAGTGATTTTGGTGTTTGACTCGCAACATTCCTTATTTGAGCTTTCCGAGCCTTTTCCTTCTTTAGATGTCGATTGTGATGGTGTTTTTGGTTTTTTTTCTTCCTCCATTACAATTCATTCTTCCTCCTCCTCTGAGATTTTTCCTTTCTATTCTACCAGTTTATCTTGGTTTGCATCATATTTTAAAATAAACAACTTATACTTATCATCGTTTGGATCACTTTCATTTTCAGGCCATTTTTTGTGTGAGGCTTCTACTAATGAATATGGGTTTGTTGTTCATCCCCAATAGATATCATACTTGGTGTAATAAACAGGTCTTGTAATTTTGGTTTTTTGGTTCAGTTGGCCACAGATTGTCGTCGAAAGCTGGTTGCAAGTTGTTCACAAAAATTGGGTCGAACATCCATATCACTATGGCATAGATTTTGTATTCCTTCATGCTATTTCTTGATGCCCAATATCCCACTCTAACACTATAGTTTGCATCTATCAGTTTCATTTGTTTTTGATCCACTATTGGATATAAATCCAAGTTTCTACGAATTACATCAAACATTCTTAAAATTCCAAAACTACATTTGCAATGAAACATTTATTTGTCCACCATGTCTTTTTATCATTATATACAATCATTGAGAAGGTTTGTGTTTGTTTTATTTTGAACATAATATAATGTCCCTTTTACTGAATATTTATGTCGGTTAGTTACTAACATTCCACTATTTGATTAGTTATTGTTTTACTCATAAGCCATACCAAATATTTTTTTGTTGATCTTTAATTATTGCGAGATGTTTTAAAATGTGTGCTTCAATGCCGATTCTTCTCTTTGAAATTGGACACCATTTTCATAGATTTATAAATCTTTAACTTTGAACACATTTATTTTCTTCCCATTTCGACAAATACCAATTACAAATGAACACACAAAACATTTGATCATTAAATGGCAAAACAATTGCATGTGCCTTAATTGCCACAAAAGCAAGTATTTGCTTATCAATTAATGCTCTAATGTGATTGTTTATTTCGATATTCATTAAGGATTTATTTAACGTTCAATGTCAACCTTTGTTTTATTTTATTTTTCTAAAGTTAAAAAAACCTACAACAAATAAAATGGTACTTATTGCACCAACCTTTTATGAAGAACAAGTAATCATGGGTGCGGTATGCAAATTGATATAGTAACCAGTTACAACAATAATATGTAACATAACATCTATTAGAGAAGTGGCATCCAACTTGACATCTTTTCCATCTAGATTTATGACACATGGATCAAGGGACATATCATCTTAAAGAATTGTGCCAAAATCAACTTGTTAACCCATTCGTTGTGTCCCCACAATTTTTAGCAAGAAGTTGGTTGAAATTGATCATGAATGCAAATAGGCATTGGTATTTGCACAAACTACAACAAAGCATAAGGTTCAAATGAATTGGCATCCACCTCTTCATCTTCATATTTTCTTGAAACAAATTCTTGTTTTATGGGTGTTGTTACCATACATGTGGAATTACAATTTTGAAAAGGATACAATTGATGGATTCAAATCCATATTGGCACATTAAAAAAATTTAGAAGATGGAAAATGGGAGGATTGGGTTGAGGACATTTTCATGTCCTCCTATGGGAATTGGGCATTTGTAGAGTTGGTAAGAAAATTTCATCCATGTTTTAGGTTTTTTCGTGTAGTAGTAAGCAATAACTTTGTAACCTGACCATTTGTTGTGCATTGAATATTGGTTTCATAAATTGAAGCAATGCAAAGACAATACCAAGAATACCACCATCATGTGTGTTGAACATGTTCACAACCTTGTTACAATGGATGAAAAATTCCAAGCCTTGATTGAATATATTGAACACAAATTGCTTGTGAAAGTAATCCTAGGCCTAGAGGAGCAATGAAAGGAGAAAAAACATCAAAAAATGGAAGAAGATGTGTGTAAAAAAATGGCGGGTTGGGAAATTAGTCCTTCACATGGAACACATCACTTGGGGTTGGCATCCCATGTACCACATCTTGACGACTCCATTTCCTTTTAGTGTTTTGCCACCATTCCCATGGACACACAACAAAAACGAGGCTTCAACTATTGCAATGACAATTTCCAAGATGGGAAAAAAAAATCCATTATAATCAACCCCTTAAATTTTGTTATTGTTGAAGATGTTTTTATTTACATGAGGCATTAGACAAACATTGTGTCAAATTATCAAAAGAAGGTTTGGGGATTATGGATTAGTTGGATGCCATTGTGTCTAATCAAAAAGATTTTACAAGATATTATGGCAGTATTGAATGAAATAATTTTTAGTGTGGATCTGCTTGCCATTGCAAAAAATATATATCAAAGAAGTTTTCAATGTTGAGTAACTGCCAAGTGAAAGTGATAGAAAAGGTGTTTCCAACACCTCTTGAGTTTTTTTGTATCCACATTGTGCCAAATCTAAAAAATCATTCATGGACATATTAGGTAGCATGCCCATACATGTGACCCATTTGTACTTCCTATTCCATTTATGCATTGTTAATTACTTGTTGAGCAATTTGTAACCTATGTTATAAATATCTATTGTTTTTTTTTGGAAATACACATGTTTTTGTGTTGTAAGATATTAGCAACAAGAATATATTTTTGAACATTTGGCTTCAAACAAAATGTAAATTTTTCAACAAATAAGGTTTTTTAATAATTATTTGAAGGTTTAAGGACCTGTCCGCAATAGGTCTTCGCAATAAGGGTTTGTAATCCTATTTGAACAATTTGTGAGTTAAAAATTGTGTCCATTCATGGCTCATGGGTTTGCAACACCATCTTTAAGTTTTGGATTGACATAAGCATGATTACATGTCTCCTTTCCTGTATTTTTACATTTACAGTTTCAATTCCCATGTTACACATCAACCCATGTTTTATCGTGATGTGCAACAAATTCAAAAGAAGATAATTACATAGGTTATAGTTCAAATTCTCACACTTGGAACATTTGGATGTGCACATTCACATTTGTTGATTTTGCACACACTCATATGCATGAACTTGGATTGAACTGGGTTAAGTTCGACTCCAAAAACACCTATGTTCATTCAAAACAAACTAGCTATCATAACTTTTAAGCAAAATTAACTCCAAATCATGAAACAATATAAATTACATTGTGCTTTGCCCAAACAATCTTGCCACTACTTACATACTTACAACACATGGTCCTTCCCATACGATGAGCCTTACATCATATCCAAATATTGCAATTTTATGTCTATTTTCATATTGTAGATAATGTCTTCTCCATCACTAGAAACACCCAAGTTCATTCAAGACAGACAAAAAGATATTCAAGTAAGTTATCACATATTCAACCATGTGATTTGAATTCATTGTGCTTTGTCTAGACAACCTGTTGAACTTGTTACATAATTACATCATGCCAAATTTTGTAGTGCAATCCGAATTTCATTATGCTTTGCCCAAACAAATTTTGCAAGGAATGTTTCACACTTACAACATGCAAAATTTTTCAATGTAACTTGAACTTCATTGAACCTTGCACATACAAAATGCTAGACTTGTTTCACACTTACAACATACATTCAAATTTTGTAATGTAGTATGAATATCATTGTGTTTTGCCCACATAAGTGCATGGAGTTCCACAAAAGTGAAACATGCCAAATTTTGTAATGTAGTATGAATTTCTTTGTGCTATGCCTTAATACTTTCCTTCCAAATCAAAAAAGTTCAAATTTGCAAACAAATTCCACATACATTATTGCAAGTCCATGGACTTAACAAAAAGTCTTAAATGTCCATCAACACAACTTCCATTCCGAAGACTATTGCACTTCAAAAATTTCTAAAGAAAATTTCACAATGTCCATGAACTTATCATCAGTTACAATTTTAGAACATCAGTTCAATTTTGTTGCAACTCTCACTTCAAGTCCACAAAGCCTCCTACAACAAGATATGAACTTTCAAAAGGTCAAATGGCAAAACATAAAACGGTTAAATCATCAATCTATATATTCCATCATACTCATTATAAACTTTAAACACCATGGTGTATATTCATTTAGACAATGGTGTTTTTTCATGAAACTAGTATAAAAAGGAACTTGGACTTCCAAATTACATTATGTGTTCATTTTAGGATTATAATCCCAATTTGCATCTTTAAGTCTATAACATTTAGACCAATTTCAATACTCCATTCTAGGAGAACTAAAAGTAAAAGTACCATTTAAACGACTAGATTTTCCTACATTTCATGACATCCACTGAAGTCCAAAAATACAATTCAAAGAACCACCCACTTATCAATCTGCTACCTTTTGATCTATCTACTTAATTATTTACCTACCTACCTTTATTACCTACTTACTTACCTACCTACCACTTGCTTACTTACTCACCCACTTATCAATCTGCTACCTTTTGATCTATCTACCTACCTATTTACCTACCTACCTTTACTACCTACTTGCTCACCTACCTACCTCTTACTTAGCTACCTACCTTTGAGACGAAATTTGTGCTGCAATTTCTTTTGAATTTAAGCTGCTCTTGGATGCTGTGCTTTGATGCATGCGGAATGGAAATTTTTTGCCTACAACTGTTCTCCACAACACTTGTGGGCGAGCTGGCCTACTTAATTACGCACGCAAATGCATGCATTACACATCCAAAACAACGGGACCTCATTGTTGACACCAGGGGAAAAAAAAGAACGCTATAAATTACATGCTAGAAACTTGTGATTGTGTGAGAGTAGCGATCCATCCCTCGACGACCACGAGAGAGAGAGAAAGACGTTGCACAAATTCCTACCAGATAGAGAGTTTTTTTTTTTTTTTTTTTTTTTTGGTCTTTTTCTTTTTAGGAGCAAGCGATGGGGTTGTTGCAGCCAATGCCACGAACGAAGTTGGGTTCTTAGGGTCTGGAGGTTTCTCGCTTGGGATTGGGTTGTATGGGGATGTCTTCTTTCTGTGGACCCACAAGGGCGGAAGAAGAGATGGTGGAGCTCATCCGTTATGTCGTGGAGCAGTTGGGTGTTACCTTGCTCGAAGCTGGAGTGAATTAACAGCCACCAATGCACCAGTTGAGGATGAGCCCGTTGAACTCGTTTCATAGATGATCATCTCCCTGCCCGCATCAATTTTTTTCCCCCGGATCCTCCCTGCCCCAAAATTCTTCTACCGAAAAAATTCTCTATCTGCCGCCTTCTACCTACCTTCTACCTCCCCCCTCCTACCTACCACCTACCTCCCGCCTCCTTCCTACTGCCTACCAACCCCACCCCCCTCATTCCATCGCCAGAGCTCCAGACGAGCAGCTAGAGCTAGAGCTTACGTTGTGGAACGGGAGCTGGAGCCATGGAGTCGTGGTTGTAGAGCGAGAACTGCAGCAACACGAGCCAGAGCGGGACCCAGACGCCCATGAGGAGGTAAGTACCTTACTTTTTCTTTTGTTTTTTCTGTTTGTTTGTTTGTGGAGTTGCGTTGCGTTTTGCAACGCAGCTCCACAAGCAGCGTTTGCAAGAAAAAAAAAAGAAGGCGACGATAGCCGTTTGCCGTCGCCTTCTTCTTCTTCTTTGTGTTGTAAGAAAAAAGAAGGAGAAGAAGGCGATGGTAGCGTTGCTGCCGTTGCCTTCTTCTTCTTCTTCTTCTTCTTTTGTTAGTGAGTGGCATGATATGCACATGAATGGTTTGGTCGACAGTGAATTGAGTAAGTGGCAGATGGATGAGGTGGGTTTAGGGTTTAGGATCTCAGAAGCATGTTTAACTATAATGCAGTAGAAAAAGACCCAGCAATTCTCACCAGCAACAAAATGTGTCAGGGTCTCTGACAATCTCAATGGGTGTTGTTGTGCCAGGTATGTGCAGCTGATTAAGAAATTTGGGCTGAAGATATCACAACCAGGACTTGAGCCAGATCGAGGTTTAACTTGGCAAATGACAAAACGTCTGGGTAACAGTGAAGTTCACAAGTAAGTGATATGAAGTAATTTGCATCAATGTTTAACTCGCTCCAATGCTAAACTGAGTTCATGTTATTCACCTTAGTGTAAAAGTCTTCACTTTGTTTTCCATTTGTCTAATGTTGTTACTCTTTCAGGGAAACAGTGGAACAACAGGGTTGGTGTCCAGATCCCCATAAGCCGCCATGTGCCGGGTGAGTCTGCTTCTCGTACTCAACTGTAGTTAGGTTCCTGTCAATGATGTGTATTTGATGGACCTGCAAGACCAAAAATCATTGTTTCTGTTTTCATTCAAAGAGGGTAGGGAAGTCATCTCAGATACCTTAAAGTTAAGGGAGAGGAGGTCCTATTATCAACTTGTTACTCCAAGAATGCTGGATTATTCAACTTGGGTTATTTTGTGGTTTGCAGGTTTGTAGAGATAATGGCACCAATGTTTTCACGAAAAGCATGGCGATGCATTTGGTATATAATTCAAGTATCAAAGTGTATGTCTGTTGCAAGGTTTAGGGTTTAGGGTTTACCCTAAAATCTTGCAAATGACATTGTAGAAACTCTGTCATTGTCATCATAGAAGTTGTCCCATTGGTCACTCTCCTTGATAGCAGCACTTGGAGTGGTTCTGAACTATTGTATGACAGTTGAGATTTGACAGATGTGGGTTTTGTTTTCTTTGTTTAATCATGCATTTGCTTGTATGGGTTCAAAGGAGGAGTGTCCATGATGAGTAGGTATGTGCAAATGATGTCTTTTGGTGGTTACTGTCCATGATGAATAGGTGTTGCAAATGATGTCTTTTGGTGGTGACTGTCCATGATGGGTATGCATAAGAGATGTCTTTTTGTGGTGAGTGTATGCAGAATGACCTAGTGCATGGGTGGGGCTTAGACTTCAGTCTACAACGTTGTGTTCAGGTAAGAAATCACTCTTATACTTGTGTTCTTCTCTTTGTAGAAAAAACTTTCTGATTGAACACTTGTGAAAATGGATGACAAGTCCATTGTCCATTGATGAACATGTTAGTCAGTTGAGAAGCTGCAGTTTTTCCCAGATTGAAGAAGGGTTTAGGGTTTAGGGCATTTGACGATTGATGCTTACATGAGGATGTCATCAATGTCATAACAGCCAACACATGAGAAGATAGGGGTGGTGGATGCACAATGGGTGCGACATAGAGTTGTTCCATCACTAGGAGACAGGTGTATTTCCCCATTCAACCATTCCTGTCTTTTGTTCATACTCTTGCATTTATTCTCTTTTGTCACCTAGCAATGTTGGCCTCCATGATTTCTCTGTATTGTGTGTCTGTTGTCAAGATTATTTAGATCCATTTCCAGCACCAGATTTAGGTGCTAAATGATGGTGGATTGGTGTGGCTACACAGGGAGACGTGGAAACTAGCAAACCTGCCACAGAAGGGGTATGCTTTTTATTAAATTTCTCAGAATGATATGAACATTCAACATTCAATCAGGGCATTACCATACCTTGGATTTGGATTTTAGTTCCCAGTCATTGAAATGGCTTTGGAGTTGACTACAAGATTCACCTTCTAAGGCTCCATATTTAATTTTTGTGTTAGCTGGCTGGCAAAAAGATCAGGAGCTGTTCTGACTTTTCAAAGGTGACATGAAGTTTTGAGGATGATGGGAAGTGGTGGGGTATCATGCAGGTGAGGGACAGATGCAAGTATGAATGGGGTGTATACACCGAGCGTTGGAAGTTGGCAGATGAAAAGCAAAAGTTAGAAATTGAAGCACAAAAGAAACATCAAACTTGAGTAGTAGTTGACATTCTTTTGCAAATTTTTTAAGCAAATGCTTTTATATGTACCAATGTGTTATTTCTTATGCTAAACCGTGTTATATTGTTCCCCATGTGTTCCCAATAGCTTCTCAGTTTAGCTTCCCAATAGCCCATATATGGTTTGCCAAAGTTCAACTCCTAAAGGTGGGTCTAGGGGAGCATATTTGTTTTGGTTTTGCAATGGGGTTGCTCCTTTTGGGGAGTTGCTCAATGTTCAATCAATGTGGTGATGCGTTGCTCAATCAATGTGGGGTCCTCACAAAAAAAACTCAAAAAATGAAAGAAAGTGTGAGACTATAACACATTTACAACATCATAATAAACATGAATACAATATATAATCAATACAATAATAGAGTTTGTAACCATATTGTAACAACATTATATCATTTATGACTAAAAATGCATATCCAATACAATCATAATACTAATGTAATATCATTACAATATGGACATAATGTGAATACAACATGGTAAACAACATAAATACAATGCAAATATGATGTTACATCAATTATCATTGAAACAATACCAAAATCAATTCAATACAATCTAAATTGTTTCAATGCCTATTTTACATGTAGAAAACACTAAACCTTGGACATCTTGTAAAAGTATTGTGAAAGCACTTAAATAGCACTTATATAAGGGGGTCCCCACTTTGTGATGGGGTCACAAATAGTTGTTGACATTTTTCATTCGTTGCAATACCCGCATATTGATCCATGGTATTCGTTGGGTTTTTATAACATTCCTTGCAATACCCGCATATAGTTCCCATTGGCATAATAGCCGTTGGTTTTTTTGGCATCTCTTGCAATACCCGCATATAGGTCCCATAATAGTTGCTGGTTTATTTTTGATCTCAACAAACTTTGTATTGCATTCAGGGTTGGGTTTTCACATAAGGTTTGTTTCTTACCTTTGTGTGATAACTCCAACCTAATTTTCTCAATCTCTTTGAAGAAAATATAGAATGAGATTGTATTGTTTCACATATGTCTAAACCCAAAAATTTCCCCCCAATTTAATATAAAATATTTCTGATAATTAATTTATTACCAAGAAATTTTGTCATATAATTAAATAATTAATAGACCATTATTTCAGATAATTTAGATGAATAATTATCAAAAATTAGATTGATTAATTTGATATTTGATTAATTAACTTGAGTATATTTTTGTTTTAATAAATTATTGAAATCACTATTTAAGATAATTATTCCATGTCATAGGTTGTAAGTTTAGTTTTTTCATGAAAAATTCCTACACCAAGATAAGCTTGATCACAATTGTCATTATATTATTTGATCCACAAACAATACAACCTCTTTTCAAATTCATGAAACGAAGTAAGAATCATGGAACTCTTAATCAACAACCCTAACCTCTATACACACCTTTGTTAACATATTAATTTGAAATTAATTAATTATTTTTGTGTGCCCCAAAATGTAGGTATTGCATTTAGGGTAGGATCTTCATATAAAGAAGCTTAAACCCTATATGCGTCCTTTCGGAGTGGCCCAAATTGCAGGTATTGCATTTAGGGTAGGATCTTCGTATAAAGGTTTAAACCCCACATGCGTATTTTTTGTGTGCCCCAAAATGCAGGTATTGCATTTAGGGTAGGATTTTCATATAAATAAGCTTAAACCCTACATGCGTCCTTTCGGAGTGGCCCAAATTGCAGGTATTACATTTAGGGTTGGGTTATTTCAAAGTGATTTTGCATGTCCATATTGTGTTTAGGGCTAGGTCTTCACTTAAAGGTATCTAAACCATTTAGATGGGTTTTTTTGAAACGTGGGTATTGCATTTAGGCTTGTTTTTTCATTTCAACTTGAAATACCCAAACTTATACTTACCTTTACCAATTGGAATTTTGGGGTTTCATTGCAATACCTACACCCGTACTTATTTTTACCAACTGGAATTTCGGGGTATTACTTGCACTTGTATTTACTTTTACCAACTGGGATTTTGGGGCCTAATTATAATACTTGCATTTAACACTAATATTATCATTATCATTGTGTTTTTGCATTTCACACTTTTTGTGTTTATTACTTGGAAACAATAATAAGCTTTGTGCGATATTAGACTTCATGTGTGTGTTGAATACATGATGTTCAAAGAATTTGGGCTATGGTTTCCTCCATACAAAATTGATTCTAAAACAAAAAATTTAGGGCCAATGGCAACAATCTTGATTAGTAATTGAGACATTTATTAAAGTAAAATATTAGTTTTGAAATATATGAACCAAATTCCTATACATTAAATCATAAAGCATAACCTTACAAATCCAAATGATATTTTGACATAAGGCTTATTACAACCCTAACTATACAAACCCTAATAATAAGAAGATTTAGTGATATATGCCCTAAACCCAAAAAACTATACATTTATACAAATCATATAATGCAAAATAAACAAATTTAAAAGAACATAGGAAAGAATTTAGAAACCAAAATTCAAAGGTTTTAAATTATAAATATTTATTAACTGAAAGAAAATATGTTAATCTTTAAAAATAATCAAATAAATTTCGTACAAAACCAAAAAAGAAGATATGTCTTTTACCTTTGTGTGATTTTTCCAACTTAATTTTTCCACTCTTTTTTAAGAAGGTATAAAATGCAATTGTATTACTTCACATGTGTGTAAACCCTAAAATTTTCCCCCCAAATTTAGCTTTAAATTAATTACTATACATTTATGAAAAACTTATCAATTAATTTATGGGTTTCAACCCTAAACCTAATGGTTAAGTTAATAGGGTATGTAATTAATAGAGTAGCTAGGTTAGTAGGGTAGGTGGTTAGTATAGTAGCTTGGTTAGTGGTGTGACCCAAAATGCAAGTATTGCATTTAGGGTATGATCTTGTATAAAGATGCTTAAACCTCACATGCGTACTTTCGAAATGGCCCAAAATGCAGGTATTGCATTTAGGGTAAGATATTTGTATAAAAAAAGTTTGAACCCCACATGCGTACTTTCGAAATGGCCCAAAATGCAAGTATTGCATTTAGGGTAGGGTTTTTAGGGTAGGGTATGTAATTAATAGGGTAACTATGTTAGTAGGGTAGGTGGTAAGTACAGTAGCTAGGTTAGTAGGGTGGGTGGTGAGTACAGTAGCCAGGTTAGTAGGGTAGGTGGTGAGTACAGTAGCCAGGTTAGTAGGATAGGTGGTGAGTACAGTAGCCAGGTTAGTAGGATAGGTGGTGAGTACAATAGCTAGGTAGAAAAGTGAACAGGGTAGAAAAGTGAGCAGGGTAGCTATGTGTGAGGTCAGGTCCAGGGAAAAACGAGCAAGAACCAAAAAAAAAAGTACAATGGTCAGCAGCAAAAAGAAATGGACTGTCATGAACCCCATCCGGCGCCGAATGAAAAAACGCAACCCATCCAGTGGACAGAACGGCCAACTGGTGCATTGGTGGCTGTTAATTCACTCTGGCCCCTTGCTCGATACCTCTGATACTTATGGACCCTTCACCAACGAAGTCCTGATTGGCAAGGTAAACAACACGTGCAAAACCAGCACCGTGTTGATACCAAAGTTCCAATTGAAATCACAGTAAGAGATTCATGCAGCTCACTTGAATGTTCTTTGTGCGTAGATACTAGTGTTGTTGCTGCTCATGAGTTGTCCTGGATTGTGTTGTTTTTCTCCAAATGTAAGTAATCAGGATCCTCCTATGGCCATGTCAAGAATAACCAATTATATGCTACAATAATCATGATTACTGGAGAATAACTTCTTAAAATCTCATGCAAACAGTTTTGCTCCTGGCCATGGAAACATTGTATTTTTTGCAGGAAATAAATCGGCCAGAAGATGATCATCACAATTGAAAACTTTTCTGAGTAGGCGACTTGCGATAATGACGAAAGAGGAGATATAATGATGAAATCTATTGCAACTTGCCCTTCTAGAGAACATTATTTTGCTTCTAAGTTTTGAGCTTGTCTTTCAGGTAGGAGAGATGAAGAAGTTGGTGGAGGAAGGGAAGGTGAAGTACCTCGGGCTCTCAGAGGCATCACCATCTGAAATTTGGCGGGCCCATGCTGTGCACCCCATCACTGCTGTCCAGTTAGAATGGTCCTTGTGGGTTCGTGATGTTGAAGGGAGTGTCATTCCAACTTGCAGGTAAATTCCAATTTCCTTTCTTCCTTGATTGAATGCTAGGTCTGTAGATCCCCAGTTAAGTGTCTACTAACCCATTTGTGAGCAGAAAACAGAATTTGTTTTTTGTCCGTCTCACAAAGGTTTTGTTGTTTGATGAAGTTTACAGAGAGCTAGGCATTGGGGTTGTGCCATACAGCCCTCTGGGTCGTGGCTTTCTGGCTGGCCTGAAACCTGAGAACCTTACAGAGAATGATTTCCGGAAGGTAATAGAATTTCCTACTTGGGTATTTATCTTCATTGTTCTCCTCTTCCCTGGCTCTGGAGGTCTTCAGGATTTAGTACGTGGATTTTCCATTTGTAGTTGATTTGAGAATACGCTGATTCTGCAATGAATCAATGTAGGTTTAATTAATCAATGGAAAGAAGGCTGAATCTCTCACTCTCAAGATTACAATTTATCAAAACAAAATACATTACTATGTCGTGAGGACTGCCTTGTCAGTTTATGTTTTTTGCTTTGTGGTGTGTCTTGTTCCTACATGGAAACATTGTGTTTTCTGCCATGATGAATCGCCTGGTAAAGATTGGTCAGGGAGCTCCACAGTGCATTCAGCAGGACTGCTGACAGTGCAGGACTCATGAGTGAAGTGCATTGTTGGTTTTCTGTCAGACCGTGCCACTTATACAAGGGGAGAATTTTGAGAAGAACAAGCTCTTACTGGAGCAAGTCAGCAAAATTGCAGAGAAGAAGAAATGTTCATAAAGTCAGTTGGCACTGGCATGGGTTCTTCACAAAGGTGGGAATGGTACAGTCCCCATCCCAGGGACAACAAAGAAGGCAAATTTGGAGGCAAATGTTGGAGCTGAGTGTGAAGCTTTCTGAGGAAGAGATGCATGAACTCGAAAGTTCAATTCCTCCTGAGGCTGTTTCTGGACAAAGATCCCATCCAACATACATGACTCAATCCTGGCTCTATTCACATACCCCTCCCCTTTCATCTTGGAAGGGTGCTGCTGCTGCTGACACTTAAAAGAAGGCTACAACATTGATCTTTTTACCAAGGTAAAACGTAGAGAGAGAAGTCTCCAACATGATAGCATTTTCTTTGAGAAAAAATATATCTGACCTTATTCATGTGGTCACTTCAGTCCGAAGTTGAAAGATGGGTGCTGATCCATTGATGCATTAAACCTAGTTCTTCCGGTTGGTCTCCAGAAACTGGGGAGCATTATCTGAGTATGTATGTGTTGTCTAGTACAGTACAGAAACGATGAACCGTGTACTTATCACTTCTACACATTGGGTAGGAAAGAATCATGCGGTTATCATTGGCTATGCATGTCGACCATGAAGTTTGTAGCTCTGTGTATGAAGGGCTTGCTCACAAAGAGATTTACATTGTTTGAAGTGATTGTGCAATCTTAGCTTAACTTTCTTCCTCAATATAAACTCAATACCTGTCTACACTCGCTCAGGCTGCTCCCACTATAATGACCATAGAAGGCTTGCTGCCTGGCCCAGGTGTGAATATTCCATCATGTACTCTGTCAAGAGAGGTTTTTGGTTGGAGTTTTTTCATTTAAAGGCAAGAAATTAGTACTCACATGTGAATATTTCTTGTTTTGTAAGTTTGCATGACATTCAAGCTCTTTTGTGTTTGATCCCCGATTCTCTAGTAGCAAACCTTTGAGTTTGTGCGTGATTGTGGTGTATTTTCCTTTGTCATGGTGTTTCTCCTCATTTTCATTTTGTGGATTTAGCAGCACTTAGAGTTCATTTTGTTCAATGAAGGGCCACCATAGTAAGACATGGTGAACCGGTACCTCATTTCTACAAGTGCCCAAGTAGACAACATGGAAAAATGAAAGATCTTTGACAAGAAAAAAAGGAAACCTTTTGTGTATGAAATGTGTGTCAATGGAGGGAAGGTTGAAAAAAACCATTAGTGAATGTAAATAAAATAAAAGGAACGGCACTTGCCATTTAAAGTGACAAAGCAATGAGTTTTCTTATTAGAACGATGTGGCACATTGGATTGATTACAAAAGGAAAACGTGGATAAAAATTGATGACTTACGCAATGATAAAATATATATTTAAAAAAAAAGTTAAATTATATTATTATCTAAAGGTATGGGTATTTCTTGTTCATGATTATGTTAGTTTTGATCCATTTCAAATGATTTAAAATTGAAAAAATAGCAAAATAATTAGTCAATTATGTTTTATAAAATTTTAAAGTATTTTATAAATATTAAATTCATTTCAAAAAATTCACATATTCTCATAATACATTAAAAAATATTGTCATCTAAACACATTAAATACTTTCAACATTAATACAATTTTGACATTTAAAAATGAAAATTAAACATTGGTTACACTTGTTATGACTCCTATTGGTGTGGTTATATTCAAGTATATTATTATTTTTTCATTTGTCAATTTGTTAAAGTTGGGGAAATCATTGCTTGGTTTTAATTTTGAATTGTTGCAAGGTTTTCTTGATTTTTTGAAGACTTCAAACAATCCTTGAAAACATTTGGAATGATTCAAGTGGTAGGGATATGGCATAATAGTTTCATTCAAAGTTATGAATGTTGAAAGCCAATTTTATTTTGGGTGCAAATTAACAAAGTTTATATCTATGTCTTGTGATGAGGTAACTTCTATTGACAATCAATTTTAGATAAATGTACATGCATATGTGGTTTAAAATTAAAGGCAAAATATCCATGTTGTTCAACTTGGAGAAAGTGACATAGCGTTTGAGTTCAAACATCTTGACTAACATGTTGATTTAGTTTTTTTAATGTATTCTGGCTTATTTGAACATTAATCCTGTTAATTGGTGTTGTGAGCATGGTGACAAGAGATAATTGGTTGGTTATGAAGGGGCAATGCATAGACATAGTTCACATGTTTGGATTAATGAGCTTGATAAACATTTACCTTTCTACCGGATTATTTCTGATTCATTATGCTCAGGAGCAAAAGAAAAAGCTAACCTTGAAAGCTTTGCATTTTTCCTTCTTAAGAATTCAAGTGGGATTATATATTTCACCATTTGGTTGTAACTAGATATTGAACTTACCTTCTTCCCCATTTGACCATTTTGGTTAGACATTTTTACCACTTTAAGTCCATTCTCAGTGAGCCCTAACTTGCCCCCTTGCTTATGAGTTGATTCTAACTAAAACGAGTTTCAATCTTTTTTTGCTAATACCATGAAGAACAACAACACATTAGTGATCAAACCTCCTTTTAATCATAAGCTAGGTTGTGGGTTCAATTGACATTCAACCAAATCATCATCCATCACCTACTAGAGTTTATGAATCTTATGGAACTTTTCATTATCATTGTTTTTGGTAAATTTTGTGAAATCCAAGCGTTAGAATCAATTGAACATTTAGACTTGTGGTTTGGATGTATGCACAAGATTTTATTTGTAGCCTTTGAGACATTTCCATTGGACAACACCATTCAGGAATGAAGTGAAGGAAAGACTTGATATTGATTGCACTCATGATTGTGATTTGTGATCTTGGATGTTAAGATGTAATTTAATTGTATTATTAATGTGGGGGTGTATGTGTACGTTCCAACTTTCAATCTAGAACTAGGAAGAATCTAAAAATGGATCTTTTTAGGGTAATGTTAGTGCCCTTGGCCATTACCCTACACACAATTTGGCCCTCCTCCCCCCCCTTGGCATCAAAAGGCATGCAAAAGATGGATGAAGCAACAAAATTCGTCCACGAAATGTTCACAAAACGGATGAGATGTGGATGAGGAATGAAAGTGAAGAGGATGAAGATGCGCGCCCCTCGCAACCCTTCCATTCTCTTCTCTCCTCTCCTCTCCTCTCCTCTTTGTGTGCGTGTTTTCTACGTTTCTGTTTGTTGTTGCTCGCCTCTGCCATCCTTGTTGGTTTTTTTGTCTCCTTCTTCCCACCCACAAACGAATGTCAGGTTCGCTCTCTTGGTTGATCTCGAAGAAGATCTGTGTATGCGACAGAAATGCACAACCCTGGTCAGAGAAATCAACTCAAAAATGCAGTCTTGGTGACACTGAGTTGGAGCTTTTTCTGCCCATCTTGGGAGCTGCTTCTTTGGACTTGGAACTCCACATTGTTTAGCAGGACCGCTTTTAAGAAGGTGGCCTTTGGACTTACTGCCTTTGATCTTCGTGGAGCAGTAGTAAAGGTAGCTGCCAAAAGAAAATTAAAATCTGCAATTTTCTTTGCTCTAAATCCCATCGTTGAAGTTCTCTTGGTTGTTTACATATTCTTGAACCTTCTTGGGGCTTCCTTCTTTGGCACTCCGTTTTTAGGTTATCTGCCACTGGCGGTTAGTGAAATGGCCGCAGTTGCATTGGGTGTGTTTTTAGGTTTGATTCTATGTAGTAGATGCATGCCTTTGAAACAAAACAAAAAGGAATGAGATTTACCACTCTTCTTTCTCATCGGAGATGAGTTTCGGAACAAGAAGATGGGATTCAAATAAGATAATATTTGGTCGAAGCAATTCAGAGCAAACCCAAACCCTTGTCTTTGCACGAAGTTTTTTATTAGGTCAAGAATGGGATCAATATACATGCCTGAAGTTTTGCATCTGTGCTGAATATACTGCACCTATCTATTCACTATTGCCACAAAGTTGTCAGATTCTGAGTTAAAAACTCATGTCCAAACTCCAAACCCCAAGAAAAAAACTTGAGGAGCAGACTAGATTGCAATACTACACCACACATTGTTTACTTACAGGCTTTGATTTCCTGTGTTGCCATCACAATGCCTTTTATGAAGGAATTTCATGCTACATCTTCAGTTCTGACACTGTAGTTTACATATCTCCATGGAGAATAGCTGGCACCTCATAGGAGCCCCCCTCCCCCCTACATGCTAGTTTACTCCAGCATCGACATATATGTATGGTCCATCCAAAACCGCTACTTGTTTGGATGGTGCTCCTTGTTGGAGAGTTAACTGAAACAAATCAATTGAGGAAATCTGAAGATCTCATTGTTGTACAGTGGGTGCAGGGTTGATGACTATGGTCTACAGATATGATTACAGAGGCATGAGTGTAATTCATTCATGGTGATAACACCTTGGACTCTACAAGGTAGAGAGGTGGAGGGGAGATAACAAGAGACATAAGGCAATGAGATATATGGAAGGGACTAAGTAGACAATGAGTGCTTTCCACGACCCAACATCAGAGCACATAGTAAGAGACCATGGGTAGCACCAACAGTTGTTTACACCGTCCTCCTGGAGGCTGTAAGTTCCTTACATACCTGCACAACTATGCTACTTCATATTTTGCATGTGTTTTTGATTTTGATACAGAATGTGTCCTGTGCTGCACTAAAAGATGTTAGTTGCCCTGGTGACACATTCTTTCTGCTTCTGGAGCCTTCTTCTCTGTTTTTCCTTTATCTGAACAAGAGACCTCCGCGTGCTTGTTCAAGCCACATTTTGGATATGCAGTAGTAGTCTAAGGTGTTCTTGAAGTCATGAACCTCCCTCTGAAACAAGTTGCTGCTTTTGTTTTCTCTTGGATACAGATTTTATCTTTTTATCTGTTTGCAGTGTCAGGGCATGAGGAGTTGCGTGCTAAGCACAGGTTTAGAAAGGTGACAGGAAAAGAGCATATGCATTTGACTCAAGAGAAGTTCTCTGATCTGCTTGGCCCTTGTATGTGCACAGTTCTCTTTTCTGTCCAATTGCCACCCTTGTTTTCCTATTGTTCTGGACATATGACAGAGGTACATGATGTTCAATCTCCATCTTTGTGTGAACAGCACCTTGTACAGAGGGTCTATTTAAATATGTTGATGCTGATGGAGATGGCACTATCAGCTTTGATGAAATTTACAAAGAAATCACTGCATTCCGGGCTATGAAATCCCCTGAGGCCAAGCTTCGAGGTGACTGTCCCATTGTTCATCTGTCCTTTCCATTAAACATCTGAGTCTAGCGGACTGCAGTTGTCCATTGACTAATCTTCAAAGTGCTCATTCATGTTCTCCATGCATCAAGTTCTTTGATTTGTGCAGTTGGAATATTTCCTCGAACTCATGGATCCTTTCTCTTTCTACCTATCTCAGTTTCATTGACTCTGTCTCTCACAGGCGTCACAGTCTCTGTAATACATTGTTCTTGCTGCTCTTCTCTCTCTTCACTGGACTCCAGTGTAGCAGAAACCTAACCTTTCCTTCTATCCCTCTTTGACTGATTGTGTCGGAGACGTCATAGGCAATTCATAGAAATCCTCGGGGTATTATTGATGGTGCAGTTTTATACAACTTCTATGACTCAAATCATGATGGGAAGCTATCTCATTCGGAGGTTGCAGATGCAATGGTGGTTGCTTGTGGTCAGGCCCTCCCACAGACCCAAGTGGAACAGGTGCCAATTCTTATATTGTCAAATACTGTGCAAAAAGTGCAAATTTTCTCTGGCAGAAGATGCTCAATGGGAATTTTCTTCAGTCATTGGTCACCAGTATGAAGATATGAGATGTTTGCGGTTCTTGCATCATCTTTCACAACCCAATTTAATTGCAATTCCATTCATCAAATGCTTCAGCTTTCTACATTTCCTCCCATTCTAAAATTGGGATCATGAAATGCTCATGAAGTAGTTTTTCCAGCATCATTAGCAACTACTTGTCAGCATCTCCTACCTGAAGAAAATGAAAAAGGAGACATTCACTTGATTTTTAAAGAGGCTTCTGATTTGTTTTTTGCAGCTCGTAAGTTCAACAATGGATATGTTTGACACAGACAAAGATGGGTTTTTGAACTTTTCCGAGTTCAGTACACTGATGGTGACATCAGGGTTGGAGTTGAGCTGATGAGCAACAAAAGCAGATTAGGTACTTGGAGTGACATGAAAGAGTGCAACACCATGGTGTTTGACAAGCATGTCTTTTCTCCACTGCATGTAATATCTCATCTAAGTGTAACATATGCATTCGTTTCTAGTAGAAAGAAGCTTTCTGTTGATTCCTGGGTATAGTCCTTCCTGATCTTCAAAGATCTTGTTTGAAAATTCCAGATAGGACCAGGTGGAAACTAATGTGCTTTGAGAAGGTTGTGCATGCAGGAAGGTAAGGACTTGGGGTAAGGACCAAAGCATGTTCTCCACTCTAGTATTATCTGTTGTATATTGTATGCAATTGCTATCAAAGCCCATGACTACTATCTCTTCATTTAGTTAAGGTGTTTCATTCCAAAGATGCAAGGCTTGGTACTGCCTCATGACAGTGTGTCATGACTGTAAGTTGCATAGAGAAGGTGATTTATAACTAGGGAAGAGTGTGATACAACTCCTGACACTTCTTGGTACCCATGTTGGAAGTCAGACACCAAAAAAGAAAGAATGGACAGCATCTGATCTTTGGTATCTATTCTCAAAGGTAAGGAAATCCAGGAAGAAATACACAAGGGGCAAGCACCGCACCCAGAACTCAGGAATGAGATGTATACCATGTAATGTTGCATGGCTTGCCAAAATGGTAACTCTAGAAGCAGAACTCTGGGACCCACATGTCACTGCATGCAAAGCATGTGGGTGCCATGTATCAAATATCAAAATGCTGCAGCAATCAAATACTTGTACATAAAAAACCTTCAAAGGCAGATTGGATGTGTTGAAAGTGTCTCAAAGTATTTGCATTTGAAGGAGTACTTTGTTAGTCTGCCTTTGTATGTGTTGATTGGTCAATGGAGGTTAGCTTTCCCTGTTTGAAAAGTGGGAAGAGTGTTTGCTTGCACACCAAAACTACTAAGACCCTGATGGTAACTCTGAAAAATACAAGACTGGCTAGCCACAGTTGAAAGAAAGCATTCTACATTGAAGCTTCAAAAGAGAAGCCACACCCAACCAATGTACATGGGCAGTTGTCCACAAGCATGCAGGGTATAACAAATTCCAGTCACATGTTATCCTGCTGGGAGCAATGCCAAATGTGACTCTCTGTCTCGCTCCATCTATCCCCACATCCCTTCACTAGCAATTGAGGCCTTCTCCAGCTTTGTATTTTGGAGGTTGATTGATGGAGAATCCTTGTTAATAGGACAATAGGAAGAGCATAGAGATTGGATAGATTTGGAAATGCACTACCACTCTGTACCAATGGCTGCTTGCACCAGCTGCCCTGCAATCACACAAAACATCATCAATCTCCCCCTTAGAGCTGTTATGGTGTAGCTCTGAACCTGAAGAAGCCACAGCATTGCAAACAAACACATTCAAGTTCTGGAATTTGTTTTTCATGCAGCAGACAAATGCAGAGAGGCAAATACAATCACTGGAAGATGAAGAATTCAGATGGGATTTGTATGTTGTACTGCAGACACATGCAAAGGTGCATACAATCAGTGGCAGGTGAGCAATTCAGATGTAGGAGACAAAGAATTAGCTCCACCTGTCATCAGGTACAAAAATCCAAATGATGTCAGCACAGACAAGAGCCTCAAAGGTGCCTCTGGTGGCCACTGCAAATGCGAATGGATTGACGAACCACAATGCCGTGCATAGCAATCATGGATTTCCTGCCACATGCAGCTGTTGCAATGCTTGGTCAATCAGATGAAACCACCAGCAGATCTGCATCAGAGCAGAGCCCCCCTTCCCCCACCCCTTCAACTATACTCCATCCAGCCAGCCGACAAGTGTATTGTATATTGCAGGCCAGATCCATCCCATCTTTGATGTCATGCAGACTGCAACAAAGGGACCACTGAACAGAATATTGCAAAGCAGATGCACAGAAGAAGAAGAGAGACATGAAGAGAGAGAGAGAGCACATGTTGTTCCGACAGACAGTGTTTAGGGTTTGGAGCTCCTAGTACACAACTGATGATGTTCAAGGACTTGTGTTCCAGACATTGTTGATGCAGATACACTTTTTAATTCCTTTGTGCAATGAACAACCTCAGGCTTCTTCAGATGAAGATTTGAACGCTCTTGAGGCCAACAAAAGGGTTGCCCCACTTTAGGGTTTTGTCAGGGTTAGGGTCTAAATCCTAAGACCCTAACCCTTAGGGTTTAGACTGTTTTGGGGGGGTTGGGTCTCAATGATAGAACTCAATTGTGAAAAAAAAACATTTAAAATTCTTAAGTTAACGTCCAGTGACATAAAAGCCTTTGACAAATTTTGTAGTGTATTCAAAGGTGCTCTTATGGAGTGAAAAGTGCTCATGGGGCATTTCAAAAAGTGAAACAAGGGGGTGGGGGGGAGGGTTGGGTCCTTATTTTCTGGTATCATTCTAAGTACATCAAGATAACTTATTTTGGAATTGGTTTTAGTGTGAATGCAATTCAAAACATTTAATATATGAGATATTTTCTGAGCTTAAATTTTTGGATTGTATAAGTGAATAATATTTTGATTTGGATGTGTTGTGCCATTCAATATATTTTTATATTATGTGTTATTTGTGTGTTGACAACAATGATTATAAATATCAATATGCTAATAGTGTGAGGCAACATACACCTACAAAAGGCCTTCTACACCTACTTAGAAGCCTTATGCACTTACTTGTAGTGCTTTGTGACATGTGTTGAAGCGCATTGCAAATTAGAAATTGTTGGTATGGTATAGGATGTAGCACTTACATTATTACTTCAATTTAATTGTCATGTAGGTTTCTTTTTTCAATTTTGTGATCTTTGTCAAGTGGCAATCATGCACACATATATTTAGCCGGATTTGATGATATGTAAAAAAATTTAAGCAACCGTTCATATTGTATGAAATTTTAGTGATTTCTGGCTCTACTTTTGTTTTAAAACATCCTTTTCAGACAATTTTTAAAAAAATTAAAGTTTATAACAAAAAATCCACAAAATGACAAAAATTAGCCACCAAACAAGATCATTCTTAGCCAGCTATTGTTATTGCAAGTTACTTCCAACCTTAGTCCATCCATCTACATAATGAAAATAGTTTTGGTTGTTTGTGCCATCCATAGTCCATACTTAGCAAGGTATTGTTATTGCAAAAGTTACCCCTAATCTTAGCCATACATCTATATAATAAAAATAGTTTTGTTTGTTTGTTTGTTTGTGCCTTCCATACTCAAGGCCCACTTTAGATGGGGCCCATCTAGGGTCCAAATTCCTAAGAACCAATTTGGACTCATTTGAAGCAAATTGAATCCTTGGGTTGGACCTTGCCTTGGACCTTAGCTTGGATCTTGATTCTTCAAATCATGAGCTCTTCTTTTTTAGTCTTTTTTTTATTTATTGATTTGGGGTTCAAACCAATTGATTTTCCTTCCAAAATGGTGCCATGTAGGTTTAGACTCAATTGCCACTTTTGGGTCTTGGACCCTTTCTTCTCAAGGTCATGGGTCCAATTTATGACTCTCATCCAATTCAATAGGATTGCTCTATTTCATTGGACCCTCAACCTTTGGGCCCTCTAAAGTGACCCTAAGTATATTAGCTAGTTGTTCAGCCTTACCAACAAACCTACATATGGACCACGCCTTCTTCCATATGGGTACTTGTTCCATTTCCTTTTGTTTTTGTGTGTGTGTGTGTCTTTTCACCATGTCCTTACAAATTCAGTATGTGTTTTTGGTTTTTTTCATGGTATGTGTGTGTCTTGATAATTTGGGTGTGTATGAGTGATCTTTGGATTATTTGCACCTGGTTTTTGGTTTCTTGTATTATGTCATGCATATGAAGTCTACCCTAAGATTAAAGTTTAAGCATTATTATATAAAATGTGGATGCAATTCAATTAATTTCGATTCACTAGATTAACAAATTCATTATTTCTCCACTAGGTCCATTCATTATAATTCAGTCATTATGGTCACTATATCCATTCAAAATCTAGTGAAATCATTTGGCGTATCAAGACACCTTTTGTTATAATGAAATCAAAAGAACTCTGAATTTTAGCGAACGTGAAGTGAGTCACTGTTCTTCTTCAGTGAAGATGAGTTATTTCTACTGCAAGCTGCTCTTGCCAAGTGCTCATGGATACATACATACATATATATATATATATTTCATTATCTGAGAGGGTCTTTTTTTTTTTTTGCTCCCCTTTTTTCTCAATTTCATGAATTAGTTGGACTGGCAATCTTTCACAAGAGGATTTAGCCAAATCTGGCTACAGAGAGAAAAGAAAAAAATTATTGCAGCAAGAACCTATTGTTTAAAAGTAACGATTTCAACCCTTTTCTCTCCAAAATGTGATGGACTTGGGGGATTTTTTCCCAGAAAATCCTTTGTAGAGGCCGCTGGCCCATTTTTACTTTATTTTGTTGTTGCCAAAATCTCACCAGTGAAGGAAAAAACACTGATGCCTTTGCATTTTGAGGAGACATTATTATTTATTTCTAGTGTGCCCTTACTCATAATTAGAAAATTAAAGCCCGGGCTTTTGTGGCAAAATAAAATCCCCTAGATTCTTCCATAGCTGCCCAGCCAAGTTAGTTGAAATAAACTGATTTACCAGCCAATAGAAATGTTTGGTTTCTTAGGTTGAGATCCTTAGGCTCAACAATGGCCCTAAAAGGGTACCCTAACTTTGCAGATTGAACCTCAAAGGGCCGCTCCGGGACTGGTGACCTAGCCTTTTTTTTCTCTGGCTAAAATTTCGCCAGAAATAGAAATTTAAAATTAAAATAAAAAATGAAGTGATTTTGGACAGTTTCAATTACCAGAAGTGAGGGGGAAAAAAAGAGTACAAATCACTATATTTCTATATTTGGTTTTCAGTGTGTAGCCATTAATATGGAAGGTTGATAAAAACGTTTGCACTTCATATCTGGTTTATAGCCAGATTTGGCTAAAGCTTCGTAGGCATGATTACCATTTTTTCTAAATTTTCCTACGGATGATCGCCATTTAGGCTACATTAGAAAAATTCCTAAGAAAACAATGAATTTTATTATTATTATTACCGTCACCGGCAGGTTCGGTCACGGGATACTTTCCACGTTGAGGTACCCACCTAGCAACTCCGTAGATCCAAACAAATCCAAAAGCCGTACACGGTCTGAGCACGACCCTACAGTACCGGTGACCGTGACATTGTCGGTCGGACGCATCGGCAAACTTTCACCGTTATATTCACCGGGACTCAGAAATGGCGTCGATCAAATTCCCTTCTTCAATCTACGCCGTTTGATGAACAGGGATCTCAGACGCCTTGGAGGAGCGAGCGCTCAGCAGAGCTCGTTGTCGCAACCCTCGAAGCTCGTCGTCGGGATGGACGCAGCTTCCTCGCGCGAAGATCGGCGGAATTGGTTTGGTTTCCGAGCTATTTCTCGTCTTCCGCGACGCAAATGCGAGAACTCTTTTCGCCGTCCTTGGCCCCTCCCCCCCCCCCCCCCCCTTTCTTAGTTCGTTCATTTGGGTTCTTCTTTGGCAATGTTTTCAGCTTTTCGTCTCCTACCACATCTGGCCGCAGCTTCCTCGAGCAAGGACCGGAGGAGTCTGTCTTTTTCCCGACACAATTTCTCTTCTTCTTCCGCGACGCAACAAGCTTAGTTAGTGAGCACTCTCTTTGCCTTTTTCCTTGGAGATTTTGGTTTTTTTCCCTCTTTTATTTCGTGCATTTCGGTTAAAACGAAACGAACGAAACATGAACCTAATTAGCTTTTCGTCTCCAACAAAAACTTCTGGCCGCAGCTTCCTGGAGCGAGGAGCAGAGGAGTCTTTTTCCGACGCGATTTCTCGTCCTCCACCCGACACAAGAAGCTTGGTTAGCGAGCATTCTCTTTGCCTTCCTTGTCCATTTTGCTTATTGTCCCTGTTCCATTTCTTTCATTAATACAAGAGCGAGAGTTCGGTTCAGTTTTGAGCTTTTCGTCTCCTTCATTGATCTCTGGCAGCAGCTGAATCTTCGTTCGCGCGAGGGTCGGACGCGATTTTTAGTCTTCGGCGACACAAGAAGCTTGGTTACCAGTGCGCACTTCTTCTTTTTGCATTTGCGTCCCCCGCCCCCCCCCCCCTGCTTTTTTCATTTCTTCCACTGTAAGCTAGAATTCGGTCCTTTTTTGTGAATACGTTGTTGATCGAGCAAGGTATTGATAGTTGAGTTCGATGCAAGGAGTTGCGGTAGAAGATTAGAATGTCATTTTTGAATTCACAAAGGACATTTTGGAGATGGTTTTGGTTGACACTTGTAAGCATTGGGTGCAGAATAATCAGGTGGAAGCTGAATTAGAGACATGGCGTATCCTTATCATGGGGGAGTCCAAGGCATACAAGGACACCAGCTGGAGATTAATGGTGTGCAGTTTTTGGACTTTTTTGCATGGATTCAAACTAATTAGGGCAGTTCTGCTTGACTTGCAAAACAAAAGGAAAACCAATGGCACCTGGAAGGGACCATGTCTGCAATTGGAAGGACATACCAGAATTTAGTGGGTTGCAGGTCTACAAGAGCCTTCTTCTCTTCTAGGGCTTATGTAGCTTGACAAATGGAGAGCTTAATAATTAGTCTTCTGGAGAGAACGGTTTTAGATCTTGAAAGTTCCTAATAAAAGTTTGCTTAACAAAGAACGATTTTTGTTTGGCGTTTTCTGCCTTAGGAATCTTCAGAATGCTTATTTCCATGGCTTCTTTCTAGCTGGGGAACTTTTTTAAACCCACTTTCTCATCAAAACATCATGCCCCCAGAGAACTTTTCTGTGCTGTTTCTGTCTTGTCTTCCTCTTTTTCTTTTCAGGTTCTTCTCTTTGTCTTTCCCTTTTCTTCTCAATTTCCTCATCTCCATGTCTTTTGTGTTTTTTTTTGAGCTAGCCAGCATCATGCCCAAGTCTTCCTGTTAGTGTGCATCTTGTGACAGAAGCATAGTACGTTGGATCTCTGTGTTTTGGAAAAGAGGGGTGGGTCTCCTCTTTTCCTGTTTGCTGAAATTTTTGTAGGACCAAAATCTTTATAACCTTCATCTGGGTCGTCTCTCACTTCTAATCACGTTAAGTTGTAAATTATATGAAGAAGGTCATATGCAAGCACTCAGTCCAGTCTCTGGAATGAGATAACAACTCTTTGATCATTATTAACTTGGTGATTTTTTCAAGGGTGCAGTTGTTGGCTGTAAAAACTTAAATGAAAAGGAGTGGTTCTCAGAGCAGGATCCCTATGTGGTCATTGAATATGCATCCAGCAGATTTCGTACAAGAACTGACCCAGGTTTGCTTAAATATTTCTCCCAAGTTGCTAGAGAGTGAAGAGATACTTCTAGTGGGAGGTATAAAGGGTCATGACTGGGAGAAATCTGGATCCCAGCATCCTATGCACATGATTTGGTCTGGAGAGTTAAGAATTTGGGTGGTTGCAAGTTTTGTTTGATCCAAGTATCACATGAGGAAAAGCTCAGTTATATCTGTTATACCATCCTTCATACTCTATCAAGAATGGAGTTGGAGGTTTCAGTTAGCTGCACTGTGTCACAAACTTCCCTGGATTTGGCCATAGAAATGAAATGGTGCAAAGATGTCTGATTTTCCATATTATTCTAGTCCTTGTTCCACTTTCTTGAGTATTGTGCATGAATAGGATGTTGTCGCAGCATTTGACAGTAACATTTTTACAGTCTTGGTTTGGTGACTGTTGCAGATGGGGGTAGGAATCCTACATTTGATGGAAAGTTCATTGTTACCCTGATTGAAGGTTTGCGTGAAGTAAGTGTTTCAGTGTGGAACAGTAACACTTTTACTGCAGATGACCTCATTGGCAGCACCAGGTTTGTTCACTCTCTCTGAGTGTTTAACGTTTATTTCCGTGAAACTGAAATGCAAACTGAACAGTTTATGTGGTGTTCTAGAGTTGTCAATGATTGTATTTGTGTTGATTTTGCAGAATTTTGCTGGAGAAGGCTTTGTCATCTGGCTATGATGACACAGCATGGCCTCTCAAATCCCAAAGTGGAAAGTAAGTGTATATGTGCATATGTTGATATTGCATATGCAGATTAGCCTCTTCACTGGTGTTAGGGACATCAATCACATGCCACCTCTCTGATTATTTCATTGGAAGTATCAGCATATGGACATTCGACTGTTATGTCGCTGGTAGTCTTTGCATGCCTCTACATCTATCCACTGCACTTTTTGTTTGTGAAATGTATGTTGAAGTTTTTCTACTGGTTATGCTGAACACAATCATCATGTCAAACCATGCAGTTATGCTGGAGAACTGAGGTTGATTTTGCACTATTCACCAGTGGTGAGGCCTTGTTCTTGTACACTTTGTCTATATACAACAGATACACTTTATCAATATACTATCTTTGGGGTCCCTCTCTCCTCTTCCCTTCTTTGTAGTGGGAAAGCATTAGTTGTCTGCAGTTCTTTTCTAGAGATTTATCTTCCTCTGTTAAAACATCTCTGTCATGTTTGTGGCAGAAGAAGGAGAAACCAGGTGGATATGCAGGGACATATCCACCTCCTGAGGCAGGTGCATATCCTGGAAAAAGCTATCCTCCACCACCTGCAACAGGATATGCAACAGCCCCTCCTTATCCAGAAATTTCTGCAAGGCCCTTTGTAGGTTACCCTCCACCTCAAACCTATTCCCCCTCCTGGACATTTGCCAGCTTGATTTCCTTCCAAAGATTCTAGTTACTTGGTTTCTAATGTTGGTGGTTTCTAAAACATCTCTGTTATATTTGTGGCAGAAAGCGGTTGGATCTGAAAGCCCATATGCACCTCCTTATGCAGGCGCATATCCTCCACCTGTAACAGAATATGCAACAGCTCCTTATCCACATGAAATTTATCCACCGCCCTGTGCAGGTTACCCTCCACAGCAAACTTACCCCCCTCCTTCTGGGAATCCCCCAGGTCACTTTCCATCTGAAGGTTCCTGTTACTCAGTGTACCGTCCAGCTCCTTATGCTTCAAATGGATACCCGGCTTCTGCATCAGATCCTCCTCAAATGGACATCCCATGTGCTTATCCTGCTTCCCCTCACTATGATGCTGGTCCTTCATACCCCCCTGCAGCAGCTGGGTACCCCCCCCCGGCATCTTGTTATCCTCCTGCACAAACTCCCCCTACAAAGCACAATGTTCCAGTATCACAGTTTGGAGGTATGTTTCTTGTTATCAATCTCAATTGTTCCCCCTTTGCAAGTAGAAGCCGAGAAGTGCTGACATGTTTTCCCTTGGGTAGGACAAATGCATTTTACCTGTGTGGCTAGATGCTGGTTCTCTATTATGTGAAGCTGGATTTTGGTTCATCTCCACATTACTAGTCCCTACAGGCTTCAAATGTGTGACAGTTTTGAATCTACTAGTACAAAAATGGAAAATCACCAAGTCGTTCACTCTTGTTCAAGCCTGCAGGGGGAACAACAGAATTTGGAAACCCTGATGGTTTCTACTTCCATAGTCAAGCATGAAATATTTGAACACAGGAAAATTCAAGCAAGACATGGGGAAACACAAGTGGAAATAGGTATGCCATTGTCTAAACTACCCTTGGTTAGAAGAGACCGTCCAGTTGAGAATTGGAGTATCTGAGTCTAGTCTGGACTGTTGAGAGACTAGTGAGAAGTTCCATCATCCAATTCTCTTGTAGCTCTATATAGAAGAGTGATCACTGTTCTTTCTGCATAATTGTGCTTCTTGGTGGTCATAGTGTGCTTTGGGCATGACTGACAGTTAATTTACATACTGATCTGGATATAACTCAGTTGCATTGGAGCAACAACCACTTGATGCCTTCAACTGTGCTGGCTTTCCACATAGGATTTTGACTGGCTGTTTTAGGCTTAGTGAGCCCGATCTGTTGCTTTGGTGGATCTCTGTTCAGATCACTTGCAAGCACAGCACAGCAGATTTGAATGTTGTAACAAGATTTATGGTGCGTTACAAAGTTTGAAAATTTGTTTTGTGTGGATTCTGTTCTGTTCTCACTGATAACAGCTGTTCATATGTTGATGGTTCTTTAAAGTTACTTAAAAATACATAGAGAACAATAACCAATTCTTAACATTGTTAACATGATCATATGCTTTTGTTAATAAAGTTTCTGGTTTTAACTTCAGAAACTTTGGAACGTGCAACTGGTTGTTGAGTCTTATTATGGCCATTTTGCAAATTTGCAAGCTTCCCTTTTTGGGTTGTTAGGGTTATTAATAGAGATATCTGCAAAGTAATGGAAACAGAGTACCAGTACCCCCAGTTTGATCGTAAAGGAGGTGAGATTTCTTAAAAACAATGATAAAAGTATACTGGGCTTCAACGGAACTGATAGTCAGATTAGCAACAAATTCAACCAAATCTGAGTTTCACTGTAC
The DNA here is from genome assembly GCA_963920785.1 of Sphagnum contortum. NCBI lineage: Eukaryota > Viridiplantae > Streptophyta > Sphagnopsida > Sphagnales > Sphagnaceae > Sphagnum > Sphagnum contortum. The sequence continues at coordinate 5,537,025 of OY987290.1, read as the reverse complement.
ACTGATTTCCTTCAACTGATGGCTGCTGTTGTTGTGTGTACTGCAGACAAATATTCTCAAACCTTGTGGTCAGGGTATGAAAGAAGGGTCCAAAAGGGGGTCATTTTATGGATATCTCCAAGTGTGCCCGATGTGAGGTATGCAAGACATAGTCCATTGTCTTGGAGTGCCAAGAGTGCAGGTTATGGAACACACTGGAGGGTAAAGTGTAGGATAAGGCCCTATGACGAGAGCATTATTGGAAGAAGGGGCTCAAGTGAGGTAGGACTGCTTTTGTGGGCATAGGATCGAAGCAGAATTTCCTTTTTATTGCATTTTTCTTTTATATTATCTACATTCAGTCAATCAACCAGAGGTGGGTACTAAATGGAGGTAATTGATGTAGCATAAAGATTGCAACACAAGCAATTTTTCTTCCTATTGTGTTTTTCTTTTTTCTTCTTGACATTCAATTAGTGCAACAAAGGAAAGTACTTAATACAAGTAAGATTTCCATAGAACTACGCAAAGCACTGATGACTTTTTTTTCTTTGTATTTTGGGTACCCTCACTGCTTTAAGATTGCTAATTTAGGTGCTAGCCTTTCAGGATAACTTCCAAGTGATTTTACCAGCCAACCTGTCCATTTTTTTCATTTCATTTTCTGAAATTTAAAAAAAAATTCTAGAAATGCACACTCTCTTGAATACAAGACAATTTTCTATCACATAAAATATGGGATTTTTTTCAAAAAAGAAAAATAAAATAACACTATGATAGAAACAAAGGTGACAAAAAAAATGTCAATCATGTTCCTACCGCTTTCTATACTTTCTTATGTTGAATATGCTTGCAGAAATAGATTGATATGGGAAAGAATAGTGGATTATAACCTTTAATGTTCAATATTTTGGATTTCATTCACCCAATCCCCAAATTTATTAAAGAGGTCTACAAATGAACCCCAAGAATCAATGCCTCCAAAATTTCCTTCATGGAAATCAAAATCTCAACAAGAACTCCTGCTAGAGACATAATCCCCAAATTGACAAAGAACCAATGCTGCCAAAATTTCATTCACTTGGAAATCAAAATCTCAACAAGAACTCTTGCTAGATACATAATCCACAATTCCTTATGGATGTTTGCAAATGAATATTGAAAACCATCATTCAAAATATTGCAAAAATTCCCCACCCCATGGACTGAATCCCCAAAGGATGTATATAGATGACCCCTAAGAAACAATGTTGTTAAAAGTTCTCTCACCTGGAAATCAAAATCCCAACAAGAACTTTTGCTAAATACATAATCCCCAAATTCACAAAGGATGTCTTTAGGTGAACCTTGAAAACTCTCACCAAAAATCTTGTAGAAATTCTTCGCCCAATAGCCTAAATCCCCAAAGGATGTCTATAAATGAACCGTAAGAACCAATATTGTCAAAATTTCATTCACCTAAAAATCAAAACGACAACAATAATTCTTATTCTATACTTAATCCCCAAATCCACAAAGGATATTTGTAGAACCATCCCCAAAAATCTTGCAAAAATTCCCCACCCTATGAACTATTCTCTCAACAATTCAACCCCCAACCCTTGGCATCTTCATGGAAAGTAAAATTTACCTTGATTTCTCATCATATCCACATTCCTCCTTAAATTTTTATTATGCATGTGTTTTAAAAGCAAAAAGACACTTGTGCAATGGAAATTTATTATCAATAACCTAATGAAAAATCCTTAAATGCTTGTAATTTGCATCAAGACTTATTAACTACTCATGGTGATGTTAAGGTAAGAATGGATTTTAGATCCACCACATATGTGATAGTAATACGATAGTTGTGAAAGTGGTTAAAAACATGGCCATAAATAGTGATGACAATGATTAATTCAAGAGGTAGTTGAAGAGTAATGATGGAATCCAATGTGTCCTTGTACTTGAAAACAAGTTATTTCAAAAAGTATCTTTAAGGTCAAAAGTAGATCTGCCCAATCTTGGTACTTATACAACAAAACAAACACCATCATGATCTTCATGAACATACAAAGAACAAACATTATTTTCAAAACATGCAAAGAATAATCACCATCATTAGCTTCAAAAACATGCAAAGAAAAAACACCATCATTTTCATCTTCTTTAGTTTCATCACTTGGCATACAACAAAATTCGTTTGGTTCATGAATACAATAGTAGAACCAATTGTATTCATGGTCTTCTCTCAATCCATAGAAGTATAACCCATAAACACATTGTCAAAAGAAGGAACAACGATTATTTTACTAGAACTAATAATTCCACCATTTAAAATAGTAGTAGTAAGGCCATCATGGGTAAGATGAACACCAATTCTTGCATCAATAGAAACAACAATAAAGGTAGCATCGACAACTCCATCAACAATTACATCTCCAAAATCAAATGCATCTTGTATAAGCCACAAATCGTTAAAACTAAAAGATTTTTTTTTTTGCAAAAACTAAAAGCGAAGTAAAGAAAAATGACCAAAAAAAATTAAATATAAAATCCTAAAGCAAGAGATTTTGAAATGTGAATGTCACATGCTTGCTCAAGTCCTTTAACATTCCCTTGAGGGACATCATGTGTAACAATTTTTGGACATCTTGCATGTAGTTTTGAAATCTTTATATGAACAAGTTTGACCAACATAAGCTTTTAAAAAGGATTGAATTCTTGTCAAAAAAAATTAGTGCTTCCTCATTAAAAAAATGGAAGCATTTACCTTATTGATCTTCTCATACACAACCATCTTTTGGCTAAATGGTTCTTCATAATGCTTGCGACCGAATTTCATAACAAACAACCAAATTTCAATTCACCATTAATAAAATATGCTACATTGTTCAATTTCGTAATTGTTTATCAATTTGGTTAAACCGACCAAAAAAAACAAAACCACAGATCAACTAAAAATGAAATGAAAAAACACAAAATCACATTAACAAATCAAAAGAAAAAAGATACAACACAATGCAAATCTAAAATAAAAAAATACTTACTTCTTCGAAAAAATAGGATCCATATGATTTATTACTTCCATCTCATATTTCTAAGGAATAAACACTTACTCCATCCAAGTGATTCCAATACCCTGATTAGTCATGTTGAATAAAACCTTATATTTTAAATTAGAAAAATTAGCAGTAAGATTAATTGTCCATAATAAGTTGTATTTAGTTTTGACCAATAGGAGTAGTAATAAATGTGCCTCATTAACAATGAATGTGGCCTAAGTTTGGCATTATGCTAAACAATAAGGTGACAACAAGCAAACTCCTTACAGTTTCAATAACAATCAGCAACTAAATATTAATCTATAGTAGGCTGATGTTGATATGTAAAATAACACGTAATGTTTATCCTTTAGTTTTTGGAAACCCTTTGACAAAATCCTAGAACAACACTAGTAAGTAATGAAAGCAAAATGAATCTATCAAATTTCACACTATAAAATTCAAAGAATCCCCTTATTAAAAACATCACATACAAAATTATTCGAATTGAAGATTCAAACCAAATGGAAATGTGTGTTAATGCATTATTTGTGCTAACATTTTGTGTTTCTTTTTAATGGATAACACAACATAAGTTTTCTTGATGAACTTGCCAAGACTAGTATGATAGGAGACTATCATGTATGGTTCTCTGAGAATGGAATTGCTATTTAAAACTTTCCATTCTAACGGTGTACCTTTTGCATAATGGGTCAGCGAGTTTATGAACACAACAAGCTTAACGTTTGGCTTTTGTCTTGGTAGCTTTATTACTCGCCATTTTCCTAAAAGGACATTGGTTCAAAAAGACGTTCTGTCACCAATGACTTTAACATGACAATACTTTGCATCTATGAAAATATTAAACAAAATTGCATGTGCCTTACAAGATTCAACAATGTGCTACTATTGCTTCTACTTTATAAGCATTCTAACACCTATTTTTGAAGATTGGATGCTATGAAAAAAACTAGTTAGAATATATACAAAACATTTTCCACAAAATTCTAATTGGAAAAAAATTAAAAAATATCCTTCCAAAGGTAAAAAAATTAGGAAAAGACACAATAATATTAACCTAGGGTCAAGGTTTAAGTTTAGGGTTTATAATGATGCAAGAAAAAAACCTAAACCTTTTTTGTAGAAAATAGGGATGAAAACTGAAAGAAAACAACATTTGGTTGGAGTATATAAATTGGTATTTTAAGATCCACAAGATCTTTAGCAAAATCTTCATCTTAATGTCAATAGATTTTTTCCTTTCAAACTAATAGAAGAGTATTCTCTCATTGAAAGTGTTATCCACCCAAAGCTTAACATGCTAGTTCATTTCTAACCTCCTTTATTCACATCTCCATATCTTTATCATTAATTTTAGGAAAATAAAATTCTAGACATTCTCCTTAATATTCATAATTCATATTCAATCCCTTCAACAACTTCAAATTCAAAATGAGTATTAAAATTGGAAGGAATAACAACATAGTTAAAATGAACTAAATAATTAAATTTTGAAACAACATCAAGATTACCCCCAATGTTATTTTAGCAACAAGTCATAAATGTGTCACTTGTTTCGAGGTAGCCCAACACGGATTTCCACACATGGGCAATATGGGCCTTGGAGTAAACCAACACAAAAACATGTCATGTTTTATGTTAGCCCAACGCTCGTTTCAATTGGTCAAAAACCATGCACCACAAAACATGAACCTTGAAACCTACCATTCATTTAAACATGTCAATTTTTGATAGGCGGCCCAATGCACATTTCGATGTTCGAACACCTTGAGCCCCCGAAATATATCCCACCAAAACATGTAACGTTTCGGGAGCTATGTTTCGGCCCCATCCATCCATCTTCCATGTTCCCCCATGCGATCCCCATGCATGCCCCATGACCCATCCATGATGTTTTAGACATTTTTCAACTTTCCCACATGTCGTTTAACTTTTGCTAAACTATTTTGTCAAGATAATTAATGAAAATAAAGGAATAGGTCTTAAAGTTTAGGTAGGGATTGATTACAAGTGGGATGCATTGTGTGTTAATTGTCACAATGAATGAACATGCACACTTAGGTCTTAGTTTAATTAAGGTTTAATTTCTTTGTAGAATTTTTTGGTTTTCTTACAACTACGAGCTTTCTTTTTTCCTCCAACTCAAACATAAGGTGATCCAAGTCCATTGTTTTGTTGGTCTTCCATTGTTCTTAGCACATAAGTTGAATTTATCCTAATAGAAAAGAAAAAACATGGAAAGTGAAGGAACAAACATGATAATAAAAAATGTGAATAGATAAAACAATTTTTGTGGATACCTACATTCACAAGGAGTGACTACAAGTATTTAAAGAATGCCATAATCAATGTTGAGAGGATAAGAAGGATTTATTTATTTGTGTTTATTGTCACTACAATATAATTCAAAGATGATGATCAATGAGCACTAAAAGGGGTGTGACAAAGTTATGGATTCCGAAGGGAATCCTTTCAAACTAAAGTTGTACCCACCATTAAGAAATGTAGCGGAGGGTGTCTATCTTGCTAAGGGTGGAAACATTCTAGAATATAGGGCAAAAGCAAATGCATTGTCGAAGCCAATGAGTAGTCACCCTTCAACTACATTAACTTTACAACCAATACAAATATCTAAACACAAAAGCAAGAAGGAGAAAACCATGCCCTTAGTGACATCAGTGACAAAGTTCAAGAGAGTTGTTGTCCATCAAAAATGCCTCACAAAACATGGAGGCCAGGTAATCAAACAAGTTTCGAAACGAGAGAGGATTTTTGAGCACCTTGTTTTGTTAGAACTTATCACTCAGGAGAAATCGCAACATAGTGGTAAACCTCACACCTTTTCTATTTGAATTTGCAACATTGTACTATTTCTTTAGGTTTCATTAATATTCAATTAACAATTGTAAAGTGTTCGCAAAGTATTAATCTAATTTATAATGTTAAATTGAAAAACAACCCATATTAATTCATGTGAAACATGTTTCGATATACATCTTTTTGTCCCCGAAATTCCAAAAGTTTCAAATCATGTTTCAACATTGTATCAATTCCATGTTTCAATCATGTTTCAATAGTCTATCATTCCATGTAATTTCAACATTCTATTAGTTTCTAATAAACATGTTATGATACTAGTAGAAAAGTTTATGTTTTGGTGGCAAATTATAGAATTCCTCAACAATAATCATGTTTCAAAACACATCTATGGAAATTTCATCCCTTGTTCATGGATGCGATCATGTTTCAAGTTTCATAATCAACAAACTTAGAATAAAAACTGGTGTTCTAATTGCCATGTTTTAAGTGGTGTGTTTCTGTGGTATAATATGTTTCATTTCTAAATGCATTTACCTTCTAGGGTTTTAATTCAAATCACAACCTAAAGAGTTACGAGTTGAAATAGATGGATGTTTCGGATAGAACCTTGCCCTTAGGAAATCTAAGTACTAATCCAAAAGAAGTACATACACCAAAATCAACTTTGAAAAAACCAAAAGGAGACATTGGGGACAAGAAGAAGAAATTAAAGCTTGACAAGGTGCTCTGTGGAAACAAGGCTTGACAAGAGGTTAATATAGTGTTTTGGGAACTTTTAAAATGGAGACCAATGTTTGTTGGGAAAATTATGGAAACACTAGACATTTGGCATTTATTATAGTGTAATCTTTTTTATTGGGACTAGAAAACGCAAAATGAAAAAAAAATTGTAAAGAGTTTGGGTACCTTTTTGCGGAATCCAAACTTCAACAATGTTTTCTACTGCACATTTTGGAAAGTTCATGTAAGGAAACAAAGTGGTATTCAATTACTCTTACCATATTGATCCATTGTAAAACATTCACATTTACATCTAATTTTTAACATATGCATTCATAATGACATCAATCATTAATTTCAACTTTCATTGCATATCTATGTTTTGGATAGATATGCCTATTTGAAATTTTCCATCATTGGTGTTTCAACATCACTTAAGGTTCACAATCAGAATTTAGACTCCTTGGCCAACAACAATGATGCAACAATATGGTCATTAGAGTGTAGTTGGAATCGATGCTACCTTTGGAACAAATGAAAACAAGGTAAATTCTCTCATTGTAATTTACGTTGCAGAGCCTAGGAAACCTCTGAAACATGAATGTTATATGTTGACACATATTGAAAGTTGCTTATGTTCATAGCAATGTTCCATTGTACACGTTGATGATGTTTTACAGGTGGAAGAACGATTGTCTGGTTGCATACATAATCACATCTTGGAGTAAATAAAACGACCGGTCCAAATGGATGGATGTTATCAATCAAAAGATGCAAGAATCAAAACCAGATTGGAAATCAAATGCTTTCATTGTTGATGATATTGATGTGGAAATCAATAGTCTAAGGTAACATTTTTATTTTTTTATCATTCCATATAATTTGGGTGCACAATATTTGATTTAAATATGTGTTTCAAAGGTAGAGTATTTTTATGTTTCAAAGTGACTTGGACATAGATATGCTTCAAGATGAAATTGTGTCATGTTTTGAAAATTGTTTCATTTTGGGGTCCCTAACTTTAAATTCCTTCAATGGTTTATGTTTCGAGTGGGATTTAATGGTCGACCTAGGTTTTAATGGTTTATATTTGAAGTGGGTTTTAGTGGTTGAACTAGGTTAGAATGGTTTATTTTTAGAGTGGGTTTAAGTGGTCAAAATCGAATTCAATGGTTTATGTTTCGTGGGAGTTTCAGTGGTTTATGTTTTAGTGGATTATATCATACATTTCAAGCCAAAATGTGGGTGCACTTAAGGTGGTTTGCAAACTAAACACAATTATTTTGAAATGATTGGCTATGTTTTGGAGACTATTGTATCATGTTTTTATTGTCTTGTTTGAATTCAAAAATATGACCAAACACAAAGACATTTTTGTGCCTTTGGCAAGTAAAAAGACTTGGCAGAAGCAAGCATCTATTAAAATCAAGGATGTGCGAGTCTAAGTAAAGGTTTTAAAGAATATGGGGCATATCATGCATGATACAATGCAACCCAATCAAAAAACTCCTCTGGAATTCACAAAAGAGGAGTTGCTAAAGGATTTTAGATGCTCAAGCATTTTGGTCGTATGTTATTTTAGAGTGGGTGCCAAAATGCAAACTATGGGTGATGGGGAATCAGAATCTCCCATATGTTGATTAGGATATTAATGTTGACATTGGAAGCTACCATGCAAACTTGAAAGTGACATTGAGAGCTGCAAAATCACGACTCTCTAGAAGACGAGTGGATTGGTGCATCCACCAACTATTGGGAAATATTTTGTCGCATTATTGGTATTAAAGTTTGAGAAAGAATTGGGGGTTTGTCCCAAATAGGGAGTAAGAACAATTTGTTGTTAATGTCGTTCTTCGTGCAAAGGACATCCCTAATAGTTGTGTGACTTTTCCAAAGGATGATGGGGGATATGCAATTGTTGCTTCTTTAAAACACGAAGATGTGAATTACAAGGTCTATAACCTCGAATCTGAATGGGCCTACTATGAATGTCTCTAATTGTAAAGGGGAAACATATGTAAACATCAAATTAAAGTATTAATGCTCCTTTGCCATGATCTAGCAAAATGAACAATTTAATGTTATTGTAGTTCGTTGATAGTGGGGTGGATAGCGTGCTCAATCCTTGCCCAATTCTCACGCCTTCTTCGCAATAAACACGAAGAATAAGTCCAACTCCCCAAAGGACTAAAGACCCTGAGAAGAACATTTGTGATTTCACCTTCAAACTAGTTTCAAATGCTACTAAAAATAGTATGTTCATGCAACATTTATTGGTTGATTTGAAGCAAGTAGCTACAAGGCAATAGATAATATTAACAGAACTATGAAGTGGGCTTATACACCCAATAGAAGCAACAAAGTTCTAACGATTGAATGATGGGCATGGGATGTGCTTAAAACGCCTACACAATTTCCTTTGTCGTAGTGCGACTACTAAAAACATTAAATCTAAAAGGAAACTAAACCTAAATTTTATGACTTGAAATTTAAATGTTTTGCCACTCAACATGTTTCACTCCATGTTTCAAATATTTTTGCAAATGCAGACTTATATTTGTAAACAAGTTGCTTCCTAGTTACTATTAGAACCAAATTTCATGTTTTATGTTTCAAAAAAATCAAATTCATTTTACAAGTGCATGTTTGTCTTTTATGGATGGTAATGTCATTTCGAAATGTTTCTAACTTTATGTTTTTAAGTGTATTTTTCTAAGTCTTTTAGTTTATGTTTATAAGTATATATTTCTAAGTCTATGATTCTAAGAGTCATGTTTTTAACATGATCTTCCTAGCATTTTATTTCTCTTGTGGGGCATATCTATGTTGCAATCACTATGAGCTTTACAAGGTCCCATTTTCTAACTTCACAACAAGTTCTTAAACACAAAAGTCCATGTTTTAAAAAATCATGTTTTTGTGCATATTCTTGTTCCTTTCGTCCTATATGTTTCTATCATGTTTTGTCGTTCCTTAGTATTAGTTTTAGTTTTGGTAAACATGTTTTGTAAGATATTTTTCAAGCCTATTGTCCTCAACATATTCCATCAATTCCATCAATTGTAAGCGATATCTTTGCAATATTGCAGACAAACAATGTTGTGTTTAAAAATGTGGTGGTTGAAGACTAGTGCTAATATTTAGTATACTTATTATCAAACATTCATTAGATTTTTTTTTAAAAAAACAATTTAGATGAAGTAAAGACTCTTAGAGTGTGAATACATCTATCATATATTTGATTACTATCTTGGGTTGATTTCTATGATTCTATCATGTTTTGTACGAGATTTTCAAAACCCTTGATCCATAACACAATGTGTTGTGCATTCCCAACATTAGTGTAAGTTTTAGAATTTATGTTTCATATAATGTTTTACAAACCTAGGGTCCATAACAGAATATATCCCATCCATTGTGAGAGATGTTTCCGCAATATGGGTAATGAACACCTGTTCATTCCAAGAGGTTGTGGTTTAAAATTACTACACGGAAGCATGATCCCAACATGGTTTTCAAGAGTAATGTTTCTATTTCTATCATGTTTTGTGTCATGTTTCAAAGGTTTGATATTCCTGTAGTTTCAAAAAATATATTTTTTACATGTTTCTATCATGTTTCTCAAAGGTTCATTTTTTAGCTTTGTATACCAAGTTTTTACATTTTTTTCTTTTATGTTTCCAATATTATAATGTTTTGTAACTTGTTGAGCTTCATGAGACATGGTTTATAGTGTTTTGATAAAGTTTTTAGTATGTTGTTACCATGTTTCCAAGGTTTCAAAACATGTTTATTCAATTATTTTTTCATATTCGAGGGGTATGTTAAAATGAGTTTTTGAATCAATACAACAAAGTTGCTAATGTAACCAAGTTGCAATACTTTACCCAATGCTCTTGGATGTTTGAAGGTAATTTGAAGTTAACCTTCAAATTGTATAAGAACACCCAAGGGTTGTGAGAAAAATGTAGGATAACAAGACTTCATTCAACAAATATATTTGAAAGAATGGTCAATAGATAACACGTGGATATTTGAAGGTAATGTATTGAATAGACCACATCATTTCCTTCAAACATCCACTTACCTTTTGTTAATCACTATAAAGTCTTTTTAATAAAGTATATACTATTGAAATCATAAACATATAGATGTGTGTACAAAAAATTATTTAAAAACATGGGTTGCAACTTGAAGCAAGTGGTATTTGAAGATTACCATTTAATTAAATAGTTGAAACTTGTGTACAAAAATAAAAAACATGAGTTAAACCTTGAACCAAACGGTATCTGAAAACTATCATTCACTAGGTAGTCGAAACATATGTACAAATTTTTGAAAACTACAAAGATGTTGAAACATGTAACTAGAACATGTTTCTAGTGTAGTTTGTCATGTTTTGATTGGTACATTTTGTTGAAACAAGAACATAACCCATACTTCCCTCACATAAAAATGTTATAGGTTACATTTTTGTGAGATTATTCCCAATGTTCTTGGATGTTCAAAGGTAATATACGAAAAACTTCGAAACATTATCTAGGAACATTCAAGTGTTGTGGGAGAAGCATTGCAAAATTATAAGTTATTATCCATTTTCAAGAAACAAGTGAATTGTTGCAAAAAAATGTTTAAAGAAACAAAAAAATTGGAAACCTAAATAATAATGAAGGAAATGATCAAGCAAAGAAGAAAAAGACAACAACCACAACAAGACAATGCAAACCCAACAACGCAAGAAATGAACATGATACAAATGGATTGTTGCAAAAAAATGTTTATAGAAACAAAAAAAATCGAAAACCCAAATAATAAACGAGAAATGAACAAGTAGAAAACAAGAAGACAATGACAAATAATAAAACCATGCAAACCCAAACAAATAATGTAGGAAATGAACATCATAAAAACAATAAAATTGTCTTATTTGTGAGCAAATATTAGTGTGCAACTTCTCAACCTTTGACACAACATGTGTCAATCACCAAAAGCAGTATAGAAACCAATATCTGTCACAACCCTAGCCTTGGGTTCGCGACCAAGACAAGGGGTTGCAAGGTTGTGGGCAAAGTGGGAGACCTAGGAGTCACATCACATGCTCCCGGGAGTGCAAAGAGTGTGAGGGAATCGACCCTCACACTCCCAAGTGAACTCCCATGGTGGGAGATGGAGTCCTGGTGAACTTTGCAAAATTCAGAGAGCGATTTCAGGGGTCAAGACTTAATGGCTTGTGGCGTCCTTTACATTATTGGAAAGCTCTTGGAACGTAGATGTCTAAAATGGGCTCGCATTGCTCATTTGGACATCTGAAACACAAGTTATGGCCAAAAGAAGGGCCGGGAGTCAAACTGGCAATTTGATTCCCGACCACAAAAAGTTGAGAATCGACCAGATTTACTTGTCTGCAGAGGGCGTGCGACATACCGTTGGAAAGCTCTCGACGAGATCTACAATTTTTCTTTAGACCGCACCTCGATCGGAGGTCTTCTCGCAAAGTTATGGGGCTCCAAAGTCGCAGGAGTCCCAATTTGGGCAATTTCGAGACTCCCACTTGGGAGTCCCAGGACAAAAAGCCATTTGGATGTGGGCTTTGTGGCCAGCTACAAAGTATACTATAAAGGGGAAGGTGGTGGCTTCCCCCAAGTCCGGGCCGTGGTGAGTCTTATGTGTCCGTGTTGCCCATGGCTCGTCCTAGCACCAAAAGTGCTCCAACTATGCATTAACCCTTTTGTGTGGGTTTTGTGCAGGCATGTGGGAGTGAGTGAAGCTTGTCAACTCTTCCTAGTCCCATCCCGGAGCTCCAGCACGCCCCTTTACCCTTCAAAGTGCTGTGAGGCAGGGAGCGTGCCCCGACTCTTCCTTCTTCTGTTGTTTTTTACTTGGACTCACATTTGAGTCCCTCAAGGAGTTGGGAGTGCATCAATATCCACTTGTAAACATTAAAAAACCTCAACAAGGTGAAACAACACATGTTATTGGTTCTTAATATTGTTCATGCACAACATTGTTATGCTTTGAATGGAAAAATGAAAATGAAAAAGATTGTGGATAAAAACATGATGAACAATCTACTATGGGTGAAAAAATAAAATTTCCGTAGTGCCACCATGAGTTTTTTTTGTTACCAAAAACCTTAATTAAATCTCTGACCGGGAAGCATTGATGAAGATGTCAAGGTTCAATGAAAAAATACACAATGATGATGCGAAGTTGAAAGATCTCTGGTCGGGAAGCATTGATGAAGATGTCAAGGTTCAATGAAAAAATACACAATGATGATGCGAAGTTGAAAGAGGTTCAAAACATTATGGATGGGTCATGAGGCATGGATGGGGATTGCATGGGGAAACATGGAAGATGGGTGGATGCGGCTGAAACATAATTCCCAAAACATTACATGTTTTAGTGGGATATGTTTCAGTGACTTGGATTGCCCAAGCATCGAAATGCGCATCGGGCAGTTCGCCGAAACTTGACATGTTTTGGTGGGTGGTAGGTTTCGAGGTTCAAGTTTTGAAGTTCATGTTTTGTGATGTGCAAGTTTGAATTGGCCAAAATGAGCACCAAACTACGATGGAAACGTGACATGTTTTCGTCTCAATTTGCTCCAAGGCTCACATTGCTAGTGTGTGAACACCCACACCAATCTATTTCAAAGCAAATGATGCATTTACAACAAAACTTGTCGCTGAAATAACGTCAAGGTAAGATTACAATGACCAACATAATTAGGCAGAGGAAAAATCGACTAACAACTAGGATCAACAATATAATAAAATGCAACATAATCAAGGAAAATCTCAAACTTCTCAAGATTGAAAAATTCTATGTAAATATTGAAAAAACAACTAGGCAAATTGGTGTTTGTTTCAAAATGCAACTAAGGAGACTCAATATAGGGCTTGTAAAGACAAAAATAAAAAAAAAATCGATGAAAATCAACACACTGCACATAAATGTTAGATTCATCAATGGTTCAAAACAACTCATTATAAACATTAATATTGAGTTACGATATACAAGACAATGTAACAAAAAAGAAACTAGAAGCTTGGACATCAAGAACTTCACTAGGCAAAGAAATTGATGTAAACAAAACAATCTCAAGATTTCAAGAACATTTTCAAAACCCTCACTATAAATTATTTTGGCAATTATTATCATCATACACA